>CM067343.1:53163177-53250677 GCA_034190875.2 Urechis unicinctus
TATATATGTATATATATTTATATATATACATATATATATATATATATAACTATTTATATATGAAAATATATATATAGACCGATATATTTTATATATATATGTAATGTAAAAAAATATACATATATATTTACATATATATACATGTATAACTATATATATATATATATATATATAGACAGATATAGATATATATGTATATACATATTTATATAAGATATATAGACATATATAGTATAATAGATATACATATAGGTATATCTCTAGAGAGATATACTAAATATATATCTCTATAGATCTCTATATAGATATATCCTCTATCTTTATATCTCTATCCCTCTTATATATATATACATATATAGTAGATATATATGTAATATATATATCTATATATATATATATATATTTATATATATATATATGTATATATTTATATGTATCTATTCCATTAAACATAAACAATAATCGCTGGGAAATCGGGCTAAATAATTGCCATTTCTCCCGATAGATGCACAGTCATTTCTTACATGCCAAACACGCCATGACGTTGGTACCAAGTTATACAAAACAATACTGAGTGGTGCGGTGAATAATTACATGATGGAAATAATTTCGTCGGCGTTTTCATTGACATAGAAATAATGTTATCCTTTCCTTGTCAATCTAGGTTAATATCTGCGCATTTTCAGTCGACATGGGTGTCATATTAACAGGCAGCATGCATTGTTCAATTGTCTTTGAATGTTTTATATACTTTGCATAATAAATTGGATATCATGCATCATTACAAAGATTAAGAAGTGTTATATCTGGTGCAAAGTTTTTCACAGCTGTCTGTATTGACGTCCGTGCATGAATGGACCTCCTATATGGAGGTGCATAACTGTACATTAAGTCGCATCACTACCTGGTTATAATCAAACCAGTTAATGCAGATTGATAATCGGCAAACGTGTAGTCTTATGCCATGCAATGAGAGGGTGGTGGCGACTGTGATATATTTTGGGCCATGATACTCAATGCACTGAAATATTTACTTAAAATGCTTTTATTGTTTTTACATTCACTTAACACTCATATAACCAACATCAGAGTTTTAAGAATGCCCATTCATTTCACTGCCCTGTTCACATCAGCCGTGCGATTTGTTTGTCGTAAGATTCCGCAGGCCCGGGCTGCCGTAAGACCACTTTGCACTTTGTCTGGTCAGGTCCGCACGGGTCTAAGTCACTACAAGGCAGCAGTACGATGACAGGAGAACATATCTTCGTGACGGATATTCAACAATAGAGGTTGGGTGTTGCCGTACTCAGAAGAATGCCAATTGATGAAGAAGAGGGTCATAAAGCTATTTTGGCAATGCTTATCAGCGAGTGTCATCGCCAGAGAAGACGAGAGAGGCGTTGGTGGGTCAAGCTATGAATTGAGAGGCGTCGGCTGTTTGCCCAGTACTATGCCCTCTTCAGGGATTTACAGGCGAAAATATGAGCTACATAGGGATGAGCCGCAACGTGTTTGCTGAGATGCTATTACGGGTCAGCCCGCGCATCACTATAGGAGGAAGACGCACAGTTGCTACAGAGCTGCCGTGCGAATTAGTGCGATGGTCGTACGTTTCGAAGCAGTCGTGTGGATGCCTTGAGACAGCTGCAAGGGGTTCGTGCGGTTGCCCTCTGGCCTTAAGAAGACAAACGCAAGAATTTCCTGATAGAAGCCCCAGCCTGACACCGTACGTCAGTTGTGCGGGCGTCTCGAGACTGCCATGCATAAGCCTAGCAATCTCCAAAAATCACATATGCATTTTTGCGACGTGGCGACAGCTTTGCGAGTTCGCGATTATAAACGATTGACTTGCGGATGCCTTACGAAGCGATTTATCCCTAAAAGGTGCTCGCAGACACAATAGTTAAAAACCATCATATAGAATATGTGTCCGTATCGTGGTGTGTTTTATCTATCTCTTAATGGTTACCAAGAGTGGAGGTGATGATATTTGCGTCACACTGCGTTCAAAGAAGCTAATTCATCATGTATACATATTATGATTATAGAAAGCAAACTGTCAACGGGCCATGAATTCATTATTAACACCAGGACTCAACAATATACCAATTTCATAACGGACGATGACGCAAACACTATACCAGGACTTCGTGCGAATACAAAAATAAACGTTGACTCACACAAAGGTGACTTGAGTTTGAATGAACCGCGGATCAATCGTGCTTTTCTCTGCATTTCTTGTGTGGCAATGTGATAGGGTACAATGTGCACGCGCCGTCATGTATGAAAATATTGAATGTGAGCTTAATTCCTGTAATCTGTGGATTCTTAGCTCACAGTATAGGTTTCAGCAAGCACTAGCTGCCATTTCGTTTCCCTCCAGTTGTGCACAAATTCTCTTTCAAGTTGCTTTCAGGTAAGTGCCTTAACACCCACACATAGTATTCAATCAAAATGGCCCTATATTTAACGAAGCGTAATATTTTACATTCGGACGTCGATATTTTTGGTCGATCTTCTAAGCATAGGTGAAACAAACAGACTATAACTGATGATATGTGTCGCGATTTGCACAATTTCTTCTATAATAGAGCGAACCCTTTACTAATTATCTTAGATGTTTCAATGAACCTATGTAATTGTCCGTGCATAAAATTGTATTGGCATGCCATTGCTACCCTCTGTTAACTCCTTACCCATCGCTGTCACTCTTAGCCTTCACCCATCACCACCACTGACCTCTTTTGCGATTCTCCTTACTCGCGTATTATTTTGCTTATCAAGTATCCATTCTTTTTTATGACAGTTGCTACAACGTGCAATTCATTACAATATTGCAAACAACTTATTTATCTCTCTTTTCAAACCGACACAAAATAGGGCAAAACCGATTTTACATTTTCTTCCAGCTTCACAAAACAGATTTTTTCTTATTACTGGAGGTGCAAGTAGCGAACAATAGCATACAGTTTTAAATTCAGTTTGAAACTATCTTCATATACAATAACGTGTATCGAGAGAATGGAAATATTTTTGAGCTTTAGATTATATACTGCATTTCGCCCATTTCCAGTCCCAGGGTCTTAAATATTTGTACCTTATGTTGGATTGCACACAATTTACCATCCCTTGAATGACATTCAACAAACATTTCACATTGGGAAGGTAAAGTGTTGAAAATTGTTAATTGTTCCTGTAATCATCTCACTTTGATCGTTTCAATGTAGGGAATGAAATGGATGCTCATGGTTTTGGGCGGATAAGGGGTCAATTTCCACAACAGCGACAAATTTGTGATCAGGGAATACAACTGCAATATTCGACTGCCAATAATCTGTAAAGCGATCATGGGACGCTCAATTAGCGTAATGCTAGCTTCAAAGTCAAACTGCAGGTTAACATTTAGCTCATGCATCTTAATTTATTTGCATTGTGTTGTTTCTCTTGCATTCTGACTCAACGAAGTGGTGTTGCTTATGGTTTGGATCCATTTTAAATGCCATTCGGGGATTTTTGGATGCCACCTAGGTTGTACATTAGTTGCTATGACTACGCAGCTATCATACTATGACAGAGCTATCATTGATATAACGAGCAATGTAATTTCCCATATTCATGCTACACAACGACAATCGCCCAAGAGGGAAGTTGTCACCACATTCGTTTATGCTTCAAAGAGTCAGCAAAGAAGGTATTATAAAGTCGCTCATCGTTGAATACGCAAGGGAATGTAGGTCAATTTAAACAATTATTCTAAAATATCGGTGATATTTCATGCTTATCACCACCCACAATCAGTAACAATATGGTTCTTACCAATGCAGCAGCTACCGTATAACGCACTTTGATTGAGCATTATACATAACGTGCAAGTGTTGTTAGATGGTTTCTGAGCGTGCGACCAATCAACTGCAGCAGCAGATTGAATTTTTCTTTCGTCAACCTGTCATTTTAGTTAACTACCGTTTTCAGACGTTAGACTTTGCTCTGCCAGTCATCCCAAACATGCCATAAATGATCACTGTATTGTAACAACATGTTTTACGTAGTTTCCCGACAGCACCGTTTGGCATATTTTAGTAAATAAATAAAAGCAATCCTCTGGTTGAGTATCTAAACACCAAATGTTGATATATAATTATTGCAACAAACATTATATCTGTCATTCATCAGTCAGAGAGTATTTTTGCAACTGTTGATTACATTGGTGGGCATTGGATTTCGAATATCAAATGGGAAATATTAATAAAGCTTAGAATTTATTTAGTATAAATACCTTAATCGCTGTCGCCCTACAATTGTAGTTAAGTCCAATTAGAGTCAAATCCATATTGTCAAATCTTTATTCTACAATTTTAGAAATTGAGACGCTAGAAATAAACATAACTTAACTACAGCAACCATCAATAAATGTGTCCCATTTATGTATTGCTGACGATGACATCTGAGCTTCATTATTGTGGCTGTATTATATGTAGGAATACTTTACCTATTGAATATCGGGCTGTTACTGCAATATATTTAGAAAGGCTCATATAGGCTATGGCCTGTACAGCGATTTTTCATCGGCCACTGCCAATCAATAGGCAATTTCACGATCTTCTATAGTATAGGCTCTCCCTTGCATTACCGTGATTGATGAGTTCATTATAGCGAAGGCATGTAATTTGACACTATGGATAGCTTGCGAATATTATGGGCAGATGGATAATTGTAATACAGAGGGTAATGCCATGCGCTACAAGAGATACGGATAACGGACATGATGACAGCCTACTGAGGACGATAGTCGCATATTTTAGTTTCGCCCATATAATAGGGCCACAGTATAGGACATCTATTTCCTTCAATGCGCCCCTTTTAATTATTTTTCAATATAAACGTGCGCAACAATAATATGCATTGACATTGACGACCTTAGCCACATAATGCTAATGCCTACACAGCACAATCCATAAGCTTTAACAACTCAAAATGCATGCGTTGGTAAATAATCTCGTCGCATGCGAGACACATGTGACCTTTTCGTTTTTCAAACTCTCCTATCATCAAACGTCGAAGTGGACGCAAACTTTGATTGCCTCGTACGAGTATTCCAGCTATTCGATGTTTGTGCTTAGATGCCGGACGTTGATGCAAACTTTCACGGCTTGCATCGCATCCAAATGGCAATCCCCACTGAGAAGTGCCTAATATAGCTCAGTTCAAGTTATAAAATAATGAGTTTTATGTTTGCCATTGTTTATCTGACAATATTAATTGAACTAGTGTTGCATTGTTACCCACTTTATTCCCTGTCACTATTGACGAGCTATTGTCACGACGCTCCAAAAGAACAGTTGGTTACCATGTTGGTGCCTTTATGCTGACGGAACGAGCTCCGCTGTTTAGTTGCTACAAAGGCTATGCTTAAATTATGCAAATAGTTTTGAGTACAGTGTAATATGTAACGCACCAGAAAAGCCACTGGCTGCTCTTTAATCATCAATGGGCCATGTAGTTTCACAATTAAATGGTCTTTAAATCCATGATACCGACGCGACACCAAATATTGCAAATACTCCCGATAAAACAACATATCGATTACCGTGTTTAACGTAAAAAATATGCTGACTGTTAAGTAGATGCTCGTAACACACTGTTCTAAATGTATTATATAATTGATTTTGGTTCTCTGTTCTGGAAATTATCGTTGCGTTGATGATGATGCGATGCACAGAGCGCAATTATGTCCTTAATGGAAACTGCACTCAGAAATTGGTTATTATATGTTCCTCATTCGGCTGGTGGGCCATATCATCAAGAGCAATTTATATTCCCCTGTATAATTTTTTTATCCATACTGAAAGGAGTTATGCTTAACTTTAAGTCTACGTTACATGCCACGTTTGTTATATTTGCCCTTAACCTTAATTTACGCAAGATATCGGTACCATACGTACCAATAAATATCGGTTTAGGCAGCTTCAGCTGTTATGCGAGAGCTGCAAGCAACTGTTTTTTCGATTTTGTTATGATCGAATAATTTTTGGCAAACGAGCAGCATCTTATCAAACTATCGTTGTTATTGACAAATGACATGCACGATAACTCTTATGGTGATTGGATAAAAATCCCTAATCAAGCCCAAGGTCACAGTGCAAAACCTTGTTGCAATGTTAGATAGTTAACTGTCGATGGAAGTGAATCATGTCACAATGAGAGTCTATGGCCACCATAGATTCATGCTCATATCCGTGTCTTCTTAACGATGCTTCTCGACGATATGGCATAGCAATGAAATATGCATCAACGTTTAGCTACCTCAACATTTCCACTTACACAGACGTTGATCATGGCCAAATTATTTTTTTTGTTATTCCGCCGACATTTTTCTTGAAATCACATGACTTTTTTATTGTCATGTTGCAGGACAATCTAGAATGTTGTAATAATTCTGCGTTCAGACCTGTGTACCGATTAGAGCTATTTCGTTGATCGTTGAATATATGTCTCGTCGTCTGACATTAGAATATGATACTGCAAACTTTGAAAGAAAGTTCGTGGTCGTCATATTTGTGTTTCATAATAATGCATGGCCAGATTTTTATTCATCTAACATCCGATAATGCATGAGAAATTTTGTATATTTGCATATTACTGATGCATAAAGGACCAATAGACAACCTGGTGGCTTATCTTACCTAAATGCTATAATTGCATTCATTCCATATATGTATCATTGATCCAATGCATCCGTTCTTTGATCAGGATTGAGATGTTATCTTGGTCCACAAACCAATGAAAGTGTAGAACGCTGTGCAACGCAAACACTTTTGGTAGTATTCATCATAGCGCAACGTGCGGCATCACAAAATTTATAGCATTTTAAAGAGGGACAGGGATGGAAAGCATGTTTGTCGTTGATATATGGATATTACACATAGCTCAACATTAGCTCAACAGCACTACATGGTGCTAGAGCATACCTTACACGGATACACCACCGCATATATTCCAGCATGTCCCATTTTCTGAGCAGTATAAAACGATGCAGTTTTGAGGAGGCTGACAGGCTTGAGAGAAATTGTGTCTCAGCTGGTGTCATATGTGGGAAAAGTGGATCGGCAACGCTTCCTACGTAATTCAGGGATTTATGCTAAATATCAAAGCCTAATGTTGTACCTTGAAGATGTTACAAATGTCATTGCCTGTGCTATCCGCAAAATGTGTGACTTTTGTCAAGAAATACGTGGAGGACGCAAATGTCATTACTTTCCTTGTGCTAGTCCGC
The DNA here is from genome assembly GCA_034190875.2 of Urechis unicinctus. Taxonomy (NCBI): domain Eukaryota; kingdom Metazoa; phylum Annelida; class Polychaeta; order Xenopneusta; family Urechidae; genus Urechis; species Urechis unicinctus. The sequence goes on from CM067343.1 coordinate 53,170,451, forward strand.
AGTAAAAAATGTGTGACTGCAGAATTGGTCTACAGTCAACGTGGGAAAAAAATACGTGAATGAATAGTTAAAAAGAAGACTGTCCTGCCAGAGAAACAAATTGAAGACACAAAGATATTTTTTTCAGAACTGGATGTAAATAATGGTTTCCGTCAGATAAAGTTGACACAAGAATCATAGCTTCTAACAACCGTTACTGTGGGAAAGAATGTACCTGTACATCCTTTATTGATCTTTGCGGACGATACTGCCATAAAAGGCTACTTCAGGATTAACTCTTCTGCAGAGCATTACAAGAAACATTTACATGAACTCCTTAGTCTCCATGACGTGGTGCAAAGATGCAAGTACGCGATATTTGGTGCTGTATTACACAAATAGTCGCAGACTGGGATATATTTGAGCAGATTTAAGTGTGAATTCAGACAACATTGGTAACAGTTAAATATAACCTGAAGAAATATGTAATTTATGGTGAGCCAGTATGGCATATTTATGCTTGGCTTATCAACATTTACTTAATAATTAAGAGGTTTACTGAGTATCAAGAACCCCTGGTAAGAGGTACTTCTCAGATATCAGCTTAAATCAAGACCAGGGCATTGATTGTCATCAGCATTTGACACGATTGTTATGATCCTGTTCGTAAAACGACGGTGACAGCACCTACCCCTTTTACGTTTGGAGAGGGATTCAAATAGCGTGATTACAGGTTCCAATAATGATTTCGCATGACGGCTCATCCAACGAGTAAAGCTCTATACGCATCAATGAATAGATAGGTGACAGCTGAAACGATTACCTGATTCCCTCATAGGATTAAGTTTATTTCTAGAAACCGACCACAAACTGTCAGTAACTTTAGTTCCAAATATCCAGGTTGCTTGCCACCATCAACGCAGCTTATGATTATATACGACATAACGCTGCACTTGTGAGGTGACGAACGTACCAAGAAATTGTATATATTTTGCTGAAGCGTTATGAATAGCTCCTTACTACAACAGCAGTGTGACAACCATGTATCTGGATTTGAGGTGAGGTTTGGGAGGGTTGGCCTGCATCTAACAAAAGAAATCTACAGATAACCAATCATCAACAAGCAGAGGAAATTGCGATGCAAATCATAGTGTATGTAGACGAAGGTTGACCAGGCTGTCATGAGGACATTCTACACAAGGTAGGGTCAACTGTTGCATACAATCTCTTCACAGTGGATTTTGCCTGAAATCATTTGGCGAATCTACGAACTTAATCAGTGTCCAAACCTTATGTAGAACCTTATCTAGTGGTAAATGATTCAATACATTGCACTCATAAAGGCAATGGACACACCACAAATACCTTAAACACAAATAATAGACACCAACAAAAAACCTCACAACTGGTGAAGGAAGTGGTCACAATATTCTTGATGACAATTCATATGTTGCTACAAAATCTGGGACAGTTATGAAGTGACGAGTATTATTGTGCGCCAATGTTCTGTTACTGTGTTTGTATGAGGGGTTGTGATGTTCACTAGAGCGTTATGAGCTATATCAAGAAAGTTGTAGAATTCCGATAATACTATTTTTTTTTCTGCCGCATCAAGAGAGCTGGCTTGTCACAAAAATGTAGAAATAAAAGCACATGTTTATTAGTTTAACAATATTGCATTTTGTTTTCTAAAATGCAAATTATTTGACTAATGACAACAGGATGCTTATCGTTGGAGACAATGCATAGAAATGTATTTGATATTGTTTATGTACAACCTGGAAGTGTACGCGTCGACTATTGCCTTTGCCGTTACCTAGCATGTCACAGCGATTTCAAATATTCTCTGTTTAGCGTTCGGTTTTCGATTAATGAGGCACCTCTTGGTAACCGGTATTCGCCCTGGGAGTAGCTGTTATAAGTACATTGTCTCTGTAATATCGACCAGGTCATTGTAACATGTACATCGTCGAACAATACAAAATTTTGTATCGTACACTCTCTCATTAGAATGTGATTTAGCTAATATTCAACAGATCAATATTGGTTTCAATAAGGGTCCTTTAAATATAGATCAATCACGAATCAGTCCCTTATGTTTTGAATAATGACCAAACATGGTCGAAAGGTAACATCCTTACCCATCTCTTATGCCTTACTTATACACATATGTTGCTAAATATATGTTGCTATATATATCTCTGAGATTATCCCTGCTCGCTTCCGATCTTCCCAAACTGGCCCGAATTTTGAATTCAAGTCCCCTGCAGGATTTGGATAAGTATTAAAAACAATTATGCTATCTCTTGCGGACATACTCATAGAATGATCCAAATCACAGAGAATATTGCGATGCTCGTCATCGAACTGCGGTAGGATTTTGACTAAGCTGTCCCATGTTACAGTTAGCCGACCCGGTAAGAAAAGTGCCTGGAGATAGTTTGCCATGCTATAAGCGTTTGGGTCTTGGCCGACATCGAAAGAATACACATGGATGTTAGGGTTTGCACTTAACCAAAGTAAGGCACTGTGACCGGCATTGAATCCAATCTCACAGAGAGTCGTAACGAATGAGGCATTGGCTAACTTCCAATAGGCCATGAGTTGGTCGATGTTAATCGTTGCATTTCGCTCGACCTCCTTAGACAATTTGCTTTTGTGTGCGCTTGCGCGTTTTATGTATTCTTCAGAGAAGAAACCCTCCATTGGCTTCGGTGTTCTTCTTAAAAGGTGTTCGCAGTCGATAATACCAGGTTGTACAAAGCTAACAACTTCCAGCCAATCTATTGCGATGACGCTCCTCCTTAGAAATTTTGGGAAGGAATTCTCCAGCTAGTATGCTTGTCATTTGCTTTGACATCTTCTTCAAAGTATTTAAGTCAAATATATGATCCCTGGTGATGAAGATGATGACAGAAACAGCCAAAAGAAAATAAGCACCATATTCTGAAAGAAAAATAATTAATTCGCAGGTTACAAAACCACCAGTTTCAAAACTGTCTATATTTAGTTCACATCGTATGCTAAGCAATCCATGAACATACTCACGGAGTTAAGTGTGTTTGGCATCAATCATCGTATCAATCAGCTTTTGCTCAGCTGTATTTTGTTGTGAGTCTAATCCGCATAATGACTGCGCTATATTCATTCATACAGCGTGAAGACAAGCTCATGAATAATATCGATTATCGACCAAGTATACACACAGAGGATTGACCACTTGCTAGTGTTTTTGATAATAGGCACAATAAGCATACATACTGAAATATTCTGGAATATTCTCTGTACTACATGTCAGGATACTGCACATTAATATCACCAAGACTGAGCAGCATCCTCGTTCGTTCGCTAGAAATAGCTTACAAGATACCTCCAAGATTAACTGACCAACATAATAAACCTCTCTCAAAATAACATACGCTGACGGACATTGCAAATGGGATCAATCGTCCATTTCTGCTATAATACAATAGATAGTCCAGAACAACGGATGGTCTCTATAAATGTGAAAATGTTGTTATGTCCACTTCATTTCATTCGCCTAACTAGCATATGTGGCAGTGCGAGCGTTTGGATCATTAGATAGTCCAGAACAACGGATGGACTCTACAACTGTGAAAATGTTATATACATGTGGTGTGCTAGTGTACTTTTTAAAAAGACACTATCTTGTTTATGATGTGACTGGCTTGGAGTTTTGTACCCACTGGCGTTTGTATATTTGTGTTTTGAGCAATAACCTGTAACAATGTCTCAGTTATTTGGAACTGTCAAAGAATTTGAAAAGGAACATGAAAGTTGGGACAATTATTGTGAAAGATTGGAATTTTATTTTGCTGCAAATGACATCGCGGACGCCGGTAAGAAACGAGCAATTTTATTGTCAGTTGTTGGGGCTAATACCTACAAAGTCATTCGTGATTTGCTCCAACCACACAAGCCCAGTGACAAATCGTATGACGACATCAAGAAACTGTTGAAAACACATTATGATCCAACACCCTCTGTTACTTTGTTGAGGTACAGATTCAATACAGCCACACAAAAACCTGGACAAACTATAGCTGATTTTGTAGCTAACCTTCGCCACTTATCACAAGACTGTGATTACGGAGAGAAATTAGACGAAATGCTCAGAGATCGTCTAGTATGTGGCATCAAGGATGAGCGTATTCAACGACGACTTTTTGCAGAAACTGCCCTCACATTCAAAAAAGCTTATGAAATTACTACCGCTATGGATGCCGCACACAGGCACACAGCTGACATCAAGGGAGTTTCTACAAATACAGCCGCAGTCCACCAACTGTCAAAGAATCACACAAAAACCACACAACGACCTTGTTACCGGTGTTTAGGTAATCACCACCACGACACATGTCCTTTTAAAGACGTTGAAAGCCACTTCTGTAAAAAAAAGTGGACACATTTCCAAAGCTTGCAAAGCGAAACAGCGAGCAGCACCAAACAAAGCAAACACATCAACTAGGTCAAAGTCTTCTGCACCTTGGAAAAATTACCAGAAAACAACAAAAGTCCATAAGACCAACTTTGTAGAGGAAGAGGAGTCAGCACCTCCTAGTGCATGTAGTGAACAGAGCGATACAAAATTGTACAACGTGTTTTCAGTTCGTTCAAACGATCGCCCAATTACAGTTGACTTACTGTTTGATGGACACCAAACTACCATGGAAATTGACACAGGAGCTTCAGTGAGTGTCATTTCTGAACAGACTTACAACTCACTTTTCAATGTCAAACCAGAGATATATCCCTGTGCAGACAGACTTAGAACTTACACAGGGGAGGAGGTCTCCGTGAAGGGTCGTATAAATGTGTTGGTTGAACACAACAACACAGAAAAACAACTGCCTCTTCTTATTGTTCCAGGAGATAGACCCAATCTACTTGGTCGCAATTGGCTCAATGAACTTCGTCTGGATTGGCATAACATACACTTGTTGCGTGAGTCTGCACTCAATGAACTTGTACACAAATATCAACATGTATTCATTGAAGATATGGTCTAGCGAAAACAGTAGAAGCTACATTTCAGGTTGGTCCGGAGGCAACACCTAGCTTTCACAAAGCACGTCCAGTATCATACGCACTGCGAAATATGGTTTATGCGGAGCTGGACAGCTTAGAACAGCAAGGTATCATCGAAAGAGTCACTCAGTCAGATTGGGCTGCACCTATAGTCCCAGTGGTATAATCTGATGATCAACATATCCGTATCTGCGGTGATTTTAGGACAACAGTTAACATAGTGTCAAAGTGTGATACTTACCCCATCCCGAAAATTGAGGACTTATATGCTACACTGTCTGGTGGGAAGACTTTCTCTAAGTTGGATCTCAGCAATGCCTATTTACAGATACCAATACACAAAGACTGTCGGAAATACACTACCGTAAATACTCACCGTGGTCTTTATCAATAAACGAGATTGCCGTTTGGAATCTCATCAGCGCCAGGCATTTTCCAGCGGTGTATGGACAATATTCCCAAAGGCATTCCAGGGGTATGTTGTTACCTAGATGATGTGCTGATAACCGGCTGCACTGATTCAGAACACGCCCAAAACTTGGAACTTGTACTGAAAAAGTTCTCTGAAACAGGACTGAAATTAAAACGTGAAAAGTGTTCATTTCACACAAAAAAAGTTTCCTATCTTGGACACAGAATAGACGCACAAGGTCTGCACCCACTCCCAGAAAAAGTCCAAGCTATAGTGGATGCACCCACCCCCTCATCAGTTGACATGGTAAGATCTTTCCTTGGACTGTTGAACTTTTATGGCAAATTTATCCCACAGTTAGCTACCATTTGTGCTCCACTGTACCAGTTGCTCAGGAAAGGCTTTGTTTTCCATTGGGGTGTTGCACAACAACAAGCCTTCAACAAAGCAAAAGAAATGTTGCAGTCATCCTCAGTGTTAGTCCACTATGATCCTGAAAAGGAGCTGTGTATCTCATGTGATGCTTCGCCCTATGGGGTTGGAGGAGTTCTCGCATACATCATGCCAGATGGCTCAGAACGACCCATCGCTTTTGCATCACGTACCCTAGCTACAGCAGAAACTAACTACTCACAACTCGACAAAGAGGCACTAGCTGTTATCTTCGCTGTGAAGAAATTTCATCAGTACATTTATGGTCGTTTCTGCACTATCTACACAGATCACAAACCACTTGTAAGCCTACTCAGTGAATGTCGAATGATTCCATTGATGGTGTCACCACGTGTTCTACGATAGAGTCTCACTCTAAGTGCATACAACTATCAGATTAAGTATCGACCAGGTTTAGCAAATGCTAACGCAGACGCTATGAGCAGATTGTCACTACTTGACAGACCAAACTCAGTGCCAGTACCTGGTGATGTAATCAATAACCTACGGTGTGTGGATGCAAAACAAGTGAAAGTGTGGACATAACGGGACCCTGTTATTTCACGTGTACTTCGCCATGTTCTGTATGGTTGGCCAGAGGATTCAGCTGTAGAACCTGCAATGCAACCCTTCTTTACACGTCGTCACGAACTTAGTGTCGACAATAACTGTCTTCTTTGGGGAAGCCGTGTGGTGGTTCCCATCCAGTGTCAGAAGGAAGTACTCAAGGAAATCCATGAAACACATCCTGGTATTGAGAGAATGAAACGACTAGCTCGAAGCTATGTCTGGTTGCCAAGTTTGGATTTTGACATTGCTGCTATTGTTCAAGAGTGCTCAATCTGTCAACAGAACAGAAATCTGCCTCGTACTGCACCGTTACATCCATGGGAATGGCCAAAGCAGCCCTGGGAACGTCTACACGTGGATTACGCCGGACCTGTTTGTGGGAAAATGATCCTTGTGATAGTTGACTCGCACTCAAAATGGATTGATGCACATGTAGTTTCTTCATCTACATCGGCAGTCACTATTGAACGTTTGATGCAAACTTTTGCCACTCATGGGTTACCAAAGATATTAGTCAGTGATAATGGTACATGTTTCACCAGTGAAGAGTTTCGTATGTTTACCAAGTCTAACGGTATCCAACACATCACAAGTAGCCCTTATCACGCTGCGTCGAATGGCTTAGCAGAACGTGCCGTTCAAGTCATCAAACATGGACTCCAGAAAATGGAAGGTGGATCTCTTGAAAGTAAACTCTACCGTTTTCTGTCACGCTACAGGATAACTCAACATTCAACAACAGGAAAATCTCCAGCCGAACTCCTGTTGAACCGTCGACCTCGTTCTCGTCTGGATATCCTGATACGAGATACATCAACTACAGTTCTGCAATCACAATCTAAGCAAAAACAGTACCATGACCGAAAGGCAAAGGATAGAATGTTGTCTGTAGGTACTACAGTATTCACCACTAATTTTGTAACCGGACAAAAATGGTTGCCACGTGTAATTCAGGAGGTTACAGGACCAGTATCAGCTTTAGTGCGTATCTCAGATGGTTGCGTACTACGCCGCCACATGGACCACATTCGCACAAGACTAGCAGAGGACACCAATGATCATATTGACAGCCCAGATACCAACTTTAACAGTGAGGATATATTACCTATCCCTCAATCTATAACACCTACTAGTGTCGAAAACAAATCTTCTGTAACACTGCCTGCTGAAAACAACTCATCCGAACATGATACATTACCACCTATGTCTGCAGCACCAATTCAGCAAGAGTCACCACCTAAACCAAGCCCCAGAAGATCTTCAAGGAATATTAAACCACCAGATAGACTCACCTTGTTGTTGAAATAATTAGTATGACTGATATAATTGCATGTGTACTCAGTGACTTTGATTTGACCTGAATGCTAATTATGCTGTTCTATGCATAACCCTGATATTGGAACGTTATGAAGGAAACATTATGATAATGTCATCGTATTTGAGTATATGTAGCTTGTAATCTGTATTGCTGACAAAGAAATAGTTTTATCTAAGGTGGAGGAAATGTGGTGTGCTAGTGTACTTTTTAAAAAGACACTATCTTGTTTATGATGTGACTGGCTTGTCGTTGAATATACGTTTCTTGTTCAAGTTATGTTGTGTTGTGAGTTGCTGTTTCAAACACTCAGATGGATCAAAACATTACAATACACTTCACCTATTTGAAAGCAATGGTGTGCCACGATTGAATCTTGCACAACACAGGTAATTTGCACGGCATATAGGTTGATGTGTTATCGTATTTTAGCGTGCCATAAAGCACTCAATCTGCATTCCCAAATGGCAAAGGTTGTCATTTTTGCTGCCTTCCCAGAACACCAACATGGCGGGAAACCCTGAATGCATGTTGTGCACACACACGTAGCCGTCAATTACAGGGTGCTACACAGCACCACCGACACTATGCATGCCTCTATTGTAGCAATTAACACGTCTCCCATCCATGTAAAGCTGTGCAAAGCATCGATGTTACAGCACAAACATGAATAAAATAATATCTAAATAATACGATGCAGAACATTGTGATCATTCGAGTAGAAATTGATTGGCTAAGCGTTGCAAGCGGGCTAACTCAATGTTCAACCCTGAATATCTTCAATGTTTACATAAGTGACATTGATAGTTCATATGACAATATCGAAAGAGGTGATAATAATACTACATTGTAGATTTGTAGCCGACGCTATAAAATACGTGTATGACTGGCAATCGCAAAATGTATCAACACGCTAGCAACATTATCAATGTTCCCTGCGATGAAGTCTTATACACATTTTGCTCGCAATTCGTGAACATACATTTATATATTGCATGAGTCAAAGGCATGCCGAATCCAGTTAATTTTATCTATTCAAGTAGTGCGGGGCCGTGGAAAAAAATGATTTGCCTTTCCCAGCCTATCCGCGTGGAGTTATTACAGTTGGGATCAGGTGTCTACCATGAAGCTAGGCAGTGACGACATTTGACAGACGATAAGAAGCACGCCACCCCATGTTAAGTAGATTCATTTTGGTCACACAATATGCTTTAACCACGATGCTTTATTGACTGAACAGGTCATTTTAGTGGGTCAATTAAACGTTTAATCAATTGCAATGAATTGATGGATGGGGCAACATATCAGGCAACCACAAATACCCTATTACACTAAGGTAAATGTATAGATATGATTTTAACCAATTCTCTTTTTCTGCCATTATTTCTCCCCTTCCCCCTCCCTTACACACGCACAAGCATGTCAGCGTGGTGATGACGGGCATCTGTTTACGAATATATGAATATTTTTAACAAAACCTCAGTAGCGTGAACAATTCGTGTATATTGTATCCATTACACCAAAACAGATCTACAGGCGCAAATGCATTGTAATCGACGCAGGGAAAGAGGTTAAATTATGTTATTTGCTTTGCTTGGTTCACTATAAAAATCTATGCTTTATCACACTCAGGCATGTTCTGCGAGTGAATACTTGATATATACGTTAAGCATCATTTGTATAAATCCGATAAGAAACACAAGGACCAAGATGTGGCTGTGCATTCACAACCTATATCGTCCATATGGAAATGATCAATATAAATCGCAGCTTAGGAAATGACGAAGGTAAATAATGTTTACTTAGTAGAAAGAGACTGGATTAGTAATAGACATAGAAATTTATTAAGTAGGTCTGAAGGTTTGATGGGTAAGGTAAATTGGTTATTAGCGACGCTTGACATCTTATCAATCTTATCAATAGGCTGTCTATGGTCCCATGAAATACTTGTCCTTTTTTCGCAATGTCAAACAAAGAGATTTAACCTCTTTGGTGAAATAAACCGACTCTTTATCAGCATAATTCGTCCGCAGAATAATGAAAAATTTGAATACAAATTAAATAGGCCATATCCACTCAAAAAATATTCATAGCACAAATTTTGAGAAGAAGGAGTCAGTTATACACTGGTGTCTTGTAAGTAGAGATCTCATCTATGTATATGTCTCATGTTGTCTCATCAAACCTGTATGGATGGAAAACGAGGCCCATAATTTTGGCCAACATCAAAAAATATTCATGCATAAATTTTGAGAAAAGGAGTCGACTGCTTGTAAGTAGAGATCTTGTATATGTATCATCGAGTTTTTTAAATGGCATTTTAGGCGTGGCGATTTTTAAATGGGTATGTGACTCATTGGTGTTTGAAAATAACAGGTATGATTAACGATTTGCAAAAATGAACCGATATGATGCTAATTATAATCACAATAAATAAATTACTAATATACTAAGCACATTCACATCCGCTATTAATTACTCGGATGAGCTTTTTTTGAAACACTTAATGAATCACCAACACTGCTGCGTAATATATGTTGGTATCGGCAATGCCTTTCGTTATCATGCTAAGGTTGCAGCCCATACAAAATGTCAAGTAATGAAATACCGGTGATAAACGACGTTTTTCAGCAGCGATATGCTATCGCGATAGTGTTAGTTTAGAATGATAACAATTAGAATACAATAGCCTCCATGTGCGAGCGCTTACAACAAAAAACTTTCGTTGCACCTCGGTTGAAATACCTGCCAATATAAATATTCTATTGTTAAACATCCCCATGATATCGACTATTCTGTTCCTGAGACTGATGTTGCTCAACATCCACATTACGAGCGCAGCACCTGGTCCGCGAAGTTTTGAGTGAGTTATCCTTCACCTAAAATATTTGTTTGGGATATATATTCGATGAACGTGCTTCTTTATGAATGGCAAAAAATTAGTTTAACGTTGATGCATAATGAGAGAAAGATGAATTGTGCGCGTGCGTTTGTCTGTGGGTGTGTGAATGTAGTCGACCATTAAGTTATCACTTCTTTATGAATGTCAACAAAATTAATTTAACTTTGACATAATGATAGATAGATGAATGGTGCGTGCGTGCGTGTGTGTCTGCGGATGTATGGGTGTAGTTGACCATGAAGTTATCGCGCTGACATTTAATCTGATCATCTTCCTTATCATTTATTGCATGCGAGGAGTTGACCATCGCAAGCAAACACACGCACCATAGGAATGCGCGACTAACCTTTGTTATCACAAACCGAATTTGCAGTCGTCTTGTTGTTTAAATTGGAGTAAATTGTCATGCTTCGGCCGATGCCTTCAATTGTGGCTTAAATGTCTGTTTCGACATGTTATGGAAGTTTTTGCAAACACCTCTGCAGCAATTTTCAACTCGGCGTGTTTTTATAATTGAATTTCGGCCAACTTTATCACGGCGTAATTCCGGTTGTCCGAAGTAATTAACAATGATTATGATTACTGCGAATGCTTAATAATGAGGTCTTTCATACATCCATGCGGTGCTAAAGCAAGTGAAATCTAGTCAGACACCCGCAATTATTCCTAAAATAAACAGGTTGTCGCCCCGCATAATTGTCAATTACTTTATCAGAAGAACATTTTTATTAACATGAGTTAGTTGTCGCTACATTCTGCTACATGCAATGCAAACATTAGCAAAATGTATTTTGCTTTGAAATATAACCGTAGTAGGAAATCAAGCAGGCCCCTTTGATAACACGTGCTACATCTTAGTACAAATGTTAAACACATTGACAAACCGGGCGATAGACAGCGCTAAATCAGGTCGCAGGTTCGTATTTGTTTATATTTTACAGTAGATATCAAAATAAGTTTTGAATAAAGCTTCTTCCATGCATCAAATAATGTGATTCAATGACAGTTGTAAGATTTAAAAAAAGATAGTGTTAATGTTATTGACAAGGCAGGCACAAGAACGCCAATCTCGGAACTTACCTTCCAAGCAATACGCCATAACGAATAAATAATAGATGATGCAGCACAGGCTATAGCGAGATGAGGTGTGGTGGCCTCTCAACACTTATGGCGGTGCACTGAAGATTCGATGCTACAGACTTATGCCAATCCTGTTTGATTACAACGGCAACTGCATTGGACATAACTGCCAAGTATGAGCCAGACAACATAAAAGAGCCATACAATTTGTTGCACAGGGGTGTTGTTTAGGCTGGCCACTCTGCCTCTTGACACTATTGCAGTTGCTCTCAGGATTAACAGCGTGGTAGATGACGCTCTGTACATCTTATAACTGCAAGACAGGCTACCCAATACCGAAGATCTTCATGTCGCACAGATGAGCTTTATAGAGAAAGGTGACTGTACCGTGGTAAATGTGGGGACATCTCGTAACTCAGATAATTAACAAACATTGCATGTACATATAGGGTTGTGCAAGGAAATGGAAACATTTCAAAGTAAAAATGCGCAAAACTTGGTTAGTTGATTGAATGTGGTTGATGACCACATACATAGCACAGAGCGTAAATTTAAATATTTACCGATGTTTGAACCGTTTTAAGATTCTGATGGCTGGTATCCAGCTTCAGCTGTACCGCGATTAAATAAGTAATAAAGCTTTCAATCAACAAATGCAGGTCAGCGCTTCTTTCACTCATTGATCTATTTCATGAAGTTCCCCGTGTTCTCATGTGAAATAGCTTATGGTTGGAAAACTTGAGCCATGTTTTTTTCAATGGAATCATGGGTATTCCACAACACGTGAGGATGATGTGCCGCAGGTTCATTCAGCGCGCAAACTCACACGGCCAATTCTTAAATGGGTAGTTCGAAAAGCACGGCCAATGCAGTGAAAGTGGCGAGCAATGAAATATTTCCTGACTGTTTTGACAGCAACAGGTTAAAGTCACTCTTGCACTTACTCTTCAGGCCAAAATCTACTCATAAATGATATCGTGAAGGAAATACGGGTGCAAAAACACTAGGTTGCAGGGAAATTGATCGTAACACCTAATGGGGACTCAAGCCAAATATATTCACTAACCTTCATCCCAACCATGACCCCAAACTAATTTCCGTCGATGTTCACTTTATTCTGTAAAAATGTTGTCCTTGTTTGGGTTTCCTGCTTCCTTCAATGACCTTGAAGGACAAATAAAATTAAACCATGACATTCAGCATGACAGGATACCTAGGCTAAGTGCTATGTGGCATTTCTGGAGCGCTTCCCATCGATGTGCATTGAGAACAAACAGACATACCGACAGATAACCAGAAATACATCCCCGATTCAAATCCCAGCAGTGATCCCACTAAAAAAAACCCAGCCATACCTAACCTAACCCGTCCCCACCGTGTCCCAAACCTCATCTTAGATGTAATGCAGACGTTAAGAGGATGCTGTATGACCATGCTCATCTATTTCAGCCTCATTGTATCTGAATTGTGGTGTTATTTTGACCCGTTGTAAGCCCAGATAATTCCAGAGCAGCTTGCCGCTGTAGATGACGACTACTTTGCTCGAAAACTGACCCTTGCATTAGGCCCGACATACATTTTGTGTGTTTCTGTAAAATCAACGAAAGTATGACGTCCGCTCCCATCTTGTAGTATTACAGCGATCTGCACATTGTAAACGCTATTGGAGAAAATTTACGTAATAGCCCTCATGTAGTTGCCATCATTGTATGAAATTTGCCAATACCAATCCTTATGTTAATTTTGCATATATCATTCAGCTACATAACAAAAAGGTTATAGCGAACCATTTAACAAGAAACTTGTTCATGGCCAGTTATGAGCTCTGTACATCTTATAACTGCAAGACAGGCTACCCAATACCGAAGATCTTCATGTCGCACAGATGAGCTTTATAGAGAAAGGTGACTGTACCGTGGTAAATGTGGGGACATCTCGTAACTCAGATAATTAACAAACATTGCATGTACATATAGGGTTGTGCAAGGAAATGGAAACATTTCAAAGTAAAAATGCGCAAAACTTGGTTGGTTGATTGAATGTGGTTGATGACCACATACATAGCACAGAGCGTAAATTTAAATATTTACCGATGTTTGAACCATTGTAAGATTCTTATGGCTGGTATCCAGCTTCAGCAGTACCGCGATTAAATAAGTAATAAAGCTTTCAATCAACAAATGCAGGTCAGCGCTTCTTTCACTCATTGATCTATTTCATGAAGTTCCCCGTGTTCTCATGTGAAATAGCTTATGGTTGGAAAACTTGAGCCATGTTTTTTTCAATGGAATCATGGGTATTCCACAACACGTGAGGATGATGTGCCGCAGGTTCATTCAGCGCGCACACTCACACGGCCAATTCTTAAATGGGTAGTTCGAAAAGCACGGCCAATGCAGTGAAAGTGGCGAGCAATGAAATATTTCCTGACTGTTTTGACAGCAACAGGTTAAAGTCACTCTTGCACTTACTCTTCAGGCCAAAATCTACTCATAAATGATATCGTGAAGGAAATACGGGTGCAAAAACACTAGGTTGCAGGGAAATTGATCGTAACACCTAATGGGGACTCAAGCCAAATATATTCACTAACCTTCATCCCAACCATGACCCCAAACTAATTTCCGTCGATGTTCACTTTATTCTGTAAAAATGTTGTCCTTGTTTGGGTTTCCTGCTTCCTTCAATGACCTTGAAGGACAAATAAAATTAAACCATGACATTCAGCATGACAGGATACCTAGGCTAAGTGCTATGTGGCATTTCTGGAGCGCTTCCCATCGATGTGCATTGAGAACAAACAGACATACCGACAGATAACCAGAAATACATCCCCGATTCAAATCCCAGCAGTGATCCCACTAAAAACCCAGCCATACCTCACCCTTGTCCCAAACCTCATCTTAGATGTAATGCAGACGATGCTGTATGACCATGCTCAGCTATTTCAGCCTCATTGTATCTGAATTGTGGTGTTATTTTGACCTATTGTAAGCTCAGATAATTCCAGAGCAGCTTGCCGCTATAGATGACGACTACTTTGCTCGAAAACTGACCCTTGCATTAGGCCCGACACACATGTTGTGTGTTTCTGTAAAATCAACGAAAGTATGACGTCCGCTCCCATCTTGTAGTATTACAGCGATCTGCACATTGTAAACGCTATTGGAGGACATTTACGTAATAGCCCTCATGTAGTTGCCATCATTGTATGAAATTTGCCAATACCAATCCTTATGTTAATTTTGCATATATCATTCAGCTACATAACAAAAAGGTTATAGCGAACCATTTAACAAGAAACTTGTTCATGGCCAGTTATGAGCTCTGTACATCTTATAACTGCAAGACAGGCTACCCAATACCGAAGATCTTCATGTCGCACAGATGAGCTTTATAGAGAAAGGTGACTGTACCGTGGTAAATGTGGGGACATCTCGTAACTCAGATAATTAACAAACATTGCATGTACATATAGGGTTGTGCAAGGAAATGGAAACATTTCAAAGTAAAAATGCGCAAATCTTGGTTGGTTGATTGAATGTGGTTGATGACCACATACATAGCACAGAGTGTAAATTTAAATATTTACCGATGTTTGAACCATTGTAAGATTCTTATGGCTGGTGTCCAGCTTCAGCTGTACCGCGATTAAATAAGTGATAAAGCTTTCAATCAACAAATGCAGGTCAGCGCTTCTTTCACTCATTGATTTATTTCATGAAGTTCCCCGTGTTCTCATGTGAAATAGCTTATGGTTGGAAAACTTGAGCCATGTTTTTTTCAATGGAATCATGGGTATTCCACAACACGTGAGGATGATGTGCCGCAGGTTCATTCAGCGCGCACACTCACACGGCCAATTCTTAAATGGGTAGTTCGAAAAGCACGGCCAATGCAGTGAAAGTGGCGAGCAATGAAATATTTCCTGACTGTTTTGACAGCAACAGGTTAAAGTCACTCTTGCACTTACTCTTCAGGCCAAAATCTACTCATAAATGATATCGTGAAGGAAATACGGGTGCAAAAACACTAGGTTGCAGGGAAATTGATCGTAACACCTAATGGGGACTCATGCCAAATATTCTGTAAAAATGTTGTCCTTGTTTGGGTTTCCTGCTTCCTTCAATGACCTTGAAGGACAAATAAAATTAAACCATGACATTCAGCATGACAGGATACCTAGGCTAAGTGCTATGTGGCATTTCTGGAGCGCTTCCCATCGATGTGCATTGAGAACAAACAGACATACCGACAGATAACCAGAAATACATCCCCGATTCAAATCCCAGCAGTGATCCCACTAAAAACCCAGCCATACCTCACCCTTGTCCCAAACCTCATCTTAGATGTAATGCAGACGATGCTGTATGACCATGCTCAGCTATTTCAGCCTCATTGTATCTGAATTGTGGTGTTATTTTGACCTATTGTAAGCTCAGATAATTCCAGAGCAGCTTGCCGCTATAGACACCCGATACAACTGGGGTCAGCGTATACTATAGGATACTGGGAGTCGCCGGTCATGCGTATGCCATAGGATGACAGTAGCGCCCTCTGGCTACTGGAAGACACTCCTGTCAGCCTATTGATACGATGACAGATTCAGTGAGTAAATGGCCCGGGCGAACCAGATGTCAATTTAATTATTGTCCATTTGTTTTACGAAATCAAGTGGTGCACATCATCTGCATTTACCTCTCGAGAGGGGGTTTTATGAATTGTTCTTATATATCGCTCAGTTTCATAATGAATATAAGGGAACAACCTTGGTTATTAAAGTACAAGACCACCTATTGTGAGTTGACTCATTCAAAAGACAAAATGAGCTACCAGGAGTGGGGATGCGAGTAGGCGAGGCAAACCAATCTGCGACGTATTGGAAATGTCGGGTGAAAAACCCATTCTTAAGACAGACATAATGAACCAATGACGACAGAAATAGGTGTCATGTGGCAAAAAATTATAGAATCGCCTACTGGTTACTTGGAGATGCAGCGAAAACGCCACCTTGTCTATGGAAATTGGACTAGCGTATGAATTAAAACTCATTTTCAAGTAGAAAATGGCGGATTCACTCACAGTGCATGAAGTAATATTGTGTCAATAACGTCGGAAAGTGAAACTCGCTCATTCGGATGACAGAAACGCCTACTGCTGGCTACTGGGAGACGCTCCTGTCAGCGTATCGAAACGATGACGTGTTCTTACTGTTTTCATTAGTCCATCACTTTTCTATAACAAATAAACTCTATTCATTTAGTATATGAAATAATATTGTGTCAATAACGTCAGAAAGAGAAACTCGCTGGTTCGGATGACAGAAACGCCTACTGCTGGCTACTGGGAGACGCTTCTGTCAGCGTATCGATACGATGACGTGTTCTTACTGTTATCATTAGTCCGTCGCTTTCCTTCAACGAATAAACGTCCATACGTATGACAATCGGAAGAAGAAAATGACAGACTCTATTCACATACAGTGTATGAAATAATATTGTGTCAATAACGTCAGAAAGAGAAACTCGCTGGTTCGGATGACAGAAACGCCTACTGCTGGCTACTGGGAGACGCTTCTGTCAGCGTATCGATACGATGACGTGTTCTCACTGTTTTCATTAGTCCATCACTTTTCTATAACAAATAAACGTCCATACATAAGACAATCGGAAGAAGAATATGACAGACTCTATTTACATACAGTGTATGAAGTAATATTGTGTCAATAACGTCGGAAAGTGAAACTCGCTCGTTTGGATGACTGAAACGCCTACTGCTGGCTACTGGGAGACGCTTCTGTCAGCGTATCGATACGATGACGTGTTCTTACTGTTATCATTAGTCCGTCGCTTTCCTTTATAACGAATAAACGTCCATACATATGACAATCGGAAGAAGAAAATGACAGACTCTATTTCACATACAGTGTATGAAATAATATTGTGTCAATAACGTCGGAAAATGAAACTCGCTCGTTCGGATGACAGAAACGCCTACTGCTGGCTACTGGGAGACGCTTCTGTCAGCGTATCGATACGATGACGTGTTCTTACTGTTATCATTAGTCCATCGCTTTTTATAACGAAATAAACGTCCATACATATGACAATCGGAAGAAGAAATATGACAGACTCTATTTACATACAGTGTATGAAATAATATTGTGTCAATAACGTCGGAAAGTGAAACTCGCTCGTTTGGATGACTGAAACGCCTACTGCTGGCTACTGGGAGACGCTTCTGTCAGCGTATCGATACGATGACGTGTTCTTACTGTTATCATTAGTCCATCGCTTTCTTCAACAAATAAACGTCCATACATATGACAATCGGAAGAAGAAAATGACAGACTCTATTCACTTACAGTGTATGAATAATATTGTGTCAATAACGTCGGAAAGAGAAACTCGCTCGTTCGGATGACTGAAACGCCTACTGCTGGCTACTGGGAGACGCTTCTGTCAGCGTATCGATACGATGACGTGTTCTACTGTTATCATTAGTCCATCGCTTTTCCTTCAACAATAAACGTCCATACATATGACAATCGGAAGAGAAAATGACAGACTCTATTCACATACAGTGTATGAAATAATATTGTGTCAATAACGTCGGAAAGTGAAACTCGCTCGTTCGGATGACAGAAACGCCTACTGCTGGCTACTGGGAGACGCTTCTGTCAGCGTATCGATACGATGACGTGTGTCTCACTGTTTTCATTAGTCCGTCGCTTTCCTTAACAAATAAACGTCCATACGTATGACAATCGAAAGAAGAAAATGACAGACTCTATTCACATACAGTGTATGAAGTAATATTGTGTCAATAACGTCGGAAAATGAAACTCGCGCTCGTTCGGATGACTGAAACGCCTACTGCTGGCTACTGGGAGACGCTTCTGTCAGCGTATCGATACGATGACGTGTTCTCACTGTTTTCATTAGTCCATCACTTTTCTATAACAAATAAACGTCCATACATAAGACAATCGGAAGAAGAAAATGGCAGACTCTATTCACATACAGTGTATGAAGTAATATTGTGTCAATAACGTCAGAAAGAGAAACTCGCTCGTTCGGATGACAGAAACGCCTACTGCTGCTACTGGGAGACGCTTCTGTCAGCGTATCGATACGATGACGTGTTTCTTACTGTTTTCATTAGTCCATCACTTTTTATATCAAAATAAACGTCCATACATATGACAATCGGAAGAAGAAAGATGACAGACAGACTCTATTTACATACAGTGTATGAAGTAATATTGTGTCAATAACGTCGGAAAGTGAAACTCGCTCGTTCGGATGACTGAAACGCCTACTGCTGGCTACTGGGAGACGCTTCTGTCAGCGTATCGATACGATGACGTGTTCTTACTGTTTTCATTAGTCCATCAATTTTACTTCAACACAAATAAACGTCCATACATATGCAATCGGAAGAAGAATATGACAGACTCTATTTACATACAGTGTATGAAGTAATATTGTGTCAATAACGTCGGAAAGTGAAACTCGCTCGTTCGGATGACTGAAACGCCTACTGCTGGCTACTGGGAGACGCTTCTGTCAGCGTATCGATACGATGACGTGTTTCTAACTGTTATCATTAGTCCCATCTTTTCTATAACAAATAAACGTCCATACATATGACAATCGGAAGAAGAATATGACAGACTCTATTCACATACAGTGTATGAAGTAATATTGTGTCAATAACGTCGGAAAGTGAAACTCGCTCGTTCGGATGACTGAAACGCCTACTGCTGGCTACTGGGAGACGCTTCTGTCAGCGTATCGATACGATGACGTGTTCTCACTGTTTTCATTAGTCCATCACTTTTTATAACAAATAAACGTCCATACATATGACAATCGGAAGAAGAAAATGACAGACTCTATTTACATACAGTGTATGAAGTAATATGTGTGTCAATAACGTCGGAAAGTGAAACTCGCTCGTTCGGATCGGATGACTGAAACGCCTACTGCTGGCTACTGGGAGAGACGCTTCTGTCAGCGTATCGATACGATGACGTGTTCTTACTGTTATCATTAGTCCGTCGCTTTACTTCAACGAATAAACGTCCATACATATGACAATCGGAAGAAGAAAATGACAGACTCTATTTCACATACAGTGTATGAAATAATATTGTGTCAATAACGTCAGAAAGAGAAAACTCGCTCGTTCGGATGACAGAAACGCCTACTGCTGGCTACTGGGAGACGCTTCTGTCAGCGTATCGATACGATGACGTGTTCTCTCACTGTTTTCATTAGTCCGTCACTTTTCTTCAAAATAAACGTCCATACATAAGACAATCGGAAGAAGAAATGACAGACTCTATTCACATACAGTGTATGAAATAATATTGTCAATAACGTCGGAAAGTGAAACTCGCTCGTTCGGATGATGAAACGCCTACTGCTGGCTACTGGGAGACGCTTCTGAGCGTATCGATACGATGACGTGTTCTCACTGTTTTTCATTAGTCCGGCTATAACAAATAAACGTCCAGAGACAATCGGAAGAAGAAATGACAGACTCGCTTTGTGTCAATAACGTCAGAAAGAGAAACTATCGGATGACGAAACGCCTACTGCTGGCTACTGGGAGACGCTTCTGTCAGCGTATCGATACGATGACGTGTTCTTACTGTTTTCATTAGTCCATCACTTTTCTATAACAAATAAACGTCCATACATATGACAATCGGAAGAAGAAAATGACAGACTCTATTCACATACAGTGTATGACTAATATTGTGTCAATAACGTCAGAAATGAAACTCGCTCGTTTGGATGACTGAAACGCCTACTGCTGGCTACTGGGAGACGCTTCTGTCAGCGTATCGATACGATGACGTGTTCTTACTGTTTTCATTAGTGTCCATACATATGACAATACTGTTACATCATTAATAATTTTGTGTCAATAACGTCGAATGAAATCTGGGAGACGCTTCTGTCAACGATAATGAAACGTCCATACATATAAACGACAATCGGAAGAAGAAAAATGACAGACTCTATTCACATACAGTGTATGAAATAATATTGTGTCAATACTGAAACTCGCTCGCTCGTTCGGATGACAGAAACGCCTACTGCTGGCTACTGGGAGACGCTTCTGTCAGCGTATCGATACGATGACGTGTTCTTACTGTTTCATTAGTTCATCACTTTTATAACAAATAAACGTCCATACATATGACAATCGGAAGAAGAAAATGACAGACTCTATTCACATACAGTGTATGAAGTAATATTGTGTCAATAACGTCAGAAAGTGAAACTCGCTCGTTCGGATGACTGAAACGCCTACTGCTGGCTACTGGGAGACGCTTCTGTCAGCGTATCGATACGATGACGTGTTCTTACTGTTATCATTAGTCCATCACTTTCCTATAACGAATAAACGTCCATACATATGACAATCGGAAGAAGAAAATGACAGACTCTATTCACATACAGTGTATGAAGTAATATTGTGTCAATAACGTCGGAACGTGAAACTCGCTGGTTTGGATGACTGAAACGCCTACTGCTGGCTACTGGGAGACGCTTCTGTCAGCGTATCGATACGATGACGTGTTCTTACTGTTTTCATTAGTCCATCACTTTTCTATAACAAATAAACGTCCATACATAAGACAATCGGAAGAAGAATATGACAGACTCTATTACATACAGTGTATGAAGTAATATTGTGTCAATAACGTCGGAAAAATGAAACTCGCTCGTTCGGATGACAGAAACGCCTACTGCTGGCTACTGGGAGACGCTTCTGTCAGCGTATCGATACGATGACGTGTTCTAACTGTTTTCATTAGTCCATCACTTTTCTATAACAAATAAACGTCCATACATAAGACAATCGGAAGAAGAATATGACAGACTCTATTTACATACAGTGTATGAAGTAATATTGTGTCAATAACGTCGGAAAGTGAAACTCGCTCGTTCGGATGACTGAAACGCCTACTGCTGGCTACTGGGAGACGCTTCTGTCAGCGTATCGATACGATGACGTGTTCTTACTGTTATCATTAGTCCGTCGCTTTACTTCAACGAATAAACGTCCATACGTATGACAATCGGAAGAAGAAAATGGCAGACTCTATTCACTTACAGTGTATGAAATAATATTGTGTCAATAACGTCAGGAAAGAGAAACTCGCTCGTTCGGATGACAGAAACGCCTACTGCTGGCTACTGGGAGACGCTTCTGTCAGCGTATCGATACGATGACGTGTTCTCACTGTTTTCATTAGTCCATCGCTTTACTATAACAAATAAACGTCCATACATATGACAATCGGAAGAAGAAAATGACAGACTCTATTCACATACAGTATATGAAGTAATATTGTGTCAATAACGTCGGAAAGTGAAACTCGCTCGTTCGGATGACGGAAACGCCTACTGCTGGCTACTGGGAGACGCTTCTGTCAGCGTATCGATACGATGACGTGTTCTTACTGTTATCATTAGTCCGTCGCTTTCCTTCAACAAAAAACCGTCCATACATATGACAATCGGAAGAAGAAAATGACAGACTCTATTCACATACAGTGTATGAAATAATATTGTGTCAATAACGTCGGAAAATGAAACTCGCTCGTTGGGATGACAGAAACGCCTACTGCTGGCTACTGGGAGACGCTTCTGTCAGCGTATCGATACGATGACGTGTTCTCACTGTTTCATTAGTCCATCGCTTTTTCTATAAACAAATAAACGTCCATACATAAGACAATCGGAAGAAGAATATGACAGACTCTATTTACATACAGTGTATGAAGTAATATTGTGTCAATAACGTCGGAAAGTGAAACTCGCTCGTTCGGATGACTGAAACGCCTACTGCTGGCTACTGGGAGACGCTTCTGTCAGCGTATCGATACGATGACGATGACGTGTTCTTACTTCACATACAGTCATTAGTGTCAATCCATCGCTCGTTCGGATGACAGAAACGCCTTCTACTGGGAGACGCTTCTGTCAATCGATACGAATAAACGTCCATACATAAGACAATCGGAAGAAGAAAATGACAGACTCTATTCACTTACAGTGTATGAAATAATATTGTGTCAATAACGTCAGAAAGAAAGAGAAACTCGCTCGTTCGGATGACAGAAACGCCTACTGCTGGCTACTGGGGGAGACGCTTCTGTCAGCGTATCGATACGATGACGTGTTCTACTGTGTTCATTAGTCCGTCGCTTTCTCTAACGAATAAACGTCCATACATATGACAATCGGAAGAAGAAAATGACAGACTCTATTCACATACAGTGTATGAAATAATATTGTGTCAATAACGTCGGAAAATGAAACTCGCTCGTTCGGATGACAGAAACGCCTACTGCTGGCTACTGGGAGACGCTTCTGTCAGCGTATCGATACGATGACGTGTTCTCACTGTTTTCATTAGTCATCACTTTTACTTAACAAATAAACGTCCATACATAAGACAATCGGAAGAAGAAAATGACAGACAGACTCTATTTACATACAGTGTATGAAAAATAATATGTGTCAATAACGTCGGAAAGTGAAACTCGCTCGTTCGGATGACTGAAACGCCTACTGCTGGCTACTGGGAGACGCTTCTGTCAGCGTATCGATACGATGACGTGTTCTCACTGTTTCATTAGTCCCATCACTTTCTTAACAAATAAACGTCCATACATACGTATGACAATCGGAAGAAGAAAATGACAGACTCTATTCACATACAGTGTATGAAGTAGTAATATTGTGTCAATAACGTCGGAAAGTGAAACTCGCTCGTTCGGATGACTGAAACGCCTACTGCTGGCTACTGGGAGACGCTTCTGTCAGCGTATCGATACGATGACGTGTTTTCTGTTACTGTTTTCATTAGTCCATCGCTTTTCTTCAACAAATAAACGTCCATACATATGACAATCGGAAGAAGAAAATGACAGACTCTATTCACATACAGTGTATGAAATAATATTGTGTCAATAACGTCGAAAAATGAAACTCGCTCGTTCGGATGACTGAAACGCCTACTGCTGGCTACTGGGAGACGCTTCTGTCAGCGTATCGATACGATGACGTGTTCTCACTGTTTTCATTAGTCCATCACTTTCTATCAACAAATAAACGTCCATACATAATGACAATCGGAAGAAGAATATGACAGACTCTATTTACATACAGTGTGTATGAAGTAATATTGTGTCAATAACGTCGGAAAGTGAAACTCGCTCGTTCGGATGACTGAAACGCCTACTGCTGGCTACTGGGGAGACGCTTCTGTCAGCGTATCGATACGATGACGTGTGTCTTACTGTTATCATTAGTCCATCGCTTTACTTCAACAAATAAACGTCCATACATATGACAATCGGAAAGAAGAAATGACAGACTCTATACACATACAGTGTATGAAATAATATTGTGTCAATAACGTCGGAAAGTGAAACTCGCTCGTTCGGATGACAGAAACGCCTACTGCTGGCTACTGGGAGACGCTTCTGTCAGCGTATCGATACGATGACGTGTTCTCACTGTTTTCATTAGTCCATCAATTTCTATAACAAATAAACGTCCATACATATGGCAATCGGAAGAAGAATATGACAGACTCTATTTACATACAGTGTATGAAGTAATATTGTGTCAATAACGTCGGAAAGTGAAACTCGCTCGTTTGGATGACTGAAACGCCTACTGCTGGCTACTGGGAGACGCTTCTGTCAGCGTATCGATACGATGACGTGTTCTTACTGTTATCATTAGTCCGTCGCTTACTTCAACGAATAAACGTCATACGTATGACAATCGGAAGAAGAAAATGACAGACTCTATTCACTTACAGTGTATGAAATAATATTGTGTCAATAACGTCAGAAAGAGAAACTCGCTCGTTCGGATGACAGAAACGCCTACTGCTGGCTACTGGGAGACGCTTCTGTCAGCGTATCGATACGATGACGTGTTCTTACTGTTATCATTAGTCCGTCGCTTTCCTTCAACAAATAAACGTCCATACATATGACAATCGGAAGAAGAAAATGACAGACTCTATTCACATAGTGTATGAAATAATATTGTGTCAATAACGTCGGAAATGAAACTCGCGCTCGTTCGGATGACAGAAACGCCTACTGCTGGCTACTGGGAGACGCTTCTGTCAGCGTATCGATACGATGACGTGTTCTCACTGTTTTCATTAGTCCATCACTTTTCTCTATAACAAATAAACGTCCATACATAAGACAATCGGAAGAAGAATATGACAGACTCTATTTACATACAGTGTATGAAGTAATATTGTGCCAATAACGTCGGAAAGTGAAACTCGCTCGTTCGGATGACTGAAACGCCTACTGCTGGCTACTGGGAGACGCTTCTGTCAGCGTATCGATACGATGACGTGTTCTTACTGTTATCATTAGTCCGTCGCTTTACTTCAACGAATAAACGTCAATACGTATGACAATCGTAAGAAGAAAATGAATGACAGACTCTATTCACTTACAGTATATGAAATAATATTGTGTCAATAACGTCAGAAAGAGAAACTCGCTCGTTCGGATGACAGAAACGCCTACTGCTGGCTACTGGGAGACGCTTCTGTCAGCGTATCGATACGATGACGTGTTCTAACTGTTTTCATTAGTCCATCAATTTTTTATAACAAATAAACGTCCATACATATGACAATCGGAAGAAGAAATGACAGACTCTATTTACATACAGTGTATGAAGTAATATTGTGTCAATAACGTCGGAAAAGTGAAACTCGCTCGTTTGGATGACTGAAACGCCTACTGCTGGCTACTGGGAGACGCTCTGTCAGCGTATCGATACGATGACGTGTTCTTACTGTTATCATTAGTCCGTCGCTTTACTTCAACGAATAAACGTCCATACGTATGACAATCGGAAGAAGAAAATGACAGACTCTATTCACTTACAGTATATGAAATAATATTGTGTCAATAACGTCAGAAAGAGAAACTCGCTCGTTCGGATGACAGAAACGCCTACTGCTGGCTACTGGGAGACGCTTCTGTCAGCGTATCGATACGATGACGTGTTCTTACTGTTATCATTAGTCCGTCGCTTTCCTTCAACGAATAAACGTCCATACATATGACAATCGGAAGAAGAAAATGACAGACTCTATTCACATACAGTGTATGAAATAATATTGTGTCAATAACGTCGGAAAATGAAACTCGCGCTCGTTCGGATGACAGAAACGCCTACTGCTGGCTACTGGGAGACGCTTCTGTCAGCGTATCGAAACGATGACGTGTTCTCACTGTAATCATAAGGCCATCACTTTCCTATAATGAATAAACATCAACACATATGAGAATTGGAAGGGTAGAAAATGGCGGACTTTCATTTACAAAGTGTGAATATCAGCAATAAGTCGTTAAACTCGCATAGCTACTTTTTACAAATTATTCTTCACCATTCCCTCCACTCAATTGCCCGGTCCTTCCGAGGCGATAAACCGTAACCGTTGTCATACATCGTATGTTGTTAAAACACAGAGTCATCTAATTTTGCAAATGCGCGGGAATATAGTCAGGTTGATTGTGATTTTTACCGGTAACGCTATGCTCCCCGTCATAGCCGCTCTTCGTCCCGAGTGCGTTTATGCACTTGACATCCTTGGTTACTCGCGCGATTCTTTGGCAACTTTTCCCGTACCTTTGCAGTGTAGAAAGTCAGTCTGGACGATGGAAGCTGTGGGTAGAACGGTGTGTATACAATTGATTCTTCTAAGATTTCCCCATATATGTTTAAAATCTGCTATTATTTGTTTGACTAATTTAAATCTGACATAACGAAAAACCACACCTGTCCAGTTGAACAATATTATATTTATAAACGGTTCTCAAAACCCGAGCCCAAGTGGATGTGCTCCTCAGTTTGTATAAAAATAAATTGTGTGTGCTGGTGAGGATCATTGCATTTCAGCTAAGTGTTTATTATATATTTCAACTAAATTGCCCAAGAACAGTTCCTCCTCCCTGTAACACTTTTCATATTCTTTGCATTATAATTATATGGTTGTTGGCATATGTTAGACAGGTAAATTTTTGTGTATGTGTGTAGCGAATGACAATATGTGTCAGACAGAGGAAATTCAAGTGACTTCAGACGAAATGATGGCAAGTGCACATTGCTAAAAGTTAATTTGCATGTCTGGCACAGCATCCAATTATACCTGTAAAAAAAGTCATATGGTGCAGACTATTTAAGGCTTTAAGATATTGCACTATGCTTGCATAGGAAACCAGTTTCTGTTGGTTTATTATTACCAACAATTCATTCTTTGTTTTTTTAGACACGAACAGATACCATACCACACGAGGTGTCTTCTGAGTCAGCTGTTGATATCTGGTAGAGCTTTTTGTATAACTTTGCTCTGAAGTCAGTTTATTCTTCCATCCATTTGTAAATTGTGGTTGCACATTATTCATAATCTCTGACTTTCATTTTCACATTTGATTGCTTGCATTCTTAAAATGCTTTAGAAAAGCCCTGCACATGTACACACCTCTTAGCACCCAACATATGTGATTCAAACTCACTGAACGCTGCAGGTGGAGAACACTTCTGTCCCTGAACCACACAAGGCTATTGACATAATGCAGCTAGTGGTAAGCATACACAATTGTTTGAGATTATGAAATGGGTTGTTAAATGCATAAAAGTATAAACATTGTGTATATGTAAACTTGTATGCATCCATTTGAGGATTTGTTCATATATTTATGTGTCTGCTAGCAAGCTGATATGCCCTATTAGCTCAGTTGTATACCAGGAGTCATCTTTCACATAATCCACTGGTCTATTCCTATTCTTTGAAGTAGTATTTGTCAAACTAGCCGCCCCATGTATAAAGGGTGACTCCTTGGACAATAAACATTGCCTATATAAAAACAGAAGCCTTACATCTGACTTGTTGATTAACTTGAAATTCCTTTTATTCTGTTCAAGTGGTAATGTATTGATAATGATATCTGTCAGTAACAATCTTATCTAACTCACTAAGGGCAAAATATTTAAATGACCTTCACCTTATTTCTAATGTGATTGGTCACAGTACCTCATACTTTTGGCAGCTGATCTTTATTAATCGAAATGTTGCTATGTTCAGGTAGAGAGCACTGATGTCCCTGAACCCCACGAGGCTCTTGACATGAAGCAGCTAGAGGTAAGCATACACAACGGATAGTTATATGGGTTGATGTATGAACTTAGGTATGCATGTGCATTCCTGCATGGATAAATGGTATGTAAATTGAACTCTTTTAATTTGTCTGTCCATCTGTCTGTTACCTAAAAAACATGTCTATGTCATTTAATTTATGGATACTATGAGCCCTGATCTTTAAAAACATAGAAGGAGGGTAAATTTAAGTTCTTTTCAAATTTACACATAACACATAGCTTCGTATAAATTGGTATGGATACAATTAAAACTTTGACCTAATTAGCTGACCTTGGCCTGGTCTCCTAGATCAGTCTTATGATTCCAGTTGCATGGTGCACATGGTATACAAGGCCGGCATATTTTCAGAGCTCTCAGTTATGTTATGCAACCTTCCTTGTATGTAAATCTTAAGGATTGAATGGCAATTTGATGAATCTGACGAATTAAGATTGCACCGAGGTATATATACAAATATGTAACATTGTTGTGTTTTTGTTGTTTTGACTTCAAATGTATGATGCACATTGTATCCAACTTGGTAGCATCTTTTTGAAGTCATCAACACTTTTATGCATACTATGAGTGATATATTTTCAGCTGTTAAACTTGTAATGGCATAATTTTTCTGAAGATTATTAAGTGTTTCCCTCATATATTATCAGGCATTGTGAAGAAAGTGCAAAGGAGATCCATTACAGTTGAGTTCAAGAACAATATATACCGTTCATCACTCAAAGACTACATGAAGTTTCGAAGGAATGGAACTATCAAGGTAAATACCTGATGCAGAGTATTCTAAATTATGATGATGTTCCTTTTTAAAACAAGCAGTTAATCATTGTAATTGTCCTTATCTAATATTCTTCCTGTATATATCTTTTTCAATTTCAGCTGCGCTTCTAGCAAACAGCCGGAACTGAACGCCAAGCTGCAAAACCCGTTGTGTAGCTGTATTTTTGGCAATGTGGCATTTATATAATTGGAATGACATGGTTTAAACCTTGGTCATGCTGGCTGTTTTTAACTGATTACAATAAAGAGTATTTTTTCTGTCTACACTTATTGTTTTTCTCTCTCAGAAACAGCATATCAATAAATTAAAATACTTAATGTAAGAGTTGGTGGTAATTATAGTCAAGTCCCATCAGCCGTACTAAGGTCAAGATGTCCCCATTATTTGCCCCCTTTATGGTGGCTAAATGTAAAAATTGGTGGCACTCAACTATTGCGAGCAAGCTCATATCCTTAGATTATCCATTACTGACTTAAATAGTGTCCTAACAAAATGGTGTTAATGACAACAAAGTGTATAGACTAGTTTACAAAAAAAACTTACCGAGTGTTGGCTGCACCTTATACCACCGCTTTGTAAATTCAATATCTCGGCTGTTGAAGGTGCTGCAGACATTGAGGATGAGCTAATGCTACTCCGAAGGGTGATGTTGGTGTGCTGCTATCAATCCCGGGGGGTGGGTTGGTACTCTCCTTAGAAAAGGGTAGGGGTGAGCCGCCATGGGAAACAAAAACCGGACCATATCTATACCAAGCCAATGTGAGAAAAGGGAACCATTTACATACAAAATCCTCTGAAAACAGACTCATTCATATACACATTTTTTTTCACCAATACATATCTAGACCCTCTCGAGAAGCTACAAGGGACCCATCCATATACCAAACTAACGATTCAGAATGACAAATTACGTTCATTAAGCTTCGCAACTCCAAAAATAATTTGCTAATACCGTGGTTAGTCCCAACGATGCACTGGTTCGTAACGGCAAGGCAGTTAATTAGATAGCGGCCACTAAATAAACAAGTTAACAAATGTGTGACTCGGGCCCGCAAGCTATCAACGAGCGCCCCAGGGCGTCCGGCCCATGAGGTAGACGATATTGCAGGAAACAATGGAAGGAGAACGTTCAGTCTTGACATTTCTGTTTGCTTATCATGCCATAACACTTGTCTTTAAAATAACACAACCACGCTGGCTGATAGGGCTGGCCACCATTGACCCTGGGGACTTGCGCACAAACACCCAATATTGAGCATCATATTGGACACCCATCACAAAACAAATATCCATTGCTATACTAGCTGTCAAAAAACGTACATATTAGTTTACCAGGTCATTGCCAAAAAAACCGACCCATTACAATACCTGCCTTCAAGAAATAACGACCCATAGTATACCAAACGCCCCATTACCGACCCAAATTGTCGGCACATCCCCACTAACCTCCACATAGTGAGAACACCCCCACCCTCCCCTGCGAGATTTACATAGAACAATAAGTTCTAATGTACTATTAGACATATACTGTCAGTTCACATGTTTGACGTAAATTCATACGTACATACATACATGCATGCATACATACATATATGTACATACATACATACATACATACATACATACATACATACATACATACATACATACATACATACATACATACATACATACATACATACATACATACATACATACATACATACATACATACATACATACATACATACATACATACATACATACATACATACATACATACATACATATACGCACGCACACACACACACATACATACATACATACATATATATACACATATATATAATATATATATATATATATATATATACATATACATATATATATATATATATATATATATATATATATATATATACATATATATATATACATATATATATATATATATATATATATATATATATATATATATATATATATATATATATATATATATATATATATATATATATGCATACATATGCATACATATATATAAACATATATATAAACATGTGCATAATTTTTGTGGGTGCAAGTTTATGATTCGTACATGCGTACTTTTTTTTGAAATGTTAATGATGCTTGTTTGATTTGCCAATGTGATTCAAAAACTGCTGGATCTGTCTTTTAAATTCACAATCGCCCAATACGACCCGATCATATTTGGTATTATTAAGGATATTTTAATATATAATATCATACATTATTATGCAAGTATATTAATCAATATAATATTCCTGTAACTTTAATTTACATTCTTACCTGACATGACATCTTGTAACCATACACATTGAATATTGGCAGGGCAAATGTCACTCCAGCACTTACGCCTTTTCTCTGCATATGCACGCCAACAATACTGTTTAACTAAAAATGGCAACAACTTTCAGCATTAGGTTGCATAGTATCAAAAATTGTGTTTGGTTACCTTGACAACAGTGCTTAGTAAACAGCCCAAATCATACGTTTGGATGTCCACATTCTCCAAGTTTTTCATCATGAAAATACGGTATGCCATGCTGTTAAGAACAGACACAGGGTTATCAGTATGTTAAAGATGTCCATCCAGATGATAAACAATTGTGGGTAAAATCTAAAATATCAAACCAACAACAACCAAAGCCACAACTACAATACTGTTCACATGCTTCTTCAATAACTATAGCATAACAGAAAGCCCATTCTCCAAAGTCATTCACAATGGTGTGATGTTTCTCCTATGATACGAAAATTATAAATCATAATGGGGAAATCATCATGTATGGTCTCAAATGCCAGTTATATGTACCAGTTGAAATTCAACTGACAATTGTTAGATCTGCATTTTTATAAACTTCTCCACAAGCTCAGTAATAAATCATAAAGGTCTAGTCCTGCTACATGCCACCGTATATGGTCATATAATGAAAGTTTGGCATCAAAAACCCATGTTTATGTGATTGCTGTTTTTGTTCCTGCACGAAACAAGAAATTGACACATGACATGACTAAATCATGATGTAATAGATGGACAAATTGTAGCATAGTTTGATTACACCAAAATATTCACATTATGACACATATGTCTACCTGTGGCAAATGAGTTACTTGCTTAAAGGTGTCTGGATGTTCAATTATTACATTCTACAAACCATATTAATACTATACAAAAAGAGTTGATCTTACCGCTCCCCATGTTCCATGTAAAAAATCTTGCAAGGGAAGTCACGGTAACAAACAGATGCAAATGCACCAGTAATGTCCAGCTTAGCCGTCTTGTTTTTGGCACGGAGAACGGACCCAGCTTGGAAATTGCTACAGTTCTACAATAGCAATATGAGGATAAGGTAATTATAAAGATGGTCAATGCAGATCTACATAAAAATATTACATCACTAAAGTAACCAATCAATTCAGCTGACTTGTCTATACATACATTAGTTAGTGCAGGTTAATGACACATCAAATGTCAATATTCACCATATTTGACAGTATTTGAAATATATATTTCACACCCACCTGGTCCACAGGGTTGGCTTTGTCACTATGGCGTCCGACAAACTGGTCTATCACATTCTGAGACAGGAAGAAACAGCCTTCATGTATAGGGGCTCTGACGCTACGTCCCGTTTTTTGCCCCACAAACTAAATTCATGTTGCCATCCATGGCTATTTGACGGCCAACTCAATCAGATTTCGTAAAAAGAAGTAGATTATTTTATGTGCATAGTGGTTATTATCATTGCTTATCATGGCAATGGTATTAATTGGCAATCTCATTGCATTCAAGAGTCTACCTATGGGCAAACAGGGCACTGAGATCAATCTGGGAATCCTAGCCCAGTGAACGGCAAGGTGCCAAAATTATGCTCAACCCAACAAAAGTTCAAGATTGATTCTGAGCCGATGCTTCTGTACAAATATTGATATTTGGTTTGCATTATCAATCGTATCACAGTTATTGAAAGAAGCAAACCCAAGCATTATTCAAAGAATCAGTTCAAAAATGTCACACCCCCCTATGAGCATGTCTACCAATTCCTGATCTGCACTCTTGCATGCTAGTGAAGAAGTCATAGATGCTTATCTGTCCTTCCAACACCATGGCTCTCAGTGTACGCATGAAATCAAGAGTAAATGCCACTCTTGGACTAGAAGGCGTTGCTTCCCAATGTCCATATTCCAGTAAAATGACTGGTAATGGCTCACAGTGGGTCACATTCAATCCGTATCTTTTTTGCTGTGGCCAGCCATTGCCATAAGTTCTTGGGTTGCCATTTCATAAATTGAGATGCTACAATATTCAATCACAAAATACAAGCTAATTAACACAGCCTAGTTGAGTACAGTTTAACAATATTTATGTTAGGGTTTCAAGACTGTGAGTATCACACAACACTGAGTTTTGTAGGCTGAATGAGCAGATTAATACGCATTACAAAACAATACCTTGACCATCTCTACTTATTTCAATTTGGGAGCCAAATGTAATAGGCTACAAAGTGCAAGGTAAACACTCCTATGCTATTCATTTTTTAAGAGAACAAACCTCAGGATTCCATTTTTCCAACTTAAGCACGAGTATTGTTCTGTGGTAACTCATCGGTTACTCATGCAATTGGCTTCATCTGGGTCCAGGGCTGTGTCAGATATGTCATGGGCCATACCTATACAGAAGCAAAATAAATTCTCACTAACTTGGTAGACATGGAATGACAATAGATTATATCAGATACATACCAAAGCATGCTAATCAGTTTTTTGCAGTGACTATTTGTTACACACAATTTTTTAGGTAAGTGTCACAGGCCAAAGCCAGACCTACTGCACACCATGGAAGGGTGGCCAATTGTAAACATGTCTCGTTGTGACAGGGCCGTTCTAGACTGTTTGGTAGTCTCATTGGCATCAAATGCAATGAAACATTTTGTTCCTCTAATATACTACAAATGAAGAATAGTGTTTTCGCTCAATACCATTTTGTTATCCTTGGGGATTTTATAGTAACAATCATAGTTCGCGGCCATGAAAGTGGTGTCATGATTTATGTACCTAAGAAAGAATTGTCGCACTGCTTTATTCTTCATTCAATTGCCATCTTAATTACACCAATATGTGGAATAATGAAAGTGATAAGCAGATCCAAGTGATAATTGATCAAAACTGGATAACCCTCTGATACATGCATCTTTTCAATTATCACTAGCATCTATATCAAGGAGACTCTACTTAACACATTGGTATGATAATCTCTAATGGTATGGTCAATTTAAAGACACTATGTACCCAGCTTACTTTCCCTGTGAAATCTTTTAACGTCAAAGCAACGGCTCCATGGTAATGGTCCTAGTCCTAGGGCGATTTCATGTTGCGACTATGTCAACGGGAAGCGAGACTGAGTATTTGTGTATTAGGAAGTTAGGCAATATGGAATTAAACTGATACACAAGTCAATTGAACTGTTGTAGTCAATTGCATGATTCATAGATATTTGGTGTGTGAGTGAAACTGTTAACATGTCATCCCATTGAACCTTTCAACCCTGAAGTGATTATTGGAACAGCCCAATGAACTTGGTGACCTGCATCGTTAGGAAACTCTTATCTTCTCTCCATCCCGTTTCGCTTGAGAAATACGGCAGACTCATGAAACTCAAAATGCGACAAAGCGGGTATTATTCGAGGAGATACTCTCACCTGGGTAAACGTTAGGAAACTATCTGGGAAATAGGCAAGGAACTTGCCCCTGGTGTTTTGATTATCTAAAGCCACCTACAGCCAGCTACAGCGCGGATGTGAGAGATCGAAAGTAGTAAACAGGGTAAATACTAAATAGCGCGGACGCTGTCAGCTGGTCAGAGGCCTTTGTCTATCTGGGGAATAGAACGTTTATCTTTCAACATGGCACAGTCCGTTGAAAACGATTCTCTGAAGAAAACAATAATATATGTTTGAATTTCTATACCGTCATTGGGTCCTGGGGCTGTGTGAGACTTATCACTGCTGACACTTGACTTTTCGTTTTCATGATCGTGGCTGGGCCTGGTCCTAGGCTGGAGCTCCCATGTCGCGGTTAAGCACTGGTGTTTCAACTGGATAGCACACACATCTTCCGCTCTCATAAATGTTCACACTGTCTGGCTCGGGGTTGAGGTTGACTTTCCGCTTATGTCTCTTAGATGCCATGATCTACTACCTGAATTAAAAAGGCTAATCCGAGCCGAAAAGGGCAAAGAAAAGTTGTTGTGAAAATGTTCCTTTCATAGCGCGTGCGCAGCGCGGTACAATTGGGAGCATGCATTAATTTTTTATTTTTTGGGTCATCGAAGTTATCGCGCCCATAAGCAAATAAAAGGGTGACAATTTTGCTCATAGTTTGTTGAATAATAGTTCTTCTGAGGGTTCTATGGGTGGTGGCCTCGTTTAGGTTATTATGAAGTGTTAACATTTTCCAAGGATCACCGACGGATGTCATCAGAAGACAACATGTCAAGAGCCGAGTCTTCAATCTTCGTAGAATTTCAAAATCATGAGAAATGTAAAATTATAAATTACTGATAGTTTAACTTGCAAGATGTAAAAAAACCCATAGATTGGCTAGATAGGCGCTTGCATTGTCCTTGTGGATATTTGGCACGACTGTAATCTTTAATCATGTTCGTGCATCCCTTCAATGTCTCAGTGAGCATCCAGTTTTGTTTCACATATTTCAAGACAAGATGGCATTAATTTCATACATATAAACCTCTTCTGTCTCCCTTGAAACGTATTTTAATATTTGTTGAAGCGTATAGTACCACTTGTGCTCGATGGGATTCGATATATCTTGATTAATCAGTCGATCATGCCTATTAAAAGGAGATTTTGAATGAATAATAGGATTTGTTAAGTTCAATATTCACAGATTAACTCATCCGTTATACTGTCTGCCAATCGACTCTCATACGGGGTTATCGTTTCACATATCATTCCCAATGCGAGTAGATTAACTTCTTATATAATATTCTATATCCTTATTTTGTTTCATATCTTAAGCATTTGTTATCCGCATATATGCGGGAAATAGAAATCGCATTGATGTACATGATTTTGCGCCTACTTTTATAAGAATTTTGTATACATGATGAAAAGTACTGGATTGTTTGTCCATACCAGGGAGGTTTATCGTTTCCGTTCATGTCATCAGAAAAGTGATTTCTTGTGCGCGACCGCCGTTTTTCTGTTGACGTTCTTATACTTAACGATGACATCCATTATTTCGTAAAACAAATGGACAATAATTAAATTGACATCTGGTTCGCCCGGGCCATTTACTTACTGAATCTGTCATCGTATCAATAGGCTGACAGGAGTGTCTTCCAGTAGCCAGAGGGCGCTACTGTCATCCTATGGCATACGCATGACCGGCGACTCCCAGTATCCTATAGCATACGCTGACCCCAGTTGTATCGGGTGCTATAGATGACGACTACTTTGCTCGAAAACTGACCCTTGCATTAGGCCCGACACACATGTTGTGTGTTTCTGTAAAATCAACGAAAGTATGACGTCCGCTCCCATCTTGTAGTATTACAGCGATCTGCACATTGTAAACGCTATTGGAGGACATTTACGTAATAGCCCTCATGTAGTTGCCATCATTGTATGAAATTTGCCAATACCAATCCTTATGTTAATTTTGCATATATCATTCAGCTACATAACAAAAAGGTTATAGCGAACCATTTAACAAGAAACTTGTTCATGGCCAGTTATGAGCCCGATGATACTCTTTAACTTAAATGGTTAATAACTCTTATACACAGCATTATTACGCGTATAACTGTATCTTAAGATCGAATCGTCATAGATTACTAAACATTATTATTGTCGTATCTTCATGACGGGCAAATGCATGACACCTAAATCCATATAGAATTTGTGCAATACAACTTCGCTTCGAATATGTCATTATATTATTCCACTGCGGGAAATCCCCCCAAAACAATCATATGACTGAGTTATGGATATTATTATTTGTAATGCGGCCCTCCAACTTGAAATGCTGCTCGCTCGCTTAGAAAATCCAATTTGAATTGGTAGGATAAGTCTTCCATTTCAATCGTCAATAACAGTATTATTTTGCATATAAATCATCAATGCAAATCTAGTGATGCATCAAGGAATCGGAATAACCTGAGTAATCAATCAAATCATTGCCTATTTTGATATCTGTTAACCTCGACGTATTGGACTGTTTAAAGTAACGCTCTCAAATATGGCGAGAGGAAAATAGAACTAATACATCTGCAAACTAATACACCGCAAACCGAGGCATATGCCCGATTACGGCTAATTACTATCATACTGCAAAGCAATCTTGGGGAAATACTTTTAAGACTCATCCCTTTGTTCACCGAATCATTATCTATAATTACAGCTATGCCAATTCTTGAGAATTCTACATGTTATAAGTCCGTAGTCGTTACGTCATATGATAACATAGCAAGACGATTGGAGGATATTTGATGCGGTACATTTGCTCTCAGATTGGTCTTGCTTCCAATATTGCGTGGTACAGTTTAATACATGTTGGCGACCTGTAAGCTGACACCAAGTTGAGTAATAGATGTTCGAGTGTAAGACGAACGGCGGTCTAGCCTTCGAAATAATCACTTCCCTCTAACTTATGCACTTCGCAATGGCGGATTTATACAACTTGTCAAAGGAAATCCTGTCGTGCAATAATGACCAGTCATTACCGAGAAAGCTTGTTCAACATGCATGATGAGTAGATGCACAATCCCAAGGCCATCTTTGCATTTTAATTGTATTGTGCAAGTAAGCCTCTCAGAGTCCCATCTGGGTCTTCGATATCATCAATCGATCTTCCAGGTGAATACGTAGTAAGCTAATGTCAGCGAGATAAATGTACCTTTGAGCAAAATTCCTGTAAGTTATTGATTGAATGTGGCAGAGTGGGGTCACATACAAAAGAAGTTGGCATCTCCAGGAGGCAATAATGTTGCCAATATCAATTAGGGATACTTAAATCTCTTACGAATTTCTTCAATAAGATTTGATCAATGAAGGTTTGTTATTCATGAATGTAAATCACGACAAATTATCAACAATGAATCAAACTAAGAACAAACATAGATATATCAATGGTGGTTGGTAAACAAAACTATATCTATACTGTAGTGAGATGTATAGGCCCTCCTTTTTGCTGATCAGCTTATACAGCATCTGTAAAGTTTGATGGTTGAATATGCAAATAAATAGCTACTCAGACAGTGTGAAGCCGCTTTATTCTGGCTGGGCGGAAGTCCTAAAACCTGATAAGGTCAAGGCCACACATTCAGTATCTTATGATTTGACGTACGTTATGACGGGCGGTTACAACACTACATCATCGATAACTTGTTTTGGCGTTTTGCTTTAACGCTTATATATTTACATTTGCTGACATAATCCCCAATTATACCACGTCAGTCTGTTTCTTTGCTGTACAGGGCCACAACTGATGATGAAGTGGTCCGCAATAGACCGTAGAAGTTTACTCTTGGGGACCCTGTGCAGCCGCTATACTGTGCTAAGTCGCCGACGATGCGATACATCAGATTTTCAAATAAAACATTGTGTATATGAAATTTATATAACATGTACTCCTCCTTGTGTAACAAGAGCTGAAAAACGTTCGGCACTGCAAAGCATACCGACAACAGCGCCAGCAATATATATTTACAGGCCTGTACACAACAAGGCGCGATTTTTCGATCTTTCTGGTTATCTAATGCATGCCAATTCGCTATGGTAAGTTCATACTAGTGAACATCATATAAGACATGGCGCTGTCGTCCTTTGTTGCTTCATCTAGTTCCTAAGCAAAGGCTGTTATTCGATAACTCGGTCCGGCATCATAACATCATAGTTATCCGTGGAGCTACCAGAGTGATATTGCTCGCGTAGCACCATAACATTCACTACGTTATTGTCGGTTGTGTGTGCAACCAATTGCGCGGATACATGGTATTCCTTATTTCCAAAGCTGCTGCCATCGGTTTACTGAGGCCACGAAAATTAACGGCCCATGATGCTAACTCTACATAAGCCTTATACAGCAGGTTACCGCAGAAGGGTCATATTCTATTTGTGTTAATATTGCAATGTCATGCTGGCACAGTCATAACATAATTGATTGTTTAACCGCACATCTATTGCGCTAATAATTACTAGTCTTGACACGGCTTTTGTTACTCCAGTATCTCATCCAATCACGTAGCTTTGCTTATTAGGAATCTGTACAGCTGTTGCCATTTCAAACGACACAACCTCTAATGGCAATAATTGCTTAATGGACCTCGGTGCGGCTGTTGTTATCTCTAGTGTCAGAACAACTGTGAGGATACATGTTGCTGACTCTTTGCACAGCTGTGTCTATATACAGGGTCACTACTGATCGAACTAATAATTACCCATTAAGTCTTGTCGCTGCTGCTACCATCTTTAATGTCACAACGTTATGTACTAACAATTGACGATTAAATGTTCGCAAGGTTGCTGTCATTTGTTCATTTAGGCCTGGATATTGAACCAGCAGCGGCTTTGTATGTTAATGTCTCCGCCAATGTGTGCCTGCATTGTCACATCTAATTTTGCACCTTATTATGATAAAAACGATGTTGCAGGGTATTCATTTGCATCATTTATAATATTCTTCCTAAGACCACTTAAAAGCAAAGCTATAATCCTGAATGATATTCTGCCAGACTATGTATCCCAGTACAAATTAGGACTATTTGTCTTTGCATTCTACTTCGTCATCATATTGTTGGTTGCGTATGTTGTTTTTGCGAAATTAACATCAAATATTATTGCCATCAAACATTGTCAAAATGGTATTAGTGGTAGGTGCAGACGATTATGGACTTAGGCATGAAGCGTCTATTTGTCATACATTGTATAATTAAAACTACAATCATCGTGGACAAATTTTCACTTCTTTTGTTTAATACCCATGATTATGTAATTGATTCATCAATCATGACGCCTTGGGGATGTTATGTGTGAGCGTATCGATACATTGGCCAACAGCATAGTGCAATAAGATACAAAAGAGGCACCCTTAGAACAATGTCTTTGAGTGGTTGTGTGAAGCGCAACAGAACCTCATTTAAAAAGTAGCCGCATTAGGCGAACCCTAAATAGTATGTCTGTCAGTAGCAGAAGAAGCATAAGACAATGTGATCCATGATGCGAGTGATTTTGCGCCATGTTAAAACTCCAAAGCCTGCTTTATAAATTAACCAGGTGTACTTCTAGTTCATTATGAGACTGGTGGCTTATGTAGATTTCAGCTCTAAGACAATATTTCGTCTGACACTTTATTTCACACATAAAAGCGGATGTGAACTATTACAGTCTTTTATTATACCTTACCATGAAGCTTTAATTACCTTTAGTTAGCTTGCTTGATGTTTGGATCAAGGGACGAACCAACGTATCGTGGTAGTGTCGCTCATTAAATGTACGCAGACAGTAGTTGGTGGAAGTGAATTCATAACACAGATTATGCATAACAACAACGATTG
Organism: Urechis unicinctus; assembly: GCA_034190875.2. Lineage (NCBI taxonomy): Eukaryota > Metazoa > Annelida > Polychaeta > Xenopneusta > Urechidae > Urechis > Urechis unicinctus. The sequence goes on from CM067343.1 coordinate 53,210,782, forward strand.
TGCTCTCTAAATGGCAGTTTTTATGTCCAATAAGTGGCTGCTAGACACTATAGGCGTAACGAAGTCGACAAACATATCGGAAAACATTATCCTATATTTGGAATGCTAGGCTAGATTAACTACCCCCCCCCCCCACCTACGTGTAAGACAAAGTATATTGTGATTAATTTGTTCTTAAGCTACCGATAGCAATGTTATCTGTTAACGCAGACCTTTTTTAAGTACCAGACGTTTGATGCATGAGCGGTATTAACTAAAACATACAATCGTTCAGGACATTTGTTGGCCGCCTCCATTGCGTTCCTCTTTGCTTATTCTCCCTCATCTCCTCACGCAAACACTCCCATCACATACTTTCCATTCCTATCTCTGCTCAAATATTGTCGGAACAAAAAATATATATGAGTTCATAACTTAGCATTAATGAGAATATTACATCACAAAGTGCGACATAATATTCCATAACTCAGAGGCACAGAATTAAACATCCTCATTAAATCCGCATGATATGCTCTACTACGGTGATAGATATGAATCATCTAATGCAATGATGATAACGTATTGGATAGTGTTTGTTCTTTTGCAAAATCTATAGCAGCGCAATGATATATTGAGCTGGTGATCACGTTCTAGAAACGGACGAATCTGCCGCCGTTTCTTAACAAATTCCTGACCATCCGTATTCGCTTCAGAAAGTGCCAAAATTTGGTAATCTTTCTTTTCGATCGAAATGCTAACAAGCTATCATTATTATCTCTCAAATACAGGATACTTTATCAATCGACAATGATGAACGCCGAAAATCAATTTGTGAACTATCCTCTCATACAATCAAGCATATATAATGCACCCTATGCTGTACAATCTGAATGTCGCACATATTCGCGGTTACATTTAATAGACACTAATGTATTTCCTTGTCTATTGTTTTAGTTTGTTCGTATTCAGATGACTTCTTGGGGCATAATCAACATTGTATTCGACATGCATGTACCTTTTCATAATGCAATCTTGTTTTTAAACCAACTGACTAATTATCAGCATGATCGCCGTGACTGTGGAGTAAGTTTGTAAACTCCCCTTGGGAATGGTGAGAATTATGTAGGATCGATATCTTCAAATACATGAATTTATAAAAATTATATATGTGCACCTCCTTACTTTGAGTCGTTAAATCGTACCAAACGAATATGTTGGAACATAGATCAACAGCATGTATCTGGTTTTTGGGAGCTACAACGATGAGCCCATCCACTATGGTGTTGCATACGTTAACGTTACTTAAAACTACCAGAGCATGGTGGATGTTATTGTTTCAATGCCAGCGAATTATTCTCTCTATCCACCATGCATGTGTTGTATAAACCAAACAAGTAACAAATCAACAGTTGGACAACCATACAGCAATTTATTTTGCGTGATTGATCACCTTTTGCGTCAAAAGTGCATTTCAATAAAACTCATCTAAATTATGCAGTGAAAATATTTTGTTGACCGATTATCTACAGTTATGAAAAATGATATCCATAAATTGAGCAAAACAGGTGGGTCCAGCTGTCTTCAACGCCATTGTTAGATACGATTGCTTATTTTGCTGGGGTTGTGGTTTTGCTACTTAAGTCATTAGATGTTTCAAGCGATAGTTGGTGACGATGCAAAGCATCAAGTTTATTCTCTGATTTCCGTTTTTTTCCTGCAGTTTTTGACCGTACCAGTAGCTTGTAGTGTTTAACCTACTAATATTATAAGCTTAGCAATCTGCGATTGCTACAAACGCTAATATTTGTTGGATTAAGTCGGGTATGATCAATTCACGCTACAAATGGCAAGTGCGTCATTCAATTTTTAGATAGCAGACCATTACCACCCTGTATTATGCTTGGTATTTATACTCTATCGCGCCTTACCTACACGCTTTTAAGTCAGGGGTATAGAAAGAGAAATGTACATTGAAGAGAGCGCCGTTAGATCGTCAAAGTATGGGTGACAGTATGAGCAGGTAGAGTGCATACCGTAGAATAGGCTGGACTTGCAGGATCAGATTGCGGGTGAATAAATACCAAACGAATATGATTGAATATAATAGTATAAATCAATACTGCCCTAGTATGTCAGCTGGTTTAGTAATTTTTACAGATGCTGGTTCCGTCTGTGAACCAATTAACAGAGATTAGGTGACTGATTTTTGTTGCGGTTTTTTTTAAATTAATAAATGCCGGAGATTTTTTGGTAGGGCATGAGAAATTTTGTTTCATTGACAATCGTTTGTTAATGCGGTTTAATGTCAATACCAACCACGGTGGTGCCGATAACAAGAGAATTTTAATATTATGTTTGTGTTGCATGCAGAATACTATTAGTCTGCAAAGAGGGCTAGTAAGTTAAATATTTTCTTGAATGTTATCGACAGAAATGGCAAAATGCATGATTTGCATTGTGCGTACTGCAACTGCGAGTTGGCAAAACACATACATTGTTCTTGCATTAGTGAAGACATCCCTGTATATATGCATATATATTTACATTCATACGCATATTCTGTCAGGAAGTACCAGCTATTGGCAAACACAGTAGATGCTCTTCCAAATCTTTACAAATTGTACAAATCAATCGGCAATTCATTGACCGTAACTGAAGTTCTCCTGATAGTCTTATTTGCCTGACACTGTGAGCCTAAGTGTATATAAAAATGCCGAATATTCACTGTATAGATACGACGCCACAAGCGAGCAGTAGTATATCAAACATTTTTTCATCTCTTGGGCAGAACCATATTTTTGCAAATTCCTCCGTCGCAGAGACTCATAAATGTTTATGGTATTACGAATTGCATCGATCTCTGCTCGTTGATGCGAAAATACATCGGTATGACGAACACGTAAATTGCTACAGGCTTTTTTCTTATTGGTTCGGAATGGCACGAATTATTGCAATTTTGCCGCTATGAATCAGTTTGATGATATTCATAGCGAAATTTTAATATTGATGCTGACTATCAATCACTCCCCAAATACACCTATTCACAATTTGCCATTGACCAAGTAGGCTTTTTTCAATGCTAAGTTAATTATTGAACGATGATTAATTAATGTTTTGTTGAGTATTTTGTGAGGTCTTGAGTAGCGCTTCTAGGAAAAAATTTATACATTTGAACATTTGATATGCATCTCATATAAATGCGGGATACAATATCTACTGTAATTATGTGACAGGTTATGTCAAATTGTTGCTTTGAGATAGTAATGAATATCCAAAGCTAAGATGGCTACGTGAGGTAAGGCACGTCGTTTTACAGCGATTATTCATTGCGTTTTACATAAAAACATGGAAGTGATCTCTTCTGACAGCGGTACGAATACCATACAAACTCTGTTCCCATCTGTTAAACAGGAAAGACGCACCACACATTTGTACCTAGATCGAGAGTATCACAAGATGATCCAGGCCCTCATAAGATGCTTTATTGTAACAAAACTGATAATCTGAAAGAATACCAAGACATTTTACGCAATCTAAATTTGATTGGCAATTTCGCGTTGGGAAACGTATCTAAGAAAGATCCGCCTGTTTGGGTGAATCTGTTTTGAAGGCGTTTCTACAATTTAACTTCCTTCGGTAGAATATGTGGTGTTAACTTCGTAAGAGTAAGGTAGAGGGATATAATATATGGCGCTAAAACCAAAGAAAATGAAAAGCAAAATCTATGCATATACATATAAAGGTAACCTATAATGCCAATGACGCCTGGTTTTATTGCAGGCCCTCACCAGTAATGGAATAAAAGTAAAGCTACCATAGACATACCTGCCAAGTAATAGGTTCACCTGTTGTAGTCGACAGGGGACACTATATATATATATATATAGATAGATATATAGATATATATATATAGATATATATATATAGATATATAGAGAGATAGATATATATATATATAGAGATAGAGATAGATAGAGAGAGATATATAGATATATATATAGAGAGAGAGAGATATAGATAGAGATAGATAGAGAGAGATAGAGATATCTCTCATATATATAGATATCTCTCTCTATATAGAGAGATATCTATAGATATAGATATATATATATATATATATCTATATATAGATATATATATCTATATGAAGGAGAGATATACATATGAATATATAAATATATACATATGAATAGATATAAATATATATATATATATATATATAAATATATATATATATATGTATATATGTATATAAATCTATACATATATATATATATATATGTGTATATATAAATATATAAGTATATATATATTTTTACATATATATATATATATATATATATATATATATATATATATATATATATATATATATATATATATATATATATATATATATATATATATATATATATATATATATTTATATTATTTGTTAACTAATGAAAAGCTTAACCATCGCTAATAGAGCTGAGGTATGTAACAACACTTTGGAATAGCGCAAAGCAATATCGATGGTATGTTAACTGGTGCAATATCGGTGTTCAAAACTACTGCAGAGAATATGCGTAGCTACATGAATGACGAGGTTATTAAGACGAGCAAGTTCGAATTAATAAGCTGAACGCACATGCGGGACGTAGTATTCAGAATCAGCTCACCGACCTATGCAGATCGTTCATTTGATTAAGATACAAACAGTAATCACTGGATGTATTACCAATCCGGAACTTCTAAGTTGCATACTTTCGTGCAATGAGCGATCTCTCGCACATTCGTTTGCATTTTAATGTCGATTAGTCATTGATCTAAGATCCGTATTTTGTTATCATTGGCGACAAGGGCGGCTCTGACGAAATGTATTGCCGAGGAGCAAAGAGCATCAAAGACTTCATATGGGCAATCAATCTGCTTGCTCATGTACGATATTAACCAAGAAAATATGAAATACAGCAAAAACAGAAATAGCTTAAAATATAGGGAGACTGTTGTCTGATAAACATGGCTGGTTGAACGTTGTAAGCCTAGATGTGGCAAGTTAATACATGCTTACATTTAATAGATGCTCTCTGTTCACGCGTTGGTTATTGAATGGGTGACATATTGTTTACTTCTTAAATCTCTCTGCTAAAATCATTAGTCCAGCATTTAATTCCGTGAAATTTAGATGCCTTCTCGTGATTGCCTCTCCTCGTTACAATGCCTTTCTTGCGAGGCTCATGTTCCTCTTCTGTGTGCATGAACGCCGCTGAGCTTTTTTTTGGCAATAATGGTTGAACTATACCGATGTTCACAGAAGATGTTGTTCAAACATAAATTGGCTGATGTCGTTTTAAATAACACGGGAATCGTCAGCAACGTCACTTTCTATAAAGAGATGTCTATCTTTATAGGCTTGTCTGCTCTCTGAAATATGCGCTCTGACGTAGGGCAAGAGGGACGGAGCACTCTTTTGCAAATAAATATCAATAGTGTGTATCTTCACAGTTTTTGTTTGCAGTTAGGACAATGCATTACTCCCCATTTAGCCGCTTCACATTTCAGATCATCAATATAACATCGTCATTCTTGTTTCCAACCAACAATCCTGCTCAGCTGATTTTGCTCGGCTAATCTCTATATTCAGAAGGGACGGTAATAGCCGTTTTAAGAGAAGATTTGTACTACATCATCATTTAGCAATCCTTTTACATAGGAGAACAGCGAGGCATGCCACGCATTACTCACAAGTAAGCTCTTTAGAAAGTTACTTTCAGAATCTCCTGTAACTTGCACGAGCACAACGAATTGATTCAATGGCATTTTTACTAAAGATTAGAAATGGTTGCTTGTGTGATATTAGCCACTAGGTCGGGCCGATCGCGCACGAACAACCCGAGCCATGCTTGCATTGTTTGCCGAATGAGACCAGATATCTTTTTGTTGTGTGTGTAGCCAAGTTGATATGGCTGGCAAGCGATACTTTATCGTATCCATATTTTGATCCTGCGTCTTTTCAAGAACCGATATCAGCTCCAATGAAAGTGTTGCGGTGGTTTACTTCGGTGCAGTATGGTTCAAATCTTATAAGTGGTAACGTCTTGATTAATGGTTGTTGGCCTATAAATAATTAGTTTTGTCGATAAATTGTTTCTATTGTCAATTAACAACAAATACAAGTATCAATATTTTTCACTTAAGTGCACAAATGTTGTATAACCATTGTATTTAAGATTTGATCGGTCAATTTCTTTTAGATACGTAGCAGAACTAATTAAGTCATCATCATTGCGAGAATATTATGGCTTTGTTTTACAACCTGTCATCGCAAATCTATATAATTATTATTGTGATTAATAATAGCACCGCAGCACCATACCTCAAGACTGCAAAGAAGAAAATTATGGCACTACAGTCTCTGCAGCAAATTTGCTCGAAGCTCTTCACTCTTGTCTGATCCTAGCAGTTAGAGAAAATTTTGTTAGGTGCTGTGGGAATATCACAGGATCACGGAATGGCATACATATCGTGCGGTTGAATAATATGTCGATCAGAGAAATCAAAGGTAAGGCGTAACAAAAGTGATAGCATCGTTTCGATATATTTATAAGAGGGATTAATGTGATCATGGAGATGGGATTTTGTGCAATGAGAAAGGTGATGGTAGAATAAGATATATTGCTGGATATATCTGTATATAGGCCAACGGGCGAAGTATGCCCCGAAAGCTCTTGTTATGTAAGCTATTTGGTAACACTTGCGTTGACCAACTAAAATATATTGGCAATTTCAATGTCTCTTTGTGTTCTTTGAGAATCTCAGCGAATCGATCATACATCCTATTAAGATTTGGCAACAGGGCGTTTTATTGATGGCGTCGTGGACTAGTGAAGCTAGGCTATCAACATCCATTGTTATTGTTAACACTTGAGGATGCCGAGGACAAGCAAGATGACACTGCGCTGGTTGGTGACTTTCATAAACACGTGTCCTGAGTTGAAACGCAACTGTATAGCTAAATGAAGGCCGATAATTGTGCTACGACGTGGCTGATACCGTCAGTCATTACGAGATCATCGCAGTTTGTTTAGGTTTGATGACTTACATGTCTTTTCATTTCATGAGGACGGAGCGCAATTAACTTTATTCAAATATCGAAACCGTATACCACAAAAGCTCTGCATATATATTGTAGATTTTGTTAACATATTTATGCAATAATGTACATGTACATTGCTGTGTTCACCTATCGACAGTCAAAACATTAATGACAACAACGCAAATTTTGGGCTATTGCTAGGATAGAAGCAAAGGATCACGTACGTAAGAAAGCTATCACAGGATGCGGTAATGGTGAATGACTATAGACATAAACATGGTTATGTGTGTTTTTGTTAATTAAATAACGTAAGAGTGTACATGAGCCAACCAATTCGAATATATCTCATGTAAGAATGCTTTTGCTTCAACTAAATCGATGTAACATAAAATAACTAGTCAGTTGTGCAATAGCTGAATAAATAAGGTGCCGTCGACTTCATTTAATTCATCATTATTTAAATACATATGAAAAATCTCATCAAAACACCAATGGGTCATGTGATCTACTTCATTAACATCCATAACTTCGGGAAAAGTGTCTGGCTATTCCGTGTGCAAGTTGTTTAGTAACGATCACGCCAATAAACTGAAATCATAGACTTAACATGCCAGACATTTTAGATGTATATTTATATCTTACATTTCGGGTTTTGAATCAATGTTATTTGTGTTTATGTGTGTGTAAAATTCATGATGGATTCATCAGCTCCATAAATGTTTGCGACGTCATGCAATGGCTCTTTGGTTCCATATTCTGAAATGGACTGGCTTACTGTCATTTAACTGAGGAAGGCTTTACGTCCTCATGACATTATCTTTGTCACGGATTAGCTAGGGCGCTATGTATATATCTTGCGATGTAAGAATGTATTTTGTATTTTAAAGAGACACATTTTACTTTAATTTTGGTCTTACGAATTGAACTGAAATGGTGTCGGTCATTGATGGAATTTTCAAACATGCCTGTTTATATCGAAATTGACTACTGTAAACCATATATCTCCCGTTCATTGACCAATACCCTTTGCATAGATCAGCAATATTTAGCTGGAAGAATTAATTGAATTTAGAAATATGTGGTATGTTTGCCACAATTAACGCCTCAGTTGCAAATTAAGTCGTATATGGAATTCCCCATATAGTCCTGTTATTGCGACGTCCTATACGTTTTGTTTGGTGATATTTTAGTGCCTACTGGGTTTTACTGAACGTTAATTACCGTACGTGGTTTTTAATTAATAACGTGTATTGAACTAAATCAACATAAATATAATTTCCGTCATGCCTAAATGCAAACAATTATCTTTCGGCAAAGAATGGAATTAACAATTCGATTCCAAAACCAAAACTATTTCTTAACATGTTCGCATTCCATATGAGCAAGAACAACGTGATAGATCTTGCTTAAAACCTAATAGACAATATATGAGTGTCTTGGGTGGAATGCACGGGGACATTAATGCTAAATACAAAGCCATAGCTTGAGATGACTTGAGATACAATAAATTTGCAATGTCCTTACATTTAGTGAGCTTTGTACAATCTCTCATCGTATAATGTCCATGCGATGTCATTGTATTCGAAGAACGGATCATATATAAGCTATTAAGATACTTATTAAGCTTTAGCTGTACAAACGGCGTGAAGCAGGGCGCAGTTCTGTCTCCGATTCTATCCTGTGTGGTCCTACACGTGCACTTGAGTAGAAGAATATGACTTGCAAAGACAAATTCTAAGGTTTGAACATAATATGTAACGTTATTCGTCACAATACATGTTAGTGCATGGTTGAAAGACGAATGTTCAAACCTTAAAACAAGATGGAGATGGAGAAACAGTTCCATTGTCTGTTCCATTGATTGTAAATCACTCTAGCTGAGGAAAAGCATCATGTTATCAAGGAAATCATTGCCATTTTCCATTGTCAGTTATAGAATGCATCACGAGGAGTAATGGCCTTCACCAAGGAGACAATGAAACTCATATTTGACGTAAAACGACTGACAATAATCTTATTATTCCAAGGGATTTGAAAAGTTAAAACTTATAAATAGCAATGTGCTGGTCCATTAAAAAATGCAAAAACGTATATTCAACACGATAACTTATTGCTGCGGAATAACCTCTCCGAGGAACATGCGGAGACTAGCAGATGCACCTATTTGAGATGAAGGCTTAACGTGTGTGGAAGACGAGGTTTGCAAAGGGTTTTTTGCAAAGATTTCTTACCCTCATAAAGCCTGGTGCTTCAGAAACATATCATTCAACACTGGAAATCTCAGCTGCGAGGGGTGATGAGTATATTATAAAAAGTCCTATACCTACTCAATACATGGGCATATTAATTTTGTTTTGAACTGAAATATAATAAAAAGCAGCCGTTTAATTTGGTGATTTCTCGCATGCTGTTTTTTTTGCTCATATAAATATTGCAGAACCGAAGTTTCATTTTTAAGCGAATATAGGCTTCACCAATATTGTTGTTAAAGCTATGCTTTCGTAATTTGCAAATCATTCATAGCAAAAAGTCTAGACAAACGTGCTTTAATTTTCTACCCGGGGTATAATTTACGATTGCATTGTTATGGTCAAATAGGAAGATCTGATATAAAAACATTGCATGTTGATAACCAAATAATATGCTTAAATAACTTCATTTAATTAACAGTATGTCGACTAAGCTGAGACCATGTTAGCTACGCGAGCTTAACCCCATGATTGTTCAATCTATACATTGTAAGAATAATACAGTTGATAGGACAGATGTTAGCATAGAAAGATAAGATGAATATTACTTTGTACTCGGTGCTTATGCATTTTTAGGAATAACACAGAAACTTAGTCAATATTATTTTGATTTGTGTGTGTGGATAAGCCAGAACAATGCAGAGGCTGAACAAGTGTTGCATGACCCATTATCTTCAGGTTGAATTCCAATATCCCACCTCATACACAATTTCAGGTAGCCAGGTTATGTCAGAGCTGTAGCGGCTACTGAAGTAACCTTGCATGACACATGTCGTTTAAACGAAGAGATATTCCATTTTTCATATTAACGGACTACATGTTATACAGGAAAACGTTACACGACGTGAAGTGTTGACGGCGCTATCCCGGTTCAATTCACCATATTGGCGTTTGCTGTCCAATCGACTAATGTTGCCGAAGGAACTCAAAAACATCATTCGTAGCCACTGTCTGATCTTCTTGTCAACTGTTATTTATGATGCGACCAGCGTTCGATATGTTCCGGTATCAAATTCATCACCACAAGCAGCATATTTAGAGCACGTGCATTGTTTGACGTGCCATGCTAGCAAAAATGGATTTTCAAATGGTTGCCATAACACCGGTGTAAGCTGACGACCGTCGTCATACAACATGTTGGTGCTACATTCAGGCCTCAATCAATGTAGGGTTTTATAGCATAGTTACAACCTATTCGCAACTAGGTACTTGAGCAAAATGAATTTCAAGTGATTAATGCGTGCGATATTATGATAATGTCATGGAACATGAATATTTCATAAGTATCCACCGTAACACTGAGCACTCTATTGACCATTACGTTCAGACAGAGCAGTACGTATGTTTGCACGCCATATAAATACAGTCGACTACTGTTTTACGAAACGGCAACAAAGACACGAACACCCAAACAAAGATGGGACGATGGCACGTGTGTGATCTAGTAGACTTAAATGCCAGAAATAATCCAGTTTATCTATTCTTTGCAAATGTTAACGAGATTCATAACATCTGTAATGCAATAGTGACATGCAAAATGACAAATGTACATCTAAATCACAATTTTCCAGCAGCCGAGACGCCATAAAAAACTGTTACTGAACTTGAGGAAGCCAATCATGTGTTCTACAATGGCCTCCGCTGGCGTTTTCAGACGCTTGCAATAAACTCTTTGAAGATTGTGTGATTGGTAAAAACCAGCATTTTCTATTCAATATGCGTGTAAGCGAGTCAGCGAGTATGTCAAATAGTTAGCATGAGAGTGAGTGAGGCTGTGAATACTATTAAATCAGTTGCGCTTCAATGCATTAGTGCGGACAATTTGTGGGAAGGATATCACCTTGCATGTATCCATTACCTTAATTGCGATCACCACATGAAGCAATCCGTAGAATATGTATGCATCCTTCGTTCTAGATCTAAACACAACCCTCGAATAATTCTACAATCAAGCGTGTGTGATATTGTGATGGTCGACACATCTGCTTCTGCATCTTACTGCAGCCCAACACTCAGCACTCTCAAATCACGCTTAACAACATGCCTGGTATGCTTTTTCTTCCCCTGTATCTCGGTGCGACCAGAACAATAGGTAAAAGTACATCTGTTGGCTTCATCATCATGGAATATCAATATGTGATTTATCAATATCCGGTTTTATCAGTAAGGCAAATGTTATTAGTTCTCCCGTATCGGATGCGTTGATTCCGACAGCAATTGCTAAGTATTTTTTACATGATACCGCAACTTTAGTTTCTTACATTTTATCAAAGTGTAGACGATATTATTGAAGGTAACTAATATCCATCATATTATTAAGATGCTCAGCGCTGTTGTTTTTACAAATGTGTTTTTAACAAGGCCGAGGTAATGTACTTTCTTTCAATGAAAATAATCGCCATCACACGAAAATTGCGATACATAAATGGACACCATCCTATATGGTATGGTGAAGCCTGCAACGAAATGATGAACGCTTTAAGATACATTGTTCGGTTAGTTGGTGTAATTTTTTATTTTATTTACGAGTCTGTGTTGTTGATAAAATGACTCAATCTTGAAAATAGCCTCCAAAATGTGTGCATACAAATAAGCAAATAAATAGGGACTGGAAACTACGCATGCGTAACCCTACCATTTTATCTCCGCGGTTTTCAGCTTCCGACGTTTTGAAACATTTACCATGTTTTTAATTATGATTTAAACAAACGTCCCCTGAAAAATAAAGCCGGTTATATCCCCTAGACAGAATTTGTCTGATTTTTTTATAAAATATACCTCTTACTTTAGAATTGATACGGCACAAAATAAGCGGATACAATATATTTGTCTCGACAACAGGATGTTATTTCTTCTTAATTTAAAAGGTCAGACCGTTACAAAAAGTCATTGCTTCCGATCAACTCAGTCGCCAAATTAGTACTTTGTTTCATCTAAAACTGACCATTGTATCTCTATCTACTTTGAGAACAGATAGAATGTATCTATTGTACCTATCGGCAGCTTTACAGTTCACTTACGTTGTCATCGATATATTCCTGGGTTTAGTTATATTAATCCGTTTAAGCATAGCTGCATTCTATGTAATATTTTTCTCATCAGAAAGGTAATCCGATATCGTACTTGTCAAAATGGCCAAAAGGTTACCCCGTTCGTATCAGATGCATTTATGCGATAGAGTAACCCCCGAAGATTGCTAAAAAACATGACCCCGTCGTACAAGTATGAGGCAAGCAATGGCCACCTTGGTACAAGTCAAAGTAGAATGTCGCGCGGCAATATGTATTCACGGTTAACTCATTTTACGACTCCAAATATCTCATTCCGGGCATTCTATATTCAATTTCACTCATGCAGCAAAGGTAATCCGATTTTGTTGCAAGCTTGGTCATTTGAACGATGCATTTATCATAGAATACCAACCCGATTGCAAACTTAGATATGAGAAGGCTTTAATAATCAATGACCACAAATTGAACAAATCATATGACCTTTGTACAGCCTATTTTCGATTCGATTTAACTCATTTTAAGCCAATACCTGTCATAGTTCGGGCAATGTCAATATCTTACAATCGAGCAGAGCATGTTGCAATTCGCATTTGGGTACCAGAAGAGCGTGGTTTACGATGAATACCATGAACATCACTTATATATGGATGAAGTTCAATGTTTAATCAGCATCGATATTGTCAAATACTAAGCACCTTTGGCCTATTGTGGTCATAACTCAGCAAAACCTGTGCAAGATGTCAATATACAATCAATGCAGTGCCAATACTGTGGGTAAACACATTTCAGACAATTTGCGGTTATTTGGCCCACATGCCGCCATAACCGCTGGGCCGCTGAGGCTTACTATTCCCAATAGAACAAAGCGTACAAGGTGGCATTTGGTCTATGCATACGGCAGAAGCCATTTTATATCACATAATTTTGAGGATTTGTACGGTCTATCTTCGGCTCAGTACCCAGACAGTGATCTCATTAACGCCTTGGATCATCCACGACCGTGTGACAGACAGGGTGATCATTGCACTGTGCTTCGCACATAGCCATTGTCCGTGTTCTGGTTGATGCCTCGACGATTCTGGTTACGAATTTAACGAGTCGCACGTACTGCTCGCTTTTCTAACAGCTGTTAGAACTTGTAATTTGAGAATTGTAGTCCATGAACGTTTTATGCCGCATAGCAGCCACAGTCGCTAAATCAATCGTGCACTTCCGAGTAGAGAAATTAGCACACTCATTTAAAAGTGTCATTCATTCTCATACAAATCCGGCCGGTCTGGTGCATTGGGTATTTGGGGCGCCATGCGGCATTGTATTCACCGCGGCTGTTAATAAACATGCATCTGCTCACAAGGCGCTCTCTGCTTTAGACATTCATCACAATCATTGCAGGATATTTCTAAGAAAAAATAATTTCCCAGCGGATGTTTTAGCCGCATTTATATGGACGTATCATACTCAGGTAAATTGCACAACTATATTTAATCCTGACCCGAGGCGCTACTCACAAAATACACGACAAAACCATTTGAGCACTCTACTGCTTTCAACATATTAACCTTAACTTAAAAAATGATATCGGATTACTTACTCCATGTCAGTAATTACTCGATCGAGACGCTCAAGGAGGGCCTATTGATCAGCCTGCATCAATAATGGAATTCCTCGGGTAATAATATCGTGCCGAATAGTAGGAGAACAAATAGAAGTATTTGTGCCAAACGGAGGCAAGGAATAGATTACCAGTAGCAATTTACATTCTTGCCATAATGACACTTTGTTTGCAGCAAAGAAAATAAACTTATGCCTTTGCCATGGCATTCACATTGTAGAGAACGACTTATAATTATATCATCCTGATTAGTAGCAGAACACATAGAGGTATTTGTGCCAATCGGAGGCAAGGAATAGATTGCCAGTAGCAATTTACTTTCATGTCATAAAGATGTTTTTTTGCATCAAAGAAAAGAAACTAATGCCTTCGCCATGGCATTTACATTGCTGGGAGTTACTTATAACCGTGTTCGACGGAGCGGATGTTTCTTGGGGTGGCATTTGCGATAATATAGTCACACAAGTCTCATTTGATTAAAACAAGAGGTTTGGCTTGATATATCACCGTCAGCTTTGGACGTCATTGCGTCAACCAGATTTCACTTAAAGGTAAAAGCCCCAATTAGTATTCTTTAACGATTAAGTAGCCACACACCCTACTTCACCCACCAAAGAACCCTAAAGGTTCCTGTTATGCAGTTAAATATTCACAATTAGTATTAATAGTTTGTATTAATCACAATCCAGCAATGGTAGCGGGTCACTGCTTGTCCGTCAGTCAAGTATTGACGGCTCCGAAGTGGAGCGTATTTCTGCAACCATCTGCCACTGTTTGAACGATCCCGCGGGATATCGTTTAAAAACAGCTATGTGAAATAAACAATTCGGTCATGGGTGCATATACATAATCTTATTTGAGAATCCCTTACTGAGCAAATATCCGTCCACATATTTTGATTGTTTCATTGTCTTATATTTACTGTTGTAAATATCGTCATGTGCTAATCTGTTGCCACCAAGTGAATCATCTATTACGATTCAGGTGCTCTCCGAGACAAACAATACCAGCTTATTCGCTATAAGAGAAAGAGAGAAAATTCTACTGCCACATCGGCACCATATAAAGATTATTGGGGAATCCGTTAGATGCAATCCTCGCCTTGAAGAGACATTCTATACCAATCCGAGTGAATAATATATGCATACCATGATTTATTTCCAACGCCACAAATATTTCATTGGCACCATTCAATGTGATTGAAAGCCTTGGATTTATCCATATGCAATGCTTGATAAATAGGCTATCTACGTCTAATGTCGAGGTCGGTTTAGAATTTTATCAGGAGGCACTTTACGGATCAGAGTAAAACACCTGCGTCGTAAAAAGTCATTCACTATTGTGTAAAAAAGACGAGATAAGAGTATGGTCAAATCTGGTAAACAATCTGGATTGTAATGAATGCGTGTTAATGAAGATACCTGTTTACGGTGCACATCATTTGCTTAATGAAGATAATTCACTGTATATTGTGTTTTAATAGGCAAGGAAACGTCATATCTGCTCTCGTTTTATCGATGGATGGGTGGCACATCATATTAAGCTGCCTTAATCATATTTTGTCGGTGTCTGAGCTTATAGCACGCATATTCAGTCTACATAAAACATAAATATTATCATGAACGGATACCTGCAGCTGTATTCGCTATGCTGCTTACCCGATAACAGTCTCTGCGCTGTAGACAACGATGTCTATTCAAATAATATCTTCAAATCTTATCGGGCGTTTGTTCGAGCGTTTCAAATATCATAAATGTTTCCGAATTAGCTGTAAATCCGTTAGCCACAAAAACACATTTAACCTAATATTGCACCAAATAACGATGAATAATTCTCTGAGCAACAAATTAGATGAAGTAAAGGAAAATCGCTTTCAAGCTTACCGAATCACACATCAAATCCAATTTTGATGGCATACATACATATGCATAAGCGAAAGCGCACAAACCGCCAAATATCAACCATTCCATCTAAGTATGCGTGCATTAAGACCCAATGTATAACGCAGGAACATTGAATTACTGAGACGGGGATAGTCCATTTAGTGCCGTCTGTGCTGGAATTGCGTTTTTACCGGTAGGAAATGCCTATATAAACCGTCTTGATGGGATTGTCGTTGCTAAAGGTGCTGCAATACTCTAGAGTTTTATCCATAATGACATGCTTTCATGGACAGCAGATTTATACATTTTGCAGCTGTTTCGAGTTAAGATGTTAAGCCAAGCGCAGAGGATAAGACGATTAATAAGCAAGAGGTCCGACAGAGGAAAATAGCTCGGCGCGGTCCAATAAGGTGCGACGGTTTGTATGCGTAGGTCGCTCCTGTGACTTGTGCATATCTTAGGTTTATAGGTACGTACGAGCAGTACATATGATGAATAAGGGCTTTGATATCTAACTCAATGTGTGGTTACTAGCTGAACATGCAGTGGCATGCTATTCAAAGAAGCACATTCAAGCCAATGGTCATGGAATCCTGACAAGTGACAGTGGGCATCGCAAATGGTCAAGCGGACAATCATAACACTTAAACCATACCACAATTCTGCTACGATGATTGGTATTGGAACTTGCGTGGTCCATTTGCATATTTCACATTTGGCATTGAAATGTTAAAAAGTGTGCATGTGCATGTATGTGATGGTGTATGTGTGTGTATATACGTGCGTATATAAGTGTGCGTGCGTGTGCATGTAAGTGTTGTATGATGGTGAATATCTCGCCTGTGTCTGGTTTCAAATAGCGAATCCTTTTAATATCGCGTAATGCTGCATTAGCATATCCACTGCTCTTCACGTGACTTCTAGTATTACTGACGATGAAAGTTTGGTAGCAATACGATAGCGCCTGATATTATCTTCGCGTGGATTAAATCTGACGAAAACGAAATATGCAGTGTTATACAATATACAGAGCAAAAGTATGTCACCAGACATCCACCTCAGAGAATAACGTTCGAAGCCTTGTGCTTGACTTCTCTCGGAATAACAAATGATAACGATAAGAATCGTGAATATAAAGATGCTATATATAGATATAGATATATATATATATATATATATAGATAGAGCATATATATATATATATATATATATATATATATATATATATATATATATATATATATATATATATATATATATATATATATATATATATATATATATATATATATATATATATATATATATATATATATATAATATATATATATATATATATATATATATATATATATATATATATATATAAACATATATATATATATATATGCCCCTATAATATATATATATATATATATATATATATATATAGATATATATATATACATATCTATATATATCCCCATATATATACATATATATCTATGAAAGTTCGCATATCCATACATCTATATCTATATCTGCTATATCTATATATAGCATATATATATTTCATATGTATTTATACTATTATATATATGTATATCACTTACATATTGTTTATGCATTTATCTATATAATATATAAATATATATGGTGCGAACCATATATATATATTCATATTCAGCATATATATCCTTATACAGATATATAAATATATATATATATATACATATCTATACCATCCCCCACAATACGTAGTGAAAGTTCGCATAATCCCTCTGATCTGCTTGCTAGTAGCGCATTTCGTTCCAGCGACTTTGTCTGTGATCACTTACTTGCCGCTCTCGAAATGATTTGTGGTGCGAACCATTTCTATATTTACAGCGTTAGATCCTTAACAGATTGAGATATCTTATTGACGTAATTGTTGTGATAGCCTACCAATATGTCTTTTCAAATATATCTGATTCTTTCAAATTTAAAGTTTTCGCACACAACATCGAACGTCTGCTCATTATCTTTTGTGTTGATATCTGTATCCTATCCAATCACTTGAGTATCTCTCTCTCTCTCTCTCTCTCTCTCTCTCTCTCTCTCTCTCTCTCTCTCTCTCTCTATATATATATATATATATATATATATATATATATATATATATATATACTATATGTATAGATATATATATTATATATATATATATATAAATTTATATAAATATATATATAATAAATATATATAAATAAATATATATATATATGTATTTATATGTATATATATGTTTTATATATATATATATAAATATATAAACATATATGTATATATAAATATATATATATATATACTTATGTAAATATATATATATGTATAAATATATGTATACATAAATATATATGTATATATATATATATTATATATATATTTATATATATGGATCCCCCATATATTTATATATATATATATATATATATCTATATATTTATATATTTATATATATATATCTTTTTTTTATATTTATATATATATGTATATATATATTCATTTATCTATATTTATAATATATATCAGGGGGATTATTTCCAGAGTAGATCAAGATATTATATCTAAACTACATCAATGTAGTGCTAAAACTACTGTATAGAAATACTTAACATGGAGTAATTAGGTGTGCAAAATGTTGTTTGATAGCTACTGCTATCACGAAATGATGATGGTTGATGGTTAAACAAAATATCCTGGGTTTGCGATGTCGATGTAATTGAGCTTTTCCCTTTAGACTGCGGTAAGATTATTGCGAATAATGTGCCTCCTACGCATGAAATCATTGCTCATATACCTCATACGCAATGTATCAGCAAATTTAAATAACGTAGGGCCTCCGTGGTTGGATAGCTGAATATGTATTGTTGTCTTGCTTGCTCCACGTATAACCTGCATATTAGAAGCGACACGCATAAAGTTACAATAAATCTATAAGGCCATATAGAAATCTTCCACCTTTGGCAATACCCAAATCACAACCAGCAATAGGTCATAATTAGTTCGCATCATGATTTATTTCCAATGCCAGAGGAGTGTGGTTATACAACAAAGTAGTGAGAGTTCGTCTATGTGAATATGCTATTTTTTAATATGTTCGTAAATAAGTATCGCTTGTTGCTGATTACCATCGATCTGCCACAGGTGTCGTATATTTATGTAGCTGATGGCAGTATTAGTATGGGTATGTCTGAATGAGCTAGTGTGACGTGAAAAACCATTTTGATGACTCTTCCTCTTGATGCTATCAAAATACTTTTATTTATGTTTTCGACCAAAGTAGAGCGGTCACAATGCAATCTTACGAACTTATGCATTTATCGCCTCTAAATCCCTTCCACCCTTATCTTTTGTCGTCAGAATTGATTTACCTCTTAATGTTCGCCTCCCTTCCACCACATATTTCCACATTAGCCTAAATGGAAAGCCGACATGGATTGATGCAAGTGCAGAAATTATATTAGGAAGAGAACAGCGGCTGGATGTTTACAAGTTTAATATAAAGTGTATGCCTGTATCATGCCATGCTCTTCAAATAACCAAAACATACGTCTTGTGGTTGATTCTAATTATGACGAAAAGTAGGAGATGTTATCTAGTATTGCTTGCGTAAAAATAGGTTGCAGCATATTAATTAGTGTGAGCTTTAATCTGTTAACAAAATGAATTTATACGCCACAATTTCTGAAGTTTCCCCTAGAATATTTACGTGTGCACACCTAGTATTGTAGCACAAAAATAACAACGACCTTGTAAATAATTTAGCAAAGTTACCTGCTTTAAGTTCTTGCAATTGTTTTATAAACCTGTTTGATTTTTGTTTTGCAGTATGTCAGAATTGGTATCAGAGAATGCATGTGCTACACTTTGTTAATATATCGATGCAGGATGTGAAATGATAGTTGAGGCGTGAAACTGTAGTTTTTGAAAGAAAGAGTGCATGGTAAAAGCGCACAGATATTCACTGTCGCTTCATGTTGCAATTCATGAACGTAATGCAATTAATTGATCCCTTACAACGAGTGCGTCACAATACCGAAAATCGCAAAAGCGTATTGGCTTGCAAGACGTTATCGTCTTGTATTTCAAGGTCTAAATAATGTGATATTCGCTTCCTTGTCCACTACTGCTCTGCTCTCATTGTCAAAATCCTGTTGTTGATATATGCTTGTCATAAAGGCGTTAGATCATCACCTGCAGTCATTAGATCATTGCTGCCGTGCAGGGCAAGCATTTACAAAACCCGCTTCATCAATCAAACGTGTAAAAGTAGTATATGGTATATATATAAAAACGACAGGGCGCACGAACAAGATCAATTGGTAACTAAACATCAACTTAGTTGGTAGTCATCAGGCAGATTTGAGGCGACACCAATGAAAACTGGCATCATAGGTAAAACCTGATGGATGATATATTCGTCTCTTGATACTTCATTAAGACAAAGAATACCAACTGTAACAATGCCAGAGGCAAACATTTACTATGAGTTGATTGATGCATCGTGTCAGGTTTCAATCATGCATTGCTATGGTAAGGTAAGGTAAGCAAAGGGTTTAACGGCACACCAACACGAATGTGTTTTATGGTGCCTACAAAAGTGAATCGTTGAGATTGACCTGATTAAGCAGCCGCCGTCTGAGATAAAAAGGAATAAAAGAGCCAATTGAAGGATGATTAAAAAGATAAAACTGCATATAGTATCCAAGGGCAAGTCACCATTAGCCGATTGACAAGATCAGGTCATTCCAGCCTCTCGTCTAGGCGAAATCCGGGCCGGAGTAGTTGTAGACATGACCCTCAAAAAAACTGCTCACCGCAACCACCAGGATACCCTTGTCCACCGACAGGAGTCGCAACCCACGGCAAAAAGGTTGCTCCCTATAATTGCCTCTTATGACAATCGGCTTATTCTACCTCCGGACCCACAGGAGGTTTCATTGCTATGGGAGCTATATATTTGTCTATAGGTAATGCTCGATATATAAACTTTCCATGCTCAGGGTCATGTGTGCAGACGACGAAAGGCCATAAAATGTTCCACCTGGGATACAAACGGATTTTAATTGAATACAGTTTATTATTACGTGTACACTTGGGCTTTTTCTATGAAATGCCCTGATAATATAATCAATTGTAGCATAAGTTAAAACATAGTCTTGTTTCGAGCATTTTACACCTGTGTTGTAATTATAACGTTGGCTCTTTTTCACTAATACTGAGTTGTATGATGTCAGCATTAAGGAGTCATCTTATCCAGCACAGAAGGAAACCACATTCTCTGTTGTAGTTTGAAAAATGACCAGCGTATAATAGCAAGCCGTAATGATTATGTTTGATAGCGCTTCCCGACGATATACAACCGATTGGTTTATGCAGATGAATATACTAGTTACCACATCTCCTATGTACACTTATGTCAATGTCGCAGGCTGAGGTGGAGAAAATCCATTGAATCACATCAGTGTGGGAGTATATGTGCTGTTTGTAACAGGGTTTTTGTTAATGGTTGCTTTTTCTAAGGGATAATTGCCTAGATAACAGAAAATAAGAAATTGGCTGCTTGCAGAATACGCAAGACGTTTGTCAACTTTGACAAGCTTTTATCGAGAGAAGTGTTTAACACTATAGAAAGCTATGCTGGCAATTTCGCGATGTAACAGAGCAGAGTATTAGTTTGCCCACCGTCAACCAGAAAAAGTCTTTCGAGGAAACACGTCCAGTTGCACATCGTCTTTTTTCGACTCCCTAATCGAGGTTTTATTATGTGCATATCAGTCTGTGATAGCCGTTTCCGAGAATACTTCCGTCCATTAATGATAAGGGATCTTTTTCAATATTTCTCTCGATTTTTCGGACCGTTTTGGCTTATGCGCAAATAGACGGCCATTTGCTCCTGAGTTTGTGACGTCATATGTCACCGTCCAGCCGGATAGCGGGATTGTTTTCTCATTGGTTTGCGTGGAAATTGTGGTAGGTGTGAGCATTATCGCATTTTATATCATCGTCATGTACATCAAATACTGCAACGAACTACACCATTTCATGTGGCTTGGAGTACGTGTTCGCCTAGAATGTAATAAATTGTGACATACCTCTATCATGTAGTGTAAAAGCGTCAACCAATGGGGACTGCAATGGCGGGCGGTTTAACAGCCTTTAACCGCCGCGCCACGAAACGGACATGCGTGTTCGATTTACCTCTCCTAGTGAGTTCAGGTCACTTCTTCGACGAGCAGCAGCGAGTTCGGACGCTAATAAGACACTATCAAGCGAATGCACAGCAACGCGCCACCCCGAGGACGAGGTAAGCCTACCAGTTATGTATATGTAATATCTAGACGAAAAAGCACATCATTAATGTCTGAAGTAATTATAACACATTCCTGGAGTTTTATTTTCCCCTTTTTTTGGCATTTCCTGACAAATTGTCAAAATTGAACAGCATTTTTATTTGGCTGTTTGTAAGTTCCACAAATAATGTTTCGGTTTTGAATTGAGTTATTAATGAAGGTAGATTGTACTGATGGCGCTACCTATTTGTTAGCTGTGATTTCCACTGTGCTAGCTCAGCCTCGTTCAAATTTTGGAGAGACATGTGCTTTATGGCTTAAGAGTGAATGGTTAATTCAGCATTGTTTGTGACTGTTAAACCGTTAATTTAGTTGCTTGTCATTTGTTCGCTGTTGCAAACCCTATATAGATAATTGTGCTGTGCTTGTCCGTTGTGATATACCACCTTTGTCATATGCCGATATATCATATCTGCCGCCCCATAAGGGTGAATTTTGAGGATATGGGGAGCTTACAATGATACCAGGAGTAGGTGTGGGGGTAGCCATGACGATTGTCTGTGTCAGGGAGACCCAGGGCAACTTTGAGGCCCCTTATTCGTCGCAGCGTGGACAGGGAGGTGTTAGCCATGTTGGATTTTACGCCTAATGATGGCCCTGTCATGATTGATCCGCCTCAGTTGGCACAAGATGCTTCACCGGAGCACGAGGCGTTGTCTATTACGAGGGCCGAAGGGGTGAGGTAGTAGGGATACCAGTCATGTGAGCCAGCTTACAATACAGTCGGGGAGATGCTGTCGAGAGAGACACTCACTTTTATCTGTTGATGACAACCTTAATTTACATAACTCTGATGTTGGTTCGGTGTCCAATCAAAGCAGTGTTATCTAGGGATTAAGGGCTCACCGGAATACACCTGTTACTCCGGATCCTAGGTTAGACAGGCAATCGAATGGCAATCAGGCAAATATGTCAGCACGTGACAGGGAATGCCAGGTTATGACAACTAATCATACCGCGCCGGACTGCGGGAGTCTCTCTAGCGGGGAGTCTGGGAAGGGTGATAACAGGGTTCCTGTTCCGAAGCACACAAGAGAGGGACCTAGTAGAGTGTGACCTTTGACACATTCGGTTCCTCAGGTTTCTCGAAACCCCTTTATTGAGTCAGGTAGAAACAAAAGAGCTTGGTATCTAGCACGGGTTCTACCTAAGTGGCTTAAGTTTGAAGAGAAGGGGGATTGGAGAGTCTTCCGGTGGCTTTTCGAGCGGTACACAGGGACACGGGAGTGGACGGAGGAACAAAAAGAGGAATGTTTGTGTTGGGCAATGTCGGACAAGGACGCAGTGGTATACTCAGCCATAACGGATGGCTACGACAGCGTCCCTTACAGGTGGGCATTGCAGGCCCTCGAAGAACGGTTCGGATGCGCAGACATCTACGAAGTGGCCCAGGCAAAATTCCATCAAGGCAACCAAACCACAGAGTATGATTTGATGGACTGGGGTTACAGGGTCAGGAAGCAGGCGATCAACGCTCTTTAGGGAGTACCCGAGGACCATCAAACAAGGCAGTTGGTAACCCGATTTTGTCAAGTACTCATTGACAAAGAGGCAGGCTATCACACCATTCTGCGTTACCAAATGGATGTCCAACAGGCATTGGGCATGGTGAAGGAGTATCAGTTCTTCTACCAAGCCTGTTCTGAGTGTCTTGAATCCCAGGAAAGCCAGGATGGCTAGTAAAGAGAGCCGAGCCCGATGCTAAGCCGTGCGTGATCAGGACCTCTCAAAGGAAATCGCCGATCTGGCTGATGTCTTGAAGATTTTCAAGCTAAATCTTCAAAAGGCAACAGCGGCTATCGATGATGCAAGGTCAAGGCCCCCTTCAACATCTAGTACCTTAGCATCATTGCCAGCCCCACGATATCCCCCGGGTGCTTGCTTCAATTGTGGCCAGCTGGCTCATTTAAAGCGTTAGTGCCCACAACCAATTGTACCGACGGGGGGAGGAGGGGGGCCGGTGTATCGGGCTGCTCCTGTGGAGTATGTTAGGAATCAGGGCGCTTCTCCTGTGGATAGTTCAGTTAGTGTTCATGCATGTAATACAGGGGTTAAAGAGGTCTGTGAGGTGCCTGAACACCTCCAGGGTATGCTTGAGACCTCTATATTACACCTTAAATAAAGGGGACGGGGCAGAAGTAGAATGGGTCATTGGACGACTCTTCAACCATCCCGAGCATCCTTGCCACCACTTTGATGCAGTGACCTGGAGATCGGTAAGGTATGGTAAGTATACCGTTGAACGACACTCATGTCAAATGAAAATGGAAATTGAAAAGATGAAAATAAAAAAGATTATCCTAGGGCAAGTCGCAACATGGTCGGGTGTCGGCAAATAAGGGAACCGGTGGTACCAGAATTAAAGAGGTGGGCCCTACCATAATGCATGAGGTGCCACTCTCATCAGAGGAGGTAGAGTTGTTAGGCAAGGAGGAGGATTTGAACATTTCAAGTTGCTTCAAGAGGCCGTACCCCTGGAGGTCACAGAACCTTTGTGTTAACCCCAGAAAAACGTCTTATCACCTGGGCAGTTGGGCGGATATCCTCCAAATGTGGTTGGCTTGGGAGAAGACTCCACGTCTTCGGACTATTGGGCGACAAAGCAGCGTGTTCTTGACGACGTCTTAGACCATTTGCTACCTCGGCATGTACTGGTGCTACGCTGTCGGGGCAAGCAGGGACGGGACGGTGAGGAGGCATACTCCTACGTCTTCTATCAATTACGAGTACAGGTGCCCAAGGAACAGCGGATTCATCTCCGCTGTTACAGCGGGTCTATAGCCGTCGTACGACAATGGTCTACTTCCCCAATATATACTTCGGTGTAACGGGGACGGTAGCAAGGTTCACCCATCCACCGAAGCAAGTCCTCAGGAGTATTCCTCTCCGACTGTTCTGCAGGAAACCGACACCCCCGACTTTAATTGCCAGACACCAATGTATCTGGGATCCGTGGCGAAGTGTGTCATGCAAATAGTCGATATAGACTCGACCGAGCTACTGCCGCTAACGGCCAAGTATTAGGGATCCAAGGTTGGTCTACTGACCTTCCTCCTTGAGGAAGGGTCAGACAGAGACCAGGAAGCAGGTCCAAGGGGGTGGGGGCGTCGACAAGGTGTGGTGGCGGGCAGTATAACAGCCTTTAACCGTCACGCCACAAAGCGGACAAACTCGTTCGTTTCACCTCTCTCAGTGATTTCTGGTTACTTCTTTTGACGGGAAGCAGCGAGTTCGGACGAATAAGTCCCCATCATGCGATTACACAGCAGCTATAATATTTAGACAAAATAGCGATGATACCGGCAGTGCTGGAACGCAGCGATGCATCTAGATTTTGGGCCCCTTTCGTGGTTATCAATGATTGTTTCACGATTAGCGTCCTGTAACAGAAGATATCTTTTCCCGTGGCTTTTATTTGGTTTTATTATAAAACGTTACAGCAAATGAAAACTGCTACTGTATTATATGGTGATTTCAATGATGTTTCTTTTTTGCCTTCTAATAAGAAGTATTAATTTTATTCAAATTTTAGCTCTGATTTTGGGAACTGAGACCTTTCACGTAGTACGTGTTACAATTAAACATACCTTTCCAATGAGTTGTACAGAGGGTCCAGAATCCAAGTTATATATTTTTATGGCTACATGGACCTTTAATGAGTTCAGTGCCTAACACTAGTTCTTTGTCTTACCTTACTTTATATTATCCTTGTTATATTTGTTACTTACACCAAGTACAGTGCATAACTGCCAAATGACACGAAATGTCCTCATCTTCTTCATATACAGATGACTCTGGTAGCATTGACCTGGATTACAGCAGTGAGTGTTTGTCTCACCAAGAGGCCGATGGGGGCATACAGCCATACAGGTTAGAGCCTCCATCTAGAACTAAGCCAGGTGCTTATCCTCAAGTAGAAGAGGACATTAGCCGACTGGGGTACAACATTTGGTAACGGTACATAGTTCAATCCATACAATTTCAAAGCATTTGCACATGGGTACATGTGTCCCTGTAAACTAGAACTAGTGCTTATTGTACAGTAAGAAACATGTAAGTATACTAAAAAATAGTCTGGTTCAGATGATACCCGATGAAAAAATATTTATGTACTTAAGAAAAAGCTGTAAAGATCTCCTTATGTTGCAGGTTATTCCGATTCATGGCATATCGGCGGCTAGTACTGTGATGCTAGGGTTATCTTGGCAGACATCACAGGGTGCTTCGGCCAGCTGGTGAAGTTATTCCTAAGGACATTTGACGAGGTCTTTGATTAGGGTCTTGGAGAGATGACATCTTCTAGTAAATTACTGGCCTTGCTGCCTATACAACATATTTCTAATATATACCTACTCACAAAAATACTACCATCTGTCATTATTCATTAATATTATTTTCAGGACAGGTGCAAGTTACCGTCGGGCAATCATACATTTTCATATGGCTACCCGACGGGACAAGTCTATATGTCAGATCTGTGGAAGAGCCTTAGCAAACTGCACTGCCCCACACGAATCACTACCGGCCATGTCAATTTCCGGATCGTAAAAATAACGGCATGTTATTGATAAGACAATCGCGTACAATATAATCCCAAAAAGTCATATTTCAGCCCATATTTGCACTTTTAGTGTGTTTCTCATGTCTACGCGATTAATTGCTGAATAATCATTGCTGAATAACGATTTAATTTGTGTCCAAGGTCGGTTGGTTTGCCTGCGGTATCATTCTGCATATCATTATCCTAAGGTGACAGGATGATCGTTTGTTACTCCAGCGCATACGGCGTTTATCAGCAGTGCTACACTCGCAACGGCATTATAAATATATCAATACACTACGTATATTTCGGTCGAGCATAATTTAGTTAAATACAATCCGCTACTTGCCAGAGACCGTTACTAACATTAATCATTTATATGTAAAGCAAATAGGCTGGGAGGGTCCGATCGGATGCATCATACTAATGTTACATATGGATAATTTGATGGTTTTGTGTGATCCAGTAAGCGTTAAATCATGTTTTAAATACATGTGGCTAGTTTGGGCAAAATGGTAATACGATCCAGCAGCAAACTCTCGGAAGGCATGGTGGTGGGTGCACAAGATGACGGGACTACATTTCCTAAATTAATGAGTATGAAGGAGTTAGCTTTGTGCTGTTTGCTACACAAACAAATAAATAAAACTGACTAAGTATACTAGCATTAGTCGAGAAAGACAAAATGCATATCAAACAACTCGACGAATGGAACAAATTATCTCCTGTTAAGCAATAAATTTGAAATGGGGTGACA
This sequence comes from Urechis unicinctus, assembly GCA_034190875.2. Lineage (NCBI taxonomy): Eukaryota > Metazoa > Annelida > Polychaeta > Xenopneusta > Urechidae > Urechis > Urechis unicinctus. The sequence goes on from CM067343.1 coordinate 53,238,262, forward strand.
AATATATACAGTGATATTATCCTATGTGATTTAACATACAAAGGGTGCTCCTGTGATCAATCTGTGTGGTTAGCCTTTTCAGGTCTATTGTCAATAGTTAAATATTGCTATGTCGTCTGTATAGTTTTGGTTGAATAACCGACCACAGAAAAAATCGGCTGAAAGTAAAGGGAATCAGACAGTTGCAGCTGCTGTTCTACGTATGAGTACGTATAAAATTCTTTCATTAGACTATTTCTGTCTGTCGTCCCTTTTATCATGAATCACACGGTTTCCGTTGATCGGCCGTCATGTTTAACTACACGTTATTGCCATTAATCCATTTACCCATTTGATCAGCTTATCGAATACATTTGGTAACTTCTGGACCAATTCATGAAAGCATTATTGTAAGTTACGGGGTTGTGGCAGCATTTACAAATGCGACATGCAGTCTAGCGAGCAGGAACAATCTTTCTAGTTTTTAGGCAAAGTTTACATAATGGGGAAATGAAGTTAACAAAATCTTGTTTCTAGCATTTACGTTCTAGAGCATTTAATACCTGATCAGCTTCAAAAATTAGTAGGTTGTTTTTAACGTTTCCTCACCACCTTTATTTTAAAAGCTGCTTATATGGAGTGTTTAAGTCATTGTTTTCTTGTCAAAATAAGAGCGCTTAATGGATCACAGGTTGCCATTCATTGTCACTTGTGTATTATATACATAATTATATCGCGTAACTGCTTTTGTATAAATGTGTGATATATATTCGCAGCACTACTTGACATCTGTGAAGGTCCTTTTATGTTACAAGCAACCCCGAGGCATGCAAATTGTGAATCAAAACATTCCATACAAGGAACAGGGCCAAGCAATACTGAACTACTGCATTTTGCAATACACTTTGGCCTACTTCTGTTCATATTACCTAACAACTCAGTTCATATCCGTTATATGGGCATCAGTTGATATCAAAAGTCCCACTGACCTATAAAGTCGTTAGGTAGTCGAAATGATTTGCTGTTAGAATGTCATTCATTGTCTGACTATCATGAATGGAAGGTATACATACCAGCTTTATAACATTGGGTCGACCATTGGAAAAGTCTGTGCTTTGTAATTAACACGAATAGCATTACCTGATACTCATCTGATTCGGTCACGCAATTGGTACAAACCATAGTATTTTATTCGAGACAATTAATGAGGTCATTGTGATGCTGCCATTCGTTGCTATCGCGACATAAAATTGCTAAATTCCAGTACGTTGACCATCTGCTTAATGACAACTGTAAATTTCCTCTTTTCAGGATCTGTGTTGCTGGGCTCAGCAGCTCTTGTTGTGATTCTTGCACTGGCGTGTACAAATAGGAAGTGGAAAAAGTGTGGCCTGCCACTAGTCCGAACAAAGTCGTAAACACAAAAGCAGCCTTAATTCAAATCCTCTTTGTGATATAGTCACATCATAAATGACCATCGCTAAGAATAGTAGCAAATCTTTGGTTACCGATTTTGATCCCTAATTGATCAGCCCACCAGTGAAATTTGGGCATTTATCATTGCAGTATCAATTATTTCCATCATGCTAACAAAAAACCGAATGGCAATATCATTATGTGCAATGATACCATACCTTCACCGTATTTTATCTAAGGGACACACAAAGTTCTGTTCAGTCTTCGATGAGGCGTTAAAATGTTCTTAGAGATACCTGTTACTGCATTTGTGATGTGCTGTGTGTAATTAATTTTGCCAGATCAGTCTGTAACATGCATTATCTTTAGCGTCTTGATTAAGTTATTGCTGAGACAGAGAAAAGCCACCAATTTGTTAACATTGGATATCCTTAGCCACACATTTAAACGTTGGAAGCGTACTGTCATCGTAATTTAGCAATATTGATGTTCAATGTTTCAGTTTACTAGACGCCATTATGTCATTGTAATGGCTTGAGGTGGGCTGCTGAATTATAAATTGTAGGCGTTTTGTAAAATAAAAATGCTAATCGCAACATCAAACGTAACCAGCGAGGAATGAGGGCACCACCATATTACCCCTTTGTAATTAGCTGTCATGTGCCGTCAGGCAATGATCGTTGATAAGCTGCTGATCCATGAAGCTTTAACCAAACTAGTTGTGCGTCCACTGTCCCTACTGCCTTATGTTTTATTTGATGGATTGCCCTCTAAATTTCGTTGATTATGGCAATGTATGCAGTTCATAATCTCGTACCGAAAATAGAAGGGAGATTGGGATGTTGGTTGATTACATCCTTTGTTATTGCATCAAAATGAAGGAAATAATCATTGTATGAGTGGCACATGAAATTTCGTAATACCGCCTGGCTATTGCGCTTTAATTTGTTGCTGTATAGATGCATGGAGATACCTGATATTTGCATAAGGGAATGAAATAGCGCTATGAATATCATCAACCGACAAACAAACAACGCAAGTTCACGAAATGCTAAACGCCACCCACAAAACAATATGTTTTATACGTTTCTCGGTTTTGTAAGCATTTGCTTATCGACCTTTTATAATTATCCGGTCCTCTGTTACAGGTTCTACTGATTTCAATATTAATGCATTGTGTATTTTATATTTTCCGATAGCAAATATGATCACAGTATGATTTTCACATACACAGTAGCTGATTTGGATAAAACCTGACTCTCTGGTTAATAAGACCATATAGCTTGTGCATTTCGGACGGTGTAATCGAGAAAAAATATATAGATGCTCATTTGTGATTTGTTTTTTACCGATACAAGAATGAACCATGATACCCTCGCATAACCGCCCATGTGTTCCGTTGCACCGGTGCATTAGCCATTCTCACATGCCACACATTGAACAGCAAAAGATGCAATTATTTGCATTTAGTATCATGCGTCGATAGGGATGAAAATAACAGATTTGCGGAATACAGTGTTGGTGATCAGTGAAGCATCCTGTATTTACACAGATAAGTATCATAAGTTGTAAACATAGTGATATGACGAACTATAACTTATTCTTTTTTACTTTCTGAAGCAACTATAGGTTACATGTTTCCGATTAAACTTGATGTGCGTTGTTGTGAAACCACTTTAACATCAACATACTCAAACATTATGAAATCCGTCGTTGTAACATTTTACTAGCACTAGCTAATTGAGCTGTCTGCCTCCATGCTTTGGGCTATGAGGACTCAATATGTCATAGAATAAATAAGTGTGCTGCTTAATGGTGGGCACCATCTTGTTCATTTCAATGTCAAAGGTTCCTTGTACATCATCCAAATGAGGAGTTTCCGGCAAGCAGGTTTAGAGGTCTGTATATTCGACGGCAGTAGCCAGTATATCTATGACACCTCGGGGTGTATGATCATTTATTGTTTTATCAATGTTAGCTTGGGTATAGTGCATATCGCTAAAGCCAGCACAATTGATGTCGGGATATCAATGCGCTTAAAAGGGGAAGGGACCTCTCCGGCTGGATATTTTATAGTAATTCATTTACCAGATTTGAACGTTTGTTGGCTCTTTTGAAATGTCGAGTTCAGTTACCTCATTTGGACATGATCGCATGATAGATTTCTGTCAGTGAAGGTCACCGACAACAGAACGAATACGACCAGAGGACGTCGATAATGTTTTGCACGCCAAATAGAACAAGGTCATCTTTCGGCACATAGTTACTTTTGAATATCTAAGAAGGACACTAATGCTTATCACGTGATCTCCAAACATCAAACGCTATCTGAAAATGACTACTATAAAATTGGCTGTCAGATATGGCAAGAGGCTGCGCTATGGGTGTAGTTGCTAATATCTGTGAGCTATGAACCAATTAAGTGATTCGCGCCTAAACATCACAACATTCTGAAAGTTACCATTGATAAATCGATTTCTTGTTATATGCATAGAATATATGAACTGAAGCTTCGTCAGCGATCGATATCGTTCGGTCACCCGGTAATCTGCGAAGTTACCATGTAACAGAGTATGAGGAATAGACGCTTCAGGTCCAAGGCTATAATCTAAAACATTCATATTTGTCATCATCTGCACCTGCGTCATTCACGCCATTTTGACATTGTTTGATGGCAATTCTATAATGTTTATTAAACTAGAACCTAGTATAACGACAAGTTCGTAGCAAGGTGAGCATGATAAATACTCTAGCCCCTACCCAATAAGGTCTCTGATTTACCCCAGGGAACTAAATTATTAATTCGGTGACTGTGCTTACTATATCCAATTTCGTCAGAACCAAGGATAATGGCTGGACTATATGGAGGTGAGCATAATGAATACTGTGTTAAAAGCATCGTGTTACTGATATGAATATTTGATAATTGTCAGTAAAATTGAAAGAGCAGCAGCAATGGTAAACCTTTTTGATGTTTTGTGCTGAGGATTGTTGTTGCTAACAAATATGACTATGAGCATGACAGAATAAAACCCCATTATTGTGATATGTAATATGGGTAGATTTATACATTATTCAAGATAACACAAATATGTAAGTCAACGGCGTGTCTCCACTGGCGATCGCCCTGTCAATCATTGTTAAACGCAAAATAACCTCAACCTTAAGTTACACAATCGTACAAACTGCCAGACATATTTGCCTTTCATGGCAAGTTGCATTAAACCAACCAACGCATTAGTGGTGCAATTGCACAAGTGGCTTATTTATAACAGAACGCTAAATAGTATGCAGTTATTCTTACTGTCTACAGTGTGCAAACAAGACTCCATCTTGATAACATGATTTCTTCAATAGCTAAAGTTGTTTAGTGAAATAGAAAATAAGCACACGTATCTCACGATTACCGTCAATCAAATGTTGTACCTAGGTTGTCACGCCCGGTATTATCTAACCGATTATTTACCAAAACCTCTGAGTACCTCGGAGTCATATTTTGTGAAATTAACACAAATATCCATACAAGCGACGTTAAGTCGACGTCGACTACAGTTTTTTTTCAGTCATTTCCGTGTGATGAACGTGGAAAATGAAAAACAGTAAACAAATCATCGTCACACATTGCTAAATAGTGGTTTGCCGAAATGCACACCAACCTACGCTAATCGATTGTGAGTAGCTACTAAGCAAATCCTTAACCGATTGATGCTGTGAAGTAACAAAATCTTGTAATCAACATCGCATGCTTAAATATATATCGTGCATGTTACGGTGATTGGGTGCAGTTATCTCGACTTGATATTGTTCCAACAAACATGACCCGTGTAACAACAGAGGAAACAGTAGATTGGTATCATCTTCTCAGGTGGTTGCTTAAATTCACGAAACGTAATTTGCATATCAAACCATTAGATGTTATGTACCTGTAACATGGTTGTAGCATGTGTGTTGCTCATTAATAATAAAATCATATTCAATGGCTGCACTTTTGTCAAACCCCCGAGGCAATGTCAAGCAAATAAGACTCGCTAGAACCTGCCCCTATGGCACATAAATACATATCAAGATCAAATTATCTTAGGCCTTTGAGGTGTGGCGGTTTCAATTCGACCGGTTTGGGCTTTCAACAAGGATTGGTAATGACTTGCTAGATGCACGCCAGGCATTTAATGGGCGTGTTTATGGGCTTCTTCGGATTTGCATATTTCCAGCATCAGAGAAATAAACCTTGGTCCTAACCGATAGGCCGATGGAAAATCCACAGTCCGAATATATGCCTGGTTTAGGGAAATCTATTTTACTCTCAGGTGGCATAGAATTGTACAGTAACAAAGGTTTCCAAGCTAAGTATAAGACGTCTCGGCCATCTCATTAAATAGTGGCAAAAAATTGCGCAAGGGAAAGCATTGACAATATAATTACATGCGCCTATACACATATGGTAATTCCATAGCATTTATGTAGAAAACAATTTCGTACACTCGCATGATTTAAGGAATTTGCCTTATAACACTCGTAATACCGTGCATGATGATTGCCTTAAGTCCTTATGATCAGGTTAATATTTTCTGTTTATTGCGGAATGGTTTTGTTCTCACATTATTTTTTTCCAGCTTCGGCACAATATGTCCTGATTCGGCATCGACTTTCGTTGACCAAATCTGATTTATTGAACCTTTCTGATTCCAAAACGCGGCATTGGTCACACCGGTGAATGCTCTCAATTTAGAAATATGTTACAAAAGGTAGTACTAGTCTAGGCAGCGCGTATAAATATAAGTTTGGCTACATAGTAAGAATTCAAATGATATTGTATATGTTATTTCGGCATTAGTAGAATCGATATAACATAAATACTATTTGCGCGTTTATTATGCTGATTTTCTCGATATAGCTGCAATTTGTGGAAATTTCCTGGATTTAATATTCCATATAATCCTTCAAGGGTCTAGCGATTTGTTTGATCATGTGTAAGTGCCAGGCGTGGTTCCGGATGCTTGACTGACATTTGCTTGATTAAAGTGATTACGGAGAGCATTAGTCACGAATATAGATCTGGCGCTCTGATATAAATAAATGATAATTATGACCTACTAAGGCAGGACGTCGGTAATCTATAGCAATATCTTACACCGTATAGGCATCCAGTCCGGCAGCCTACTCTCATTATTGCCATCGTTGACCTCATGTAGTGTATAAATTAGCTCGTAATGTGGATTGTTCTTTCAGCAGACGCCGAGGTAACAGGCAGTGTTGAAATGACTTAAAGAAGAAATGTTGTCCTGCCCATTGCTTTCCGTTCATTTGCATGAAACTGGGACTTGCTTTCATGAGAAGAGGATTAATTGTTTCAGGAAGGACCATGATTAGCAAATGGGTCATGGGACATGGATCTTCAGATGCTGCTTCATAATCATTGTCTTCACCTTGTTGCTATTAGTAAATATACAGGAGACACTGGGTTTTTTAGTACGAGCAAGATACCATGTGACTATGCGTTGATGATCAAATTAGTCAATTGGCGAATTTTCACGCATCGCACACAGTAATTCACTCTGTCACATCTAGCCATATCAGTAGTGAATTAAGATTAAGCAAGGGTAGTTAAACACTGCTTGAGTCCCATATATACACGAGGTCACGATGAATATATATTGTTTGTGCGAATTGAAGGGCAGAAATCCCCAAATCTTGATATCTTTGGCAATAAAATAGTTGAGATCATTGACTTTACGGGACCTTGACAATTATTTCGCATGGATGAACATGCATTTGATTCTAACAAATGATAAAGCTTGCATAATCTGTTATTCAATACCTAGCAACATATGGAGACATGTTTCAAATCAATAACGCGAACGCCACAATGCATTTCGCAAAATACCAATTAGATAAGGCGATCAACACATAAAATATGGGTAAGCAAATTGAAAAGGAAAATAAATATACCAATTATTATACTACAATCGCATTGCTTGTTGCCTCCATCTGCGCGCCGTGTTCAGCGAGACGACATGCGCTGGCCATTACCCTGCTTATAAGGTAGTCAATTATAATCGGGAAAGACATTGCAGCGTTCACATAACTCTACCGCAACGTGTGAGCATATGAACAGTCGTGCGTCAACATACAGACAAGCATTATGACAGCAAAGAATAGAATCAAGGTCTGTGTCACGCAAAATTGCAAATTTGAAAGCGCTGCAATGATGTGCGCAAAGATCGGCGCTGTGGCAGAGCATCGATCAGCATTGGAATAGGTAAAGTCATTGACAACATTACATGGGAGGCATTATGTCTGAAAGTCAGGTATCTTCCATTATAGCACCATCTAAGTACAAAGCATATGCTTTTCTAGTTTTTCCCAGTAATCCATTCACCATTCTCATCTCCTTCTGGATTTTCGATATTAAGACGTGACACGCACAGCGTGGCTTTTTGCACCCATAATATTTTCCTTGACCTCACATGAGATCCTTAAAAAGCTAATTTTTATTGGACATTTTAGCTTATGCCTATTTTAGTTAGAATATTGCATGATGAGAGACATTATGGGGTCATCAGTTAACTTTGCTTATACTGCAATACACTGCCACCCAGGAGTGATCTATGATGCCTGATCATATGGCGGTGCCACACCTTATCGATCGATATATTCAATTCCTCACATAATCATTTACCCAGCCATTAGTGCCAAATGTATATTCGAAATTCCATAGGCACTATTTAGCAATGGAAAGTAACCCAGTCTGCGATGAACTTGTTGGCACGCTGGCTCAAAGCTGCCTCTGATTTTATTTCACAAGCTAACGATAGTGAACTGACTACTACCGTACGAACTGACTACTGCCGGGCGAATGTGTCGTTGCTTGGTAATTCTTTGCCAAGTTATCAATCTTTCGTATTTAAGTTATCTATCCCATGCCTGTTTATATTGATGTGTTCCAGGGCAATAACATGCTATGTAGGGAATGTGAGTTAATATGCTTTGCAAACCTTTCACTACCTTTTGCTGAAAAAAACCGTATAAAATATACATATTGACAACCCTCTTTTTGTTGCATTTACTATACAGTCTGCCAGTTCAAATCTTCGTTGTCCTTCCCCTTCGCTCGATCAATGCATGCTTTCGTGATTCGTCTTCCCCTGTTCGTAGTGTTGATTTTGCTCGACCTATCTCACCAGTCTGTGCCCCACCCCATTATAATGTCTCACAAATGTATGCCGTATTTGGCCCTACCGTCGGTTGCAAAAGATGCGCTGGAGCAATTTGAAAAACATTTTGCCTACTTTGTCTTTACGACAGAAAGTGGCCAGCTACAAGCAACAACTAAAGGATGATACCAAAGCACCTCACACATTTGAATGATAGCCATATTGCTATGAGACAACAGTCAACATCGCGTTTGATATGCTGTGTGTTTAATGATTTGCTAAAGCCAGTATTCGTGGAAATAACAGCGAGGCATCAATGACTTCCACGCTTTATGTGTAATTTATAGCGTTCGGCACCCATAAACAGCAAATCTAATACACCGCTACATATTAGCTGGTCTTGGCGATAACAAGGCCGATAGGTAACGTCATTATTGCTTTCATTCCACAGAGGCGGAAGAACAAACGGCGCACAAAAGATTGATGTTTCGTCTCGATGATTGCCTATTGATCTGTGCTGAGTTCAAACAGTGATAAAAGAGAACTTTTTTTATCTGCCCACTTGATGATTTGTCAGTGGATTAATGTATGTTGTTAAACAACAAATCGTACGTCGGCGACTGAGGTACTGTTGTACTGCAGTTATTGTGTGAGTTGCGATTGACTTAACGTTATGCAATAAAACAACTAACATTTTTACAAGCCAAACTATTGCCACCATGTAATTGCTGCGAACATGTTTATTTGACACACACATTGATTTGGAAAGTAATGATTTTGTTTTCAAAACACATCGTTACATATGGATGTAAGGCCATGCTTACAGGATTAGACCATCATCAATCAATCAAAGGGTTTTATACAATAGAACTGTTGTTGCTGGTTAGCTGAATGTGACTGGTAACCATGCTTTCACTATTGCGCCTTATTCGTGTAGATGCCGTTTATAAATAGCGATTCTAAGTAAACCTATTATGATAACCTAAGTCCATTTTGACCTGGGGTATTGGATATGACAGTCAATCCCGGTTGCACGATTGCATGGGCCAAATATAGATCTTGCATATACGCAGTGAGCCAAATCACGACGGCCAAGGTGTCGTCATAAGTGCGTTGTAGAAGATTGTTCATTTATCAACAGTTGTGACATGTGTGATAACATTCACTGGATGTTCTTGAATAACTTTACAGACATTCGATAAAATATGAATGTATATTGCAAAAGCTCATCGATGCGAAAATAGAACCGCACCTATTCAGCTATTCCCATGTTAGTAACATCACTCGTTGCAATTATTCAGCAGCTGATGTCTACTTAAAGAAGGCAATGATTGTGTTATTCGTGTTAACATATCGAGCTTCAACACAATACAGCAATGGCAGCAGGTCATTTGCAACTATCATTAATTATCTGACCCCTGCTTGTCTGTCACTCAGTTATGAAGGCTTCGAAGTGGTGCTTATATCTGCGACCAACTGTCACTGTTTTACGAAGCAAAAGGATATCGTTTAAAACTTTTGATGTGCAAGCGGACAGTCGAAACAATCAAGCCTCATCATGGTTCTAGTAGGAATGAAGAATGCCTGCCCTATTTTGGGAATTATGCCTGTCCATGCGTGTGTTAGTTTATGTGTGTGAATTATTGTATATATGATAGTGCGTGTGTGCATGCTAGTGTGGTAGGATTTGGAGGCTGATATGCCACTTACCGTTGGCTTGTTAGTGCAATCGTTTCTAACAGTCATTTTCAAACAGCGGTACACAGCGCAAACCACCCATGACATCCGTGGTTGCGCTTATTCCACTTAATATTAATATATTTTTATTGCTAGCTCCACTGAATCAGAGAATGATCCACAAAACATGTTTTTCAAAGTTATCAGTTCATTGCAATTCCAACCATTACCAATGAGCTGACAAAAAATCGTTATCACAATTCAAAATATGTTCATCCATTAGAAACACCACCTTAATCAGATATTATTTGGTATGTGCGTTTTAATATGCTTAGCTTAGACTGTATCTTTTCGGGAACCTTTAGCAAAAGCGATTCATTGTATTTATTCGATTAATCAACTGTAATAATAAACGTTACGGAGATGGATGTCATACCTTTGTTCTTGTTAGGACTAGGAATGGCCTTTGATAATATGTGATGCAGCATATTCACAGCCACTGGCATCCACATGGTTTCTCGTTTCATTAAGGTTACATTAATCTACCCCTGACATGGAATTTATCGCCCATTCTGGCTGCAGATAAGACATCTGAATTACACCAAATATATTCGGAAAGCATTATTACCAATTCAGAATGCCCATTCACTGCCAAGATTCATGAACAGATGTCCTAGCAGCCAACAATTGTGAGTGGAAGGTGAGATTGATGGTACGTATGGTGGCCTTTTGTCATTCCATGAAAGAGCATATGATGTACATATACACTGCAAATTTATCAGACTGCGCTTTACTAGGGAAATTAGGTTTTAGACGGCACTGAGACAAAACATAAGTAATGCGCCTATCCACTTCAGAGGAAGATAGTCGCCCCCATTTGCAGTTATTTAACGACGCATGACATAATTTGGTTAATCATTCTAACTCTAGCCAAGTGATTCACTCAGAGTAGCTAGATTTGTAATGCAGTTTTTCGAATTAAAAGAAACACAACAACATTTCAGGATACAAGGAAAATGTCACGAATGAACCGAGGAATATGATGAAAATTGTTTGTAAGGTGCAAAATGACATGTCTACATATGATAAATCTGCCATGTTTGCAACAAAAAATATGCGTCTTTTACGATAAAATATTCGATTAATGGGTATGTATATTTTCGACAGGGGGAACCTAAGGTGCAATACTTATCTCCAAATGCGCAAACAGAATAATAACCCTATGCTCAGTTAGATAAAATATAGCAGTTGACAAGCTCGATTCTGCTAAAAACCGGAGGAAAAACTCATCCCTTAAAATTCATATGAGCTGCTATCGCAAACTAAAAGTATGCCATAGTACATGCACTGCAACAAGTCGTAGTGCGTTGTATTCTGAAAAGAACATATCAAATCGGGCGGATCAATACATTTGTTTAATACAAATACTTGATACCTAATACTTAGATAAATTCAAATTGGCATTGAAGCAATTACTAACGGTTTGAAAATTTAATACATTTGGGCGCATGGATCTCTTCCTAAACAATTTGTCTCGTAAAACCTTTGGCGGCTGGCGTAGACGTAGAGAGAGCATGGTTCGCAGAAACATTCCGTAACTCAACACGGGCCCCTTTCGTGACAGTATGATACGTGTGAATTCCTTTTTGCAAGCCCCATGTGTTGTGATGTGAGGAATTAAACCCACGTCATTAATGATGCCCTTCTATTCAAGGAGTGTCCCATTTTAATCACAGTGATATTTACGGCAATATTTAATACAAGAAAAGCTCAGTGCCACTCTTATTTCGTAATATGCAGCACTTGAAAACACTTAATATAGGCTCGGTAAGGCAAGTTTTGACACCGAGGCAGACCTGCAGCGCAGGTGTGAATGTAACTTTACTATCAATGAGGCACCCAACCTAGTGCCGTGCTGCTATAGACTATCTACAAAGGCAACACCTTAATAATGATTTGCTAATGAGCGCGTGGCTGTTTGGTCGAAGAACGGAATGTGAAAAGTTGGATTAGCTACGTTATCTACATTGTTTTCACAGATTAGCATGCTTTACATAGAAAATTTTCAAATATGTGGAATCTCTTTCGTAAGAACGATGTCGCAAGGAAGACGTTTTTAAACCTGGCGGTGCAAATAGGTTGAAAAAAGATTGTCACGAGCAAGAACTTGCTTATCTGACTAGTGATGGG
>CM067343.1:53255677-53498177 GCA_034190875.2 Urechis unicinctus
ACATTTACAAATTCCTAACTCTGAAAACAATTTCTACATATCAAATCATTGTCTTATTGAGTATTAATTATTTTTACGGTGTACGAGACATTCATTGAAGACATATCACACTAAAAGTAAGATTAATTGCGCTATTGGACCTATAATGTTTGCTTCAAGGAACTTAAAGTCATCTTAATGAGAACGATATTTGCAACGATAAGCACATCAAACGATAAATTTATTTAATTCTTTCAACAAAGTTTTACATTGGCACAAATGCCATAATTGCTGTCATATATTATGCATTCGGTTGCCAATGCCAAGGATATGACAAATCTACTGACTGATGGATCATGCATGTAACATGCTGTGTAGATACAGCCGTGGTAAACCAAGGATAAGGGCCAAGATTGTTTATGCAGAAGAAGGTATGGAATCTATGTTACGAATTGATGCACCTCCTGTATATTGCATTGCAAAACAAGTTAATGACCTAAAGTCAATAACTATTATGTACGATCCAAGTTATGGGTAAGAATGACGTAAAATTCGGGAAAATAATATTCTTACAATAGACGCAAAATACTTTTAGTTGCAGCAATTTTGCACGCAAACTATCAAAGATTGAATAAAGGTAATTTCTTGTGCGTGTTTTTGTGCGTGTTGTGTTCATAAAAACGCAAGGCGACGCATATAAGCGTCGTTTTTCGCTACAGTGATGTGCTGCCTAAGTCGCACAATGCTTAGCAAAATGAGAGCTCCAATACTCTTATGAATCATGGGTGGATGTATTGCGGTCAGAGAGAGTAATGAGGTGCATCACACTGTCAAAACAAAGCATTATATTATCTTATATCAAACAAACCCAACAAGGGCCGCTGCACGATGCAAAGTGGAACCTTATTTCCAAACAATTATTGCGGTTCAACACAGCATTGGTAAGAAAATGTGACTTTCGTATATGTGTGCAAATTCATCTTTTAATTCGAATTCATCGAACCTATTTGTTGATAGATTTACATTTGATTTAAGATGACGACGTAGTTTAAAAATAAAGCTTGATTAGATACCTCATATTGTGTGTTGTGGCTATAAGCAACATCTGGCTAAATTGGGTTTGTCGTTTTAACCCACGCATTCAATTAATAGTGGCTGTTGATTTGAGCTGCCTCACTGACATCTAGCAACCCCCTGGACCTCTCTATTCGATACCCACAGCATCAGGCCAAATCGATTAGTGAACTGAGTGAGCATAGTGCGCAGGTTACTGAGAGGTTACTGACAAGCTTGGTCCAGATGATTGACGAAAACATACATTGAATATATCCTTGCAGGGATCATATGAGACTATTAAATGAACACGTGTGCTCATCGTGGATCATTCACAAATGGGATACATCTCGTTTATCTTGTTTACATGACCAAGGCAAGCATTAGTTTTCAACGAGTGTTGGCCGAACCTAGCGGCGGTTTAGGGTCACTCCCTTGTTTCATAAGATGATGGCCGTTGGTGGTTTTGATAAAGCCAGACCATTGATTAGTTATCGACGCTTAAGCGAGCGTTCTATTGCAATGTCTCATGTACAATTGGAATCTTTGGAATTAAAGAACCGGTTCCGTTGAATTTAGATAGTGACTGTTTAGTTCATCAACGCATTTGCAGCAAGAGCAATCTTGTTACATAAAAATGCTATGCAATTTAATTGGGCCACGTAGCAATATTTAGTTGGGCTAAAAGTAATTGCCGATCCACATAAATCTAGTGGAAAGAAATCTGATTAGCCCTGCTTCTTGTGCTTACCGGTTATTTCGAGGGTGTGCTGCACATTTTGCTACTTACCACCTTAACTACAAAGGAAATGGGTAACCTAAATTACCTTCATTGGTATATCACATTCCTTCTGTCGGTCGCCATGTTTCAATTATATATATTTCATTTGATTCAGCAATTTCCGAAATACCAAGACCTAACTTAGATATTCAATAAATAAAAAGCTCTTGCTGTTACGCACGACTCGTGCATGCTTAAGTGCATGTTGGATATTTTCCGGCAGGAGTTTCAACAATGGAGCTGTCAGCAACAGAATATGGCATAACCTGATCCGTTTCGTAAAAGCGTTTCTGTCAGATGCGGCAGACCTCCAAACATTAAGTCTACCGATCTCAATACCAAACTGCACAAATGCATACCAAGCGTTATCATGCCGTCGCTCACACGCTGTTTTATTATTCGTATTCACCTCAGTACCCGTAGTTCTAATTATTTTGACAGTGTTTATATTGATGATGTATTAGATAAGGTATGATTAATTGTTTTTACTACACAAGTCCGTAAAGTACTTCTTCAATATCTATCCGTTGATGTTTTGTGCAGAATCTTAATTAATACCAACAACCGTTTTGCTTACATTTGCTATCCTTGGCCGCATCCAAAATATTAGAATTTGATTATTGTAATAACTCAGGGACATTATTTGGGAGTAGAAAAGGCTGAGAAATGCGTCATTTAGTTCAGGTATGATGATAAAAAACAATGATCGGTTGCGTATGCGAAGGTCAAATTCTCTTTGTATGTTGCTGAGGTGGGCTGCTCGCACATTAATAGTAGATGCATTGTATAAGGATTTAAAAGGATGTAACTCTGTTGCAGCATCAAGTGTTGCTTAACTAAAAGAATGACAACATGATATAACTTCACAGGTGGAAGCAACTAACGAAACGTTTGTAGTTTATTTATTTATTTATTTTCATAACTCTCTTTCTGCTAGCCTGCCAGCATAATGACACTCTCTCACAATCATATTCTTTTATTAATCTCGCACCTTCTATGTTCATATAATTAATACAAGACAAACTGGTTTTGAAACACCCTTTCACATAATCACTTGCGGCACACACAATATGGTCATTCACTCAATCCAATAATCCCCCAGTATCCACGAAATCATCAGATGCAGGTTTCGAGAGTATTAAATTATCAAAGACTCACTCTTGTCACGCTCACATCCAGTCAACGCAATTCAAACTCGCCAATTTAACAACCAGTCTGTGACAATTACCCTTTTGTCATTAGCTGTCATTTGATGACTGCCTATGATCGGGGATTGGCCGCTATTCGCTGCAACAGTAATTAGCCCAACATTAGCGGTTTCACTGTTCCTACTGCCAAGGATGTTGTTTTTCAATCTTCTCAAGCACATTCTGAGAACAACATCAAATATAGCAATGACTGTACCAATTCATAGGTTGATGGAGTTTCAGCATTGACCGAGAAAACGAGTAACGATTGCGATGGTAGTTACGTACTTTGTAGCTGTAGCTTACTGATAAAAGTGACCATCGCACAATGATTTCGTATTTAAGCCAACGTAATACTGTCAGACTTGAGTTTATTGTGGCATATATACACATAAATACGCAACGATAATTAGATTGAAGGTTGAGAGAAGTTGATGAACTGGTGGCTTTAAACTCAAAGATGTGTAGTGTAATAAACTACTAAACGCTGTGTAGTAAGGTATGGATCAATCTTTTGTCTTTGGTGAGAGCCAAATCTTTGCTTGCCTTATTTTGTATTTATTAAGCTCTGAGTAGATCCACCATGAAAGGGCGAAGTTTAAAGGAGTCTTGGACTTCTAGAACGTCCATTATAGCGTAATCTGCACGTCAAATAAACGGACGTGACTAACAGAACGCAACAGCCATGTTTTGCACCTAAGCCTAGCTGACGCACGTGGGTAGAAGTGCTATTCTCTTTGATTAGATACAAACTTGTCTAGTGGTCTCAAAAGATTTGAAGCTAATACGTTATTCTTTTGGCCAAGGGTTTTTAATAGATTGACTCAACTTTTAGAATAATTCAATCGGTTTGCATGGTGAATAAACGTGAATGTATATTTATAAGCCTTATAGGATTGTGTGCTTAAAACGCATAAAGTAAGACACTTTACCGCAAGTTGACGGTAGTTTGTGAGGGTTTTGCTAATAAGCACTTCCTAGATTGATACATACACCAATGAATATGATTTTATGAGACGGGATGAGACGCAACGTTGTTCTAGTAGCCCTCCTCAATAGTAACTGCCTGTCAAATGCAGAATTGGCAATTGAATTTTCGTTGCTACCCCAGGAGATGTTATAGCTTCCCCAAGTTGTTGAGCAACTTTTAAATAACGATTAATATCAGAAACCCATACATTATATACATCCTTCAATTTTTGCACAAACCATCGCAATAGCAGTTTCCAGTTAAGTCCGTTATGTCGTTAGATTAAATTAAAACAACAGGGACAACATTACTTATAACTAAGACGTTTTGAAATGATTCCATAAAAACGACCATGCGATTGATTGAAGCAGCGAACACACTAGATATATCAACCACATGTGCATTGAATTTTATACAGCCAGTATGCTATTACAATATTGAACTATATACCGCCATGACACTGGAGCCGGTGAATAACCTGACTGACTCTCCGTGACTTAGGTGATCACGCCAAATGGCGATCCCATCTTCAAAAAGTGGATGCACCCGACCTGGTAGCTCAAAAGTACCGTGCTAAACCTTCGTCCGAGCGGCGTTGGTTTGGCAGCCCGCACTGGGCAAAAGGGTTTGTGCAAAGTGGGCGCTGGCACTTAAGGTGAGCGGCCCAAGCATCCCTATCATCCTAATCCATTACCGTCGCGATATCATCTCGTAGTGGAACGTGACATTTAACCCCAATATTACAATTACCATTACCATGATGCTGCACTATGATGGAACGGTAGATATGGTCCACTATGAACACTAAGCTATGCAAATCACAGCTGATTATTTACTTATTGTACTAGGATATAGTTTTCATAAACACCTATGACACCTAAAATATAATTTTTGAGTATAAACTGAACGTATCGATGCGGATCGAATGGTGATTAAATTTTTGGCCTCCGATGAATAATAAAAGAAAATTAAACGTTCTTTGGTGCGAAGCGGTATTACGCGCGTGAACCTGGGTCACCTGGAAACGGCGCATAGGGATGAGCCCAAGTTCTGTCGCTCTAATAAGCTTCCATGGAAATAAGCATATTTATTTAAATATAAATTCAACCGACTGACCAAGTATGTTAACAGGAGTCAAAAACGTTTTTATTTGTATGCATTTATATATATATATATATACGCACATATAAATGCAAATATAAAAGTATAAACGTGCATATAAATACGTATATATATAGCGTCTCATATATATATATATATATATGTATATATATATAACTATACTGCTCGGATATATATATATATCTATATATATATATATATATATATATATATATATTTAGATATTACACATATATATATATATATATATATATATCTATATTTAGAGCTTATCAGATATGTATGTATGTATATATATGTATATATATAATATATATATATATATATATATATCATAATCATATACATATTCCTGTTTATATAATATATATATATATATATATGTTTTATATATATATCGGTATATAATTACATTTTTATGTATATATATATATTTATATATATTAATATATGTATATATATATGTATATATTTTTATTTATTTGCATTACCATATTTCTGACAAACTATGCAGCCAATGATAATGCGACTTGACAGCAATGGTTGCGAGGATAATTCCAATGCAACTTTATTCATTTTCATTGTCTCTTTATAAGTATAAAAGCTTATATTGTAAATAGGCACGCAGTCCTGTTGCATTTTATAATATTAACCATTTGAGCAATCATGTGGCCGACTCTTCATGAAGCATCAAGCAAAAGGTAACTTGTTATTATTGAAAAATGTAGTATATCCCAGAGGGACGGGGCGTTGCGTCTCAAAACCCTCTTGGTGAAGCCGTTATTCGGCTTAACTGCTCGGAATGTCCGCCTCTCGGTAAAAACATGTCATAATGGGCAAAACTCGGGCACATCCTGGCAGCAGCCAATTTCCAGCCACCTTGTTTAAGAGCACCATCAGACGGGTAAAAACGCAATGATATTCGTGAATAAATGACATGTTGGGCCCTTAAGTAAGCTAATAAACTACTCTCCGACACATCTGAGATATTTGCGCTAAATAGCGATTTTGGATCAAAGATGAAATTTGGATAGACAGCATTGTGTTTCACGCTATGACTATAATTGGATGTGCAGCACAGCCAAAACATTCACAACCGGTATGATTTTATCACTACATATATGATTTCTTCCGAAGGCAATTATACATTTGATGCACCTTTATCTAGTACTTTGCCCATCAATCTAAATAAAAGAGCGTTTTCTGGTCTGTTTAAACATTATGTAACGATGAAATATCTAATTAAAGACTTACGTTAGTATGAATTAATTCTTCATCATCATCATGCTTACAGCGTGCCCAACAAACGGGTCAGCCTGGAGATCTGCAACCAGCTCTGGTCGGTGCTCTAATGGGATAGGAAGAAACATAACAGCAATACCAGAGTACAACTGTTGAACTGCCTGACCAAGAGTGCACGGCATGCTTGACCCAGTCGTGCCTCGTATCGAACATAATACTGGGTGATCTCTTCGTCAGTCATTTATTCGACCGGATCAACTGCTAAACGTGGCACATCCAGGTTCTTACAACCCTGACCACCCGCTATGTCGGAAGCAAGCCTATATCACTTTAGGCTCACGTCAACAGAAGGCGCTAGGCGCGTCAGATGGGTCAGCAGCTGTGCATGGCTCTGCAAAGAGTTAAGCATTTAGGATCCACATTGCTTGTAATCAGTCAAAGTCTAATATATTGGTATGCTAACTACACAATGAACAAACCACTACCATAAGGCTCGCCATTATTACTCGTCTTCAGGTCGACACACAAGGCGCAATTGTTTGCCAGGAACTCTCTTATGGGCAAGTCTGCCAAAGCCAGGAATTTGCTGACAGGGACGTTTGGTAGGTGATCATGTCATGGTCCAGGGAGAGGAATAACCGGCTGCCATAGGCGTCGACTATTGCCTTGTCCTGTATCTCGGTGTAACCCTTCGCTGCAGCCCCAACCTGTAAAAACGAAGAACACACAATCTGACCTCCCTGAATATAGCACAAAGACCTATGAATCTACTAGTGACACACAAAGACTCGCAAAAGGTGATGATACGATGACTGGTGACCTTGACATGTTAGGTAATGAGGTCCTTGGGCTGAGAGAGCGAATATCACAAAAGGATTCTGCCGATGAAAAAACGTTACTATGCGGCACACAGGGAGCAGCACAGCGACATGAGAGAATATACAGGCACAAATAAATCCAGTCATTCCTATTTAGGCGGAAGCAAGTGGCACTTTACGCGGGGGATATGAGTGGTCGTACGGTGATCCGGCTAGTGGTCAAACTCAACTAGGAATACCTAGTTATCAAGTGGTTATATCATTCGTCTCCTGGTGTTGATAATGATGCTTTTCAAGTCGTTCCTGTTATTAGTGGAACAAATCCATTCGTAGTGATTAGTAAGCCTGGTGGCAAACGGGTTGCTGCAATATCTTTTGACCAATCTTTATAGCTGGAACAAGGCAATGCTATTTACTTTTAAACAACCAATTCAATCGAAGGAGCTACTTGCGACGTTCATTTGTAACCCACCTAATTGAACTTGACTTGTAGACTTGTTTGACAACAAAAAACCGGTCCGACGGTACAGCTATATCTTGAGCTACGTCATGAGGTCGGACCCAAGCCTGATACAACTTGGTTATCTAGGCTCGGGGCGATTACACGGCGGCAAACACTGCTCCAAAATCAAGAATATCGCTGTGGAGTTAGTGGAGACGTTAACGATGGCGCCCTTGGGTCAGTCAGTGTGGTATGGGTGCAACGGGTCGCGTCCTGCTGTCCACCATTTTCATGGCGCCCATTGTGCTCGGGGTCGAAATTGCAGCTGTGGCCTGCTGCAGCACCGCAGTGGCCAAGACATTTATCATCCGCAGGCTGATGATCAAAGCCAATAAGCACAAAGAAGTCCGAGTCCTTAGGCAACAGTAAGCAGGACACGATTTCAAGTCGTATATTTACCCGATTAAAGAAAGTGCAAAAAAAACCCAATGGCATTGAAGTGGAAAATGAGCGTTATAAATTGCGAAAATCCCATTCATCACCGTCATGATATCACCTCGCATTTTCAAAATGGATGATAACCATAATAGATGATATTGAAATCAAATTAGAATTTACACGGATCTTGAAAAATTTTTGGATTAAAATTTCACAACCACACAGTAATGATTAGCCATGTTATTACGAATAACAATCGATATAGGTAAGTGATTGTTGTCTATTTTCGTGCAGTTAAATACCAAAAAAGGCCAAATAGAACATGACATCTCTATATTGTAACTCATATCCGCCATGGCATCTACAAATGCGCTGAGTATTTTTACTTATACATTTGGAGTTTTGCAAATGATGACATGATCTTGACTATCAAAGATTTTACCAAATATCAAAATAAACTGACCAAGGTCGTTTTTACATTGTTCCACAGTAACCCAAATCCATGCAATTTTTATGCAATTTATTTTAACATGCATTTGTGTTATTTTAATCATTACTTATTTTTGTCCGCTATCTGAGCTGCGTTAAAAAAAAATCAGTGATGCAAAAAGTATGTTAGTTTAAGCCCAGTTCGCAATAAAATGGACAATGTCCGGCGTTGCACACTAGTGAGGTGATGCGTTACCATAGAAGATGAAATACATCCAATCAAGCGTCTCAGCAGAAGCACTAAGTTACTTAAGGGTGTATTCACTGGCTCGCTGAAGCCACATGTAGAAGGCCTGGAATTGTCCTAAACGGCTACCACTTCCAATAATGAAATGTCGGTGGCAAATTTAATTACAAAAATGGTTTTGTTAGCCGAAATAACGCAGCAAATGGATATCTGCGTTCGACAGGCCAGTAAACGGGAGTTGAGATTAAGGTTTAAGCGAACTTTTTTGACGTGAGCGGGTGGCGAAATCGTTGTCCCCCTTGGGTTTATGCTATACATAGAAGATAGCGGCCGGCAGGTCGCAATGCAAATCCTGTGCATCCATAAATCCTGTATACACGTGTCATGACTTAATCATGCCCTCCTGCTGCCACATGAATAACAGTTTGAACATAATAATCGCATTAACCTCACTTGTGCTGTATAAAGAAAATAATAACAAGAAGCCCAGACTCTGTCACAAACAAACACCGCTAGATTGGAAACCTAACTCTATTCTTGCGACATTGGATTTTTGCAACCTCTGTAAATACCGCACAACAGGGTTCAGATATCTAAAACATATTCTTGCTCTCCTTAAGGACCATGCATGCAACATATTGGCCATTATGACCGTGTGTATCCATTGCCCATCCCTAATAGCCACGCGGTCTGACCGTAAAACATGCTACGCAGGGCATCTTGCTCCATGCTGTACTGTGCCTCCACAACTGGAAACAGTTTTTTTGCAAATTGTAAAATGTAGATTCTGATAAAACTTGTAAGTCATTTATTTGAAAAGGTCTTCAAGCAAGAAAAAAACCCGATAAATTGCTTGTAAGGAAATATGAAGAAAGCGTTAATGGTATTAGGTGATAATTATCTTCAAAGCAGTTTAGGGTTTTGTATATGGAGAATTATTTATATCGATGAGAACTAGAATATATAGATCTATCGCAAAATGTCCGACTTTTCTGTTAGCGTATGCAGCACGTTGCTCGGAAGTTTGGCGAGGAGCTGAATGCTTGAAAAATATAAACACTGTATACGGAATGAACTTTTATTCAACAGTCTCTTGACTTTCTTGAAACCCCTAGCGGCTTGGTGGTAAAGTGGTCGGTACAAACGCCGACATTATCGCTGTTCGGAGAATTCTCTATAATTTTCATAACCACTAGAATCAGAAAAACTACGACGACAGTCAATTGCTTTCTCGGCAAGCGCAGGGTAAATAGGGACATAGCCAGTTGCGGAGTCTTGCACGGTTGATCCAACTTCGTCACCAAAAAATGCGCACCAACATGGCCGCGCCAAGGGGATTATTTTCCTAAAGTTTATGCTTAATTTTAGCTTCCCTGTAGTGAACAATCGGGTTAATATCATTCGAGACAACTTATCTTTGATAGCTTTATCAAATAACGCCGTGTTATTATTCACTGAAGTTTCGCTTTAATACAACGTATCCCAATGGCATGCACCTTTATTATCGCACCGTTACAGCGTGATAGCTGTGTTGTCACTTTAGCTTCATCTTCTTTACCGTAGAAAAATAGTTCTATAAATCTGCTCACGTCATCAACACTATTTTCCAGTCTCGTGGCAGCTCAAACATCCGAATGACATTTAATATTTGCTACGACCGCCCAATAAAAACCAAGATTCGTGTGTAGACGCCCAAACAGCTATCAACTTTCTGTGGATGGCGGCTTCTCGATGGTATGTACTACGGGGATACTTTAATCCGCGAAAGTGTTATTATTTTGTAGTGTATTGACGACGAATGCCTCATATCTAAAATCGTTTAAACATTATGCTTCTCGCTGTAAGCCTCATTGACAATTTGTTGCCGAATCAGTACGCTTAGTGTGCCAAGGTGTGTTGAATACTGCGGCTGTTCGAATTAAAAAAACAATATGATTGTGTAGAGGAGGTGTTAACATAATAATTATTTTGCAGTGGAGTGCCATACTTGTGGTCATTAAAGCTGGTCGGCCGCTCATAGCTCGTCTTGAAATATTAGTGTGCACGGCCATTCCCAAGGCCACGCAAAGTAATATTCTATGTGAAATAAGGGTTTTGCTTGATGTGTTTATTGCGTGTAACGACTGCATATCCCTTTTCTAGTTCGCCATTTTCATTAAAACTTGCATTTGTGCAGCTTCTCGTGATGTGATAATGAGATTTATCGTCAGAGCATAAGTCTTCTCATTTATGTCGGGGCGTTATCTTGTGACTACTTCCTAACCCACCACATTAATATGTATTATGCCGAGACGGAATGAAGGCATGCAATTCCCGCGATTTTAATGCACTATTCCTATAAAGACACATTTCTACAAGAAAACAAGAAAACTTGGACTAGAAATAGATCGCACGATTGTATGATTGCCCCATGTGAATTAATGATGTACATCAACGTACCATCACTGATAGCAAGGCGTTATACTTGTTGCGTTATTTTGCGTTTCAAAACATGAAATTCGGAAGAAGCACACTTCATTATCTTAACTTAATTCGTGTTTTATAGTCAGATTTCACTTGACGACTAAATCACTAAAGTGTTTCCGCTCCATGATCTTATCATGTGCGGCAAACTAAACTCACAATCCATGGTTTTCATAAACAAATGACCGGGCCGGTCTATTGCTTGGCTACAGTGATGAATCCTGTGGGTGTTTCACTTCTCATGGTAGTAATGGGGCACGCATATGCTATTTACGATATGACCTATGGAGGGTTGGATATATGGAATAATATAATATTGCTCCCCTTCTAATATCCTCACTGTTAACACAGTTTAACACATTACTTTGCATTCTGACGTAGGGTGTCTCCTCTTGGAGAATCTTCTTGGCGTACCTTTGAGGAGAGAACTGCTTTCGAACCATACATGTCATACAAAACCATATGAAGTGTTGCTAAGAAGATAAGGAAATAATCGATGAGGGCATTCAGCTCAACGACACCGATTGATGTAATCACATGCCAGGGTCCAATCAATCTCGAATGCGCTGCACAGCGCCAAACCCTACATCAAGAATCCACATCTGTTCACATTAACAAAACGTTTTGGAAATTATCTCGATGCTGCATGCACATGGTTTACCTTCCCCTTTGACAACAGGTGATGTCGAAAAGATGATAAATGAGAATGGTTGTGATGCAAGGGCGATGCTCCTCGTGAGTTATATCTCAGGTAGAGCGCCACTGGTTCTCTGGTCGGTTTGCATTTCCTCGACGTTGTAGTGACAACATTGAGGCGATACGCCTGGGGATTCAAATGTAGGGAAATGATGTGGTCAAACATATAACGAATAATTAACAACAATGCCTGAAGTATCCATAGACAAAGCAGGTGGGGCCATGCAAGAATTATTGGACAGATGGGCAAAAAGATATATAGATATAGAGATATATATAGAAAGATATATATATATAGAGAGATATATATATAGATAGATATAGAGATATATAGAGAGAGATATATATATATATATATATATACATATACATATATCTTTATATATACATATATATATATATCTATATATATACACATATATATATATATATATATATATATATATATATATGTGTATATATATATATAGATATATATATATATGTATATATAGATAAAGATATGTATGTATGTATGTATGTATGTGTATGTATGTATGTATGTATGTATGTATGTATGTATGTATGTATGTATGTATGTATGTATGTATGTATATATATATATTTATATGTATTTTATATATATATTGAAATATATATATCTATATTTATATATATATATTGCATATATGTATTTATATATTTACATATATAATGAGAAATGAATTCGACACTTTGCCTTGTTAACCTCAAGGCGAATAGTCAAATAAAGAGACAGATGATTTGCTCACAATATTGGCAAGTAATAAGTAGCTTATGATCACTAGTTTATGAACTTGCATTTGGTGACTGTGGCATAGAAAAAAAAACAGAAACAAAGTATACATGTGCATAACAAATACATCTAATTGCCCATGACCATATGACGTCAGGTAATATTCAAGGGTTGCCTTCGTGAAGGTGGGTTTTGCGATAACTTTTGGATCAGTTAGTTAATTACCAAATTAACATACCACTAAAAGCTCGGGAAAAGGCTGCTCCCATCCATTTTACTTTGCAAGTTATAAGGAGGTAATAACCGCCACTGGATCTAGCAACAACATTTGCTTAAGTGTGTAAAGTTTTGAAAAGCATCAATCCCCCACCTCCCCGCCATTTGGACGAATAAAACGTTGCTACCGCCTGAAATATTAATGTTATGGGGCACTCATAGCTGACTCCACTCAAATAATTAGGGCTGCAGACGTTATTATTGCTGTGGGCTGGTACATAACTTATATGGCTTCATAAATGCTCTAGCAATCACATTTAAAAAGATGTTAGTGCTTCATTCCTCCTATCATTTGCCGGCGGCTACAAAATCATATACCATATGTAGCATTTGTATATCCCTGATGCATTATTTATTACAAATAAAGATATACAGTATTATAACGACAGCATCCCGCTTAAACCATTACCATAAATCCGTATGTTTGCTGTCCATACCGGTGTTACCAATCGGGGATGATTGAAGCTTTTGCTTTAATGTCTAGGATATTTAAATGTACAATTTATGCAAATATACTGGTTAAGCTTGTTTCAGTTAATTAAACATACTATGCAAAACACAATGAAGACAACTCCGTATTTCGTTGAAGATTATAACAATGGGAAACACAATAACAGGATGATTTACGCTGTCATGGTTGATTTATGTTGAATGTGAAGTGGTTCTGGTGCAGTCAATGCTGTTTGTAACTTAATAGCCATTCTGCGAGGTCGATAGGTTTTCATACAAAAAGACCCGCAGGTCAATTTCTCGACTCTGTGTATGCATAGTCGTTGGGGGTCGTAAAAAATGACCCTACAAAGCTTTCATAAGAAATAGTTTGATATAGAACCACAGGATGACATTGTCACTATCAGTTCATTTTAACGACAACCAACACGAGTCTTGTTTGTGGGGAAATACCACACTTATGTCACAGTTCCTGATTGAAAACTCAGCGCATTGTGACATGATGATGTTGTTATTGCGTTCTTATTGATGAACGTATTCGCATATTTCTCATGCAAGGCATTGTTCGCGCATAAACAAAATATTCGGTCAGGTTGATGCCTAATTTAGACGAAGAAACTACAATTAAGGCATTTTAGTAACGAAATGATCGATTTGGCAACCAAACTATTTAAGAATCAGTGTACATAATTATCTGGAATACTTTTCTGTTGATTGACTGCAATATTGACAATTTAATGTGTTGCGTTTGAGGCGGGCTACGTCCATAACACATGCAATAATTGCCGCCCCAATTAGGCCGTAGCCATGTCAGTTGGCCACTTTTTCTCAGAAATAATCACGTACGCATCTTTTCCGGCAGCTCTATGTAACATCCAACTACATGTTTCTATAATGAGTTCATCAATCACTATATAAGAGATAACTTAAACCGCAAGGCATGAGGGAATTACTTACACTGGCGGACAGATTCTGTACTTATGATGATGCATATCAGATCGCTTGTGGATAAAGTGCATCTCTAGTTATGATACGTTAAGACATATGTTTCTTACATATGATGCAAATGACAGAACTTATGTAAGCACTCCCTTTGCTAATGGGCAAACGAAAAGTAAAATCCTCCGTTCACTTTCGATCCGAGGCGGATGAGGCTGGCGGATATAAGTGCAGTATACTGGCAACTAGTTATCGGTTACGCCGTTCGGTATGCAATTTGCTGTATATGCGATGTCTCAGAGGATGAGTCGAGCAGATTTTCGCCACTAATGTGTGGCGCTAAATGAGCTGCTCGGTGATTCTTAACTCGCTATACTTTTTGTTGTGCACTTTGTCGACGCAAAATTACTCCCAATGTACTCGACTAAGTTATAAACAGAGAACTTCGTTTCGCAATTTCAAACGATAATGCTTCTTCTAAGGTGATGCTCAAGCTATTTAAGAAAAGTTCCATAGGACCGTGGCTTATGATATATCAAACGAGCCTCATGATATATCATATTGTAATCATGTTTGGGAATTAATTATCATTTTTCACGCTTCTTGAATATTATATCAATTGTATAAACGGGATGTTTTCGTCAAAATGTTTTAAATGATGACTAACTCATATTCACCTGCTATGTTGACACTATTTAAAATATATACTGAAATAAGTTTACTTTTACTATTGGTTTTGTTTCACTCCTACAGACACTGGGATTAAGGTTATCAATTTCATCTTCTTTACCGTAAAATATAACCGCAAATCTGCTCATGTCACGGAATTTAATTTTCACTCTCATGGCAGCTAAAACATCCGAATGATATTTGAGATGTGCTAAGTGTATTCGTGCCATTACAACCTCGAGTCAAATAGCCCAATTAAAACCAAGATCTATATGTGCAACGACGGTTCTTTAATCCGATAATTTAAATATGCAACGAGGTTTTGTCAGGCATGGGAAATGAGGTTTCTGATTGCAATAGCGAGACAAAGATAAGCCTAATTGACTATACTAAAGCAGTACACCACGCTTTCCAAGGTTGGTTGAGTATTGCGACTGCTCGACTAACAAACAATGAATGTAATTGGGTGAAGGTATATTTAACATAAATATTATTTTGAAATGCCATGCTTGTGTACATAAAATCTACTCTGCCACTATTACCGCGTCCGGAAATAATGAGACACAAATATTCAAATATTCGTTCACATTATCAAGACCACTTATTGCAAACTTGTCTGACGCTTGATAAATGCTTCTATTTCCAAAATAGTTTGTCGAGTTACGCTAGCACGCCGTTTTTTTCAATATCAATATAACAAATCAGTTATTTGTGAGATGCTCTATTGTGTTATCCTTATGACTAAGTGATAACAATTGTTCAATATATGTTTCGTTTTTTGCTCAACCACACGTTATATAAAAGGCCAGCAGAGTCTGGTCGTCTGCGTGACAAGCTCACTTAACTATACAATGTCCTTGTAAATAGGGGTAATAAGGGGGGTGGGGATCTCCCATCAATGTTTTGCCCTCCACACGTGCCTCGTTCGGCACGAGAGATTGCACGAACGTCTACATTCTTTTTTTTTTGCAAAAGAAATGAATCGTAACGTGTAGGCGCAACATCGTGTCGTTTATGATGCCCTTCTACTCAAGTAACTTGCTCAAGTGGTTTCGCATGTAAGTGCAAAAAATTGTGTCGCACATTTAACCTGAGCGACTACAAAGGACGCATCTAAGGTAGCGGATGCCCAGCATGATCCCTGTTATAAAGCAAAACTGTGAGCTTTATTAAATTTCGTTGATTGACATGCAATTCAGTACGTCACATATGAGATATGCAAACGTATTCAATTTCTGTCAGTTAATTATGGCGGGTCCAGGTATATTAGCGATTCAACTGAGACTGCCTTAGACAATGCTTTTAGTGGTAATTGAATGCGATGCAACGTGGCCATTTGGATAGTGCTGTATATATATGTTCTTGCTTGTAGGCGTTCTTTGAAATCCAGAATGATAGGTTTTTAAAGTGCATTTTACAGCACGCCCATTTCCTAGTTCTGCTAATGTCGAGACATTTACATAATCACAATATATGGAAATACAATGATATGGTGCCACCGGTTAGTGAAGGTCGTCTGAACTCTAACAGCTCATTCAATCATGCCTGATGGCGGGATGGCTATGTTTTATAAGTTACACGTGGACTGTGGTCCGTGGGGGGGCGGGGCCGTTATTTGAATGACGCCCTTTTTTCAGCTGCTCGTTTAAGTCATTTTCTGTGGAAGCACAACGCGTTGACATTAGTGGCCCTACAGCTATACTGTCAAAGTACTGGGTGATCTGGCATCAAACGCAGTTGGTTGACACAATCACATATACGTTACCCATTACAAACAACAGCATCTACAGCTTTATATCTCCCAATCAGTTCTTTGCAATATCAGTTGACACCTGCCAGAATGATACATACAGTGTTGAGAAATACGATGTCTAATCTGTGGTCCTGTGTGCATTATGACATAATTTGACTGCCAAACTTTGAGAGACCTGACAAATATCAGATAACATCTAGATACAGACACAAGTTTCGCACTTCCTAATTGGCTCGTTATCATACATCTATACTAGGCCGACTGCTTATGATAGTAACTTTCAGGTACAAATGATCAAAAAAGTTTGAAAATCATTTCCAATGCTGTTGAAAAAGCTACATAGTCCAAACTATGCAAGCATGGCAAACATGCTTGATAAATGTCGACGTCGATAATTGTTTTTGCCATTAACTGTGCGTTGAGGTATATGTGGTCATTCATGACATATTCGTCATGAAAAAAAAATGAAAGTCTATTTGCCGTGCGATACGCATGTCGGCGACTGATGCGGTATGTATAGTCGCACGCATTTAATCACTTAGAGGATCGGTCGATGGATTGATTCTCCAAGTACCAATACTGCAATTGTTTGTGATGCGCATCGAGATATGAACATATCGATATTGGAACGGCTCATCTTAGCCAAAAGGGTGAGTCATCTTTCTGTTCCACTGAAAACAATATGATGATATGTTTTCATGTTAAGCCTACACACTAGCTTCTAAGTCTATGTTCTATATAGGCTTTTAAATTTACGTGGTTAATCAACATGACGGCCGCATAGGCCAGTGTGGACGACGTCGCATGATAGGGCGATAGATCAGCTCATACAGAACCCACCTTGTAACACTTGCACAATTATATTGCGTTACGGCGTCAATAGTAATTGACTACAGTACATTTGGGGTCGGATATTGCATATGTTCTGTGCATGGAGTGCGCTTTTCTAACGCTCATTGGGGGTCCTTTATATTGCAGAGAGGGTGTGCTTTAATAATGGCATGAAAATCATGAGAGATAAAGAAAAATAAAGTCTATTTCCTTCTGAAGTAAAATGCTTTTTTGTCAGCCTATAAGCACATATGTCAATACAGGATTCAGCTGTGTCAACCAAAACACTGTGATCATCAAGTTGCGATCGTTTCGCGACATATGACAGTACCTGAACTTAAAACAAAGACCCAGGTATTCATATAGATATGTCATAATTACGAAGGTACTGGCAACAGTGACACAATATATGAAAATCTCTCGGAAGAAATAGGCAATTGAGATGTTCTCTCATTTAACGTTTGCTTCGATGGCAAAACCTCAAAAGTTTACATATTAAAACCGCATTTACGATCTAAATACGACTAATGACTGCGTTAAAAATAATTTTCATCTTTTTCCTGGAGTCGAAAGATATCGAGACTATCCTGAACGAATCGGTACTCTCTCGCTTCCTTTAATCAAACAGCCATGTTATAGACATCGATACAGTAGATGCTCATACGTGACTCATAATATGAACACATGAAGACGATTGGAGCATTACATTATTAGTGAGTGTCCAGTGCACCTACCCTTGATGAACATGAATTTTCATCAAACAGGCAATATCGACATTATTAATTCACCATACTGAACACATAGGCGTTTGACATTATCCAATGCATTGTTATTGTGCTTAAGCATGCCACATTGGTGTACCTTCAAGTTCAAAGCTCTTAATGATTTCATAAGGCAAATGATTGAAGATAATGGGCGTATCATAAATAAGGCATTGACGTACAGGTTCTGTGAATACATTGTAGCCTTTGAAAGATCCGTTCGCTAAGTTAGTGATATGTTATATATTGTGACTGATGAGTCACTAATCAAACTTTCATAACCATCTAACCGGCTTGAATTATTGCTTATTCTGATAGGATACTGAACGGGCGGGGCCCTGGCTACTGGCACCAACAAATCGATCTGATTAACCGATATGATCTGATCTATAAGTAAGTAGTTTGCATTTAACACTATTATTGATCAAACTACGGACATAGCAAAAAACTATTCGGATTTCTCTGTTCACTCGAACATCACACCTACTGTTGTTCAAAAAGACAAATAGCAACATCATTATCTTGTCACTTCTAGCATGTAATTGTGTGTATTTATAAAACGTCGTTAGCTTTATTTGTAACAGTACATTGACCCGGAGGATTTATCAAAAATTGATGGTCGGTTTATTTGGTACGGCTAACACCAACTATGTGCTTACACTAAGCTGTCCACCGTAAATATGTGACAGTTAATTTGAGTTTCAGCGACACTACTAAGGCACTATCGCATTCATTCTAATATCAACCATGCACTAATTAAGTACATGCATTTTAAATAAAAACAGGTGTTGGTATTATATTAACGAGAATAATAACACCTGGAATGCATCGTAACATGCGTTTCATATGCTGAATGACAAATGTACACTATAAACACAATTTTCCAAACACTATACCGCTATAAGCTAAATGCTACAAAACCGGAAGATAATCAGGCGTTCTATGATTGCCTCAGCTGGCGTTTGCAAATGCTACTTAGAAAATCATTGATGGCTGTGTGATTGGCAAAGGCCTTAATTTTCGGAATTAACATGCGAGCGTAGAAGCCAATTTTATCCGTAAGTGAACGAGAAAGTGAATGAGGTAGCTTGTGAGAGAATGAATTCGAGAGTCAGAGAATCACTCTGCGAGTCTGCAAACGAGTCAACCGGACCGCAACTAAGGTTATGAATGCCAGTTAATCAGTAGAGCATTAGTGCATTAGTGCAGACAATGTAGAGGAAGGATATCATCGTCCACGATATCCATTACCTTAATTGTGATCTACACTAAACCAATCCGTATGATATGCATCCATAGTTCTAGACGAAAACAATACACTCTGAAAATGCAATAGTCAACCGTGTCATTAAATTAAGATGGTCGACGCAACTTGCCGCAGGCAAGTACACTGCACTTTTCAAGTCTCGCCTAACAACATCCCATGCATACATTTGCTCACCTTGTACTAGGGCGTGGCCAAAACAATGAATGAAGATATACCTGTTGTTTACATCACTGTGAAATGCAATAGCAATATATAGTTAATTTACATCCGTTTTTCACATGGTAAAACGTGATTAATTCCTGCCATAGTAGCGGAGGTGATGCCTACTGCTTTGCTAAGTGATATTTGTATGAATCTGTAGCTTTTATTAAACATATTTTTCAAGGAATTCTGCGCTGCTGTTAATCATCCAGGTAAAATATGTTGCCTACGATGGTGACTTCGAACATATTGTAGGTTCAAAGTAAATTGGGAGCTGCTTCCCTTCATTAAGCCATATTTCAGAGGCGGATATATCAAATAATATACGAGGCGTACGAAGTCCCGTCTTCGTTTACCTGATTAACGATAACTTTTTTCAATGCAATAGTTATTTTTTAAGTGCAAAATGATATATTTAAAAATAAGAACGTAACAAAAGGATGCAAAACTATTGATGTTGATTCCGAACTTTGCATACATGAAGCATATTTCCTGACATATCCATGAAATGCTGCTCTTCTTTATGATGTTTTGTCACTTAAACCGTACTTGGCATTTATTAAGCTACATAAGAACATCGATGTTAGGACTCAAGAATATTGGCCTATGGTACTAACAATGCAAACATTTTATCCGCGTTTGCTCTTCCAAAGACGCAGCTCGTGCAGCATGCACTATTTGTTTAATGAAACTCACTTTTCCAAAACACATTTTTCGCCCGATGAACGGCTCCCCCTGCAAAATCCTCAGGTATTGCCCATGTCTTATCCAATATGTAATTATGATAACAGAAATTTGCCGTAATATTTACAAAGCATGTAATCGGGTTGATCCCGGGTGCATTATTGACATATAAGCTGAGTATCCTCCGTCCGTAGTGGGCAGCCTATTATAAACTAATTATTAGTAGAAGCCTTTGAAGAAAAAATAAACTATCCGGCAATCATTAATGTCTCACATTTATATTAGCATTACCAATGATCTAAAAGCAACATTCACTTAAATATCCGCTATATATCCTTCATTGAAATTACAATTAATAATCTGAGGATTCCATGAAGATACTTCATCACTCAACCAGAGATGACCGGATAGGTTATTCATCTCGTTCGTCTAAGGCACTCTCGGACATGTTTTTGTTTATGTACATTAAACCCATTTTCCGCTGTTTGCCTGTTTTGAAATGTTTGATTATTCACTAATTCATGCATAAGACAAATATGACAACCCGAATAATTGAGCCGAAGCGGACTTCAATCTTCAATCATCCAACTAATGTTTAATATTATGCGATTATAAACAGGTATCCTTAGTTTGTTACTCAGAGAGACATCTCAATTCACCGATACACCGCATTCGGCATTGACCATTAAGAAGGCAATTAATTTGCATCGTTTGTCTGTGGTTTCTCTTTTTACAGAGGAGAGTTAAAACAAGCTACACCGAACTTAATAAAAGGATCCTTGCTAAAGGCACTTTTCTCGAACGTTTACATACGCGAACCAGATGTTGAAGGTTAATAGACAAAGCGGATG
Organism: Urechis unicinctus; assembly: GCA_034190875.2. Lineage (NCBI taxonomy): Eukaryota > Metazoa > Annelida > Polychaeta > Xenopneusta > Urechidae > Urechis > Urechis unicinctus. The sequence goes on from CM067343.1 coordinate 53,276,981, forward strand.
TCATCTACGTCCTTCACGCCCAATGAGGACGATCAATGATATAACAATACATTGTTTACCCGATGTGTTAAGGTCATATTGCGGTTGATCTCTATTAGGTGGTACTACAACCCGCTGGCGGTGACGGCAAGCAACAGAGACTTTATCAGCAACAGATATAGTTCGAATTTATGCTGAAAACGCACATCCAACTTCATCATGTAAATCATTTTATGTTCGAAGATACTCCCTCGTAACTAACCATATTATTTGCAAACGACAAGTAGATTTAATACTATTGCTTTCTTATTAATTAGAGAAATGTATTATTTTGTGCCTTCCACTACTACCCCACGATGTGCGACTCATTATCGATATACGGTTGGTGGGAATGGAATATATTACATGTGATGGCCATATACATATCTTCAAACGGTGAAACATACAATCCGCACCAATGACGACATAATCGACATTGCCGTGCAATACATTCACATTACTCAATCCACCAAACACACCCTGTTAAAACATGGCATTGCCTTAACATTTGTACTAATGTATATCATGCCTCAATATGCAAATACTAAACGAAATGCCAAATCGAGGAAGATGATAAATTTGAGATATAAAGGAGCAATTACAGTATTGATATAGCCTTTCCCGTGTGACTTCGCTCACAAATCATGCGATATACTTGTTCACCTCCTGTAGCTCCGCAACCCCAGCCCATATTATTTGCACATTAAAATAGCTAAATGAATAATACCTTACCCATACAGTTGTTGGACAATTGATTTGTTAGATTGAATTCACGAGGTAGGTTTTGGACCCGGTCATTCATGACAACATGAATGCACTTCGCGTTCTTTTGCATAGCTTGTACAAATGTGACATGTAATTCTATAGGCAGGAATGTTATTTGCTGTCTATTATCTACAAAACTAATGCTTATGTCTTTTACTGATGCCTGACACGATCGATTTTACAAATTCTCATCATTTACGTTTAATTGTTATCATATAACAATATTGCTAGGTATCACACTACTTCGATATCAACAGACTGGTGCATGGATGATGTGATGCCACAGAAGATATCAATATGATTTGGTATTCGATAAAGTTGGTTGACAAACTCTGAGTTTTTGGTTTTCCTTTATACTTTATTCCGCCAGTGGCTAATGACTCGAGATGTTTTGTTTATTTGTATCCAAATTTGGGAATGTTAACGTCCGATGGCACTGAGGTAAAGATAAAAGATGTTGCATTGGGGATTTTGGATTATTTGCTTTGACAGCAGGGCTTTGTGTTGAACATTCATCCATTATTGATCACTATATGGGAAGCGCAGGAGTGTTGTCTCATTGAAACTTTATATCAGTTATAAACATAAAATGAGAAACAATGGGCCGTGAATCAAATAAATTTGCGACACTTCCTTGAATACAAGATCTAGTACTGCTGGACCATTACAGTTGACCTGTGAATTAGTTGCATTTGGATTGGCAAGCGTGAGTCCAGAGGGTGCTCGCCTGCATATATTCTAACTTAAAATAAGTAAGGAAGATAAAGTGATTGATCGTGCGCGGGCGTAAGAGCGTTGCTTAATTGCTTATTCATCGGGCCTTAACCGCTGGGACTGGTTACCAAATGAACCACATACTTGATTTCATAACGCTAATTTTATGTTACTTCGTTGTTTCTTGCAAGCAGTTGCTCCGAAATACATATAAATGTCTGTAACTTCAAACGATCATAACCCAGGTATGGTTTGACACCAGTTAGAATTCAAAAGTAATTTGTTGGCGTAATTATTCGGTGACGATGATGATGATGATGATGATGATGATGATGATGATGATGATGATGATGATGATGATGATGATGATGATGATGATAATGCTGACATAGATCACGCATATTGACCTAATTCTAGTATCGCCAACATTCCGTCAACATCATAACTTTCACCGTTTTCATTGCCAATGATCTATTACAATCAAACTTTACATCATCCGTAATTAAGCTCTATATATAATGATAAAGAATAACAACAGCCAACACAAGAATGTAATTCTGAGAACAAAACATCTTAAATCCTTATAGAACTGTTTGTTTAGTCAAACAATTAAAATCCAATGTTTTTATGATTGTCTGTCGATCACTTAGATGGGTATCATCCGTGGGTGTGGCCAACTTGGGTGTGATTTCGTAACCCATTCTGCTTAGCATAATGCCTGGTGCGTCAAGATGTGCAACTTAGAATTAACCTGATCGATATGTTCATAATGAAACAATATTGTACACCCCATAAAGTACGCCTCCGTTTATAAAGCTACCAACCGGTATTATGCCTCTAAAGCAACTCGGACGAACTAGCTATCACTAGACAAAGATTCACACAAAGAATATGACCAGCACAGATGCATTTTGCAAAAACATCGGAACGACAAGGGATTCAACGATAACTGCTCATACCTTGGTGCGTATGGGGTAGTTTGACAGTAATTGTGGCATCCGCATGCATTGCGGGAACACTGATAGGCACACAAAGGCTATTTACGAGGGAAGACAACATGATTGATTATAGCTTCTGTAGTTGTATTCATGTTGGGTACCAGGCAGAATAGATATAAAAAAAGAAGACAATTGGTAAAGCATATCTCTCAAGACATTTAGATATCGCGGAACCGTAGTTTGTGAACAAATCGCCATTGACTGCAGTTTCTTGCATCTATCAAATCGTAGACGATATCATTACATACAATTAATACACTCTACCGGCTGTCCATAAATGAGCGGTATAAGGGAAAATTTTCGCCATCACACGAAAATTGCATAACACGCATGCAATTTAATAATTTGCGCATTCGCTTCAAGATATATTTTTCGGTGATTTGGTGCACATTCTATTTCGTTTCCGTCGTTGCTTTGCAGCTAAAAATGACTCTAAGGTAAAACTCTCTTTGTACTGTGCACACCAAATTACAGTAAATAAAGACCTTTACCTGCAACTACGCATTCGTAACTCCACCATTTTCTGGTATCATCGCTCAAACTCCGCCATTTCAGCTGCGGATGTATTGTAACATCTACGTGTGCCATAATTTGTTTAAAATTCATGTCCCCTCAAAAAAAAAATACATTCGACCTCACAAAGGCCGCAAAAACCACCGGGTTTTTTAAAGACAGAATTGTAATGTTTTTAATAAAACGTAAGTTAGATTTGATACGACATAAACGATGAACAGCAACATATGTATCCCTCAAGACATCAGGATAGTATTTCTTTTTAATACAAATTATTTTATATCAAATGATACTGACCATTGCATCTATATCACCCATAAGTAAATTTTCCAGATTGCAGGTTGGAACTAAGCTATCTGCAGCTTCACAATTAACTAAAGATGTTTTCGAGATATTTCAGGAATATGCTCATATTAAACCGCCATAACACTCTATGTAATATGTTATCCATAAGAAAGCTAATCCGATATTCTTGCAAGCTTGGTTTGGTTGATCAGGTTGGTGCACCATGCGGCATTATATTCACCACGACTGTCAATAAACGTGCCTCGGCTCACAAAGCTCTCTCTGCTTCAGACATTAATTTCGTTTATTACACAACATTTCCAGCATAGAATTCTTCTAGAGACGATTGTTATTAAAGCGGCATTTTTATAGACCCAGACCCACGCAAATAGCACAACTATATTGAATTCTGCCCCAAAGCGCAACTCGATATACGCACGAAATACACAACAAAATCATAAGCCGCCGTGCTGCTTTTAATTAGCTACTTAAGCGTAATAAATGACATTGGCCTACCAACTCAATGTCAATAATTGAATAAATGGTTGTGCATAAGACGATCCTATTGAATAGTCTGCAGCGATATCCCAAATCCTCTAGTGATAATATCATGGTGATCCACACCGGAAAAAAACAGAAGAATGTTTACCATTCCGGGGCAAGAAAGAGATTAGCAATTTACGTGTTTGCCATACTGATGATGTTTTGCGCTACAGAAAATGTTTGCCTTCGTCACGGAATAAATATTGCTTGGCGTCACTTGTCAGCGTCTCCGATGATGTGGATGTTTCTGAGGTATTTTCAAAAAGAGAGTTCTACAAGTCTGAGTTAGGAATAAAAAAGAAGTTTGGTTTGATATATCACCATCAGCTTGAGGCGTCATTGTATTGTGGTAAATAGCTAGACATTGACTGTCCAGTTGGTGCAAACCAAAGAAATACTTGCTGAATCTTAACTAAGGCATATTACTATACCCTTTTGAATACTGTTGAGAAAATAGCCCAGCTTTTCATTTAATAGCACTGTCAGAAACAGCAGCCAATCTTGAAAGCCTCAGTGAGAGATAAGGTCGATGAACAACCAATAGATTTATACAATAGTGAATTGCTGAATTACTTCGAGAATTGGAGTAGCATCTTAAAGCCTCATTGGCTCGTGTTATACCATTTGAACACCTAACACGGAGATAACATGTTACACAGTTATGCTGTCATTAATGTGCATTAAGTGCAAGCGAGCCTAAGAAATTCAAAAACGCTTGTTGGCTGAAATGATTGTAATCGTTAAACCTTAATTGAATAAGGATTTGCATAGGCATTGTCAATTTGGAATTTGTTTTTAGAACATTGGCCTTTTATATGACTTTAACAATTACTGTTGCTTTCGTTTTGTTGCACTGGAGAAATATTGTTAATTGATACACATAAATAGCAATAACATACACTTTTGCGGTTGTTAGATTGTATCTATTGCATTTACGTGTATGTGCGCTAAATGTGAAGTTTAACGACGCATTCTTCGTGCCTGGCAATGATCGTTATTAATATTTTCAACTAAGAAATGGTTATCATCCTACATGTAGGTGGTTGCAATCACCTCCACAACCACTGCATCAGCGCACTGTCACTGCCGTGATTGATTGCGTGCCACGTGAACCACCATAACAGCTTTCGAATGCAATAGTAATGACTGGCAGTGAAAACAATTGGTACAAATTCAATGCTTTCATTCAATGACGTCACTAGAGCCGTTGAAGCTGGATTTTAACGTACTTGGTTACGACAACTTCTTATTCGATAACTCATAACCTAATAAAGATGGTTACTTAGATTAGTACCTTGACAAGAAAGTACTAGTGAGGGTAAAAATATAGATCAAAATGTACAATGATTTGGATTTAACAACGACTTCTCCATTCAATTCCCACAGCTTCAGGCAAAATCAATTACTCAACTAATCGAAAGCAGTGCTCTCTGCTTTTATCATAATAACATTGATTTATGTATGGAGCTATGTTTTGTGCACTCGTCATTAGCTCCGGGAATGACTGTCAAGAGCGGTTTCTACAATTTACAAGCATCAGTCGTGAGATTTAAACCAACTTGACAGTAATTTGTTATGTCTTAGCATTGACAAAATGTCGCTTCGATTAATTGCACATGCAAACCAGCTAATCAACATTCAAACGGTCATCACTATAGTATACATGAGTTAATTCCTCCAGACTGATTTCATACAACCACCCCCCAAAATAAGCGCTTCTGTTTTTAAATGACGGTCCAATAATTTGCTAGGTAAAGCTGCTAATTTTTAGATTTCAGTTCAAATATACAGTCATAGCACTTAAAAAGAATGCGATATTTGTGCACAATTAGTGTAGTTGTTCAGAAAGTTTAATGAACATATCCCCATTGGGATTGAGGTAAGCCATCCAATGAATGAGCGTGCTCATAGAAGTTCATAAATAAATGCGAAAAAATCTAGTTTATCTTATTAATATGACCAACTCACGAACAAGATGCGCGAGCAGCTTTTTGGGTAGATAGGTCACAATTATTATCGACAGAGCAAGATCTCGCTTTTCCGCATTAATCCACATTTGTGTTGTAATTTTCGGAATTACGTGTCTAGACAGGAAGAAAATCGATGAAAAAAAGCTAGTCCAAACAAACAGCGACAAAAGCGATTCTGCTTCGTCTTACATGTAAGATAACTCCATTAAAGGCCTAATTTTTGGAAAATCAAATCACATGGTAGTTTTCAATATTGCTAAAAAAAACCCGCATAAAAGCACAAAGCGAGCTGGCGTTTTTATATGTTGCGTTATAATTATGGCTGGGGCGAAAAGTAATAAGGAACGTGATATAAAAGATTATTTAATAGCGGTTAACATACGGGAAAATACAATAAAACTTTTGGGGCACATAACATTTGCTTTTGAAGGTGTTCATGCTTCAAGTATAAATGGGTCATTTCTTACTTACCGCATGCTACTATATAATTATGGGCAAATACTGCAGCAGTTTCTGCATAATATAGTACATTTTAAGCTGATATTTCAGGTTATAATGCTCACCAAAGGTTGGTCAACCGTAGTAACGGTAAAAAAAGCTGTTAACAATGGATTGGGGAATGTCCTGTAATCAGTGGCCAGGGATGGGGTGCCGATTGCGATAGCGGTTGCGTCCTTTATACTCGCATCTAACTAATTAAACTAATTATTGCATGACAATTATTCCCTAATTAAACATGCACTATACCTTCATACTTGGGGTGAACTAGTAAAAAAAATTAGCGGTGCTCGACCACGTTAAATTATGGCTTATACAATGCTTCGATGTTTGCTCCCTGCTCACTTTTGTTGTTTTTTAGGGTGAGCTTCACTCGAGGGAAAGTTGGGTTGGGCGCAGCCCCCAACTGGGCCCGGCCCCGCTTTGAGTTTGGCGCACATTTTATCATCGCCCGAGGATGGAGTTACGGGCTGCCATCATTTTATGGTTATCTATGAAAGGCGGGTTGGGCCTGGCCTCCAACAGTCTGACTTCGCCACATTGCAAATTAATACGATCATAGACAAAGGTGTCAACTCCGTTCGTGGCTATCCATTTTTATGAGTTGAACGGGGAGAGCCACTGTGATCTCCTGCTGAAGAACGTTGAAACTCCAGAGGCCGGAATTTAATTGGGTAGTTCCTCTTTTCCACCTGTTTGGGACCGGCATGCAATGATCCCAATTTTTTCAAGATTTTGACCTAAGACCTACACATAGATCACCAGCAATATTGTCAATAGAATTCGACAGGGGAAGAACCCTCAGCGCTTTGAACATTAGACAGTGTATGATACCTATTACTATGGATACACAAGCCTTTAGATTCATTAGGAATGGTGCATACAAACCAGGCCCGTTGTACCCGCCCCATGTAGCAGCTAAGCCGCTGACACATCTCCTTATCCACTTTCAAGTGGAGGACAGTACGAAGGAGATCAAGGTGGAGTTTTTACCACAACGAGGTGCCAAACATTAATGATGATGAACTTATAATTAGCTGGCAGGTCATGTATTTTGTATGGTGAGTAACCTCCAGCTGTGGTGTTTACACGTTGCATCACGTTATCTCTTGAAACACACCAATAAGGGTATTTATGTGTACTGCTCAATTTGGAGACTTCTGAACGAAATGAGGGTAGCACTGACCCGCGTCAATCAGATTCATGTCAAAGCCGAAAACCACCATTCTCCATAGCGAGGCTGGTCGTTTCTAAGTGAATGTAGCTGGCGGACGTAGCGCAGGGGTTGCAACGGAGAGTGATAAACCACGGCATCCATAATGACCCTGTTGCTTGCTCAACAGGTGGTGTTGTGTCTGATGACCTGATTGTTGAGCTCAAGTGCCCCTACAGAACCAGGGACAAGCCTGTCACTCCCGTTTCGGTGCCATACCTGGTCAGTGTGTACATTTAGCTGACCCTCATCAGCCAACATGACTACTTTTACCAGATTCAGGGCCAGTTGTTTTGTGCAAACAGTCGACTTTGTCAACTCGTGGAGATTGTTCCAGTGATACGCGACAATGACTTTATTTCTAATATGGTTGCAAAGTAGGAGGGGTGTTTTCAGGGCTCGATTCCATGTATTTTCAACATTTCTGTTACTGAGTTTGTGTAGTCTTGTGCACTGATTTCTGGTTTTTTTAAAATAATTATTCACCTGTACCTCTGTTACATTGATACTTGATTACTATGATATTCAATGGATGTCACACCCTGAATTGGAAATTCATAGATACTTTTGATATCCTCTCATCCACATTCATCTTTTTACAAACACTACCCATCACTTCAGGCAGTTGTGGGGACGATGAACTACCGAAAGTTGCATAGTGTATAACAAACAAAGATTATGTGGAGGAAATTTGGATCTCACTGTGCTTCATTGGAGTCCCCAAGATTTTGAAGGTTTTTCCACAAACCTATAATGCGCTCAATAAGCATCGTCTTGCTGGAGATCTAACTGTGGGACTGCACCACTATCCCTGTCAGTCGGTTCTTATTACTGAAAAAGGTTGGTATGGTGACAACCAGTTTCACAGCGTTTCGGAGCTGCTTTTCTGCTACGCGCAGCACATTGAAAATGACAGCATTACCCTAAACAATTCGTAATTATCATTTTTACATGGGCGCGTGACGTAATGCCAACTGTGAGAATTCTTCGTCGCAGTGGATCAAAATGGAAACGAATATTTTGTGTTTACGCGTTAACCGTGAAGTAAGTGTATTGAGGCGATTACTTCCGGTCGAGCTTGGGACCGGATTGCTCTCGGACAAAACGGCAACGCGGTCTCTCATTACGAACGTATCTGATAAATGATTACATTTGATCAGACGTTTGTTCAGAACAATAAAAATGCTATGCGCAATTATTGATAAAATGCTATGCAAGTAATTTCAAATATATGATTATTATTTTGAGCAGTTACCTAATCCCCATTTATGTGACTTCTTAATACGAAGGCATACATGTTTACGCAACTGCTCTGATAACCAGCTGTGTTTTGCTATTTGATTCAATAGCAGCCACAATTGAACGTTTATGTGCACTTGAGACTCAGTGAACAGGTTTATAGCTGTGTCCTAGTTTCCATATGTAATGTCTGGAATTTAGAAAAATATGTCTTGGTTGAGTTAGTCGAATAATTGTAACCTAATAAAAAGGAGTCGTGCGGTGCACGATGACGAAACAAATATTCCCTCACTGTGTTGGATATTTGAATTGAAGATGGCACCAAAAAGAGGTCGTGAATGGATGCGGTGTTTGATGCATGCGTATTGCATATTGCCAAAGGGAAAGATTAACTTAGTACTGTTAAGAGGCAGTTCCATGCTGTTAGCGCTTTATCCTCCGTAGCCATGTAGACACATCTTTTGAGGCTATGCAACTTATTTCTAGGTATCGATATCGTATATACAGCCATGTATTAGCGATTTGTTGGGCTTATATTTATTCACCGCACCAATAACAAATTACCCATTAAGGAATACCTACAAAAACAATAAACGTTTACATAATCATTTAAACATTGAAGTTTGTTCCTGACAATATTAATGATTAGTCCTGGACTGCTGGAACTATCATTAACCTACAGTCTTCTGCATTGCCTGTTTCTTCATGGACAATTATGTAATTGGATTTACTCTTCTTAGTCTTTAAAGAATTTGGTGTATAGCTGCATGTTGGCAGTAGCCTGTGGTCAATTATATATTACGCATATTATTTATATCCGGTATAACAAGTTACCTACGATAAAAGCTGGGGAAAACAAAAAGTTGGCTATCCCTGAGGTAAGCGTTGTACTATATGTAGTCGAGATTGCACAAAACGTCTTCTTGGTTAATACGTTTATCAATTGATTGACCACTGTTAGGTGGCGTTAAAGGTCGGGACAAAGCTGTGACTGCACGCTTCATTGTTGACAATTTCAAAAGACAATGTCTGGAATATACAATAACAACGGCTGCAACACTTAATTCATTTGCTGCAAAACATCGAGGTTCCTACCCACCCCTTAAGCCAAGAGAACCCTACCCACTCCTATACGCCGCGGGAGACCAACATACTCCAATAACAGCCGGATCCCTTGGCGTAGTGGTAAACCACAAGTTGTGGGTTCGACATCAAGGTTTGAAAACATGACTGGCTCTCCTTGACTCGCATGATCAATTTAAATGGCGGCCCTATCTCTGAAAAGGGGATGCACCCGACCCGGTAGCTCAATAGTACCGTGCTGGACCTTCTTCCCAGCGGAGTAGTTTCGCAGCCCGGTCTGTGCCAAATGGGCGCTGACATTCAAGCTTCACAAGCATCTTCATCCATCATCGTCGCGGCATGTACTCGTTGTTGAAAGTGACGTAAAACCCCAATATAACCAATACCATTACCCACTTCCATAACGCAAGGCTGGATCTAAGTGCGCTGTGGGAAGTTGCCGGTATATACTAAGTCGATTCTCACCTGAATTATAATATTTTTGTGTGTCTGAGCGTCATGATAGATGAATCGATTCCATGTTTATATATATAAGTGTAAGATGCGAAGCTTCGTTCGCGATCAACATCATTCACGGCCCAGGTAATCTTTGAAGTAAATACATAACAGAGTATGACAAATAGGCCATCATTTGTCATCGTCTGCACCTGCGTCTTCGGCGTAATTTTGACTTTGTCTCATGGTAATACTTAATTGTTAATAACGCAGTAAATGCATCGTGCCGATAGCAGGATCAATCCACACCCTCTCTTACCGGTATCGTATGTATGCAACGATATGACATAACATGAAAACGTCACAAAGATGTTAACATCTTTACGATATTTAACAGGTAATTCATACATTTAGAGATACTGGTGAACGCCTTTTGCCATTTTGTGTCGAGTTCTCACACAAGGGTGATTAAGAGCTTGTTGGAATGCTCCAGTTGAAAACAAAACTTGATAAATTATATAAATTAACCTTATGAATTATCACTAAATGTTTGATCTGTTTCATGAAATCGCTATCAACCTGTGCTGACTGATTATTGTATGAGCTGAGCATATCCATAAGCGATTGCAGATAAGTGTTATGTTATCAACACCCCATGCGGCAATCTTTCGTGCATTCTATCCCACAGCAACTTGCTTCAATGGCGCTTCATTGAGTACCACGGACCAATTATATTAGACCTTTGAGATGGAGGCAGTTTCAAATAGCCTCCTAGAGGCTGACAAATTGATATAATTACGCTGTTTGAGAGTATATGGTTAACGCATTAATCAGAGGCAGGCTTAGCATTATTTTTCAACTCAAATGTTGCCGTTTATATCAATTGACAGATTTCTGGGCACCTATAGACTAGCATATTTGCTTCAAATATTATGTGTTTAAACCAATTTCAGAACGGATGGGCAGAAGAAAATCCACAGCGCTCATGCTAGCTCTACTTTGGTATAAGAATCTAACTTTCAACTGGTATGGAATGCGAAACTATAGATTTAAGGTCTTAGAAGCAGCTGCGCTTGTCACCCTATTTCGCAGTGGATGCCAAGTACACAAAAGACAGTGTATACTGTAGAATTACAGGCGCCTGTTTGATATGCATAGAATAAACCTGTGAACGTACATGATATGTAACTCTCACATTCAATTCCACTTGCAACGCACGTATCACGCGTCTGACTATTTGATCGGGCACTGTTTCACGCTAGGCGCTATATCTAAGTACACATTATGCCCTTATCATCATGTTTATAGTTGGTGTGTATTTCAAAATGATCTACTTTCTCGCTGAATCAACCTAGTACTTTTCCAGATACTAAATCAATCCAATCTATTAAGCGGTATCAGTCACACCATTCAGAAATATAATGCAACGAAAAGCTCTAGCTTTAGCAGTGTTTTCAGCAGTAAGGCTAAATTGGTGGCTGATTGTTCGGCAGTAGATGGCTTGCCAATTAATACAATGTTTTATAAATTATATGTTAAGGAATCAATTTGTATATTCAATGCTTTGTATACATGCTTCAGTTGATAGTTAATTAACAACTTTCAACGCTACCTCCTAATGACATTAAGGTGACATCAAGCAACACGCTAACAATACTATGGCATTTTGCGTGCGCAATAATTATGTGGGTTTATTCAATTCATGTGTCAATTCCATTGCATTAAAGGGTTATCAATTGCTTGATTATGTTTTGTTTTGAGATATGTATACTTCGTTATATCGAATAAGTTAGGGATATTCTACAAAAAGCACTGTCCATCGGTGGAACAGCCTGTATTCCAATAGCACTCTTGTAGGTGGAGGCTCAATGACATAAGCATCTAACAAAAATGGATGCATTCGAAAATACAGTGAGAGTTTATGAGCGCGTTTAGGTTTTTTCCTCTAAATACTGTGGATGTTGGTAACTTTATAAAAATACGCCATATTCAATTGCCCATGGACCTAACATTTACCCACTTATATCATTTTCATACGGAATATTATACATTGAATACCTGGTGTGTGACTAGGATTATGTAACAGGTCCAAGAGCTACAAAATTAGATTCATAATCCGCACTCAATCCAGCTTTGTATTTCAAATCTAAATACGTGATGATTTTTGAAGCAGCATGCTGATAATTTTTGACTTATGAAATAGTTCGGCACAAAATAATGTAAGTGAGCACTTTGTTCAGAGCTATCGACTGACCTGCGACGCAGCAAATAATATCGACAAAAATAACAATCACTTGTACCTTTACAGATGCGTCAACTACTCTTGCAGTATGCAAAAGACACGGTATACAGAAAACACGGCACATAGACAAAACAAAACTTTTTGTTCATTATAAAAGAACACCCGAACACAAAGTCTACTGAATTTCTTGATGTATGAGTTATCATACCCATATACTACGTTTCATTCGCGTTAAGCAGTACTTCAGCAATACAACGTGATGTGGCCGGATGAGAGGGACATGAGTGTGAATTGTCAAATTGTGAATTGGCAAATATGCTTGCAAGCTACCACAGTATCAATTCATTCCATTTTCAAATTACTCGGTTTACTCGTTCTGATAAGTAAGATGTGTGACTTTTAGACTCTCTGTTATTGTGGTTAATGAACGACTGCCAAATAGAGGCAATCCTTCTCACACAGCATATAGCTTACTTGGATTGCTTATTAAGTTTGATTTTTTGCTAGGTGTGGAGTCAAAGCAGGCCATCAACAACATGATGCGCCCCACCCATGCTTCGTGTGCTGCGCAGAATAATGACACCAAGGAAGGATCGCAACATACGCCATATATTGTCATTAAGAACAACATTGCAACATTATATCTTTCTTATGTCTTGAGTTATAATCTGCATAACAGAGAAATGTTACCCTATTGTCACCTTTCCACCTATTTGCAAGATACTGGCCCTCGATTATAGTAGGAGATGATCACCTGTATAAGTCAGGTCAACATATGGTGGACCAGAGGAGTAACGCCTTCTGTCACATGACATATAGTCATGGCTGCTGCTCCATTAACATACACTATCTGCACTTTATGTGCTGCCTTCTGACATGCCGACATCAGAAAATATTCTAGAATATCTTTGTTCCTTAGTTACAATTTTTATATTGATAGAAACGGGTTATATATCCTAAACCTCACAGGAATACCTTGTCCTACGTTATGTTCCTTGTGATTCTTCTCTTGTATCTATTTCAAATTATGGAAGTGGCAATAAATTTTACTGGAAAGACAAAATAAAATCCACAATAACCATTGTATCAAAAGAAGACAGGATGCATGGATTATCAAATTTGCCGATTGCTGTATTGTGTCATAGAGTAACGCACTCAATCACACCCAGTCATCTCACAAAGGAGTTCAATCAGGATAAATCGGGGGTGGGTTATTGCTTGCTGACCAGTATATTAATGGGACCTATGTCCGGGGGATGCACATGGGATGTATGTTGATACGAAAGCAGCCTCTCGGAAAGACAGCTCATGGGCTTTGCCTCACTCGTTTATCAATACCAACCGAGGTGTGTGAACGTGGCGGGCTCGGTTTACCTGTACGACTACTGAATGTATTTGTGGAAAACCGTGTGTACACCTGTACGTATACGCGTACGGACAGGTGAGCTGAGATACGTCATTGGTAATAAAACCCAAAAAAAGCGAGATAATGAGGGACGGGCAAGTCGATGAAAAAAACACCTTGCCGTCGTGATGCTTCGGTTGATGGGTTTAAGCAATATTTGTATATTGTAATATACTACTTCTGCGTGTATATATATATATATATATATATATATATATATATATATATATATATATATATATATATATATATATATATATATATATATATATATATATATATCATATATATATATATATATATATATATATATATATGTTTATATATATATATATATATTCGTATATATACATGTATATGCATATATATATATATATTTATATATGTATATATATATATGTATGTATATATATTTATATATATATATATATATTCTATATATATATATATATATATATATATAGATATATATATTTATACATATATACATATATATATGTATACATATATATACATATATATATATATTTATATGTATATATATATATATATATAAAAATCCGTAGTGCATATATATATATTAATAAATCTATAGTGTATATATCTATATATGTACATATATATATATATATTTATATATATATATATATATATATATATATATATATATATATATATGTACACATATAGATATATACACTAAAGAGTTATATATATTTGTATATATATGCACTGCAGATTTATATATATATATATATATATTATTCTTATCTATATATATATACATATATATATATATACATATATATATTTATATATATACAAAAGATTATTAATGTATATATATTTATATTTATATATACATATATATATATATATAAATATATATATTTATATATAATAATGATTTATAAATATATATATATATATACATTTATATATATATGTATATATATATACATATATATATTTATATATATACTGCAGATTTATAAATATATTTATAAATTGTATTTGATCAAAGAGGAATGTTTGCTCAAGCAAGTGCGGCTAGCTGTACACAAAACACACAGACAGTAACCATCTGCTGCAACCTAATATCGATTCGTATTTTGCTAGCATTCATATAAATGCCATTGTTATAATCATTGAAAGTGTAAGTCCCTATCAGTTGCGACATAGTTAAGCTAAGTGCATGAGGCACTGTTATTGCTTATTAATCACTGCAACGGCAATACACATTGATGTGACAATATCCATACGAAAGTGCAAAGATGAGTCAAAAATGCAATTTAAAGATTTATCTAATAATTCAGCATATTTATTCCTAACAGTAATATTTACTGACACAATACTGAGATATTAAAGGCTCACGCAACACTCGCACATCAGTCTGTGTTCTGTAAATAATGAAAAAGTGAAACTGCCATGAACATTATTCACCAGAAGTGTTACACCTTTTCTGACGCCAAATCCACTTAACGCGCAGCATTAATAATATTCTTGCGCCGTAAATCATCGTTGCTTAATTCTGTTGTATTGAAACGAAATATCACCGTGTGTGTTTACTGTGACACGGTGATACGTAACGTTACTACCACAGCTGTAATACGTCAGCAGTTCAGGGGAACAAAAGCTACCAATATCACACATTACCTAGGACCGTTACGCCGAAAATGATATTTTCTATTACTAGGCAACCCGCTCTAATTTGCAAATATCAATGCATGTACGTTATAATTGTGTCAAGAACATGAATTGTGTAATGGCGTATTTTGTTGATGGAAATAATATAAACTGCGGAAGAGCATATTACCATATTGGGGGTTTGTCGCACCTTACATGGACAAGGGATATTGTTTCACACTTTGTGAAGAAGACTGTAGGTTTTCAATGTAATGATATGCGCAGATTTAGGGTAGATACTATCATGATGACTAATGCAAAAGCAACAGTTGATCGATCATGACGGTAGTCATGTTTCAATATTAGGTTGAACCTAGAGACTATAGCAGAGGTCTATTTAATCAACACTTGTTGCGTGGGTGCACCAAAGATCTGCACTGTAGCAGCAGCATCGAAACAACCATGTGCATTGATCTCATTGGTCGCCAGTTTTCCCATGATTTTACTAAAGAGTTAAACTTTAAGCAGGTAGGCATTGCGACCAAATAATTTCCAATAAGATTTTTTCAATATTTCATCAATAATTTTAGCGTTTCATATCAAAGACCTCAATTATCAAGTGCGTAATCTTGTGAGCTAGACATGCGTGTCTAATAATCGGGGATCTTCCAATGCAGCATTATCAAAGTAAAGAGCAGTTGCTTTTTACTTTTCCGGATAACTGCTATCCATCAGGCATTCTCGTATCATCCTGGGTATTCGACAGTGAGGCGGGGCACGCCTAGCAGGTATCTTTCTATTTTGCGCTGTAGCTTTTTGTTTAATGTTTGTTCTGACACGAAAGGAGACCACTAATCTGAAAAAAAAGCTGATTCGGAACGCAATAATATTTTTACTGAAATCTATTTTGGCTTGATTTTTTCATTAAAGCGATGCATATGCGTTCGCGTTTTGTCTTCATGGTATAAAATGAGCAATAGCAATAAATATAATAGGTACCTTAACGGTTCGCTCACATCTGCCTGAGGCATGTGATGTAAAGGAGCACGTTAAGCGTATCGGTGATGCTAGATACATATTTCCTTTCAATTTCCTGTAGCTAAATACAGGGTATATACAAAAATATAGAAGATGATGATCGTTGGAGTTAACTACAAAGAAAGGGTCGTTCTATCTGGACAGCTTTGCCATTTCTTTCCTTGTTCGTTCTTACTTTTCGATTAAATGTGCGTGTTGCAAATGTACATTAGAAATAAACAGGGTAGGATTCTCGGCGCACTATTCGTCCGACTCCCTAAGCATTGTATAGTACAATCGGCTAAAGCTCTTAATGCAACAAGTGTGAAGCCCATTGCTTTATATTTGTATGGAACATTCAGAATGTTTGAGTAGAACCAGTGCAGTGATACATTACATCCCAAAACATTCGTTAGCTGCTAAATAGTTCAACAGATTCAAGGCTAGATGTGACGTGTGTGTCTTATATCCCTATTAGTCCACTATGTTCAGGTGGTTAGTGTCAGAATTGGGTTAATAATATGGATGTTTATATTTTCGTTAGTCCTTTGATGTTGATGAACGATGCAGTTTCAAGTAAATTCTTTAACTAGCATCTTAAACACATGGTTATCAAATTTATGGCAATCCCTATTTCTTGAAAGTATAAATGAAATTCAACCTGATGATGATATTAAACTTAGATACTTGTTCCACGACTGACATCAACCACCATTATGCGAGGTTCATTAAACTGCATTCTATGATGTGCATAACATTTTTGTCTCTTCTTCCAAGCTCTCAGTATACTCGTCGTTGGATAGATGCATGCCTTCATTAGTGTTAGACCCATTTTATTCTTCTTCGTCCCTTTGCCCCTCTCTCATTATATACCTTAGTGGACCCTATAGTTGCTGTTGAATGTACGGTTTATTTAGCGTTTGGTAAATCTTATGGCGGCAGAAAACGCGCCCTGTTTATATCTTGCATATAGGCGATGACGCAAATAACGACCTACAAGGCATTATTATCCGCGCTGGGTGGAAGTTGGGTCCTTTTGTAGCTGTTAAAAATGCGTGATTAATGCGTTGAATTTCCTTGAAACAATAAATTGTGATCCCATAAAATACAAATGTTTAAGCACAATGAAGGTCCCTTGCTACTAATCTAGCATAGCACTTGTTCAGCGATTCTCCCGTACGTATAATCACCCTGTGCGAATATTCAGCTGTTTAAATCCGTTGATGTTATGTTATGCAATTACTGCTTCAATGGAAATTCGTAGTAGAAGGTCGTATGGGCGGTACTGCATTTCTTTATAGCAGGAAGATAATAAAGGTAGTCTCCCCTATATAATGTGCGTGAACGTAACCCAACAATGGTTGCCGACATTTTTGCGATCGCTTGTTCTTTACTTAACACTAATTGCAAGTCATTTAAGTGATGAAGGCTTTTAAGTGGAGTATACTTGTGAGACCAGCTGTCGCTCTCAAAGAATGCTCTCCGTAGGATATTGTTTAAATAAACCGATGTGCTCATGCGAATAAAATGTTATTTTGTCAGATCTTTTTTTATATGCGAATTCTTTCAAACAACTAATACCCGGCCACTAATTTGGATTCCTTTGTGTAACTATGTCAATATATTTATGTTCGCTGATCTATTGTCACCAACTCGTATTGACAAAAGCAAACATATGTCATGCATGATTAATTACATCCCACCGCTACTATGCATTGTCGCTACCACAAGCGCTGTTAAAAGTGGAACTGACGAACGAATGACGGAATTTTCATGGGAGGGGACAAATATTCTTCAGTGCGACACGATATTTACTGATATTTTCTCATTGGTCGGACACCTCGACATATCATAGGTTCATTTGTAACCACAGATTGGTACCTGATAGGATTTTATCATTCTGTAGTACTGAATTAACAGAGCGACAACGGTGCATGGAAGTGCCCAATGTATTGCCAGCTTTGCTTATTCTCTATTTCAACGAAATTTATGAACAATTTATTCCAATCCTTATGCCCAGCGAGGCAAGCGATACCAGCTTCCTTCCTCCATGGGAGATATTACTCGAAAGAGACAAATCAACCGCCAGATCGGAAACCTGACTGCATTGGTGATGTAATTTTGGGGAGCTTTTTAGATACGCGGCACACAGCCCGACCTCTTCCCCTCCCTCCATTCCACCGCTTCTCGCCACCCGACACCAAAACAAATGTGTATTTTATGCCAATCCGAGCGGATAATATATTCGTCCCTTGATATTTCACTTTGCCAAAGACTACACCATGTAAGAGTTTGGATTTGCTTTGCATCATTCAATGCGCGAGAATGCGTTAGATTTAACAATATGCAATGATGACATATTATACTCCCTAAGTCAATGTAAATAATGCGTCCTTATGCGGATCTGAGCAGCACCTCTGTCGTGAAACGTCATTTACTATAGGGTACTGACGTCTTGGGGCTAAGATGATCACCAACCTTGGAAAAAAATACAGATAGAAATTGTATACATTTTATTGTTATGTAGCCTCGGGGTTTGCTATGGGATAAAAACTGTTCATGACGCTCATCGCAGCTTAAGGTTGTAGAATTCTGTTAATTGTGAGAGGCGGTGTTGCTCGCTTAATACAATCACAGTGCCCAACACAATGCCGCCTGTCCAAACTATATCCTTAATAAAAACTCTTTATCTGGCGGTTGTAACAGCATGTCGAATAACACCGATGGCTTAGATACTTTACAAATATAAGTAAACACGTTTGCCAAAAAGAGCTCGTTCTATTGACTATGGAAACAAAGAACGATGAAAACGCTCTTTCAGAAATGAATTGATCGGGAAATACCAAGAGATCTTCCGAGTTGTTGGATGTGGACGTCAAATACAAGTTGTCGGTGCACATAAATATGATCACGCGAGTGTGCTCTTGCTAATAATGATTGCTACAAATAAATTGTCTTCCACGCCGTACTTAACGGTCCGATGTTTTTATGCCCGGATCGTTAATTTACTAAAGCGTGTGTTGTCAATGGGAATTGAGATTTTTGTCCACTAATTGTGCATTTTGATTGCAGAAAATGTAACAGATTAAGCGCATCGATGCACCTGATATTTTTCTATTGTCGTTTCTCTAGGTGACTAGAAATAAACTGATATCGGATTACGCCCGAGTTTTGCCAATTATGGCTTTTTCGGAGAGCTGAGTTTAACATTTTGCTCCTGGTTCAAGTGATGCTGTCCAACACGACGCAATGCATTAAGATGCCCAAGTGGGTGGACCACATTTGTGCATATCTGAGCCAATTATTTGTGTACGAGAACTAAGAATGCAACTGCTTATTCTCACATATCCTATGTGTTGAGTCCAAAATAGATAACAAATATACCATTCATAATACGTACCCTCTCAGTCACCAGTAGATAGAGTAACCCCCTACAGCTGATATTAATTATAAACTCCTGTTTCCCAGATCCAAGAGTGACCTACATGTCACCTGCTACTACCCCCTCTCCTCATACATACCCCATATTCCAGAGCCACATAGCCATCCTGCCCTGGCAACGCCCGAAGGCCCCAACCTTCACAGACCTGGCTGCGGCATGTCCCATGAGAATTGGGATGGCGTGCCTTAGTCGTTGAGGGAAGCACGTTATATTTCCGAGCTCAACACATCTCTCTCTTAAATTAAGGCTAAGTTGAAGTCAGCTAATAAAGTTCAAGTTTTGTATAAACCCTACACCTGGAGTTCGAGTCTTCATTATTTAAAGTGCTTATCGTGCGCATCTCCACACGACAGATCACGATACGACACTATGACCATTCACATGATGCCATGATTTCATACACTCGGTTGCAACCGGATAATTATCGATTGGTTTTATGGTAAATAAGATATGTCAGCGCCACTACAGCACTGAATGGTCTTCCTCATTATTAAAATATGTCTGATTGCAGCTTCACTTTGACAGTGAAAAACTGGGGTGGGGGGATCGCGAGAAATGCTCGTGTGCACAGAATATGACTTTGCAATCACGATAAATAATTGACACTTAACGACACCTTCATTACCTGCTACAATGGGTGTGGTTCACCGGAATAGATGAAAGAAGCTCGCTTCGAGCGCTACTATGTCATAAGGTAGTTTTGTGGAAGCGGCATTCAAGTATTAGATTGGTCTTAGAACTATTAAAATCCCGTTTGGTAATTTAGGTTTTGTTTGAAATCTCATGGTACTTGACGCGTTAGGAAAACGTCGTAAATGCAGTAGCGCATACGACTTACTCGCCGAAACACGCTCGTTCGCGATACATGCGCTCGTTTACATCTGTCTAGAATAGCGGCATCACATTCAACCAATCAAACAAGCCGATGTTAACGTCATCTCTGTAAGTGAATGACCAAGCGGATTGCCCGCGCGATTGAGCAACACCATGGCTCCAATGAATGGGAGAATAATCCAACAAACTTTCTGTTAAGTTTTTTCAGTTGATAATGGCTCCGGCCATTACTGATGAATTGTCGAAAACACATTACCGCGATTAACAGACGAAACAAAATCTGCTTGTTACACCAGATCAACCAGGTTCGAATGGGTTTGCATTCTACAATGTGATGAGCTGAACCCTGCCTATTGAATACCCACCAACCGCCGACTCCGTCATTGGTTCAGGCCAGATTGTTATAGCTACACGTTACATTGTGCTGGCAAATAAATACTTTGCATCGTTAACATTCATTGCTATCATGAAATTTATATGTGTCGTTATTATTGTCATCGTGAATTTATTATTGTTATCATGTAATTTATACGTGTCGTTATTATTGTCATCGTGAATTTATTATTGTTATCATGTAATTTATACGTGTCGTTATTATTGTCATCGTGAATTTATTATTGTTATCATGTAATTTATACGTGTCGTTATTATTGTCATCGTGAATTTATTATTGTTATCATGTAATTTATACGTGCTGTTGTCTTCTCCATGAATTGAATCGTGTTTAATTACATCAATCTGATCTCGTGTTTGCTGCTTTATTTTCCGAGAACACTAACTTAGAGCAGAATGTTATTACCAAAGAATCTAAGGTTATAAGACGGTGATGTAGCAATTAGAGATAGATAAATTACAGATGTTGTGGTTTCGGCTATTAATATTACAATTTTACATGATATCGTCGGGTGTAGCACATTCCTTACCTTTGCTTTTGCACATGGATTCTCGTCCCGTTGGCGATGACGCGGTGGTAGTAAATATAGGACGTGCGATATGATTGCGAGTAAAATAAGCTCTATGTACATGCTCCTATCAAACATATACAAAATAGGCAAACAGTTGCAAAGATAATAACCCTGGCCACGCTTGGCATCAATTATAGACAAAGATCTTTCGTGCAATCTTGATGAAGTTGTGATTATTGTTGTGGACTTTTATGGGAGATGAAAGATTACTGCATTTATGATATAATCCAGCTCCTCAAGTTGTTTGCATAGCAGATTGCCAGACTTCTCGCCAAAGAGACAATTATCTACGTTGCGTCCATAGCCAGTTGTTTTGTAATTACCTCCGCCGCTATTCAATCTCTCTTTCTCTCTCTCTCTCTCTCTCTCTCTCTCTCTCTCTCTCTCTCTCTCTCTCTCTCTCTCTCTCTCTCTCTCTCTCTCTCTCTCTCTCTCTCTCACTCTCTCTGTCTCTCTCTGTCTGTCTGTCTCTCTGTCTCTGTCTCTCTCTCTCAGAGTATATTGAAATGACAGTGACTTACAAGATACAGAATGTACAGCCATTGAACATCATCAAGCTATCACGCTACATCATTGACGTACCGCATAGAGTGCATATGGACGTGAGCAGAATAGACAAACATACCAATACGCAACTTGTACCAATATATCAGCATCCATATTGTTTAATGATTGCTGATAATAATTGTCACAAATCAATTGCCCCATCCTTTCTTGAATATCGGGACGATTGCGCATGCGACTTTAATGCACCTTGTCTTAGCGGTTGCAATGGGCTATTTTTCAAGAGGCTGGTAAGCTGTGAGACTCTATATCATGCGGTGCATTTACGGTAGTTATCGAAAATCATCAGCAGGAATCCTTCTGTAATAACCCTGATAACAAAACACATTGATGTCATACCAGCCTGTTGGGTATTATTGACAAGTCAAAAGCTTGTATTTCGACAATTTTATTTGTGCAATTTCAGAAGGGGCCAAAACGAGTACATTGAGCCTTATTACCTAATGAATTTAAATGCCGCGATGATAATCTAACATTCTGCTCCTCCTGTCAATACTTGGCATAAAATAGCGATAAACAATCTTTGCAGGGAAAGTAATGTGACAATAGGCCAGCGTGGAACCAGAATTGCACAAGCTCATGGCTTGCACATCACGCCCGCGGACAAGCTCCTTCAGGTGTTTCACTCTTTGCATAAGGTCATCGTTCTTAGACTCAAAATCACTGAACACATCTTTCAGCTCGTTCTACAAATCAAGTTTCTCTTATATAACATATTATACTTCTTCCTTCAATTGTTTTACTCAACATTCAAGCGCTGCAATACGTTCACTGTTTGTATTATTTATCTATTTTTTTTCTTCTTTAAAATGGGATGCACAATGGTGGCTCATCTACGTCGTGTCCTCGCAGCGAGTTTTTTTACCTAATCATTAATGATTACATTACCTAATCATTAATGATTACATTACCTAATCATTAATGATTACATTGATGTTGGCATTGTGTGCTCCAGGCTGGAATCTTTTTCATCTAATGTAATTTAGATTCCTCATCATTAATTAGCTTAAATTTTTCATTACAGATCTTGCTTTGTGGCTCTGAAGGGTTGTACACCATCGTCTAATCACCGTTATTGAAGATCGTCTCTTCATCTTCCCATATTCAGAGAGAGAGAGAGAGCGGGCAAGAGGGTGCGAGAGAGGAAGAAGAGAGAGAGAGTTACCAGTTTGTTGGACAAGGTCTAAGCAATGCTACTTGTGAGCTATATCACTGCGATGGTATGTAATAACCGCGGCCTTAACAACAGCCGAGCACTGTCAATTTTGTCATAAACGTTAAGCCAGCCAACATGTCATTAGCGGCAATGAATGCAGCAGAGACAACGAATCCACAGATGTCCACGAAGAGGGTGATTAGTGACCCCACAAAATTCTCAAAAGCCAAACGGGATAAGCTCCTGAAGGAAGTGGGAAGGTCTTCTCCGCCTTATCCAACTGACATAGTGGTGGTTGAAAGGCCGACGTGGCCTTAACCTTGGTCTGGTCCAAATGAGGTTCACTGAACCGATCTCGTGTTTCTTCCTCATGATATTGTGTAAACGCCAGACTTACAAGTGTGACCTCACTGTAGTGGATGTGGCAGCCGTTGACTACAAACGAGCCTAAATGCGTTGCAGGTGCACTCGAAAGTCCTGAGCGCGATAAGCCAGCTGCTGGCCTAGCATGGGGTCAAGATAAGGTATGTTCGTGAGGATGTCCATTGAAGCCAGGCTACTGTGGATCGTTTTAACAACACTCTTGCAAAGCGGCTTAATGAAAACAGGTATACCTCTACCAGCCTGGTGAGCAGGACCATCACCGTCGTGGGCTACAAGGCTGGTCCCCTTGTCACTAAGCCTGATGAGGCTTTACTCTACTATTTATTGGATAGACCATTCCGTGGCTTTCGTAAGAAAGAGCTGTTTGTGGTGCCACCTAACACTCAGCTGCCGCCAAATGGCATTCTCAGTTAGACATTAAACATATAGACTATAAACACAAGAATGGTAGCATTTGCAAACAAGTGCCCTCAGATATTTTTAGGGAAAAGAGACCCTTGTTACAGGCCCGTACACAAGAGATCTGTAATTTACACATATATAAGATGTCGGAAGATGGTAAGAAACAAGCTGAACCTGTGTAAGGACTGCTGGTTTGTGCGATCAACCACAGGTTTGTGTACCACAAGAAGAAGAAGCCCCTCAAAGTCATCCTGACCATCCATGTACAGCCGCAGGAATTTGAGGGCACGACGATTTTTTTTCTGGAAGAGCTGTCCGCTAGTCTGAGAAACCTACCACCTTTCACTCTGTTCCCTGTCTTGTATTGGAAATGGCGCACCATATGCGAGAGTGCAAAGCCCAAATCGATTACCTTGCAGCACTATTCCCACTCCAAGGCTGCACTACATGCTTTCGAAGAACATTAGTCCCTGGCCCGTATATATAATGAGATCTTGGATAGAATAACGACCCAACCCACTACTATATCAGTTAATTACTGTCATGGGATGCGCTGTTTTGCTTGACTGCCACAATAGTCTCCTAGGTGAAATGGGTTCAGAAGCTGGTGCCCAACCTCTGCTACTATGAGAAGTATGTGATCCACAACAGGAATCTTAAGTGCTACTTATCACTTGGTATGTGCCTTACCAAGATACCCCATGCACTCGTATTCATTCAGAGCCCCTAGATGGAGCCGAATATTTGCAGGAACACTTGCCTGTGCAACGTGGCTACCAGAAATATCGAGGAGGACCTGTTCAAGCTGATCAAGTATCCAATGACGACATGGCTGCTCTGCAAACGCACAAGACCCGCCTTGTGCTTAACTGACCTCTCGAAGCACCAGATGTACGACTTATGTTACAACACAATGAATATATGGTAGCACTCTGGGCCTGATATACACATACATAAAACTCACTGCTTATGGAGATCCACACAGCTGACCTGTTGGCAGTGGACACAAGCAAGTATTCACTTGAACACACAATCCACACCAACACCACTGAGGTCTTGGGGAAAATAAAAGAAGAATGTTCCATTAGGCCTATCAAGGAGTATATTGGCCTGCGCGCTAATATGTACTCAGTCGGTATGTCTGACGCAGGCGAGATAAAACACCACGATCAAACAATGGAGTCCCTGTTCAAAAATAAACAGGTCGCAATATATATCGACAGCGTGTCAACAGTATCGCTGTTCACGTTTGGCTCAAAAAGATGGATTGCCATGACCGGAGTTGACACGCTAGTCTATGGCAACGTTAATTTAACGGGGCGGAGTCGTGCCAATTGGGGATGGGCTCCCACCGCGTTTTTCTGCAACCCCAAACAAGGGCTGATAGCTGTCTCGTGAGAGAGAGAGAGAGAGATAGCGGCGGCAAAACAACAGGCTATGTGAGCAACGTAGATAATTGTCTCTTTGGCGAGAGGTCTGGCAATCTGCTGGGCAAACATCTTATTAGATTAGATCATAAATGAAAATGAGTATAGTTAAAAATGCCGTAACAGATAAGTCCACATCCATACTCAAAATTTCATCAAGATTGCATGAAAGACCTTAATCATCAAAAATTGTTACTAAACGCGGCCATGTTTATTATCTTTGCAACTGTGTGTCTATTATGTATATATTTGATACGAACAAAGACATAGAGTTTATTTTACTCGCAATTATATCGCACGTCCTATAATTACTACCACAGCTTCATTGCCAACGGCGCGAGAATCAATGTGCAAAAGCAGTGGTTGGGAACGTGTTCCATCACACAATATCAAGTAAAATGGAATTACTAATGGCTGAAATCACAACATCTGTAATTTATCTATCTCTAATTGCTACATCTCAAATTTTATGATAGCAATGAATGTTAACGATGCATTTATTTGCGTGCACTATGTAACCATGTAATCTAGCAAGGTTCAGTGTAGCACATTGTAGAATGCTAACCCATTCGAACCTGGTTGATCTGGTGTAACAAGCAGATTTTGTTTCGTCTGTTAATCGTGGTAATGTGTTTTCGACAGTTCA
Organism: Urechis unicinctus; assembly: GCA_034190875.2. Classification (NCBI taxonomy): domain Eukaryota; kingdom Metazoa; phylum Annelida; class Polychaeta; order Xenopneusta; family Urechidae; genus Urechis; species Urechis unicinctus. The sequence goes on from CM067343.1 coordinate 53,303,365, forward strand.
TCAGTAATGGCCGGAGCCATTATCAACTGACAAAACTTAACAGAAAGTTTGTTGGATTATTCTCCAAATCTTTGGAGCCATGGTGTTGCTCAATCGCGCGGGCTATCCGCTTGGTCAGTCGCTTACAGAGATGACGTTAACATCGGCTTGTTTGATTGGTTGAATGTGATGCCGCAATTCTAGACAGATGTAAACGAGCGCATGTATCGCGAACGAGTGTTTCGGCGAGTAGGTCGTATGCGCTACTGCATTTACGACGTTTTCTATTGCGTCACGTACCATGACATTTCAAACAAAACAGCAGAAAACTCGGATCCATTAACAAACGGATTTTTAATAGTTCTAAGACCAATCTCTTAATCGTAATCATCCGTAGTTAACCCTACTAGACCATACTTGACTGCCGCTTCCACAAAACTATCTTATGACACAGTAGCGAGCTTCTTTCATCTATTCCGGTGAACCACACCTATTGTAGCAGGTAATGTAGGTGTCATTTAGCGTCAATTATTTATAATGATTGTCTAGTCATATTCTGTGCACGCGAGCATTTCTCTTGATCCCAAAATATATTTTCATTGTCAAAGTGAAGCTACAAACAGACATGTTTGTCTAATGAGGACAATCATTTAGTGCAATAGTTGCGCTGACATATCTAATTTACCATAATATCAATTGAGTATTCGCCGGTTGCAACCAAGTTTATGAAATCATGGCATCTTGGGAATGGTCATAGGATATGTGAGAATAAGCAGTTGCATTCTCAGTTCTCGTGCACAAATAATTAGCTCAGATATGCACAAATGTGGTCCACCCACTGGGGCCTCTTAATGCCCTGCATCGTGATGGACAGCATCACTTGAACCAGCAGCAAAATGTTAAACTCAGTTCTCCGAAAAAGAAATAATGGGCAAAACTCGGGCGTATCCGGATATCAGTCAATTTCTAGTCACCTAGAAAAACGACAATACAAGAATATCAGGCGCATCGATGCGCTTTATCTAGTACATGTCCTCCAATCAAAATGCACAATTAGTGGGCAAAAATCTCACTGAAATTCACTCCCCATTGACCAAACGCGCTTTTGCAAATCAACGATCCGGCATAAAAACATCGGGCCGCTAAGTACGGCATGGCAGAAAGCATATTTGTTGCAATTAGCAAGACAACACTCGCATGACCATATTTATGTGCACCGACAACTTGGATGTGATGTTCACATCAAACAGCTAGGAAGAACTCTTGGTATTTCCCGATCAATTAATTTCTGAGAGAGCGTTTTCATCGTTCTTTGATTCAATGGTCAATAAGATGTGCTCTTTTTGGCAAACGTGTTTACTTCTATTTGAACAATATCTAAGCCATCGGTGATATTCAACATGCTGTAACAAACGCCAGATAAAGAGTTTCGATTAAAGGTATAGTTTGGTCAGGTAGCATTGTGTTGGGCACTGTGATTTTCATATGGTGAGCAACGCCGCCAATGCAGTAAGGATAGATCAATGTTATTTACATGCTTGTTTTCGACTGACCTAGCATGAGTGCATAGCTTAGACACACGGACAATATTATTGTCGCAGCTGGATTTTGTATTATGCCTATTCTTGTACCAACTGGGACAAATATGGCGACTCCTTTACCGTTTTTCAACGATGATATGCTAAAGTACGAACTAAAATAATTACATTTCAGTAAGTCGTGACTTATTTACAACTGAACTTGAATATTAAGCTTCACGAAATTAACTGAAATCTGTAGCCTTAAGCTGCGATGTGCGTTATGAACAGTGTTATTTCCATAACAAACCATGAGGCTGCATAACAATAAAATGTTTCAATCTTAGCCCCAAGGCGTCGGTCCGATATGGTAAATGACACGACACAGGTGCTGCTCAGATCCGCATAATGACACATTATAGCATCTCACATTGACTTAGGGAGTCTGTGTTGTCATGAATTGCATATTGTTAAATCTAACACATTCCTTCGCATTGAATGAGGCAAAGCAAATCCAAACACTCACATGGTGTAGTCTTTGGCAAAGTGAAATATCAAGGGACGAATATATTATCCGCTCGGATTGGCATAAGATACACATTTGTTTTGGTATCGTTAGGCGAGAAACGGTGGGATTGAGGGGTGGGGGGGGGGGGGGCTTTATAGGGAGGGGGGAAGGTCGGGCTGTGTGTCGTGTATCTAACCCCCCCCCCCCCCCCCCCTAACAATTACATCACCAATGCAGTCAGGTTTCTGACGTGGCGGTTGATTTGTCTCTTTCGAGTAATATCGCCAATGGAGGAAGGGAGCTGGGCATAAGGATCTGAAAAAAATGTTCCATGAATTTCTTTGCAATTGAGAATAAGCCAAGCTGGCAGTGCATGGGTCACTTCCATGCACCGTTGTCGCTCTGTTGATTTACCGTATGATAAAACCCTAACAGGTACCAATCTGTGGTTGATGGACGGCCTGGTAGCAAATGAACCTATTGTATGTAGAGGTGTCGCCATGCTGTTATAAGGCTACTGCGCCTTATTAGTGTTGACTCGGTCAATGACAAAATGTCCGAAAATTCAACCGTGTCACACTGAAGAATATTTGTCCCCTCCCATGACTATGCCGTCATTCGTTCACCAGTTCCACTTTTAATAGCGTTTGCGGTAGCGACAATGCATAATAGCGTATTATTAATTATTGATCCAGGCGAAAGCAAACTGCACTGCGTACCCTATAAGTTTATAGTAATGCTGCGTTGTTGTTGCTGTGTGATGTAATTAATCATTTAGACATATGTTTGGTTTTGTCATTACGAGTTGGTGACAATAGATCTGCGAACATAAATATATTGACATCGGTACATGAAGGAATCCAAGTAAGTGGCCGGATATTTGTTGTTAGAAAGAATTCGCCAATGAAAAATAGATCCGACAAAATTACATTTTATTCGCATGAGCACATCGGTTTATTTAAACAATATCCCAGGGAGAGCATCCCTTGAGAGCGACATTTGATCTCACAAGTATACTCCACTTAGAATCCTTAATCATTTAAATGACTCCTATTCAGTGCTAAGTAAACAGCAAACAATCGCAAAAATGCCTGCAACCATTGTTGGGTTACGTTCACGCAATATACGTAGGGGAGACTATTATTTTCCTACGATATAGAACTGCAGACGACCTTCAACTACGAATTTTGAATGAAGTATTAATTGCATAACCTATCTTCGACGGATTTAAGCAGCTAAGTAATTGCACAGAGTGATGCTACGCACGGGAGAATCGCTGAATAGGTGCTATGCTAGATTAGCAGCAAGGGACATTAACTGTATTTAACATTTGTATTTTATGGCATGACTATTAATTGTTTCAAGCAAATTCAATGCATTTATCACACATTTTTGTTAACAGCTGAAAAACGACCCAACTCCCACCAGTGCGGACTATGATGCCTTGTAGGTCGTAATTTGCGTCATCGCGTATATGCAAGATATATATGAGTCCAATGCAATCATGAAAATGGGATTGCTTGGCATATCCCGTGCGCCGGATCAAATGTAGTGGTGCATTTAATGCCTGTCTAACGATAAGAACACATACAATTTCTCACATCCATATCATTAACTCAATTCTGACACTAACCACCTGAACATAGTGGACTAATAGGGATATAAGACACACACGTCACATCTAGTTGGACTATTTAGCAGCTAACGATAGTTTCGGGGTGTAATGTACTCAGCGATTGTGAATATTCCATGAAAATACGAAGCAATAGGCTTCACACTTGTTGCATTAAGAGCTTTAGCCAATTGTGCTATACAATGCTTAGGGAGTCGGACGAATAGTGCGCCGAGAATCCTAAGCGGAATATTTTTAATGTACATTAGCAACACGCACATTTTATCGAAAAGTAAGAACGAACAAGGAAAGAAATGGCAAAGTTGTCCAGATAGAATGACCCTTTTTCTTTGTAGTTAACTCCAACGATCACCATCTTCTATATTTTGGTATATACCCTGTATTAACCTATAGTTAATTGAAAGGAAAGATGTATCTAGCATCATTGAGACGCTTAACGTGCTCCTTTACATCACATGCCTCAGGCAGATGTGAGCGAACCGTTAAGTTACCTATTATATTTATTGCTATTGCTCATATTATACCATGAAGACAAATCGCGAACGCATATGCATCGCTTTAATGAATTAATCGAACCAAATAGATTTTCGTAAAAATATAATAGCTTTATTTGGGTAAGTGGTCTCCTTTCGTGTCAGAACAAACATTAAACAAAAAGCTACAGCGCAAAATAGAAAGATACTTGCTAGGCGTGTCAGGCCTCACTGCCGAATACCCAGGATGACACGGGTATACTTGATAGATAGCAGCTGTCCGGAAAAGTTAAAAAGCAACTGCTGTACACTGGATAATATATATATTAGACACGCATGTCCAGCTCACAAGCTTACACACTCGCACATAAGGGTCTTTGATGTGATTGCAAAAATATTGATGAATCACGATTGAATTTTTTTTTTTATTGAACACATATTTTTTCACAATGCCTATATATATATATATATATATATATATATATATATATATATATATATATATATATATATATATATTATATATGTCTATGTATCTATATATATATGTATTCTATATATATATATATATATATATATATATATATCTCTAGATATATATATATCTATATATATCTCTATATATATATATATATATATATATATATATATTATCTGATCATTGACGCAAAAGCAGTATGATTGCCATATACAGAGATGTTGTATTCCTCGACTTGCCCGTCCCACACTATCTCGCGTTTTGGGGGTTTTATTATTTGTGAAATATCTCTGCTCTGGCGTTCTGAATAAAGCTACACGTACGCATGTCCGGACAGGCGTTCACACGGTTATCCACAAATAAATTCAGTAGTCGTTCCGGTAAGCCGAGACCGCAGCATTCTCACATCTCGGGTGGGATTAATAAACGAGTGCGGCAAATCCGATGGGCTGGCTTTTCTGGAGGCTGCTTTCTTATCAACATACAGCCAATGTACATCCCCCGGACATAGCTCCCCTTAATATACTTGTCAGCAAGCAATTATTTGTACCCCTCGATTTAACCTGATTGTGAGATGACTGAGTGTTATTGAGTGCGTAACTGTATGACACTATGTAGCAATCGTCAAATTTGACAATCCATGCATTCTGTCTTCTTTTAATATAATGGTTATGGTGAATTTTATTTTGTCTTTCCAGTAAAATTGATTGCCACTTCAATACTTTGAAAGAGATACCAGCGAAGAATAGCAAGGAACATAACGTAGGACCAGGTATTGCTGTGAGGTTTAGGATATATAACCCGTTACTATAATACAAAGCTTGTAACTAAAGAACGAAGATACTCTAGAATATTTGCTGATGTCGGCATGTCAGAAGGTAGCAAACAAAGTGCAGATAGGGTATGTTAATTGAGCAGCATTCATGACTATATGTCATGTGACAGAAGAAGTTACTCCTTTGGTCCACCATATGTTGACATGACTTATACAGGTGACCATCTCCTACCATCACCGAGGGCCAGTATCCTGCAAATAGGTAGAAAGGTGACAATAGGGTAACATTCCTCTGTTATGCAGATTATAGCTCAAGACATAAGAAAGATATAATATTGCAATGTTGTTTTTAATGACGACATATGGCGTATGTTGCGATGCTTCCTATGTGTCATTATTCTGCGCAGCACACGAAGCATGGAGTGGGGCGCATAATAATGTTGATGGCCTGCTTTGACTCCACATCAGGCACAATAGAACAAAATAAGCATTCTAAGTAAGCTATATGCTTTGTAAGAAGGATTGTCTCCATTTGGCAGTCGTTCATTGATCACAATAACAGAGAGTCAGACCCGGGAAATACATTATGAATTTCAATTTTGTTGATAAAAGGCACACATCTTACTTATCAAAATGAGCGAGCCGAGCAAAATGAAAATGGAATGAATTGATGCTGTGGTAGCTTGCAAGCATATTTGACAATTCACACTCATGTCAATCTCATCTGGCTACATCACTCTGTTGTGCTGAAGTACTGCTTAAAGCAAGTGAAACGTAGTCTATGTATATAGTAACTCAATGCATCAATGAAATTCAGTAGACTTTGTGTTCGGGTATAATGTGCCGTGTTTTCTGTATACCGTGTCTTTTGCATACTGCAAGAGCAGTTGACGCATCTGTTAAGGTACAAGTGATTGTTATTTTTGTCGATATTATTTGCTGCGTCGCAGGTCAGTCGATAGCACTGTACAAAGTGCTCACTTACATTATTTTGAGCCGAACTCTTCCGTATGAAAATGGTACAAGATGGTAAATGTTAGCTCCAAGGTTAATTGAATGTGGCGTATTTTTATAAAGTTACCAACATCCCCAGTATTTAGAGAAAAAATCTTAAACGCGCTTATAGAACTCTTCTTGTATTTTCAAATGCATCTACTTTTGTTAGATATTTATGTCTTTGAGCCACCTCCTACAAGAGTGCTATTCGAATACAGGCTGTTCCACCGATGGACAGTGCATTTTGTAGAACCTATTCGACATATCGAAGTATACATATATAAAATCAATACATAATCCAGCGATGATTAATCCTTCAATGCAATGGAATTGACACATGAATTGAATAAATCTTCATTGTTATTGCGCACGCAAAATGCCATAGCACGGTTAGCGTTTAACTTGATGTCACCTAAATGTCGTTAGGTGGCAGCGTTGAAAGTTGTTAATTTACTATCAACTAAAGCATGTATACAAAGCATCGAATATACAAATTAATTCCTTAAAATATAATATATAAAATATTGTATTAATCGGCAAGCCATCTTCTGTCGAACAATCAGCCACTAATTTAGCCTTAAGGCTAAAAGAGCATTTCTGTGCATCATATTTCTTAATGGTGTGACTGATAACGGTTAATGAATTGGATTGATTTAGTATCTTAAAAAATACTAAGCTGATTCTGCGAGACAGTAGACCATTCTGCAATACACACCAACTATAAACATGATGATATGGGTGTAATGTGCGTTTAGAGATACGCCTTGCGAGGAACAGTGCTCGCACATGTAGTCAGACGCGTGATACGTGATATGCATATAAAACAGGCGCCTGTAATTCTACAGCGTACACTGTGTTTTGTGTACTTGGCATCCACTGTGTAATAGGGTGGCAGGCGCAGCTGTTACTTTACTCTTAAATATATGGTACTCTCGCATTCCATGCCAGATGAAAGTTAGATTCATATACCATAATAGAGCTAGCATGGGAGCTGTGGATTTTCTATCAGCCCATTCGTTCTGAAATGGGTTTTAACACCACATATGGAAGCAAATATGCAAGTCTATAGGTGCCCAGAAACCTGTCAACTAATATAAACGGCAACATTTGTGTTGAACAATAATGCTTAGCCTGCCTCTGATCAATGCGTTAACCATATATTCGCAAACAGCGTAAGCAAATCAATTTGTCAGCCTCAAAGAGGCTATTTGAAACCGCCGCCATCTCAAAGGTCTAATGTAATTTGTCCGTGGTACTCAATGAAGTGCCAATGAAGCAATTTGCTATGGGAATATAAAAGACACTGAACGTTCTGATCTGACGATACTGGTTTACTATTTTCTCTGCTTTCTCTGTTATCGTTCGGGGCGTATTTTTCTGTACAAATGCTAGCCGTGATTATTGCACTGAGGGACAATAGAATGCACGAAAGATTACCGCATGGGAATTTGATCACAAAACACTTTTCTGCAATCGCCAATGGATTTGCTCAGCTCATACATAAATCAGTTAGTACAGGTTGATAGCAATTTCATTGAAACAGATAAAACATTTGATGATATAGCAACCTTTAAAAATATGGTGAGTGAGTTGTTAATTTATATAATTTATTAAGTTCTGTTTTCAACTGGAGCATACCAACAGGCGCTCAATCACAATTGTGGGAGAACTCCACACAAAATTGCAAAAGGCGCTTACCAGTACCTATAAAAGTTTGAATTACTTGCTAGATATTGTCAAGATGTTAACATCTTTGTGACGTTATAACGTTATGTCATATCATTGCATATCTTCATGCATGAATTCTGGTAAGAGAGGGTATGGATTGATCCTGCTCACCCCTCTTTGCCCTGATATTTTCCTTGGTTCTGTTAATATTAGTAATGGTGAGTATCATCACTGTCTCAATCATCGTCACCATGCATTTACTGCGTCATTAACAATTAAGTATTACCATGAGACTAAGTCAAAATTACGCCCAAGACGCAGGTGCAGACGATGACAAATGTGGAGGCAAATGATGGCCTAGTTGTCATACTCTGTTGCGTATTTACTTATTTACTTTGGTAATATGCAATACACATGCATCAAACACCGCATCTGTTCACGACCTCTTTTGGGTGCCATCTTCAATTCAAACATCCAACAAAGTTAGGGAAGATTTGTTTCGTCGTCGTGCACCGCACGACTCGTTTTTATAACGTTACCACTATTCGACTTACTCAACCAAGACTTCTCTTCTAACTGCCAGACATTACATATGGACACTAGGTCATAGCTATAAACCTGTTCACTGGTGCAGTCTGACAGTTAGATCTCCAGCAAGCCGGTGCTTATTAAGCGCATTATAGGTTTGTGGAAAAACCTTCAAAATCTTTGTTCCAGATTTCCCTGCGTAATCTTTGTTTGTTATACACTATGCAACTCTCGTTAGTTCATCGTCCCCACAACTGCCTGACGTGATGGGTAGTGTTTGTAAAAAGGTGAATGTGGATGAAAGGATATCAAAAGTATCTTTGAAATTCCAATTCAGGGTGTGACATCATATGAATATCATAGTAATCAAGTATCAATGTAACAGAGGTACTGGTGATAAATTATTTAACGAAAAAAGAAATCAGTGCACAAGACTACACAATCTCAGTAACAGAAATGTCGGAAATACATGGAATCAAGCCCGTAGTAATTGAAAATATTGTGACATTTGACGCGTCACAGGGCAGCTTAAGTGCTTACTGGATTAGACTCAAGTTACCTTTTCATCCATCACTGTCATGATGCAACAGTTGCGTGGATGTCATTTCCGTTCCCTGTGTCAGTCGATATGTAAAAACAATGCTCGATTGTTGAATTCCATTTTTTTTCAAATAAAAGTTAGATAACCACTTCACTCACACTAAGCACCTTTGGAGGATGGATTGACATGGAGTTGCCGATAGGAGAACGGAGGCAGGGTGATTACATAGAACATATCGAACAAAATGGAAAATTACAGCACGGATCCTTAATTTGTCCACGCTAGCATGAAGCTAGAGAGCGGAGGAATATGGGTTATTACGTATTTCATTAACCCACTAAGTAGGTATAATGGTCGGTTGGCGGAACATGGCATCCAGCAGCATGATCAGCATTGACGATTATGATGGAAACGTATTATCAAACTCGCCCAGTGATGAAGACGTTGCAAGTATGATTATGATAACGTCGGAGATTATGGTGATTACTAATTGGCTTATGTTTTTGATGATATTGATCACCAATATAGTCATCATTCCGGGACGTTGTAATTCTCTGACAGTGTTGATCTTAATACCAAGGTAATAAAACACAGAAAATAGTCCATACGTCGTGCCTCGTTGAAGTCATGCATTATTTTGGTTTTGAGCCCATGGTAATGTACATTCTTAGTTGAAGGCAACTTGCATATACGGTCGACGTAATCTATATAGTCCGGAGTTATGATACTGATGTGAGAATATTTCTTCCATTCCAAATGATAGAATGATAGGTGTCACACTTGTGACAACCGCTATTGCATCAGAACTGAACATATATGTTCCGTTTTACATGCGGCCACTTTATATCGGTGATGGACAAAATATTGAACACAGGCTGTTGTCTAACAGCAACTCGCCACGATACCTTATTATCAGGAATCTGCAGTTGAAGTGTTTTAATGTAGGGATGATTGCATCTGCCATTATACAGTTTTATCCTGTATGAATTACCAAATCATCACGGAAGAAATGTCTGTTATCATCGAGCCCACGTCATTAGAGTCTTCTGCCTCCGATATATCCACATCTTGCAAGACAGCGCCCATTGTTAAATCTAGCTGGGCCAAACTACTGCTACAGTGAATGAGGGTTATAGCTAAATCCATTAGTCTGAAACTGACCGTCAATAGTTCAGTAATTTCACCAGCTTTTGTAATTGCTAAATATATCAACTATTGTCAAAAACAAATGGGTACACCAGCCAGTGAAGAAGAAGAAAAGCTTGAATTATTTGCCGTAAATTGGCATACCTGCAATGGGTGTTAGCAATTCAGATAATATCAGCAAAAGAAATAGTTTCCAAGAATTCTGATATATATCTGATGCGTATTAGTTAATCTTCAACACCCATTTATAGATTAATTGTTCTAGTAATAAAGGGACAAATTGTACATATCTCATTATTTATTTCACACTCAGCCAATACTACAGGTACATGCATAAATAATTGATTTGTTGCACTCATCTTTGGTGTGAGAGCTAGAGTCGGACATATAAGTGTGAGTGAGGGTTATTATCAAAACAGGAATAATGCATCCATGTATTTCACCTGTTTCAGGGTTCGTGAATCAGTCATTAATTCAAATGGTCATTTGTCAGACATTGCGTTTCATAATGCTAAAGAATACAGGGGTACAAAGATTGTCAGAGCTAATATGGCTTGGACAATGCTGGTCAACACCTAGTTTCGCCATAGCAAAACCCCTAGATTTTTTTCGAAAGCCTGAATACTGAAAACGAACCCGTTCGTTGGGTTTCTTAAACACAGGTAAGTTTAGCACCTTTTATTCTCCTATCAGTATTTTCCACCGAACTCATGACAGAGTTAATGGTACATTCTATTGTCAAAGGTATTATCCGTGGCTGACAATGTAGCGTCATACGGTAGTGCTACCCTCATTTTGTTCAGAAGTCTCCAAATTGAGCAGAACACGTGAATTCCATAAAGATCCCTTATTGGTGGGTTTCCAGAGTTAACCTGATTCAACGTGAAAACACCACAGCTGGAGGTTGCTCACCATACAATAAAAATTTACCTGTCTCGCATGGGGTTGTTCTTCAGCATATAATAAATTTATCGTTAGTTATGTTTTGCACCTCGTAGTGCTACAAAAAGATGGAAAACTTCACCTTGATTTGCATTGTACTGTCCTCCATTTGGAAGTGGATAAGGAGATGTGTCAGCTGCTCAGCTGCTACATGGGGCGGGTACAGCGGGCCTGATTTGTATGCACCATTCCTTTTTAATCTAAAGGCTTGTTTTTTCTATAGTAATAGGTATCACACACTGTCTAATATTCAAAGAGATGAGATTGTGCCCCTGTAAAATTCTATTGACAATATTGCAGATGATCTATGTGTAGGTCTTAGGTCAAAATCTTGAAAAAAATGGCGATCATTGCATGCCGGTCCCAAACCGCTGGGAAAGAGGAATTACCCATATAAATTCCGGCCTCTGGAATTTCAGCGTTCTTCAGCAGCAGATTACATTCGCTCTCCCCGTTCAACTAAAAAAAAGGATAGCCACGAACGGAGTTGACACTTTTGTCTATGATAATTTGCGATGTGGCGCCTTTCATAGATAGCCATAAAATGAAGGCAGCCCGTTACTCCATCCTCGGCCTCTGATAAAATTTGCACCGAACTCAAAGCAGGACTGGGCCCAGTTGGGAGATGGGCTCAACCCCACTTTTCCTTGAGTGAACCTCACCTTAAAAACAACAAAAGTGAGCAGGGAGCAAAAATCGAAGCATTGTATAAGCCATAATTTTACGTGGGAAAGCACCGATACTTTTTATACTACTGAAGGTATAGTGCATGTTTAATTAGGGAATAATTGCGTGAGTCATGCAATAATAAGTTTAATTAGTTAGATCCGAGTATAAAGGACGCAACCGCTATCGCAATCGGCACTCCATCCTTGGTCTCTGATTACAGAACATTCCCCAATCCATTGTTAACAGCTTTTTTTATCATTATTATGGATGACCAACCTTTGGTGAGCATTATAACCTGAAATATCAGCTTAAAATATAATATATTACGCGGAAACTGCTGCAGTATTTGCCCATAATTATATAGTAGCATGCGGTAAGTAAGAAATGACCCATTTATACTTGAAGCATGAATACCTTCAAACGCAAATGTTCTGTGCCCCAAAAGTATTATTGTATTCCCGTACGTTGCACTTGCGGCAGTTAGTAGCAAAATGTCAAGGTGAAACGCACTCAACGGCTCTTCCAGTAAGACCCGGCAGCTGGTCACATCAGATTCCATTAGACTAGCTATATGTTAACCGCCATTTAATAACCTTTTATATCACGTTCCTTATTACTTTTCGCCCTAGCCAATATTGCACGAGAGTCGGATAAATTGAACAAAAACGTTATGTGACGAGATTGCTCTTGCTGTAAAGGCCTTTTCAAACATCATCATAATCTGCATTCAACGTCATTCCTACCAATGTATATGCACAACATATAAAAAAGCCAGCTCGCTCTGTGCTTTTATGTTTTTTCTTTGTAATATTGAAAACTTACATGTGATTTGAGTTGCGCTAGTCGCTGTTTGTTTGGACTAGCTTTTTTTCGTTTGAGAGACCTTATCGATTTTCTTCATGTCTAGAAACGTAATTCCGAGAATTACAACGCAAATGTGGATTAATGCGGAAAGGCGAGATCTTGTTGTGTCGATAATAATTGTGACCTATCTACCCAAAAAAACTGCTCGCACATCTTGTTCGTGGATAGGTCATGTTAATAAGATAAACTAGATTTTTCCGCATTTATTTATGATCTACTTTGGGCACGCTCGTTTATTGGATGGCTTACCTTATTCCTAATGGGGATATGTTCATTGAACTTTCTGGACAGCTGGACTGATTGCGCACAAATATCGCATTCTTTTTAAGTGCTATGACAATAAATTTGATTTGAAATGTAAAAAAAACAGCATAAGACCTACCAAATTATTGGACCGTCATTTAAACACAGAAGCGCTTATTTTGGGGGGTGGTTGTATCAAGTCAGTCTGGAGGAATTAACTCATGTATACTATAGTGATGACCGTTTGAATCGTTGATTAGCTGCTTTACATGTGCAATTAATCGAAGCGACATTTTTTCAATGCTACGACATAACTAATTACTGTCAAGTTGGTTTCATTCTCACGACTGATGCTTGTAAATTGTGGAAATTAATGGAGAAGTCGTTGTTAAATCCAAATCATCGTTGCATTTTGATCTATATTTTTACCCTAACTAGTACTTTCCTGTCAAGGTACTAATCTAAGTAACCATCTTTATTAGGTTATGCGTTATCGAATAAGAAGTTGACGTAACCAAGTAAAAATCCCAGCCTCGCCGACTTTAGTGACGTCATTGAATGAAAGCGTTTAATTTGTACCAATTGTTTTCACTGCCAGTCATTACTATTGGTTATATTGCATTCGAAGGCTGTTATACGGGCTCAAGTGGCATGCAATCAATCCGGAAGACATTGCGAACGATGCATTGGTGGTGGAGGTGATTGCAACCACCTACATGTAGGGTGATAACCATTCCTTAGTTGAAAATATTAATAACGATGATTGCCAGGCACGAAGAATACGTCGTTAAACTTCACATTTAGCACACATACACGTAAATGCAATAGATACAATCTAACAACCGCAAAGGTGTACGTTGTTGCTATTTATGTGTATCATCTAACAATGTTACTCAAGTGCCGCAAAACGAAACAAATTGACGATGCCTATTCAAATCGTTCTTTAATAAGGTTTAACAATTACAATCATTAAAGCCAACAAGCACTTTTGAATTTCTTAGTCTCGCTTGCACCTAATGCACATTAATGACAGCATAACTGAGTAACATGTTATCTCCATCTTAGGTGTTTAATTGGTATAACACGAGCCAATGAGGCTATAAGATGCTATTCTAATTCTCGAAGTAATTCAGCAATTCACAATTGTATGAATCTATAGGTTGTTCATCGACTTTATCTCTCACTGAGGCTCTCAAGATTGACGTCTGTTCCTGATAGGGCTATCAAATGAAAAGCTAGGCTATTTTCTCAGCAGTATTCAAAAGGGTATAATAGTAATATGCCTTAGTTAAGATTCAGCAAGTATTGTTTGCTTTGCACCAACTTCCCTGGACAGCCAATGTCTAGCTATTTACCACAACACAATGACGCCTCAAGATGACGGTGATATATCAAACCAAACTTCTTTTTTATTCCTAACTCAGACTTGTAGAACTCACTTTTTGCAAATGCCGCCCCAGAAATATCCACATCATCAAAGACACTGATAACTGACTCCAAACAATATTTATTCCATGACGAAGGCAATAATATTCTGTGGCGCAAAACATCATTAGTATGGCAAACACGTAATTGCTAATGACAATCTCTTTCTTGCCCCGGAATGGTAAACATTCTTCTGTTTTTTCAGCTGTGGATCACCATGATATTATCACTAGAGGATTTGGGATATCGCTGCAGACTATTCAATAGGATCGTCTTATGCACAACCATTTATTCTATTATTGACTTTGAGTGGGTAGGCCAATGTCGTTTATGACGTTTGAGTAGCTTATAAAAAGCAGCATAGCGGCTAATGATTTTGTTGTGTATTTCGTGCGTATATCGAGTTGCGCTTTGGGGCAGAATCCAATATATTTGTGCTATTTGCGTGGATATGAGTCTATTAAAATGCCGCTTAAATAACAATCGTCTGTAGAAGAATTCTATGCTGGATATGTTGTGTAATGAATGAAATTAATGTTGAAGCAGAGAGAGCTTCGTGAACCGAGGCACGTTTATTGACAGCCGTGGTGAATGCAATGCCACATGGCGCACCAACCTGATCAACCAAAACAAGCTTGCAAGAATATTGGCTTACCTTTGTTATATATCATAGAGTGGAGAAGTGTTAGGCATTTTAATTTTAGCATAGCCCTGAAATATCACGATAACATCTTTAGTTAACTGTAACGCTGCACATAGCTTAGTTCAAACCTGCAATCTCGAAAATTTACTTATGGGAGATATAGATGCAATGATCAGTTTCAATTGATACAAAATGTGTTGATTTGAATGCAATAGCAATTTGTGACGGATTTACTTTCCAAATTAAGAAGAAATAATATCCTGATGTCAAAAGAGTTATCTTGTTGTAAGTGCTGTTTATCGTTTTTGCCGAATCATTTCATTAAAAAAATCACAATTCTGTCTTGTAAAAAATCGGGTGGTTTTTGCAGCCTTTGTAAAGTCGTATGTTTCATTGGTGAGGGGACTTGAATTTAAAACCAAATATGGCACAGGGTAGATCTTACAGTACATCCGAAGCTGAAATGGCGGAGTTAGAGCGATGATACCATCGGTGGAGCTGCGAATGCGTAGTTACGGGTTAAGGCCTTTATTTATTGTTATTTGTAAGGTGCAATGATAAGTTAACATTCGAGTCATTTTAACTCCAACGCAACAACAGGAACGAAATAGAATTTGCACCAAATCGCTAAGATATATATTATTAAGCGATTGAGCCAAAAATTAAATTGTATGCGTGTTATGCAATTTATGTATGATGGTGATAATTTTCCCTTATACCGCTCATTTATGGAGAGTCGTTAGAATGTACAATGCCTCGGCCTTGCCACAATGTTAGAAACAGCTACGGTGCCGAGCATTTAAATTATATGATGCGTATTAATTGCATGTAATGATATCGCTTACGATTTGATCAGTGCAAGAAGCTGCTGTCAATGGCGATTTTTTAACATGGTACATTTGTTCGATGTCTAAGTGTGATTAGGGACATATTCTACCAATTGTCTTCTTTTTTCGATTTCTATTCTACCAGGTAATCAACATGAATAAAACTACAAAAGCTGTAATCAATCATGTCGGTGTCCCTTGTAAATAGCCTTTGTGTGTCTATCAGTGTTCCCGCAATGCACGCGGATGCCAAAATTACTGTCAAACTACCCCATATGCACCAGGGTATGAGCAGCTATCGTTGCTGAATGAGCAATAAAGTGGATCCTTTGTTCAGATGTTTTCTCATAATTCATCTATGCTGGTGGTATCCTTTGTGTGGATCTTTGTCTAGTAAAAGCTAGTTCGGTCCAGTTGCTTTAGAGGCATGATACCGGTTGGTAGCTTTATAAACGGAGGCATACTTTATGGGGTGTACAATATTGTTTCATTATGAACATATCGATTAGGTTAATTCTAAGTTACACATCTTGACGCACCAGGCATTATGCTAAGCAGAATGGGTTACGTAAGTACGCCCAGTGATCAACAGACAATCATAAAAACATTGGATTTTAATTATTTGACTAAACTAACACAGTTCTATAGGATGTTTCCTCCCAGAAATACATTCTTGTGTTGGCTGTTTATTCCTCCTCACGGCGTTCAGATATTAAAATATTCATTATCAGAACAGAACAAAAATATCCAGAGCCTAATTACGGATGATGTCAAGTTTGATTGTAGCAGATCATATCCAGAGCCTAATTACGTATGATGTCAAGTTTGATTGTAGCAGATCATTTACAATGAAGACGATGAAAGTTTTGATGGTGATTGAATGTTGGTGAAGCTAGAATTAAGGTCAATATGACTGCACCATCATCATCCTAATCATCATCAGTATTATCATCTTCATCATAATCATCATCATCTTCATCATCATCGTCATCATCATACGGCATCATCATCATCATCATCATCATCATCATCATCATCATCATCATCATCATCATCATCTTCGTCATCGAAGAGCCCTTGAACTGGCGTCAAACCATACCTGGGTTTATATGAGCGTTTGAAGTCACAGGCATTTATATGTACTTGAAGGATGAAACTCGCTCATTATATATGCATAATACGGTATAATTCGGAGGAACTGCTTGCAATGAAACCGAGTGGTAACATAAAATTAGCGTCGTTCTGTTTTACAATTATAAATGCTTAACGTTGACGAATCGGCGGTATACATAGTTTGCTCGAACTTAAGAAGCCAGAAATGAACGATTTCACTGATCTGATGCATGTGATAGAGCAGCGCACTGCATTCCACTGCAAAATAATTTCCATCGTAATTGTTAATTAATCACTAGTCGCCCACGTCAGGTCCTGCTAATTTTGGTAAAGAAACCCATCCACTATATCATCAAGATAAAATGTTTATGAGAAATGATTGCTCCATTTGGAATAAAGCAATGCCCTCACGTCTGTGCAAGATCAATTGTTTAAACTTCGCTTCTTATCTTTAGTTAGAATATCAGGCTAGCACCTGCCTAGACTCGTCTTGCTGATATCAAGATCAAATGTTTATGAGAAATGATTGCTCCATTTGGATGAATAAGCAATTAAACAATGCCCTCACGTCTGTGCAAGATCAATTGTTTAAACTTCGCTTCTTATCTTTAGTTAGAATATCTGCAGGCTAGCACCTGCCTAGACTCGTTGTTGTCAATCCAAAGGCACCTAATTCACAGGTTAGCTATTATGGTGCAGCAGTACTGGATCTTCCATTCAAGGAAACCTCACAAATTTATTTGATGCACGGCGCATTATTCCCAATTGAATGTTTATTGCTGATATCAACACTCCTGCGCTTCCCATATGGTGAGCAATTATGGATGGATGTTCAACCCAAAGCCCTGCTGTCGAAGCAGATAATCGAAATCCCCGATGCAACATCTTTTATCTTACCTCGGTGCCATCGGACGTTCCCATATTTTAAAACAATTCAGCAAAACATCATTAGCAACTTGCGGAATAAAGTATGAAGGAAAACCAAAAACTCAACCAACTTTATCGAATACTGAATCATATTGATATATCCTATGGCATCACATCAACCATACACCAGTCTGTTGATATTGAAGTAGTGTGGTACCCAGCAATATTCTGATATGATAATCATTAAACGTAAATGATGAGAATTATATTGCTTTGTAAAATCGATCGTGTCAGGCAGTAAGGGACATGAGCATTAGTTTGGTAGATAATGGCAAGCGAATATCATTCCTGCCTATAGAATTACATGTCACATGTACACGCTACGCAAAAGAACGCGAAGTGTATTCATGTTGTCATGAATGACTGGGTCCAAAACTTACCTCGTGAATTCAATCTAACAAATCAATTGTCCAACAACTGTATGGGTAAGGTATTATTCATTTAGCTTTTTTAATGTCCAAATAATATGGGCAGGGGTATGCGGAGCTAGAGGAGGTGAACAAAATATATCGCATGATTTGTGAGCGAGTCACACGGGAAAGGCTATATCAATACTGTAATTGCTCCATTATATCTAAAAGTAATTATTAATCTTGAGATACATTTGGCATTTCGTTAGGTTTGCGCAAATCGAGGCGTGGTATACATCAATACAATTTTAAAGACAATGCCATATTTTTACAGAGTGCGTTTGGTGGATTCAGTAATGTGAATGTATTGCACGGCTATGTCGATTATATCGTCACTGGTGCGGATTGTATGTTTCACAATTTGAAGATATGTATATGGCCATCACATGTAATATATTCCATTCCCACCAAAGGTATATCGATAATGAGTCGCAAATCGTGTGGCAGCAGTCGTTTGAAAAAATCACCTCGACAATTAACGCAGCTTGATCTCGTTCTCATCCATCCAACAGCATGAGAGAATATTCATTTTCCTTCCCTGTTATACTACAGCACGTTACAGCTGACAATATACAACTTATTGTCATCAAATATTAATGAAATAGGAACAGTTTGTAAGGTTTGACAGGCATCCCCTTTTACCGCAAATTGATCTTTTATTTGCCACATAGCATCACAATTATTTCATGAAAGCGACTACGCGTTCATAGCATGTATTAAAAACCTGCTGTTCAAAAACAATGCGTCAAAGCACAGGTGTTTAACAAATGACTATTACATAAAATGGTGTTACTTCAAATTTTCCCTGGAAGGGGGAAAGGTACTTATCAAGCTTTACATAATGATAAAGTATAAGCTTCCCATAACAATAAATGATGGAAACCACACGAACTATGACACAGCACGTCAATTAACTCAATAATGAATATCTACCTCTCACTTTGAGTAGATACTATTCATTGTGTTGGCCAATATGAATGTCTGTATGTTACTCCTGCAGCCTACCCGGTGAGTCCCGATGTTGCAATTAACGCTTTTAATTATTCTTATGTCATGAAATAATGAAGCTGATAACACATGCCTTGGTTGACAACCATTGTTTGATATATATTTTGGAATACACGTCGTCGTGGTCGCGATTAACCACAGTTGGCAATACAAGAACTTTACTATGGCGCAGTTTCAATCTGTACGTGCTGTGCTACATGCGGAAAAAATGACAAATGGTTCTGTGGTGGCTCAATTCGATTTCCGTAGATTGCACATCAAATGTATGATGAGGTCAAGTCACTTGCCACATTGGTGTAGACGCAGACCGATATTTAACGTTTTCATACACTTTACCTGCACGTCGATAATGAACAAATGGCATAATGTCAGCATAAACTTACTAGAAATTGTCATGTAACGTTGACTGTCACGATTGTGTTGTTTTACGTGTGCAAATGCGGACCGTTATACAAGTGAATAATCTTAATCGTCAACTCACAACTATCCAAATAGTAAGTATATGTATGATAGTCACATGGACAGCAGGGTGTCGAAGCTGACAATGGGGTAGTAGTGGAAGGCACAAAAAATAACATGGACCTTCATACCAACCCGTTTCAAAATAATACATTTCTGCAGTTAATAGGAAAGCAATAGTATTATATCTACCTGCCGTTTGCAAATAATGTTTTTTTATTACGAGGAACTATCTTCGAACATACCATGCTTTACATGATGAAATTGGGTGTGGCTTTTCAACATAAATTCGAATTATATCTGTTGCTGATAAAGTCTCTGTTGCTTGCCGTCACCGCCGGTGGGTTGTATTCCCACTTTATAGAGAGCCACCGCAATATGACCCTTACACTATGGGTAAACAATATATTGTTATATCATTGATCGCCATCATTGAGTGGGCGTGAAGGACGTAGATGACATCCGCTTTGTCTATTAACCTTCAACATCTGGTTCCCGTATGTAAACTTTCTAGCAAAGTGCCGTTATCAAGCATCCTTTTGTTTAGGTTCACTTTTCGGTGAAGCTTGTTTTAACTCTCCTCTGTAAAGAGAGAAACCACAGATAAACGATGTCATTAATTGCCTTATTTATGGTCAATGCCGAATACGGTGTATCGGTAAATTGAAATGTCTTTCTGAGTAGCAGACTAATGATACCCCCATTTTCTCGTTCACTTACGGATAAAATTGGCTTCTACGCTCGCATGTTAAATAAAGGCCTTTACCGATCACACAACTATCAATGTTTTTCTAAGTCTTGATTGTATCTATATCTTCTAACTCCCCCCAAAATGAAAATTATTTTAAACGCACTCATCAGTCGTATAGACATCATTAATGCGGTTTTAATCTGTAAATATTTGAGGTTTTGCAATCGAAGCAAAAGTTAAATGAGAGAACATCTCAATTGCCTATTTCTTCCGATAGATTTTCACATTTTATATAACTTGCCAGGACCTTCCTCATTATGACATATCTATATGAATACCTGTGTCTTTGTTCAGGTACGGTCATGTGTCGCAAAACGATCGAAACTTGACGATTACAGTGTTTTTACTGAAACAGCTGAATCCTGTATTGACATATGTGCTTATAGACTGACAAAGAAGAATTTTACTCCGCAAGGAAATAGACTTTATTTTTTTTATCTCTAAAGATTTTCATGCCCATACTAGAGCACACACTGCCTGAATTATTAAGGACCCCCTATGAGCGTCAGGAAAGCGCACTCGATGTACAGCACATATGCATTAGCCTGATAGCCGACACCAAATGCACTGTAGCCAATTACTATTGACACTGTAAAGCAATATAATTGCGCAAGTGTTACTTGGTGGATTCTGTCTAACTGATATATCGTCCTATCACGCGATGGCGTCCACACTGGCCTATGCGGTCATCATGCTGATTAGCAACGTAAATTTAAAAAACAATATAGCACATAGACTTAGAGGCTAGGGTGTCAGCTTGACCTGGATGCATGGAAGGACAAAAGGATGACACACCCTTTAACGAAATTGAGCCTTTCACATATCGATATGATCATATCTCGATGCGCATCACAAATAATTGCTGAATTGGCACTTGGCGAATCGATACATTGACCGGTGCTTAGTGATTTAATGCGTGAGATAATACATAGCTCATCAGTTGTCGACATGCGTTTTCGCACCACATGAAGGATATGTCATGCATATTTGCCATACATGCATACTTTGTACTATGTAGCTAAAATGTACTTTGTCAACAGTATTGGACATGGTCTTCAAACTGTTTTGATCATTTGTACCTGAATGTTACTATAATAAGCAGCCGGCCTGATATGAATATATCATTACCAGCCGATCAGGAGGTGTGAAACTTGTTTCTGTGTCTCAATGTTGCCTGATATTTGTCAGGTCTGTCAAAGTTTTGCAGTCAAATTTCTGAGATGTCATAATGCCCATTAGGATAACAGATTCGACATCATATTTCTCAACACTGTGAGAATCATTCTTGCAGGGGTCAACTAACATTATGACGAAATGTTTGGGAGGTATAAAGCTGTAGATGCTGTTGTCGGTGCAACCCACGAATGTGTAACGTATATTTGAATGTGTCAACCAACTGCGGTGGATGCCAGATCACCCAGTTACTATATAGTATGGCTGTAGGGCGGCTAATGTCAACGCGTTGTGCCTCCACAGACGATGACTTTAACGAACAGCTGAAAAAGAAGGACATCATTCAGATGACGGCACTACCACCCACTGACAACAGTCCGATGGATTACAATTATGAATTTAGAGGAATGCACATAAACATGTCACACAAGTGCCACATATGGCTTATAACACATGGCCATCCCGCTTTCAGGCGTGATTGAATGAGCTGCTCGAAATTAAGATGACCTTCACTAAGCGGTGGCAGAAACAATGGTCGATCCGTATAATGTCTATAAGTGTTTACGCATATGTCACGACGTGGATGCATTAGCACACCTTGGAAAGTGGCGTGCTGTTTATTGCACGTTTAAAGAGTGCCTACAAGCATAAACACTTGTACGGATGGATACAACACCATCAAAGTAGCCATGTAGCATCGCCTTTAATTAGCTACAGCTATGTTTACAGAAGTCCAAGTTGAATCAGCAAATTGCAAATGTACCTGGGCACGCTAAATTGAATCGACAAGAATCGAATACAGTGGGATTCTGCCAATGCAACATTTTATTGGCTACATTCATCCAGTTTGCAAATCTCAAATGTGTCGCACTGAATTGCATGTTAATCAGCAAAATTAAATAAATGCTTTACAACAGGGATCGTTTTGGGCATCCGCTACGTTAAATGCGTATTTGATAGTCTCTCGGGTTAAACGTGCGATACAATGCTTAACAATACATTTCGTTTGCAAAAAAAGAATTTAGACGTTCTTGCCTCCTCTCGCGCGGAAAGAGGCACGCCTAGAAGGCAAAAACAAGTGATGTGACACCTACCTCCTCCTTCAAAGGTACGCCAGGGAAGATTCTCCAAGAGGAGACACCCTACGTCAAAATGCAAAGAAACTGATTAAGCTAAGCTGTGTTAACAATTAGGATGTTAGAAGGGATGTAATATAATCTCATTCCACAAAATGTATCGTATATATCTTAGACATGCCCCAGCTAAACACTGATAATTGATTCACCCGAAGGATTCAGCACAAGTATCCCTACATACATGAACATTGTATGGTTAGGTGTGCGTGTGGCACAGACGATCAAGCTATGCTGGCCAGATATAACATGTGGTCGCAGATATAACATGTGGTCGCGCAGAAAAACGACAGATATACTGAACCATTTTAAACCCTTAGTCATAAGGATAAACGACCGTTAAACGTCACGAACAAATCAAGCAAAGCCTATAATGTAGAATATTACTTTGCGTGGCCGTGCACACTAATATGCTACTTACACTTATCTATCAAAGGATTATTCAATGATGACCGCTATAATTCTCGTTTTGCTAGCTGTAACCATGGTAAGTAAATGACAATTTGGTTAACTAAAGTAGGTCTTCTTGAGTATATCTTCTAAATAGTGTCAACACAGCAGGAAAATATGTGGTGATCATCATTACAAAAATGTTGGTGAAAGCATCATGCTTTAGAAGAAGCATTATCGTCTGAAATTGTTAAACGAAGTTCTCGGTTTGTGCCTTAGTCGAGTGCATCTGGATTAAGTTTTGCGTCGACTAAGTGCACAACAAAACGTATAGCGAGTTAAAATCATCGAACAGCCCATTTAGCGCCACAAATTGGTCACGAACATCCGCTTTTGTCATCCTCTGAAACATCGCATATACGGCAAATTGCCTACCAGACGGCGTAGTTGCCAGTTAACAACACTATTACGCGGCCATATTTGCCCATTAGTGAAGGGATTACATCAATGTGGAGCTGAATGCCCTCGTCAATTGTTACCATATGTTTCAGCAACAACTTGTATGTAAGTTTCGGACGCAGTCCCCTGCTGATGAATGAGTCGAGTAGGGTGGATGTAAATCCCGACATCGCATGGGCACATCACGCATTCGACCATTTGCACATGACGGAATTTAATTTGTGTCAGGTTTCAGACCCTGCTTAATTTATTCTAAGGCACGATAAAAGCATGATAATCAACGATCAAATATCACAAAACAAAACGTATTCGACGTCCACATATGGCATTCGCAACTGTACTTTTCATTCAACCGAGGCGAAGTAAAATTAAGACATACACCACATATTTCTACATTTAATTAATTATTCCAGTTCAAAATTTTGTGCAATCAGTAATGGTTAATGAATTCGAGACTTACTGTAACGAACCGACATGTACAATATACCTTAAATCACAAAAGTCACAAGGAGCCACTCAATCCGATGTTATCAATTGTGACCTATCGTTCAGTATACGTTCCGCTACTAGATAAATAATTGAATTTGGTCTAGATAGTTGCAGAAATGGATACAATACTCGAAAAGTTACCATTTGGCAAAAAAGATATTGATTTGCTTCACAAATATAAAAAGGCATATTTGGTCGTTCTATCTAGGACCTAGACCTTCAGTGCTTATTCTACAAAGGTGTCACTTTATAATTCCATAGAATATTTGATAGGTAGATATATAGCCAGCGCAGTAAGTCACCCGTGACGATGTTAATAATACATGCAAACAGGTGATTTATGAGGATGTTTAGCCTTCCTCTGTGAGTGAAGGCTGCCAATGCATTTCAAAATACGCTCCCAAAGTGGCATTGCATGACGTCGCAATCGCCTTCGAGGCAGAAAGCGTTGACACCCTAGTGCTTTTATTCTATTGCCCACTTCAAAGTGTCTTAACCACTTTCAACTTTAATTGTTTCTGATAGGTAGATATATAGTTTCGCAGGGTCACCCGTTGACGATGTTTAATAACTACATGCAAAAGGTGATTTATGAGGATGTTTAGCCTTCCTCTGTGAGTGAAGGCTGCCAATGCATTTCAAAATACGCTCCCAAAGTGGTTTTTTGACGTCGCAAAGGCGAAAGGTTGACACCCTAGTGCTTTTATTCTATGCCCACTTCAAAGTTTCTTTGTCTTAACCACTTTCCTTTAATTGTTTTTTATGCAACGGGGATCAATAACGCTACCCGATACAACTGGGCTGGCTACTTTAAGACACCCCCGTCAGCCTATTAATACGATGACAGCTCCCAAACTGCATTTACCGCTCGCGACGGGGAAGTTTTAGTTTGATGAATGATTCTTATTTATCGCTCAATTTGATTATGGATATAAGTGAACAACCTTGGTTAATAAAGTACAAGACCACCTATTTAAAGTTGTCTCATGCAAAGACAAAATTAACTATTAGTAGTGGAGATGCAAGTAGACGAGGCAAACCAACCTGCAACGCATTTGAAAACCAATTCTTAAGCCGGATATGGTGCACCATTGACGAAGAAATAAGTGTCATGGGGCAAAATATTATAGAATCGCCTACTGGCTACTTGAAGTTGCAGCGAAAATGCCTCCATCTCTATGGAAATTGGACTAGCGTATGAATTAAAGCTAATTTTGAAGTAGAATATGGCGGACTCTATTCACTTACAGTACATAGAATAATATTGTGTCAATAACGTCCAAAAGAGAAACTCGCTCGTTCGGATGACAGAAACGTCTACTGCTGGCTACTGGGAGACGCTTCTGTCAGCGTATCGATACGATGACGTGTTCTTACTGTTATCATTAGTCCATCACTTTCCTATAACGAATAAACATCTATACATATGACAATCGGCAGAAGAAAATTGCAGACTCTATTCACTTACAGTGTATATAATAATATTGTGTCAATAACGTCAGAAAGAGAAAGTCGCCCGTTCGGATGACAGAAACGCCTACTACTGGCTACTGGGAGACGCTTCTGCTAGCGTATCATTACGATGACGTGTTCTTACTGTTATCATTAGTCCATCACTTTCCTATAACGAATAAACATCTATACATATGACAATCGGAAGAAGAAAATGCAAGACTCTATTCACTTACAGTGTATAAAATAATATTGTGTCAATACCGTCAGAAAGAGAAACTCGCTCGTTCGGATGACAGAAACGCCTACTACTGGCTACTGGGAGACGCTTCCGTCAGCGTATCGATACGATGACGCATTCTTACTGTTATCAGTAGTCCAACGCTTTCCTATAACGAATAAACGTCTATACATATGACAATCGGAAGATGAAAATGGCAGACTCTGTTCATTTGCAGTGTATTAAATATTATTGTGTCAATACCGTCAGAAAGAGAAACGCCTATCACTGGCTACATTAATAAAACAGATGTTATATGCAGATAGAGAGCATTGATGTCCCTTAACCCCACGAGGCGTTTGACATGAAGCAGCTAGAGGTGGGCATACATAGCTGATAGTTATATGGGATGATGTATGGACTGAGGTATGCATGTGCATTCCTGCATTGATAAATGGTATGTAAATTGAACTGTTTTAATTTGTCTGTCCATCTGTCTATGTCATTTGTTTAATTTGTGGATACTATGAGCCCTGAGCTTTGTAAACATAGAAAGGGTAAAATTAAATTCTTCTCAAGTGTACACATAGCACATAGCTTAGTATAAATTTGGGCAAATAGTATGGATCCAATTAGAGCTTTGACCGAATTAGCGGACCTTGGTCTAGTCACCTGGGTCAGTCTTATGATTCCAGTTGCATGGTGCACATGGTATACAAGACCGGCATATTTTCAGAGCTTTCAGTTATATAATCCAGAAGGATTGAACGGCAATTTGATGAATCTGACGAATTAAGATGACACCGAGGTATATATACAAGTATGTAACATTGTTGTGTTTTTGTTGTTTTAACTTGAAATGTATGATGCACTTTGAATCCAACTTAGTAGCATCTTTTTGAAATTACCGACACTTGTATGCGTACTATGAGTGATATCTTTTTAGCTGTTAAAATTGTAATGACAATTTTCCTGAGGATTATTAAGTGTTTCCTTCATATATTATCAGGTATTGTTAAGAAAGTGCAAAGGAGATCCGTGTTAAGGACGACATTTGCCGTTCATCGCCCAAAGACTAAATAAAGTTTCAAAGGAATGGAACTATCAAGGTAAATACCTGATGCAGAGTATTCTAAATTATGATGGTGAAGTTCCTTTTTAAAGCAAGCAGTTAATCATTGTAATTGATCTTATCTAACTTGCCACCTGGATATGTCCGTTTCAATTTCAAATGCGCTCCTAGCAATACAGCCGGAACGGAACGCCAAGCTGCAAAACCCGTTGTGTAGCCGTATTTTAACTTATTACAATAAATATTTTTCCTGTCTATACATATTGTTTTTCTCTCTCTCTGAAACAGCAAATCAATAAATTAAAATACTTAATGTTAGAGTTGGTGGTAATTATAACCAAGTCCCATCAGCCGTACTAAGGTCAAGATGTCACCATTATTTGCCCCCTTTATGGTTGCTAAATGTTATGCTAGTAAGCCAATATGGTATTTGTAAAGTTCTCAAAAAATCTGGTGGCACTGAACCATTGCGAGCAAGCTCAGATCCTTAGATTATCCTTTACTGACTTAAATAGAGTCCTAACAAGAGGGTCTTTAGACTAGTTTACATAACAACTGCAGATATTGAGAATGTGCTAATGTTACTTCGAGGGGTCAAGTTGGAGTGCTGACGGATGCTATCAATACATTGCCATTGGTTATTAGTTTCTCCGAGATTAACATAGAGCAATAAATTCTTATGTACTAATAGACATACATTTATACATACATGCATAATAAATACATACATACGCACGCACGCACGCACGCACGCAAAAACACACATACATACATACACACATACATACATACAAGCATACATACATACAAGCATACATGCATACAAGCATACATACATACAAGCATACATACATAAAACATACATATATATATATACATATATCTATATGTACATATATATATATATACATATATATATATATATATATATACATATTTTACATATATATATTTATATATATTATATATATATATATATATATATATATATATATATATATATATATATATATATATATATGCATGCATACACATGCATAATATGGTGCATATGATGCGTTGCACGTGGACGACGTTAATATGTGGCATATGATGGGGTGCACGCGGACGATGTTAACATGCGACATATGATGCGGTGCAATCTGGACGCATTAGCGCTCTATTTCATGTACATGAAACATAAACTGTGTGCCTGGTACCCGGCACAATATGCGCGGTACTGTCTCTTTACTGTACAATATTAACCTATACTATTCTAATTTATGCCATGCCATACTAAATTATGCTACACTATAGTGTTCTATACTACGGAACGAAAGCACCTTAGATCATCTACATAACAGAACTCCGTAGAACACAGGTTAATGACATCGATTGACGCAGTACTGTATTGCACATAGTGGGAAAAAGACAATGGTTGATTTAAACCCTATCACTACTCTTTTTGATTAAGTGCACACAGGTATTTTATGCCAGAACAAATGTAAAGAAGTGCAAAATAGGTATTTATGTGGGGTTCATCTGCATGGGGTGAGTGGGGGGGGGGGGGGGGGTGTGGTCACTATAACATTTAACATCATATCGTTTTGATCTGAAAATGCCTCAATATTGACAACAATCTCGGAAAGTCCCTTCATTCCAATATCATTAACACTGAAAAGATTATGCACAAACTGCTCTAAATTAGAGCACCCTCTGTCCGTGCATGTTTCGATCATTGTTTCTACAGTGTGAAGACGTTCCTTGTTTCCTGAAAATTTCTTGAGACCACTGATAAAGTTCCTTTATCAATGCTAGTTTTGTCAGTTTGCTGTTTTATGGCATCGATGGCATTCGACAGCTGTTTCACCCTTGCTACTCATGCCCTGTGCAGGCGTGTCATGTCTCTTTTCACTAAGTCTCTTTCCTCAATACCCCTTTCATGTAGTCCGTGGTTGCCAATAAGCTTGCGCTTCATGGGGAGTGACACATCAGAGCAAACTGAATTTAGTGGTGGTAGGTGCTGCCACACATCTGCATCAAGCGCTGTGACATCACAGCGTTGTAGATGGTGCGGTTCGGGGCAAGAACCATGTGTCGGGATACTACTGTAGCCGTTGATAACCTTGTTCAGTTTCTTGCTTGAGAACAGAATTTGGCCTGTAAAACACTTTGCCAAGGACTGGCCCCCTGTTGACACAACAATGTAATTACTCATCAGCATTTCGTGATAAATAAAGATTTAGTTAATTGGCAAAACGACATAAAAATAAAGTGACTTCAAAACTGGCTTGCATACATTGACTTAATGGTCACAAAATAGTTGCACAGTACCGCTGCATCTCTCACCTCTTCCAGTTTTCTCTGACGCTTCTGGGTGCATCCAACAGCTTATATACGCGTGAGGTTAGGGGCAATCGTTTTATTTTCCTCTGCCTCTGTATTTATTTCAGGGAGGCATCTAGCCTGCACAAAAAAGTGATGCATGACAAATCTAGTTCCAATGGCTTGAAGCATACAGGTTCTCTCCATATCTAGTCATATCCATTGTTTAATTTGAATAAAGAAAGGAACAAAAGCCCTAGAAGATCTGCTACTGTTGACACTATTTTCAATAACAAGTAATGTCAAGATTAAATTTTGAAAAATTTAATGGTATAACATTGTATTCATTGACACACAGGGGGAAGAACACTAACCACAAAAACCATTTTCCGGGTCAGGCAAGTGACCTTGCTTGCTGTGTTACAAAAGGTGACATCTAACTGTCAATAACCTATTGGGTTTACTTGGCATTGGAGAAACTTATAAGCTTTATTTTCCACAGCAAAGATATATGCTATGGTATACTGTAAGCTAGCAAATATAACAATATCGAACCATCTATTACAATTATGTATGTAACTATCGAATTACCTGGCTAGCTGCTCTTCAGTATCCTCTCTGTTTAATGCATCACCGATTTCACTAACACTTCAGCCAGAATAAGTTAATAAAAACATTAATATCACTCGAATAACAGGATTTATCTTCTTTCTCCTGGCAGGTGTATTACAGATACATCGCAGCACCATTTGTGAATTTGATAAAAATCCACATTATCCAAAGACCCACCACATTGTGAGAGGAGAGTTTACCTCAATGAATAGTACTGGTACAACATCAATGCATATATGCATTCCCAAGCATCTATAGAGTACAAACACAAAAAAAGTTTAAATAAATTGCGAGGTTCCAAACTCGGCAGAAATCTATGACAATTAATTAAATCGAACTGCACATTTTTTTAAAAACAGCCGATTACCATTATGTCTCTGCTTTTGAGTCAATGGCACCTCGTTCTCTTCTGAACACCAGTCATGTACTTGACCTATGGTTGCTCATGTTTGAAGCCAGTTTGATAAAATTGTGTGGGCTTACCATACAACTTCAACTTTCACAATATTCACTGCAATTACATGATTCAATAAAACTTGTAGATAAGTGGTTAAAGGTCAACTACAAAGATTTTTTTTATTCCATTTTTCCAAAGTTCTATGTTTTAAAAGGGTATCGTGACCAAAATAAGGTGACTGCGCGCTTTGTTTCTTTTAGAAAAATGATTTTTAAATGTATATTTCCCCCGTCGAATCTGACAAGATACCGCTCGGTAAAATTCGTGAATTTCCGTACAGTGACGTCATTCGGGTTGTTTGCGAATATTCATCGCCATCTTTAGCCTTCCCGGTTGGTTGACAGCGTGTGACTAACTCGTCTTTCTTCACGGTCTGGTGCGTTTCTTGGTGTGGATTATGCCTTATTGTTGTGCGTTTGGTTGTCGGAACAATGAGAAGTCAGCCGTAACTTTTTTTGTTTCTAAAAGAGATATGCGCCGCATATGGGTGTCGAAAGTTAAGCGTAAACACTGGAGTCCTGCCCTTATATACTCTGATACTAGTTATACGACATTTCTATGTTCTGATCATTTCGAGAAAAGTGCTTATGAGACTGACCCAGAGCTGCTCAAAAGTCTAGGATTTCGTGAGAAACCTAGGCTCCGAAATGGTATTGGCAGCTGAGCAGATAGATAAATCAAGTGACAGTGGTGAATCACAGACTGAGGTGTCACACTCAAGTACTGCCGACCTAGGCTAGGCGAAGAAACTTCGCCCGTCAGCGTCCGCGCTGTTTGCTACACCAGGGGCGAGTGCCTTACCGTTTGCCGACCATGAAGCTTGCTCTCACTTGTCATCAGGGGTGCAGGCAAATGTTTTGGTGAGTGTCACAAGGCAACTGCATTATTATATATGATGAAATGCATTGGCAGGGATAACTTCTGTTGTATGCATCCATGTGTCTTTTCAGAGTCAATTTGTAAACATTTACATCCTTAAAGGCTATGATGAATGAAATTGTAGCATACTTATTGATTTGATACCAAAGATGGCTGACAAGTCTCTACAGACACAGAGTTATATCTTTCCTGGGATAAAGAAATATTCAAGAGGTACCCATCTCACCAAAAGTGTCACCAGAGGCACCCAATATGAGCCCCAGGAGGTATCTGTTGGACTGACCTCACTAACGAAGTGATGATGCTGAGATGGATACTGATGATGACATGGCGTTTGAAGAACTGTTAGGTAAATATTGTTTTGTTTGTAGTGTAATCACAGGGTTTTATTTGATGGAAACAAAATTAGCTCACAGAATGCTTATGTACAGTGGTGTTGATCTGGAGGATGGCCCTAGTCAGAATCAAAGATACCGGGGGAGTTTTGCTTGTTTTGAACAAATCGGCGTGAATGGACACCGTAAGATGTGGGATTGCCAACCTTTTACAGGAGCTATGCCCGCAGGGAATTTGTTTATGGCTTCAGGGATTTTTGTTAGTGGCAGTAGTGCTATTAGAACACTGAACATGTTCAGGTATGGGAAAATCCAAAGCCTGTCAAAGTACCAATTTCTTTTGGTGTGAACATGCATTAATCTAAAATGAAACACATGTTATTTTGACATTTATTACCGAAACCTGAATAAGTTTCATTTGCACAAACATTGTTACCCAATTAAAAATTGGCATATAATATAACTTACTTATTATATGACTATCATAAAATATGAATATCATTGATTTGCTTCAGACTATGTACATCAGGTGCTTGATCTAAGGCAGGTGTCGATTCTACCTGACCAAGAAATCTTCCGCTCCATTGTAGATAACCTGTATATTTGTCGCCCAGGTCAGGAAAGGATTTTCTAACAGCTGTTACCACACAGGCTGCCAGCAATTTCCTGTTTCTTTTGCCCAGTCTGTGCCATATCCAGAGTGTAAACTGGCGGTAGGCTAGATACCTGAATAATCTGAAGCAATATGTCAATTAGTTGTCTATGGTTTTAAAATAAGTTGTATAGTTAAAAAAACAACTGTCATTTGTCAACCATTCCCTCACTTCATAATTTTATTGTAAGCTCTGCCTCTGGATTTCATGTAACTGGCATTATTTAATCTTGGCTATGTGAACACTGAATATTTTACACAGTGGAATTAATGTTCACTTTGTAATAAATATGATTGTTCAACCTCAAACCATCGTTTTTGGTAGCAATAATGGCTAACTTACTCATTGTAGAGACCTCATCTCCAACAGGTCTGTCCATTTGAATAGATTCAAATTTGGACACTTCCAGCACATTTTTATTCATGCAGCTAGCCCGGAATCTGGGATGCTTGGTGATGCATGTCCATTCCTCCGTTAGAGCCATCACTCTCTCCAAACTTATGTAGCACTCTCTGGCTGTGTCCATTGGGATGCAGTAATGACATCTACACCTAAGTTAGAGAAATAATTAAAGAGTCATTGTAAATTTATATTTGTGGTACAATGAATGAATATAAAAGGAAAATACTTTATAAACTGCATGCAAACATCTGTCCACAATATTCAATGTGCTCGGGGTACAATGACGAAGCTACATTCACTAGCAAAGTACTATTTGTTGTAGTAGTTAGGTCTGTCAACATACCAACCTCAACTTACAGAATGTGTAAATTTATTGGGTAAATGGAACTAACGATTATTTTTTACCAGTTAATATAGTTCAATAAAGCCTGGGAAGGGTATTCTAAAACTTACCATTCATCGAAATCTTTTGTTGATTCTTCATCCGAAGCGGACTCTTGAATTAGCTCCCTGTGTCATTTCGTAGTGTGACTTGGATTTTTCAACAATACGTCCGTATTGGCTCAAATAAATAGTCATGGACATGATTTCCCACATTGTTATGCTATAGAGACTCGTAAACTTCATCAGAAGACGACATGGCGTGTCAAAACGGTGTAATTTTAAAGTCCAAACAATCGTTTTTCGCTTCGCTCGCTCGCAGTCAAATTCTCTTGGAGTCAGCGCAGCAGGAATGACGTCACTCAACGTGCACCTAGCGGCCAACTGAGGCAAAATGGCATCTAGAAAATGGCTTCGTATTTTCTTCCGAATGAAACCTTATCGGTGGATTTTTAGTACTTATGCATGACGTTGCAATGAATTATGGGTCCCCGTTGGTTTATGAGTTATAAATCTTCAATTTGAAACACATTATAAAGAAATGATGAAAATCGTTGAAGTTGACCTTTAAATGAACCAATGCTTATTAACTATATTCACAGCATGTATGGCACCCCAACAACAAGGATACTTTACTAGTTACTAAACTAATTACAGCCTATAAATACCAATGACAATGCCTTGTAATAAAGCAGGATACTCCTCCATTTCTTTTGATGTACTATCTTTGATAAGCAGCAACTTGGCCAATCTGTCACTCAAGGTTTGGCCTTCAAAACCATTTAAGTAATCACATTATTGAAAAATAATATAATTTGGGTAGTAGAAAGATAATAAGTAAGGTACAGGTATTTATACTTGCATATTTTAGAAGTGATTTTCTGTCCATAGTTCAGGAGTGATTCCACAATAAAGGTCTGACATATTCCCATGGGTAATATCTTTATCGATCTTGCTGAATTTGCCCAAATAGGCCCGGCGTCTCTCAGTTCATTCACCATCAAAAAGCCCAGCGCCTTTTGTGCTCCATGGGCTATACTGGATTTACGATTAAAAACTATTTGATGTTTCAGCATGACCTTTGTTGGTAGCCATGGAATTATTAATAAGGATATTTTTAATATATAATATCATACATTATTTCACAAGTATATTAATCAATATAATATTCCTGTAACTTTAATTTACATTCTTACCTGACATATAATCTAGTGCCAATACACATGGAATATTGGTACGGCAAATGTCACTCCAGCACTTATGCCTTTTTTTTGCATATGCAAGCCAACAACACTGTTTAACTAAAATTGGCAACAACTTTCAGTATTTGGATTGCATGGTTTAACAATTTTTGTTTGGTTACTTTGACAACAGTGCTTAGTAAACAGCCCAAATGATACATTAAGATGTCCACATTCTCCAAGTTTTTTACATCATGAAAATACGGTATGCCATTCCGGTAAGAACAGAAACAAGGTTATCAGTATGTTAAGGATGTTCATCCAGATATATTATAATTGTGGTTAGAATCTAAAATATCATACATGCTACTTCAACAGCTATAGCATAACAGAAAGCCCATTCTCCAATATCACATGAAGCCCATTCCGATGTATGGTCTCAAATGCCACAGTTATATCATCAATACTATAGCATAAATCTGCTAGATATATCATAATGCATGTATGGTCTCAAATGCCAGTTATAACCAGTTGAAATTCAGATGAAAATTGTTAGATCTGCATGTATATAAACTTCTCCACTCAGTAATAAATCATAAAGGTCTAGTCCTGCTATATGCCACCATATATGGTGCATATAATAAACGTTTGGCATCAAATACCCATGTATATGTGATTGCTGTTTTTGTACCTGCATGAAGCAAGAAATTAACACATGACATGACTAAATCATGTTGAATTGATGGACAAATCGTAGCTTAGTTTGATTACACCAAAATATTCACATTATGCCACATTGGTCTAGCTGTGGCAAATGAGTTACTTGCTTAAGGGTGCCTGCTTTGCAATTATGACATTCTACACACAATATTAAAACTATACAAAAAGAATTGACCTTACCGCTCCCCATGTTTCATGTCAAAAATCTTGCAAGGCAAGTCACGGTTACAAACAGATGCAAATGCATCAGTAATGTCCAGCTTAGCCGTCTTGTTTTTGGCACCGAGAACGGACCCAGCTTTGAAATTGCTACAGTTTTACAATATCAATATGAGGACAACGTAATTATAAAGATGGTCAATGCTGATCTATATAAAATATTACATCATTAAAGTAACCAATCAATTTAGCTGACTTGTCTATACATATATATGTTAGTGCAGGTTAATGACACAACAAATATTAATATGCAACATATTTGACAGTATTTAAAATATATATTCCACACCCATCAGGTCTACAGGGTTGGCTGTGTCACTATAGTGGCCGAAAAACTGGTCTACCTCATTCTGATGCAGAAAGAAACGGCCTTCATGTATAGGGGCTCTGACGCGATGTCCCGATTTTGCCCTACGATTCAAATTCATGTTGCCATCCATAGCTTTTTGACGGTCGACTCCATCCAATTTCTATGAAACAAGTAGATTATTTTATGTGCATAGTAGTTATTATCAAATTTGTTCATACTGCTTAAGTAATTGTATCAATTGGCAATTTCTTTGCATTCAAGAGTCTACCTGTGGGCAAACAGGCCACTGAGATCCATCTGGGAATCCTAACCAAGTGAACTGCAAGGCGCCACAATTATGCTCAACCCCACAAAAGTTCAAGATTGATTCCCGCTGATGCTTCTCTACAAGTCATCAATCTGCATGTAAAAATATTGATATTTGGCTTACATTATCAATCCTATCACATTTATTGAACGAATAAAACCTAGGCATTATTCAAATAATCAGTTCAGCCCCTATGAGCATGTGTACCAATTCCTGATCTGCACTCTTGCATGCCAACACTATGGCTCTCGCATGAAATCAAGAGTAAATGCCACTCTTGAACTAGATGGCATTGACGCCCAATGTCCATATTCCAGTAGAATGACCGGTAATGGCTCACAGTGGCACACATTCAATCCCTGTTTTTTGGCTGTGCACACCCATTGCCATAAGTTCTTTGGTTGCCATTTCATATATTGAGATGCTGCAATATTCAGCCACAAAATACAAGTTAATTATCTTAGGGTTTCAAGACTGTGGGTCTCACACAACCCTGAGTTCTGTAGGCTAAATGAGCAGGTCAATATACATTACCAAACAATACCTTGGCCATCTCTACTTATTTCAATTGGGGACCAATTATAATAGACTACATAGCGCAAGGTAAACACTCCTGTGTTATTCAATGTTTAAAAGAACAAACCTCAGGATTCCATTTTTCCAACTTCTGCATGAGTGTTATTCTGTGGTAACTCATCGGTTAATCATGCAATTTGCTTTATCTGGGTCCAGGGCTGTGTCAGATATGTCATGGGCCATACCTATACAGAAGCAAAATAAATTCTCAACACCTTGGTAGACATGGGATAACAATAGATTATATCAGATACATACCAAATTTCTCACCAAAAGTTCATTACTGTTTGCAAAATAAACATATTTAAGGTAACACAAATAACTGCATGTGTGAAGAGTGCACTAATGTATAAGTCACACAAAATTGGTCTTGAAAATTGGAATGAAATTGTAATCATCAATATATCCATAGAAGATAAGACTATGTAGACCAAGGAGCTTTTCATATTTTGTTATATGTCTAAGTTTACTTGTTAAAGTAGAATTGATTTATAGAATGAGGTGCCATGCAGATGGCGTTGGCAGTATGAAATTTGCACTGAACATCAATATTGGCAGACCGCTATGATCACAACGCTGACATGCGACGCTGCACAACAACACGGCATGACAGCTGTGTTGTGCTTAGCTGGATTTGCACTACATGACAAGTTTGCTTTTTATGAATGGTCCAACAGACACTAAAAACATAGAGATTGGGGAAGTAAACTGAGCTTCAAAGGGTTTGAAGCAGTGCTAATTACAATTTAACGTTACGACACATTGACTGAGCAACTCTGGGCTCCCGATTTGCTGCTGTTATTATGGCACAACTCAAAAACTTATGCAAACAGTTTCTAAATGGAGTTTTTATTGATTCTATATTATCCAATAACCATTCAATATAATTTGTTGCACAAGAGAAGAATTTAGTTTCAACATTCACAACTTGCCCCAGCGAGAATCTTCAAGTCAAAGTATGCTAATAAGTTTTTTACAATGACTGTAAGTTACACAAAATTTTTAGGCAGGCGTCATAGACCGGTGCCAGACCTACTGCACACCATAGAAGGGTGGTCAAACGTCAAACCTGTCTCGTTTGGACAGGGCCGTTCTGGACTGTTTGGTAGTCTCATATAAATGATCATTGGCAACAAATGGTGCAATGAAACATTTTTTACCTCTAATATACTACAAATGAAGAATATTGTTTACGCTCAATACCATTTTGTTATCCTTGGGGATTTTATTGCAACAAGCGAACAAAAAAGGCCATGAAAGATTTGTGCACTGCTTTATTCTTCATTCTATTGCCATCTTAATTACACCAATATATGGAAGAATGATGTGATATGCAGATCCAAGTGATAATCGATCAAAACTGGATAACTCTCTGAAACACGCATCTTTTCAATTATTACTAGCATCAATCTCAAGGACTACTTGGTAGACTCTGCTTAACATATTGGTATGATAATCTCTAATGGTACGGTCAATTTAAAGACACTATGTACCCAGCTTACATTCCCTAAGAAATCTTTTAACACTAAAGCTACGGCTCCATGGGAATGGTCCAAGTCCTAGGGCGATTTCAAATTGCGACTATGTCAAAGGGAAGGGAGACTGAGTATTCGTGTATTAGGAAGTTTGGCAATATGGAATTAAACTTATACACAAGTCAATTGAACTGTTGTAGTCAATTGCATGATTCACAGATATTTGGTGTGTGAGTGAAAATATTTTTCTATAAATTTATGTCATCCCATTGAACCTTTCAACCCCGAAGTGCTTATTGAAACATCCCAATGAACTTGGTGACCTGCATCGTTTTGAAACTCTTTTCTCCATCCCGTATTTCATAAGAAATACGGCAGAAATTGTCATAAAACTCAAAATGCGACAAAGCGGGTATTATTCGAGGAGATACTCTCACAAGGTTAACGTTAGGAAACTATCTGGGGAATAGGCAAGGCACTCACCCCTCGTGTTTTGATGATCTGATGCCTTCAGTGCGGATGTGAGAGATCAAAAGTAGTAAATAGTGCGGACGCTGTCAGACAATAACATAAGTTTGAATTTCTATAACGTCATTGGGTCATGGGGCTGTGTGAGACTTGTCACTGCTGACACTTGACTTTTTGTAATCATGATCGTGGCTAGTGCCGTGAGCTCCCATGTCGCGATTAAGCACTGGTGTTTCAACTGGATACCACACACATCTTCCGCAAAGGCCATAGAAAAGTTGTTGTGAACATGTTCCTTTCATAGCGCATGCGCAGTGCGGTACTATTGGGAGCATTTTTATTTTTCGGTTCATCGAAGTAATTTTTTCGGGTCATCGAAGTTATCACGCCTATAAACAGATAAAAAGGTGACAATTTTTTCATGGTTTGTTGAATAACAGTCCTTTTGTGGGTTCTATGGGTGGTGGCCTCGTTTAGAGCCTTAGGAAGCGTTAACATTTCCCAAGGATCACCGACGGATGTCATCAGAAGAAAACATGTTAACAGCCGAGTCTTTAATCTTCGTAAAATTTCGAAATCATGAGAAATATAAAAATTATAAATAACTGAGAGTTTAACTTGCAAGATGTGAAAAAACCCTAAGATTGCCTAGATTGGCGCTCACATTGCCCTTGTGGATATTTGGCACGGCTGTAATCTTTTATCATGCTCGTGCATCCCCTCAATGTCTCAGTTAGCCCTACAAGACGTCTGATTAGACGTCTTACTTTCTCTCAAACCGACCCAATGTAGAAATTTGGAAACACAGCAACATGTTTGTTTTCAAGTTCAAGACCACGTGCATCGCGCATGCACAGAATTGCGTGACCTATCGACGCCTAATACTAAGGCAATGCGGATGAGGCGGCGGGATATTGTATAGCGATTTTTTCGGAAATGATATATAGATGATATTTCTTGAAGATTAGCGTCGAGTTGGGTTAATTTTTTGGGTGCGTTAGGACTTTTTGTGCACAGGCTCTTGATATATGTGATTTTCTAGATGCGTTATATAGCACATTAGCCAAACGCGTTTTCTTGGACGCGCGGAAAATGCTGAAGCAGAACGGTATATATTCATATCACCCTTCGACCGAAGCTATGTCTCAGTGAGCATCCATATTTGTTTCACATATTTAAAGACAAGATGGCATTAATTTCATGAATAATAGAATTTGTTAAGTTCAATATTCAAAGATTATGTCATCCATTATACTGTCTGCCAATCGACTCTCATACGGGGTTATCATTTCACATATCATTCCCAATGGGAGTGAATTAACTTCTTGAATAATATTCTATATCCTTATTTTGTCTTATATCTTGAGCATTTATCCGCATATATGCGGGAAATGGAAATCGCTTTGATGTACATTGTTTTATGCCTACTTTTATAAGAATTTTGTACATGACATACATTATTTCGTAAAACAAGTGGAAAATAGTTAAATTGACATCTGCTTCGCCTGCGCCATTTGCTCACTGAAACTGTCATCGTATCAAAAGGTTGACAGGGGTGTCTTCCGGTAGCCGAGGGCGCTACTGTCATCCTATGGCATACGCATGAC
This sequence comes from Urechis unicinctus, assembly GCA_034190875.2. NCBI lineage: Eukaryota > Metazoa > Annelida > Polychaeta > Xenopneusta > Urechidae > Urechis > Urechis unicinctus. The sequence goes on from CM067343.1 coordinate 53,343,162, forward strand.
CGGCGACTCCCAGTCTCCTGTTGTATACGCTGACCCCTGTTGCATCGGGTGATAACGCTATATTCATCACAGCCCAAAAAATCTAACTATAATAATTTGATTTTCTTTTGCATGACAACTACGCTAGCTGAATAACATTTGTTGGAAGATGTTGATGCGGAATTCAAGCATGCAATTACTTGAAAGTAATTATGTTATATCGTTCATTTGGATATCATAATCTATAAAGCCTTAAATGAGCCTGTGCATATTTACGAAAATCTCGTTTATGCTGATGAGAAAATATCCAATATATTGGTACCCACAACGCATCCTTTAAAGGAGACATGCCCGGAAGATTTCGTAGCGCACATGAAATATTCCTAGGGCGCCTCGTCCATTAATTAAATCTTAGCGGCCGTGATTCTTATAAAACTATATGCGCTGACCAAACATGCACACTTAGTATTTACGAGTGACGAAATGTGGTTTTGCGATTTACCTATAATATGAGGCATTAGGCCTTGTTGTTTATACACTCATTTCAAACGTTCTATGCTCAGTGTAACAATGTCGACAATGTATTCTCAATTACCCGTCATATTTCAAGTAGAGTAACTCAGAATGAACCTAACACAAATCAATACTTTCCAAAAGTTCAAGAGTAGAATGGATCCCTCTGGGACAAATAATGAGGTTTTAAAAAGGCACCAAAATTACATGTTAGATGTGGCAAGATAACAATGTCACGATTTGTCATTTTGTACAACAGTAGGCTAATAGTGTTAATCAAGCTAAAGGACGTGAAATGTAGTCGAATGCAAAATACGTACTTATGGGTCGTGTCGTATAGGTTAATCAGATCGAATTATTGGTGCCAGTACCAAGGTCCCCGCAAAATGAATAGCAAGAGCCCGGTACGTCTAATAAGTGCTCTGCACATATCAACTGTTAAGTCCAGAATCCTAACAGAATGATCAATTATTCAAGTCGGTTAAAAAACTATGAAAGTGTCATCAGTGACCCGTCGATTACAGTATAAAACATACCACTTACTCAGTGAATAGAACTTTTAAATGCCGCAATGTATCCATAGAACTCGTCTATCAATTCCGCATTATGATGTGCCCATCATTTTCAGTAAATTGCCTTGTAAACTCATGAAGGTGCACGAATGAGGCAAGCTTAAGCACGCCCACATTGCATTGGTTAATGTCAAACGCATTTCTATTCAGTATGGTGAAGCAATAACATTGATGCTACCTATTTGGTGAAAACTCATGTACATCTAAGGTAGGTACTCGTACTTATAATGATTTGTTCCAATTGTGTTCAGGTTTTCATATTTAAGTACATTGGATTTTACGATGAAGCTGAATGCGAATATGTGCATTGCGTGCTTGTGTGCATTACATTAGTAGTTGGAATAAAACGACCACCATCTAGTGTCTGAACGAGGGGGCTTACGGTGGCTGCGGTCATGACCGCGATCTGAAATTGTGTTTTTTGAGCGTAAAAGATTGTGGAAAGCAGGTGAAAAATATTCGAAACGCATTCATCCGTTGTATTCGGTTCGTCAATGCGATTTTAATTTGTAAATATTTGACTTTTTGTTATCGAAGCAAAAGTGTAATGCAAGAACATCTCAATTGCCTATTTCTTCCGAGATATTTTTTATATATTATGTCACTGCTACCCCGATCGTACCTCATTATGACATGTCTATATGACTACCTGTGTCTTGGTGTTGAGTTCAGGTACAGTAATGTGTTGCGAAACAAACAAATCCTGAAGATTACAGCGTTTGTATTGACATAGCTGATGCCAGAATTAATGTGCCGATATGCTTTCAAAGGAGGATTTTACTTCTGCTATTAATATACATAATTTTTCCTTATCCCTCATGAGTACCATGCCATTATTAAAGCACACCCTTTGTACATAATAAATTCACCCCTATGAGCTTACGAAGAGCGCACTCGACATACAGTATATGTGCTATATTGGAAGCGCAAAAACAATATTATATTGGACCAAAATGCACTCTAAACCTATTATTATTGACACCGTAAAACACTAGAATTGTGTTACTTGGTGGATTCTGTCTAATTGATCTATCGTCCTATCACGCGATGTCGTCCACACTGGCCTATGCGGTCATCATGCTGATTAGCAACGTAAATTTTAAAACCAATATAGCACATAGACTTAGAGGCTAATGTGTCGGCTTGACATGGAAGCATATCATAATAATGTTTTCATTGAAACAGAAGGATGACGCACCCTTTTTACGAAATTGAGCCGTTCATATATCGATATGTTCATATCTCGATGCCCATCACTTACAATGATTGTATTGGCACTTAGAGAATGAAAACATCGAGCGTAGCCCTATATGATCGAATGCGAGGGACAATACATGCCGCATCAGCTGCCGAAAAAAACAGATGTCAAGCATATTTGCCATGCCTGCACATTTTTTGCTATGTAGCTCAAAAACATAGGAGGCCAATAACTTGCTCTAATATGTACTTTGTCAACAGAAATGGAAACAGTGCTCAAACTCTTTTAATCATTTGTACCTTAAAGTTACTATCATACGCAGCCGGCCTGGCATGGATGTATCATTACCAGCCAATCAGGAAGTGCGAAACTAATTCGCCTATCTGTAGCTCAATATTGCCTGATACTTGTCAGGTCTGTCAAAGTTTGGCAGTCACTTGTTGTTGACGTCATAATGCCCATTAGGATAACAGATTGGACATCATAATTCTCAACACTGTATCTTTCTCACAGGTGTCAACTGACATTACAAAGGACTGTGTGGGAGATATGAAGCTATAGATGCTGTTGTGTGTGCAACCCACGAATTTGTAACGTATATTTGATTGTGTCAACCAACTGCGGTTGATGCCAGATCACCCAGTAATTTGACAGTATAGCTGTAGGGCCAATAATGTCAACGCGTTGTGCTTCCACAGACAATGGCATTAACGAGCAGCTGAAAAAGAAGGGCATCATTCAAATAACGGCGCCACCACCCACGGACCACAGTCCACGTGTAACTCATTAAACATAGCCATCCCGCTATCAGGCATGATTGAATGAGCTGTTTGAGTTTAGACGACCTTCACTAACCGGTGGCACCATATAATTGTATTTCCATATATTGTGGTTATGTATATGTCTCGACTTTAGCAGATCTTGGAAGTGGGCGTGCTGTAAAATGCACTTTAAAACCCCTTCATTCTGGCATTTTAAGAACGCCCACAAGCAAGAACACATATATGGATAGATACAGCACCATCCAAATGACCATGTAGCATCGCATCCAATTACCACTAAAAGCATTGTCTACGGCAGTCTCAGTTGAATCGCTAATATACCTGGACCCGCCATATTTAACTGACAGGAATTGAATACGTTTGTATATCTCAAATGTGACGTACTGAATTGCATGTCAATCAACGCAATTTGATAAAGCTCACAATTTTGCTTTATAACAGGGATCGTGTTGGTCATTCGCTACGTTAGATGCGTTCTTTATAGTCTCTCAGGTTAAATGTGCGACACAATGTTTTGCACGTACATGCGAAACCCCTTGAGCAAATTACTTGAGTAGAAGGGCATCATGAACGACACGATGTTACGCCTACACATTACGATACATTTGTTTTGCACGCGAAAATTGTAGACGTTCGTGCATTCTCTTGTGCCGAACGAGGCACGTGTGGAGGGCAAAACATTGCTGGGAGACTCCCCGCCCCCCCCAAGGTACGCCAGGGAACATCTACCAGGAAGAGACACTTTATTTCAAAATGCAAGGAAATTGATTGTGCTGTGCTAACAGTAATGATGTTACAGGGGGAGTAATATAATATCATTCAATGAAAACAAACCATTTAGTCTTATCGTATATAGTGTGCCATCTTAATCTTGAGAAGTGAAACACCCGAAAGATTCGGCATTATAACCCCTATTTACATGGACATTGCATAGCTAAGTGAGCGTGTGACGCAGACGACCAGGCTCTGCTTGCCAGATATAGCGTGTGGTTTAGCAAAGAAACGAAAGATATGATCAACAATTTTTATCACTTAGTCATAAGGGTAACACAATAGAGCATCTCACAAATAACTGATTCGTTGCTCTATATTGACATTGAAAAAACGTCGTGCTAGCGTAACTCGACAAACTATTATTGTGGAAATAGAAGCATTTATCAAGCGTCTGCAGACGTTTTACTATATTTCACCTATGGTTGCCCATATTTAAGCCAGAGTTGTTGTATAATTAATTACAAGACCATAGAAAACTTTGTCACTACAACTTAAGCGATGAAACAATTATGGGTTTCCCTGAGACAAATGTATATATTATTCGTGCACAAGTTACCCACCCGGTTGGGTCCTCTGTCTATAACAACCATGGTGTGTAAGTTTCATTTGCCGCACATGATATGATTACAACATGGAGCGGAAACATTTGAGTGATTTAGTCACAAGCCTGATCATGCAGCACGAATTAAATAGAGATAATTACGTGCTATGTGGGGTGCTTCTGCAAGTGCATAATTGCATGTCTGGAACCGCAAAATAATCTATTAAGGATAACGCTTTGCTATCAATGTTGCACAACATTAGTTTACAAGGGGCAATCATACAACCATTGCACGAATGGATCTTGGTTTTAAATTGGGCAGTTTGAGACGAGGTTTTAATGGCACAAATACTTTTATCCTATCTCAATTTTGCGTTGACGAAGTGCACAACAAAATTGGCTGCGTAAATCCGCTTGAGTCATCTTCTGAAACAACGCATATACATCAATTTGCATACCGAACGGCGTAACCGATAACTAGTTACCAGTTTACTGCACTTATATGCGCCAGCCACATCCGCCTCGGACCTAAAGTGAATCAAGGATTGTACTTTTATTTTTCCCATTAACGAAAGAGAGTGCTTACTTTAGTTCTGTAAACTGTCCTTTGCATCACATGTAAGAATTATTTGTCGAAATATATTACAACTAGAGATGTGCTTTATCCACAAGTGATCTGATATGCATCATCATAAGTACAGAATCTGTCCGCAAGCGCAGGTAATTCCCTCATGCCCTGCGGTTTAAGTAATCTCCTATATAACAGTGATTGATGAACTCATTATAGAAACATGTAATTGGATGTTACATAGAGCTGCCGGATGAGACGCGTACGTGATTATTTCTGTGAAAACTTATGCCATGCCCCTAAGACAGCACATTCACAACAGCCAACTGACTTGGCTACGGCTCAATGCGGGCAGCAGTTATTGCATGTGTTGTGGACGTATTCCAGATAATTCTGTACACTGATGCTTAAACTGTTGGGCTGCCATATCGGTCATCCGCTACCAAAATGCCTTCATTGTAGTTTCTTCGTCTAAATTAGGCATCAACCTGACCGAATATTTAGTTTTTGCGCAAACAATGCCTTGCATGAGAAATATGAGAATACGGTCATCAATAAGAACGCAATAATAACATCATCATGTCACAACGCGCTGAGTTTTCAATCAGGAACTGTGACATTAGTGCGTATTTCGCCACCAACGAAACTCGTGTTGGTTGTCGTAAAAATGAACTGACAGTGACAATGTCATCCTCTGGTTCGATATTAAACCATTTCTTAGGAAAGCTTATTAGTGTATGCCTTTAACGACCCCCAACGACTTTGCATAGACAGAGTCGAGAAATTGACCTAAGGGTCTTTTTGTATGAAAGCATATCGACCTCGCAAAATGGCTATCAAGTTACAAACAATTGTGTTTCACGTTGTTATAAACTTCACCGAAAGACGGCGTTTCTTCACTGTGTTTGGCATAGTATGTTAGATGGACTGGAGCACGCTTTACTTGTAAATTTGCATCAATTTGAAATTTAAACATCCTAGACGTTAACGATTGCGCTCTGCGAAAGCTTCAATCAACCCAGATTTGTAACACCGATGCTTACGTTCGGGCAAAAGTAGGTATTGAAAGAAAACGGTAGCACACATAGACAGCACAAATAGGCAGTTATGGTAATGGCTCAAGTGGGATGCTGTCGTAAAATTCTCCATTGTAGCGGCAAAGTATAGGTTGCAATAACAAATGTGATTAATAGAGCATCTATGAAGTCATATAAGGGATATACAATAATGACAAATGGTACATATCGTATATGTATGATTTTGTATGTAGATACATGTATATATATATATAAATAGAGAACGGCAAAGTATATGGAGAGAGATATATTTTATCTAGAGATTTCTATGTATATTTATCTAGGGAGAGATCTCTCCTCTATCTGTCTGGGAGGGAGAGAGAGAAAGATTTATCTAGAGAGAGAGGGAGAGAAATAGAGGGGAGAGAGAGGAGAGATAGATAGATATCTCTCTCCCTCTCTCTTCTCTATAGATCTATCTTTCTCTATAGAGAGATATCTCTCTATCTCTCTCTCTAGATCTCTCTATCTCTCTCTCTCTCTCTCTCTCTCTCTATATCTATATCTCTCTCTCTCTCTATAGATATATATATATATATATCTATATATATATATCTATCTCTCTATATATCTCTATATATATTATCTCTATATATATATATATATATATATGCTTTTCGCAAACTGTCAAATAATTGTCTTATGTGGCCCATCAGCTTTGTCTATTGCTACTTCAAACATCGCTGCTTATTATCGGTATCGGTTTGACGAGCACAATTTTCTTACATTGGGATTCGCAGGCGTATCGACTCAATGTTGTCACTACAGCGTCGGGGAAATGCAAACCGACCAGAGAACCAGGGGCGCCCTACTTAAGCAATGACGCACAAGGCGCATTGCCCTAGCATCAAAACCATTCTCATCTATCATCTTTACGACATCATCTGTTGTCAGAGGTGAAGGTAAACCACACTATTTCATGTCATGCTTGTTTAGATCTTTCTTGCTTTTATTAGCTCATTGATCTTCTGCGTCGTTCCCAAGCAACGCACAGTAAAGCTCGTGATCAAAGATCTCATGCATGCTCAGACAGAGCATGTAGTAGTTTGCATAAAACACTGACAAACAGGCTTCCTCCTTCATGGTTGTAATGTGGAAAATACATTGACGTGATGCCAACGCTTGATTCGGGGACTCATAGTACTGAACGAACTGCACCTGGAATAAAATTATCCTAATGAAACGTCCCTTGTGGGGGTCTTATCAATCAAAAGTGGACCACAGCTAGGACATCGCTCAATGAATATTGGGGTTCAACGGGTGTTTCGACTAAGAAGGATGATATAAATTATACGGATATTGAAGCTGTCACAAATGATGGTTGGTAAACAAATCAACAGAAATGTTGAGGACAGCGGAGCCGATGTGACAATGCATCATTCATTTTGTGGCTAAGCTTCAATTACACTGGAAAGAGGTAGAGTGCTGTATTTGCATGTAGCATCGAGATAATTACCAAAGCGTTTTGTAATGTGAACATTAGTGGATTGTTGATGTAGGGTTTGGCACTGTGCAACGCATTCGTGTTTGATTGGACCCTGGCATGTGTTTGCATCAATCGGTGCTTTGGAGCTGAATACCCTCGCCGATTATTTTCATATGTTCTTCGCAACACTTCGTATGATTTTTAATGGCTCGAATGCATTGCTCTCCTAAAATAGGAGACACCCTATGTCAGAATGCAAAGTAATGTGTTAAGCTGTGATAACAGTGAGGATATTAGATGGGGAGCAATGTTATGTTCTTCCATAAATCCATCTTTCCATAGGTCATATCGTAAATAGCATATGCGTGTCCCATTAGTATCATAAGAAGTGAAACACCCACATGATTCAGCACTACAGCCATGCAATAGACCGGCCAGGTCATTTGTTTATTAAAAACCATGGATTGTAAGTTAAGTTTGCCGTGATAAGATCATGGAGCGGAAACATTTTAGTGATTTAGTCGTCAAGTAAAATCTGATTATAAAACACGAATTAAATGGTAATAATGAAGTGTTACGTGGTGTGCTTCTTCAGAATGTCATGTCTTGTAACGCAAAATAACGCAACAAGTATAACGCTTTGCTATCAGGGATGGTACGTTGCTGTACATAATTAATGCACATGGGGCAATGATGCAATCATGTGATCCATTTCTAATCCCAGTTTTCTTGGTGTGTTGTAGAAATGTGTCTTTATAGGAATAGTGCATTAAAACTCGCGGGAATTGCATACCTTTATTCCGTCTCGGCATAATACGTATTACTATGGTGGGTTAGAAACGCTCCCGACATTAATAGGAAGACTTATGCTCTGACGATAGATCTCATTAACACATCACGAGAAGCAGCACAAATGCAAGTTTCAATGAAAATGGCGAACTGGAAAAGAGATATGCAGTCGTTACACACCATAAACACATCAAGCAAAACTCTTATTTCACATAGAATATTACTTTGCGTGGCCTTGGGAATGGCCGTGCACACTAATATTTCAGGACGGGCTATAAGCGACCGACCAGCTTTAATGGCAACAGGTATGGCACTGAACTGCAAAATAATTATTATGTGAACCACACCTTTTTGTTTCATCATGTTGTTTTTTTAATTCGAACATTCGCAGTATTCAACACGCCTTGGCATACTTAGTGTACTGCTTCGGCAACAAATTGTGAATGAGACATACAGCGAGTAGCATAATGTTTTTAGATATGTGGCGTTCCTCGTCAATACACTACAAAATTGCAAAACACGTTTCAAAGCGCGTTATTTTGGTTGCTATTACCATCTGAAGCCTCATTTCTCTTGCCTGGCAAACGTTCATGGCACACTTTTGCGGATGGAAGTATACCATCAAGTGCATACCATCAAGAAGCCACCATCCACAGAAAGTTGATAGCTGCTTGGGCGTCTGCACATGAATCTTGGAATTTATTAGGCGGTCTGACGCGAGGTAGTAATGGCACGAATAATCGAAGCAAATATTAAATGTCTTTCGAATGTTTAGGCTGCCACGAGAGTGGAAATTAGTGTTGATGACGTGAGAAGATTTATAGAACTATTTTTCTACGGTAAAGAAGATGAAGCTGAAGTGACAACACAGCTATCACGCTGTAACGGTGCGATAATAAAGGTGCATGCCATTGGGATACGTTGTATTAAAGCGATACTTCAGTGAATAATAACACGGCGTTATTTGATAAAGCTATCAAAGACAAGTTGTCTCGAATGAAATTAACCCGATTGTTCACTACAGGGAAGCTAAAATAAAGCATAAACTTTAGGAAAATAATCCCCTTGGCGCGGCCATGTTGGTGCGCATATTTTGGTGACGAAGGTGGATCAACCGTGCAAGACTCCGCAACTGGCTATGTCCCTATTTACCCTGCGCTTGCCGAGAAAGCAACAAACTGTGGTCGTAGTTTTTCTGATTCTAGTGGTTATAGAAATTATAGAGAATTCTCCGAACAGCGATAATGTCCGCGTTTGTACCGACCACTTTACCACCAAGCCACAAGGGGTTTCAAGAAAGTCAAGAGACTGTTGAATAAAAGTTCATTCCGTATACAGTGTTTATATTTTTCAAGCATTCAGCTCCTCGCCAAACTTCCGAGCAACGTGCAGCATACGCTAACAGAAAAGTCGGACATTTGCGATAGATCTATATATTCTAGTTCTGATCGATATAAATAATTCTCCATGTACAAAGTCCTAAACTGCTTTGAAGATCATTATCACCCAATACCATTAACGCTTTCTTCATATTTCCTTACAAGCAATTTATCGGGGTTTTTTCTTGCTTGAAGACCTTTCCAAATAAATGACTTTGAAAAAAATACAAGTTTTATCAGAATCTACTTTTTACAATTTGCACGAAAACTGTTTCCAGTTGTGGAGGCACAGTACAGCATGGAGCAAGATGCCCTGCGTACCATGTTTTACGGTCAGACCGCGTGGCTATTAGGGGATGGGCAATGGGATACACACGGTCATAATGGCCAATATGTTGCATGCATCGTCCTGAAGGAAGACACTGGTGTTATTCTTACCACAACAGTTGTTGGTGTTAGGGAGGTTGCAAATTCCAATGGCATAGAGTTAGGTTTCCAGCGGTGTTTGTTTGTGACAGAGTGGGCTTCTTGTTATTATTTTCTTTTACAGCAAGTTAAGTTAATGTTATTATTATGTTAAACTGTTATATGTGGCATGGAGGAGTAATTAAGTCATGACACGTGTATACAGTATTTATGAGTGACTAAAGGAGTGTGTATGTGAGTTGATTATCTTTAAGTTTGCTAAGTTCTAGCATAGTTATGTCTGGGTGACATGATTAAGTAGAAAAACTTGTCTCTTATCCTTGACTAAATGCATGGAAAAAATCCTTCAAAGATGCTTTAATTACAAAACATAATTGCATGTCTTGGGCATGATAAATATTTTGTTCAACAATTATATGATATAAGGAACTCAATCAATATTTTATAGATTGTATTACTACACCATCATTACACCCCTCTAGTTAGGTACCCTGGCTTGAGTATCCACCTTGACATGGTGCCAGGGCTCGGCATTTTACAAAATGGTACTGGTTATAATATGATTGTGAAAGTTTGAACTGACACTGTTATGTTCAAACAAGTACTTTGTTTATCATTGCTTGAAATAGATTATTTGCTAATAAAGAGAACAAAATTATTACAATGTTACATACATCAAAAATCGCTTTGCTTCTGACATTTCTTGCCAACACAGATAATCTAGAATAGTGGATAGTTTTTCACAGCGTGCACAAGACCACCACACCAAATTATCCAGTCGCCACCCCTTCGTTTCAACGTCTCTCTAATCCCATGTGCTATCGTCATCACTACCACTTTCATGTGCCATTCTTTTACGTTCGTTTCGAACCAATAGTCTTCGTATTTGGTTCTATCTCGTATGTTACGCCTTATCTTTGATTCTTTTGGTCGACATATTATTCAATATCTACCGCACCGCATGTATGCAACTCCGTGAGCCTGTGATATTCCACAACACTTAAAGAAATGTAATGTAACAGATAAGTTCACAGGATCTTTTCTGCGGACACTCTATCGTCTTTGCTTCCTACCTTAGTCTTAAGGCTTGGTGCTGCGATGCTACCATTGGTGACTATAATATCAATATTGATTTTTGAAAATGATGGATATCCATGTTCTGACACGCTTATAAAATTAGCTTATGGGATTGGCTATTGATAAGGGATGACTCACTCTTGTATTTTGTGAGACGCCGTTTTGTTACATTTCCGTGTTATTATCTACTTAATGTTGCACGAATAGAATGTGCGGTTCGATTACATGTATAGTAAGATTTTCGGTGGTTTTTAGGGCACGTACACGATGATGAACTGCCCAATGCAGCTCAACCCGACGTTTCTGGTTTACTTTCCGCCTTGGAGTTTAAACAATTAGTTACCGAGTGTGAGTCTAAATCTTTTCCTTCCATGGAAAATGATTATTAAAGTGTATATCAGGCCTCGTTGTATCGACGTTAATGCAATCGCATGCTGAGACTGTGAGCTCCTCTACTTGTTACAATTGTGGTTAGGTTTAATCCAAAAATACCGTTCAAAATACCATATCATATAGTATTATCATCCTTCAACTATTGAAATCAGGTAAGAAGACAGTATTTACAACTCTAAGAATGTTGTTTTATTATGAATAATGCAAAACAGTATAATATCAAGTGCTTGATTCAATTTTAAATCGTTAAACTATATCTTATGTATGCGTCACATGAAACATTGATTGTCCGTTATACTATAAGTGATGTTAACGCACACTCATACAACAAAACGTTTCCACGGTCCACTGTATAGTACATAAATCAATCTAAGCGAAACAACTGAATTTGGTGCAATGAGTAAAACAATTCGGTTTCGTGGATATGCCCGGTTTATTTGTTTGGTTGAACTTACCCAGCATTCGCTTGCTCAATATTGTTCCACGCAAGTATACGCATACTAACTTACCTTCCATTGCAAAATATAACATCGGTCTGGTGTGATATGAATGAGGTTTGCAAAATACGGTCAGTTAATGTGGTTTTATGGATAAGGACACTTCCACCAAAATATATCAGATACATACGTTGAAATAATATGCATTTCGACATCTGAGCTGTGATACTTGCTTTCGATCATAAATACCTTATCATACTGATGGCAGCAAATATGGTAACAATGATGAATGCACCGAGTGTCAGCATTCTTATATATTTAGAATATCACTTAAGTTTAAATGACATCAAGTACGCAAAATGGTTGCCGTTGACAATGGTATGACAATTCAACTGATTTACTATGAATATATCAAGCCACACAACGCTCATGGAAATGATCTTAAACTTAACCGATTAGATGCACAGTCGGCATATTGTATATTTTAAGTGAATTACCTGAGGACAAAATCGATGTAATAAGATCGCAGTCAAGGGTGTGGCTCATGCAATATATGTCTCTGCATGGTACATGCAGCAGGAAATATGTTTTAGATATCTCAATCCTATTGAGTTGATATTAACAGAGACGCAAATCCGGTACCAAATGTACGTCGCAATGCGTTGCTCTATGCTCCTTAATCTAGCCAACAAGTTTATAGATTTCAGAACACACCTGTGAACCATACAAACGTGTTTTTTGGCTTGTTGGAGTATATAGTGTGGAGACTAGGGAAATGAAGATAATGCTTGATGTTGAATACGAACGCATTTCAGAAATTCTAAGCATGCATGGTTTATCGCCTGAGCAGGAGCGCTTACAGCAGTACAATATCTAAATATACATCTAGTGCCATATTGCTATATCACGCATAGAAAAGTGACTTGAAATAACGTCTGAACGATTGTCGATAATAATATAGAGGTTTAGTTGGTGCGACGTGCATATAGCCTGTTTTATTCTAGTATTAAACTAAGTTCATATAAACAATTAAAACATTGAAACGTCTATAAGTTTGGTACAACCATGAGTGTAAACTACAAGAAATGCAGACGCAGATAAACATTTACTGCGATATTTCGGAATGGACAATTATAATGTTAATGCATTTTTGCCTAGATTTCATTGGAAGTGGTTGTAAAGCACAACTATAGTTATATGGCGACTAAAAGCGCATTAGTAGGGATTAACGACTCATAAATAACTGCCGGTGGTTATCTTTATATATGCATCCTAAGCGTTAGTCAGGTGCCTTAACTTGGACGCTCTTTGGCCAATGAGCCTCATGCGCTCGTGAATAAACGACACAAAAGTAATGCCTGTTTCAATAGCCGCCCCATAGATCATCAGCAATACGGTTGCATGTGCAACAAATCTCGCATCATAAGGCAATAATTAAGTTGTTCTGATCGCAGACACATTCTATGCTTATTTTTAAACCATAGTAAAATTCTCCATTAATCACAGTCGGTGATTTGTGCTTAGATTATGTATTCATTTAGAACATGTATTACCGAAAGCCAGTCATGCCAATTTATCGGCCTTAACAAGCAGCTGGCTTTAACGGCATGCATGTCAATTAACTGGTCAACAGATAATCAAAATACGTCCCTCGTTATCGATGTCTATTAGCGAAAGTACCACCACAATATAAAGAGACTGACCATATTTGCCTCGAGAAGTGACAAAATCTCCTTTGCCTTATTATTACTGGTGTTAACAAAGCATTAGTCTAATGCACAAAATTTACTGTATACTGGCGTAAAACAAGAGGTGCTAAACGAGCAATTGTTATGATCCCATAAGACTACATGCTTCGGAATACAATGCGGCCCATTATGCCTCAGTGTAAACAATTTGATGCTGATCTTAATGGTATGAGTTCAATTTAAGAACTGTACATTTATTTTATATGCATTTTTGCAGTGTATAACGTGAAAGGCTTTTGAAACCTATCATAGCCTCCCTTTGGTCTCCATCGCGAATCAGATGCACGTACTCCGTTTTTCACTTAATAATAAGAGATAGACAGGCCGTAACCGCAGATAAAGTTTAACCTGTCGTCCGCAAGAAGCGATACCAAATTTTTATCATCTATAGACGCGTGGAACCCTTTGCTTGGCAGATATATTGTTCATCACAGTGGGGAATGATAACAACAATCGATTTCCGAAGGGGCTGTGTCAAACTACTGACAAGCCAACCAACTATAGTGCGCGGACTGAGAAGTTCGTCATAATCACGGCCAATTACACTACATTAAAAACAGAAAAAGACAAACTAGCCCTCAAAACAGTGTCATATATACGCGTCCATTGTATAGTACTATTATATATTCATTCAAGCTTTCCACCTAATAACAATTGACGGATGCAGCGGAAATTACGCAGTTAATCTATTCTATGAAGTTGTTTACCCAGCTGCTGGTTTCTATCGGTGGGCTTCATGTCAACGCGATACTGATTGTTTGAATTTCGATGAGCGAATCAATTGGAGTGTGCAAGAAATAACACCTTTAAAGCAACGATAACATAGGTGTGATATCCTCAATAAAAAAGCTTCACCCGAATCACTATCTTCAAAGTATAATAACGCCACGTGCGAAATGTTATAAAACTGAAAGCCAATCAGGCATTCTACAAGTGGCTTCATCTACATAGAAAAGTAATCAGAACTGTGTCATGGCCCAACATTTTGATTTGAGTATTGAGTCGCAGAAAATAACCCCAGAATGGGAAAGCTATTAAGTTTGTCAGTGATTGAGTAAACAAATGAGCGACTCAGTTGTCAGTCTTTCATATAATGCGTTACTCAAGAGAGAAGCCAAGTCCAGTGAGCCAGTGAATACACCCTTGAGTAACTTAGTGCTTCTGCTGAGACGCATGATTGGACATATGTCATCTTATATGGTATACATCACCTCACAAGTGTGCAACGCCGGAAATTGTCCATTTATTGCGCTTCTGTGCTTAAACTAAGCACTCTTTAAATGCAAACGTTTTGATTAATGCAACTCAGAGAGCGGAAAAAAAGTGAGTACTGATTAAAATAACACAAATGCATGTTGAAATAAATTGCTTAAAAATTGCATGGATTTGGGTTACTGTGGAACAATGTAAAAACGACCTTGGTCAGTTTATTTTGATATTTGGTAAAATCTTTGACAGTCAGTAATTTGGCAGTATAGCTGTAGGGCCAATAGTGTCAACGTGTTTTGCTTCCACAGACAATGGCATTAACGAGCAGCTGAAAAAGAAGGGCATCATTCAAATAACGGCGCCACCACCCACGGACCACAGTCCACGTGTAACTCATAAAACATAGCCATCCCGCTATCAGGCATAATTGAATGAGCTGTTTGAGTTTAGACGACCTTCACTAACCGGTGGCACCATATAATTGTATTTCCATATATTGTGGTTATGTATATGTCTCGACTTTAGCAGATGTTGGAAGTGGGCGTGCTGTAAAATGCACTTTAAAAACCCTTCATTCTGGCATTTTAAGAACGCCCACAAGCAAGAACACATATATGGATAGATGCAGCACCATCCAAATGACCATGTAGCATCGCATTCAATTACCACTAAAAGCATTGTCTACAGCAGTCTCAGTTGAATCGACAAATCGCTAATATACCTGAACCCGCCATATTTGACTGACAGGAATTGAATACGTTTGTATATCTCAAATGTGACGTACTGAATTGCATGTCAATCAACGCAATTTAATAAAGCTCACAATTTTATAACAGGGATCGTGTTGGTCATTCGCTACGTTAGATGCGTTCTGTATAGTCTCTCAGGTTAAATGTGCGACACAATGTTTTGTACTTACATGCGAAACCCCTTGAGCAAGTTACTTGAGTAGAAGGGCATCATGAACGACACGATGTTACGCCTACACATTACGATGCATTTGTTTTGCACACAAAAATTGTAGACGTTCGTGCATTCTCTTGTGCCGAACGAGGCACGTGTGGAGGGCAAAACATTGATGGGAGACCCCCCCCCCCACCCTAAGGTACGCCAGGGAGCATCTACCAGGAAGAGACACTTTATTTCAAAATGCAAGGAAATTGATTTTGCTGTGGTAACAGTAATTCTGTTACAGGGGGAGTAATATAATATCATTCAATGAAAACAAACCATTTAGTCTTATCGTATATAGTGTGCCATCTTAATCTTGAGAAGTGAAACACCCGAAAGTTTCGGCATTATAACCCCTATTTACATGGACATTGTATAGCTAAGTGAGCGTGTGACGCAGACGACCAGGCTCTGCTTGCCAGATATAGCGTGTGGTTTAGCAAAGAAACGAAAGATATGATCACCAATTGTTATCACTTAGTCATAAGGGTAACACAATAGGGCATCTCACAAATAACTGATTCGTTGCTCTATATTGACATTGAACAAACGTCGTGCTAGCGTAACTCGACAAACTATTATTGTGGAAATAGAAGCATTTATCAAGCGTCTGCAGACGTTTTACTATATTTCACCCATGGTTGCCCATATTTAAGCCAGAGTTGTTGTATAATTAATTACAAGACCATAGAAAACTTTGTCACTACAACTTAAGCGATGAAACAATTATGGGTTTCCCTGAGACAAATGTATATATTATTCGTGCACAAGTTACCCACTCAATTAACATGCAATAGACCGGTTGGGTCCTCTGTCTATAACAACCATGGTGTGTAAGTTTCATTTGCCGCACATGATATGATTACAATATGGAGCGGAAACATTTTAGTGATTTAGTCACAAGCCTGATCATGCAGCACGAATTAAATAGAGATAATTACGTGCTATGTGGGGTGCTTCTGCAAGTGCATAATTGCATGTCTGGAACCGCAAAATTATCTAATAAGGATAGCGCTTTGTTATCAATGTTGCACAACATAAGTTTACAAGGGGCAATCATACGACCATTGCACGAATGGATCTTGGTTTTAAATTGGGCAGTTTGACTCGAGGTTTTAATGGCACAAATACTTTTATCGTTGACGAAGTGCACAACAAAATTGGCTGCGTAAATCCGCTTGAGTCATCTTCTGAAACATCGCATATACATCAATTTGCATACCGAACGGCGTAACCGATAACTAGTTGCCAGTTTATTGCACTTATATGCGCCAGCCACATCCGCCTCGGACCTAAAGTGAACCGAGGATTGTACTTCTCTCTTTCCCATTAACGAAAGGGAGTGCTTACTTTAGTTCTGTAAACTGTCCTTTGCATCATATGTAAGAACTATTTGTCGAAATATATTACAACTAGAGATGTGCTTTATCCACAAGTAATCTGATATGCATCATCATAAGTACAGAATCTGTCCGCAAGCGCAGGTAATTCCCTCATGCCCTGCGGTTTAAGTAATCTCCTATATAACAGTGACTGATGAACTCATTATAGAAACATGTAATTGGATGTTACATAGAGCTGCCGGATGAGACGCGTACGTGATTATTTCTGTGAAAACTTATGCCATGCCCCTAAGACAGCACATTCACAACAGCCAACTGACTTGGCTACGGCTCAATGCGGGCAGCAGTTATTGCATGTGTTGTGGACGTATTCCAGATAATTCTGTACACTGATGCTTAAACTGTTGGGCTGCCATATCGGTCATCCGCTACCAAAATGCCTTCATTGTAGTTTCTTCGTCTAAATTAGGCATCAACCTGACCGAATATTTGGTTTTTGCGCAAACAATGCCTTGCATGAGAAATATGAGAATACGTTCATCAATAAGAACGCAATAATAACATCATCATGTCACAATGCGCTGAGTTTTCAATCAGGAACTGTGACATTAGTGCGTATTTCGCCACCAACGAAACTCGTGTTGGTTGTCGTAAAAATGAACTGACAGTGACAATGTCATCCTCTGGTTCGATATTAAACCATTTCTTAGGAAAGCTTATTAGTGTATGCCTTTAACGACCCCCAACGACTTTGCATAGACAGAGTCGAGAAATTGACCTAAGGGTCTTTTTGTATGAAAGCATATCGACCTCGCAAAATGGCTATCAAGTTACAAACAATTGTGTTTCACGTTGTTATAAACTTCAACGAAAGACGGCGTTTCTTCACTAAGTTTGGCACAGTATGTTAGATGGACTGGAGCACGCTTTACTTGTAAATTTGCATCAATTTGAAATTTAAACATCCTAGACGTTAACGATTGCGCTCTGCGAAAGCTTCAATCAACCCAGATTTGTAACACCGATGCTTACGTTTGGGCAAAAGTAGGTATGGAATGAAAACGGTAGCACACATAGACAGCACAAATAGGCAGTTATGGTAACGGATCAAGTGGGATGCTGTCGTAAAATTCTCCATAGCTATATTTGCAATAAATAATGCATCGGGGATATATAAATGGTACATATCGTACATGATTTTGTAGCCGCCGGCAAAGTATAGGTGGAATGGAGCACTAACATCTTTTTAAATGTGATTCCTAGAGCATCTATGAAGTCATATAAGATATGTATCAGCCGCCAGCAATAATGACATTTCGGCTAACATTTACGTCTATAGCCCTAATTATTTTAGTGGGGTCAACTAACCCAGCTTCACATAGCCCTTAAATATTACTCGACGTCATGCGGTCATGGACAATCAGATGTATTTGTTATGTATATGTATACTTTGTTTATGGGGTTGTTTCGGTCGATATCGAGTTGCAATAACTTCTGACGCACTAGCAACAAAGGGCCTACGGCAGAAGCCAAGCAAAATTGGGAAGTATGCATATGTGTAAAATATATAGAGATATATATATATATATATATATATATATATAGATATATATATATATATATCTATAGATATATATATATATATATAGACATACATATATAGATATATATTAATAGCTATATGTAGGAAAATATATTTATGTATATATAGATATATATATATAGAGGATACATGTAGATATATATAATATCAACAAATATATATAGATAGATATATATATATATAGATATATATATATATATATAGATATAGAGATATATATATATATATATATATATATATATATATATATATCTATATATATATATATATATATATCTATATATATATATTTATATATATATCTATATATATCTATATATATATATATATGTTTTTTATATCTATGTGTTAATTGTCTTATATGGCCCCTCGGCTTTGTCTATTGCTACTCTCTCTCTATATATCGCTGCTATATATCTATATCGGTTTGACGAGCACAATTTTCTTACATTATATCGCAGGCGTATCGACTCTATGTCATAGCTCGGGGAAATATATATATAGATATATATATATTTCGCAAACTGTCACAAGGAGCATTGCCCTAGCATAACCCATTCAGGCTTTGTCTATTGCTACTTCAAACATCGCTGCTTATTATCGATATCGGTTTGACGAGCACGATTTTCTTACATTGGGATTCTCAGGCGTATCGACTCAATGTTGTCACTACAGCGTCGGGGAAATGCAAACCGACCAGAGAACCAGGGGCGCCCTACTTGAGCAATGACGCACAAGGAGCATTGCCCTAGCATCACAACCATTCTCATCTATCATCTTTACGACATCACCTGTTGTCAGAGGTGAAGGTAAACCACACTATTTCATGTCATGCTTGTTTAGATCTTTCTTGCTTTTATTAGCTCATTGATCTTCTGCGTCGTTCCCAAGCAACGCACAGTAAAGCTCGTGATCAAAGATCCCCATGCATGCTCAGACAGAGCATGTAGCAGTTTGCATAAAACACTGACAAAAAGGCTTCCTCCTTTATGGTTGTAATGTGGAAAATACATTGACGTGATGCCAACGCTTGATTCGGGGACTCATAGTACTGAACGAACTGCACCTGGAATAAAATTATCCTAATGAAACGTCCCTTGGGGGGGTCTTATCAATCAAAAGTGGACCACAGCTAGGACATCGCTCAATGAATAATGGGGTTCAACGGGTGTTTCGACTAAGAAGGATGATATAAATTATACGGATATTGAAGCTGTCACAAATGATGGTTGGTAAACAAATCAACAGAAATGTTGAGGACAGCGGAGCCGATGTGACAATGCATTATTCATTTTGTGGCTAAGCTTCAATTACACTGGAAAGCGGTAGAGCGCTGTATTTGCATGTAGCATCGAGATAATTACCAAAGCGCTTTGTAATGTGAACATTTGTGGATTGTTGATGTAGGGTTTGGCACTGTGCAACGCATTCGAGTTTGATTGGACCCTGGCATGCGTTTGCATCAATCGGTGCTTTGGAGCTGAATGTCCTCGCCGATTATTTTCATATGTTCTTCGCAACACTTCGTATGATTTTTAATGGATCGAATGCATTGCTCTCCTAAAATAGGAGACACCCTATGTCAGAATGCAAAGTAATGTGTTAAGCTGTGATAACAGTGAGGATATTAGAAGGGGAGCAATGTTATGTTCTTCCATAAATCCAACCTTCCATACGTCATATCGTAAATAGCATATGCGTGTCCCATTAGTATCATAAGAAGTGAAACACCCACATGATTCAGCACTATAGCCATGCAATAGACAGGCCAGGTCATTTGTTTATTAAAAACCATGGATTGTAAGTTTAGTTTGCCGTGATAAGATCATGGAGCGGAAACATTTTAGTGATTTAGTCGTCAAGTAAAATCTGATTATAAAACACGAATTAAATGGAAATAATGAAGTGTTACGTGGTGTGCTTCTTCAGAATGTCATGTCTTGTAACGCAAAATAACACAACAAGTATAACGCTTTGCTATCAGTGATGGTACGTTGCTGTACATAATTAATGCACATGGGGCAATGATACAATCATGTGATCCATTTCTAATCCCAGTTTTCTTGGTGTGTTGTAGAAATGTGTCTTTATAGGAATAGTGCATTAAAACTCGCGGGAATTGCATGCCTTTATTCCGTCTCGGCATAATACGTATTACTATGGTGGGTTGGAAACGCTCCCGACATTAATGGGAAGACTTATGCTCTGACGATAGATCTCATTAACACATCACGAGAAGCAGCACAAATGCAAGTTTCAATGAAAATGGCGAACTGGGAAAGGGATATGCAGTCGTTACACACCATAAACACATCAAGCAAAACTCTTATTTCACATAGAATATTACTTTGCGTGGCCTTTGGAATGGCCGTGCACACTAATATTTCAGGACGGGCTATAAGCGACCGACCAGCTTTAATGGCAACAGGTATGGCACTGAACTGCAAAATAATTATTATGTGAACCACACCTTTTTGTTTCATCATGTTGTTTTTTTAATTCGAACATTCGCAGTATTCAACACGCCTTGGCATACTTAGTGTACTGCTTCGGCAACAAATTGTGAATGAGACATACAGCGAGTAGCATAATGTTTTTAGATATGTGGCGTTCTTCGTCAATACACTACAAAATTGCAAAACACGTTTTAAAGCGCGTCATTTTGGTTGCTATTACCATCTGAAGCCTCATTTCTCCTGCCTGTCAAACGTTCATGGCACACTTTTGCGGATGGAAGTATCCCCGTAGTACATACCATCAAGAAGCCACCATCCACAGAAAGTTGATAGCTGCTTGGGCGTCTGCACATGAATCTTGGATTTTATTAGGCGGTCTGACGCGAGGTAGTAATGGCACGAATACTCGAAGCAAATATTAAATGTCTTTCGAATGTTTAGGCTGCCACGAGAGTGGAAATTAGTGTTGATGACGTGAGCAGATTTATAGAACTATTTTTCTACGGTAAAGAAGATGAAGCTGAAGTGACAACACAGCTATCACTCTGTAACGGTGCGATAATAAAGGTGCATGCCATTGGGATACGTTGTATAAAAGCGATACTTCAGTGAATAATAACACGGCGTTATTTGATAAAGCTATCAAAGATAAGTTGTCTCGAATGAAATTAACCCGATTGTCCACTACAGTGAAGCTAAAATAAAGCATAAACTTTAGGAAAATAATCCCCTTGGCGCGGCCATGTTGGTGCGCATATTTTGGTGACGAAGGTTGGATCAACCGCGCAAGACTCCGCAACTGGCTATGTCCCTATTTACCCTGCGCTTGCCGAGAAAGCAACAAACTGTGGTCGTAGTTTTTCTGATTCTAGTGGTTATAGAAATTATAGAGAATTCTCCGAACAGCGATAATGTCCGCGTTTGTACCGACCACTTTACCACCAAGCCACAAGGGGTTTCAAGAAAGTCAAGAGACTGTTGAATAAAAGTTCATTCCGTATACAGTGTTTATATTTTTCAAGCATTCAGCTCCTCGCCAAACTTCCGAGCAACGTGCTGCAAACGCTAACAGAAAAGTCGGACATTTTGCGATAGATCTATATATTCTAGTTCTCATCGATATAAATAATTCTCCATGTACAAAGCCCTAAACTGCTTTGAAGATAATTATCACCTAATACCATTAACGCTTTCTTCATATTTCCTTACAAGCAATTTATCGGGGTTTTTTCTTGCTTGAAGACCTTTCCAAATATATGACTTTGAAAAAAATACAAGTTTTATCAGAATCTACTTTTTACAATTTGCACGAAAACTGTTTCCAGTTGTGGAGGCACAGTACAGCATGGAGCAAGATGCCCTGCGTACCATGTTTTACGGTCAGACCGCGTGGCTATTAGGGGATGGGCAATGGGATTCACACGGTCATAATGGCCAATATGTTGCATGCATCGTCCTGAAGGAAGACACTGGTGTTATTCTTACCACAACAGTTGTTGGTGTTAGGGAGGTTGCAAATTCCAATGGCATAGAGTTAGGTTTCCAGCGGTGTTTGTTTGTGACAGAGTGGGCTTCTTGTTATTATTTTCTTTTACAGCAAGTTAAGTTAATGTTATTATTATGTTAAACTGTTATATGTGGCATGGAGGAGTAATTAAGTCATGACACGTGTATACAGTATTTATGAGTGACTAAAGGAGTGTGTATGTGAGTTGATTATCTTTAAGTTTGCTAAGTTCTAGCATAGTTATGTCTGGGTGACATGATTAAGTAGAAAAATTTGTCTCTTATCCTTGACTAAATGCATGGAAAAAATCCTTCAAAGATGCTTTAATTACAAAACATAATTACATGTCTTGGGCATGATAAATATTTTGTTCAACAATTATATGATATAAGGAACTCAATCAATATTTTATAGATTGTATTACTACACCATCATTACACCCCTCTAGTTAGGTACCCTGGCTTGAGTATCCACCTTGACATGGTGCCAGGGCTCGGCATTTTACAAAATGGTACTGGTTATAATATGATTGTGAAAGTTTGAACTGACACTGTTATGTTCAAACAAGTACTTTGTTTATCATTGCTTGAATGCAATTATTAGATTATTTGCTAATAAAGAGAAGCATAAATTTTAGTGTAGATGTCTGTCAGCAAAATGTGAGCATATATTTGTCAGGTTAAATATATTCCCCCGCACAAATTCTCAATAATTAATAATGGTATTTTAGAACAAAATTATTACAATGTTACATACATCAAAAATCGCTTTGCTTCTGACATTTCTTGCCAACACAGATAATCTAGAATAGTGGATAGTTTTTCACAGCGTGCACAAGACCACCACACCAAATTATCCAGTCGCCACCCCTTCGTTTCAACGTCTCTCTAATCCCATGTGCTATCGTCATCACTACCACTTTCATGTGCCATTCTTTTACGTTTGTTTCGAACCAAAAGTCTCCGTATTTGGTTCTATCTCGTATGTTACGCCTTATCTTTGATTCTTTTGGTCGTCATATTATTCAATATCTACCGCACCGCATGTATGCAACTCCGTGAGCCTGTGATATTCCACAACACTTAAAGAAATGTAATGTAACAGATAAGTTCACAGGATCTTTTCTGCGGACACTCTATCGTCTTTGCTTCCTACCTTAGTCTTAAGGCTTGGTGCTGCGATGCTACCATTGGTGACTATAATATCAATATTGATTTTTGAAAATGATGAATATCCATGTTCTGACACGCTTATAAAATTAGCTTATGGGATTGGCTATTGATAAGGGATGACTCACTCTTGTATTTTGTGAGACGCCGTTTTGTTACATTTCCGTGTTATTATCTACTTAATGTTGCACGAATAGAATGTGCGGTTCGATTACATGTATAGTAAGATTTTCGGTGGTTTTTAGGGCACGTACACGATGATGAACTGCCCAATGCAGCTCAACCCGACGTTTCTGGTTTACTTGCCCTGGCGTTTAGACAATTAGTTACCGAGTGTAAATCTAAATCTTTTCCTTCCATGGAAAATGATTATTAAAGTGTATATCAGGCCTCGTTGAATCGACGTTAATGCAATCGCATGCTGAGACTGTGAGCTCCTCTACTTGTTACAATTGTGGTTAGGTTTATTCCAAAAATACCGTTCAAAATACCATATCATATAGTATTATCATCCTTCAACTACTGAAATCAGGTAAGAAGACAGTATTTACAACTCTAAGAATGTTGTTTTATTATGAATAATGCAAAACAGTATAATATCAAGTGCTTGATTCAATTTTAAATCTTTAAACTATATCTTATGTATGCGTCACATGAAACATTGATTGTCCGTTATACTATAAGTGATGTTATCGCACACTCATACAACAAAACGTTTCCACGGTCCACTGTATAGTACATAAATCAATCTAACAGAAACAACTGAATTTGGTGCAATGAGTAAAACAATTCGGTTTCGTGGATATGCCCGGTTTATTTGTTTGGTTGAACTTACCCAGCATTCGCATGCTCAATATTGTTCCACGCAAGTATACGCATACTAACTTACCTTCCATTGCAAAATATAACATCGGTCTGGTGTGATATGAATAAGGTTTGCAAAATACGGTCAGTTAATGTGGTTTTATGGATAAGGACACTTTCACCAAAATATATCAGATACATACGTTGAAATAATATGCATTTCGACATCTGAGCTGTGATACTTGCTTTCGATCATAAATACCTTATCATACTGATGGCAGCAAATATGGTAACAATGATGAATGCACCGAGTGTCAGCATTCTTATATATTTAGAATATCACTTAAGTTTAAATGACATCAAGTACGCAAAATGGTTGCCGTTGACAATGGTATGACAATTCAACTGATTTACTATGAATATATCAAGCCACACAACGCTCATGGAAATGATCTTAAACTTAACCGATTAGATGCACAGTCGGCATATTGTATATTTTAAGTGAATTACCTGAGGACAAAATCGATGTAATAAGATCGCAGTCAAGGGTGTGGCTCATGCAATATATGTCTCTGCATGGTACATGCAGCAAGAAATATGTTTTAGATATCTCAATCCTATTGAGTTGATATTAACAGAGACGCAAATCCGGTACCAAATGTACGTCGCAATGCGTTGCTCTATGCTCCTTAATCTAGCCAACAAGTTTATAGATTTCAGAACACACCTGTGAACCATACAAACGTGTTTTTTGGCTTGTTGGAGTATATAGTGTGGAGACTAGGGAAATGAAGATAATGCTTGATGTTGAATACGAACGCATTTCAGAAATTCTAAGCATGCATGGTTTATCGCCTGAGCAGGAGCGCTTACAGCAGTACAATATCTAAATATACATCTAGTGCCATATTGCTATATCACGCATAGAAAAGTGACTTGAAATAACGTCTGAACGATTGTCGATAATAATATAGAGGTTTATTTGGTGCGACGTACATATAGCCTGTTTTATGCTAGTATTAAACTATGTTCATATAAACATTTAAAACATTGAAACGTCTATAAGTTTGGTACAACCATGAGTGTAAACTACAAGAAATGCAGACGCAGATATTTCGGAAAGGACAATTATAATGTTAATGCATTTTTTCCTAGATTTCATTGGAAGTGGTTGTAAAGCACAACTATAGTTATATGGCGACTAAATGCGCATTAGTAGGGATTAACGACTCATAAATAACTGCCGGTGGTTATCTTTATATATGCATCATAAGCCTTAGTCAGGTGCCTTAACTTGGATGCTGTTTGGCCAATGAGCCTCATGCGCTCGTGAATAAACGACGCAAAAGTAATGCCTGTTTCAATAGCCGCCCCATAGATCATCAGCAATACGGTTGGATGTGCAACAAATCTCGCATCATAAGGCAATAATTAAGTTGTTCTGATCGCAGACACATTCTATGCTTATTTTTAAACCATAGTAAAATTCTCCATTAATCACAGTCGGTGATTTGTGTTTAGATTATGTATTCATTTAGAACATGTATTACCGAAAGCCAGTCATGCCAATTTATCGGCCTTAACGAACAGCTGGCTTTAACGGCATGCATGTCAATTAACTGGTCAACAGATAATCAAAATATGTCCCTCGTTATCGATGTCTATTAGCGAAAGTACCACCACAATATAAAGAGACTGACCATATTTGCCTCGAGAAGTGACAAAATCTCCATTGCCTTATTATTACTGGTGTTAACAAAGCATTAGTCTAATGCACAAAATTTACTGTATACTGGCGTAAAACAAGAGGTGCTAAACGAGCAATTGTTATGATCCCATAAGACTACATGCTTCGGAATACAAGCGGCCCATTATGCCTCAGTAAAAACAATTTGATGCTGATCTTAATGGTATGAGTTCA
Organism: Urechis unicinctus; assembly: GCA_034190875.2. NCBI lineage: Eukaryota > Metazoa > Annelida > Polychaeta > Xenopneusta > Urechidae > Urechis > Urechis unicinctus. The sequence goes on from CM067343.1 coordinate 53,369,803, forward strand.
ATTTAAGAACTGTACATTTATTTTATATGCATTTTTGCAGTGCATAACGTGAAAGGCTTTTGAAACCTATCATAGCCTCCCTTTGGTCTCCATCGCGAATCAGATGCACGTACTCCGTTTTTCAATTAATAATAAGAGATAGACAGGCCGTAACCGCAGATAAAGTTTAACCTGTCGTCCGCAAGAAGCGATACCAAATTTTTATCATCTATAGACGCGTGGAACCCTTCGCTTGGCAGATATATTGTTCATCACAGTGGGGAATGATAACAGCAATCGATTTCCGAAGGGGCTTTGTCAAACTACTGACAAGCCAACCAACTATAGTGCGCGGACTGAGAAGTTCGGCAAAATCACGGCCAATTACACTACATTAAAAACAGAAAAAGACAAACTAGCCCTCAAAACAGTGTCATATATACGCGTCCATTGTATAGTACTATTATATATTCATTCAAGCTTTCCACCTAATAACAATTGACGGATGCAGCGGAAATTACGCAGTTAATCTATTCTATGAAGTTGTTCACCCATTTGCTGGTTTCTATCGGTGGGCTTCATGTCGACGCGATACTGGTTGTTTGGATTTCGATGAGCGAATCACTTGGAGTGTGCAAGAAATAACACCTTTAAAGCAACGATAACATAGGTGTGTTATCCTCAATAAAAAAGCTTCACCCGAATCACAATCTTCAAAGTATAATAACGCCACGTGCGAAATGTTATAAAACTGAAAGCCAATCAGGCATTCTACATGTGGCTTCATCTACATAGAAAAGTAATCAGAACTGTGTCATGGCCCAACATTTTGACTTGAATGGGAAAGCTATTAAGTTTGTCAGTGATTGAGTAAACAAATGAGCGACTCAGTTGTCAGTCTTTCATATAATGCGTTACTCAAGAGAGAAGCCAAGTCCAGTGAGCCAGTGAATACACCCTTGAGTAACTTAGTGCTTCTGCTGAGACGCATGATTGGACATATGTCATCTTATATCATATACATCACCTCACAAGTGTGCAACGCCGGAAATTGTCCATTTATTGCGCTTCTGTGCTTCAACTAAGCACTCTTTAAATGCAAACGTTTTGATTAATGCAACTCAGATAGCGGAAAACAAGTGAGTACTGATTAAAATAACACAAATGCATGTTAAAATAAATTGCTTAAAAATTGCATGGGTTTGGGTTACTGTGGAACAATGTCAAAATCATGTCATCATTTGCAATACTCCCAATGTATAAGTAAAAATACTCGGAGCAATTGCAGCCTAGTGTGAAAGACACCAGTTGCGGCTTTCGCCTAATCAACGGATCAGAATTCTTGTTGAGTGATAATCGTTAACCAAGCCAGTCCCCCAAATTAGTTTTTAATGGAGCAAACCATGGCGGCCGGCTGTGTAAATATTACTCCTGTCGTCAAAGTGCTCCTTTTTATTGCGGGGTTCACTAGATGCCATGGCGGATAGGAGTTACAATATAAAGATGTCACTTATCTATATCGCTTATTATTCGCAATAACTTGGCTGATCATTACTGCTCCCCCGCCATGAAATATTAAGCAATTTCATGCCAAGATCATGCATTGTTTAGGATGGTAATGATTATATTCGACCTTTACGTCACTTTGAAAAGGCGAGGTGATATCACGACGGTGATGAATTAGACTTTCGCACTTTATGACGCGGTTTTTCCACTTCGATGCGATTGGTGTTTTTGCACTTTCTTTATTCGGGTAAATATACGACTTGCAATCGTGTCCTGCTTTCTGTTGTCTAAGGACTCTGACTTCTTTGTTCTTCTTGGCGTTAATCATCAGCCACGGATGATAAACGTCTTGGCTACTGAGGTGCCGCAGCAGGCCACAGCTACAATTGCGAGCCCAAGCACAATGGGCGCCATGACAATGGTGGACAGCAGGACGCGATCCGTAGCACCCATACCCCGACTGACTGACACAAGTTACACCAATGCCAGCTACACAATCATTGACATCTCCCTGTAGCATGACATAATCACCTACCAAATTCACCTGTCAGCAAGTTCCTGGCATTGGCAGACGTGCCCCTAAGAGATTCCCTGACCATCAATTGCGCAATGTGTGTCGACCTGAAGTCGAGCAATTATGGCGAGCTCCATGGCTGTGGCTTCTTGGCTGAAAATGCTTCTTAAGGTGTAACCATTTAGATCACAAAAAGGCTGAAGCAGTCGGCGCTTTGAACTTCTAATTGTATGTTGTTATGGATGCAGAGTTGAACATGAAGGATGGCAGGCCCGTCCACACAGTCTAACCAGTTTGTGGTCAGACATGATGTGCCTTCATGCTCGACCTACTTAAGGGTGCTTTCCTCAGCGCCTACCAGCATATTATTATCCTTTGCGCCTCCATCTGTTTCAACCATACATACCAGGAACGACCCGGCGTGTGGGCCAACCCCGAAGTGTACGTAGTTTATCCTGGTGAGCAGCTCAATGGCTACTTGAGGAGTTATATTAGCTTTTTCAGGGTGAGCCCACCCTTTACATCATTGACAACTGCTCGGCCACAAACGCACAGACCAAGTAAAATGACATGCTCTCAGAGCTGGCCTTAAGCGGCTGGCATGTACAACTCCATGCTGAAGGACCTACATGAGCGGACCCGCTTGGTGGTGCTCTTTCACACCACAGACCGTGACAAGTTTAAACGCCCTATGATGGAATGATGCGATCCTGAAAAGGGAGGAACACTGTGCGCCACCTGCTTGCAAAGACCAATAAGCAAAGCTGTTGCTGAAGAATGTTCAACTTACCGCATATCCGGTGTTCACGATGACAGCTTGCATACAAATTGAAATGGTCATTACCACGCTAATGACGGATGTGTTATTGGTTGCCTGGTTAGACGTCATTGTGTGGGTAGCATACCAATATACTTCGACAGTGTATATTAGAAAAATCACAACTGATCTCAAGCAATGTGGATCCTAATGGCTTAACACCTTGCAGAGTCATACACAGCTGCTGACCCAGCTGACGCACCTAGCGCCCTCTGATGACGTGAGCCAAAAGTGAGATAGGCTTGCTCCCGCCATAGCGGTTGGTCAGGGTTGTAAGAACCTGGATGTGCCACGTCTAGCAGTTGATCCGGTCGAATTAATGACTGACGAAGAGATCACCAAGTATTATGTTCGATACGAGGCACGACTGGGTCAAGCATGCCGTGCACTCTTGGTCAGGCAGTTCAACAGCTGTACTTAGGTATTGCTGTTATGTTTCTTCCAATCCCATTAGAACACCGACCAAAGCTGGTTGCAGATCGCCAGGCTGACCCCTTTTTGGGGCACGCTCTAAGCTTGATGATGATGAATTAAGTCATAATAATGTAAATCTTTAATTAGATATTTCATCGTTACATAATGTTTAAATAGGCACAAAAACGCTCCTTTATTTGGATTGATGGGCACAATACTGGATAAAGGTGCGTCAATTGGATAGTTGCCGTCGGAAGAAATAATATTTGAAGTGATAAAATCATACCGGTTGTTAATGTTTTGGCTGTGCTGCTCACCCAATTATAGTCATAGCGTGGAACACAATGCTGTCTATCCAAATTTCATCCTTGATCCAAAATCGCTATTTAGCGCAAATATCTCAGATGTGTCGAAGAGTAGTCTATTAGCTTACTTAAGGGCCCGACATGTCATTTATTCAGGAATATCATTGCGTTTTTACCCGTTTGATGGTGCTCTTAAACAAGGTGGCTGGAAATTGGCTGCTGCCAAGATAACCCCGAGTTTTGCCCATTATGACATGCTTTTACCGAGAGGAAATGTTTATATTATTCCACTGTTTCATGTGAAGCTAATCAACCTTTGTGTAACTGAGAAGAATATTTGTTTGCACGATATATAAGTAATATAGTAAAGAAAGCAAGATACCTAAGTGTCTAGGTACAATACCTTAGCGCAGTTCTTTCATCTGGTACATATTGCTTAATAATCTTACAATATTACGGAAAACAACATAGCATTTTCGTATGTAAATCCCCGATCATAGGCAGACATCATATGACAGCTAATGACAAAAAGGGTAATTGTCATAGACTGGCTGCGAAATTGGTGTTCAGTTATTTGGCGAGTTTGAATAGTGTTGAATGGATGTGAGCGTGACAAGAGTGAGTCTTTGATAATTTAATGGCCTCGAAACCTGTATCATGTGTATTTCGTGGTTAATGAGGGTTTATTGTATTGAGTAAATGAACATAATGTGTGTGTCGCGAGTGATTATGTGAAAGGGTGTTTGAAAACTAGCTGGTCTTGTATAAAGTAAATGAACATAGAAGGTGCGAGATTTATAAAAGAATATGATTGTGGGAGAGTGTCATTATGTTGGCGGGCTAGCAGAAAGATAGTTAAGAAAATAAATGAACAGTCTGCAAGCTTTTTGCCAGTTGCATTCACTTGTGACAGTTATATCATGTTGTCATTCTTTTAGTTTAGCAGCACTTGATGCTGCAACAGAGTAACATCCTTTTTCATTCTTCTTCAATGCTTCTACTATTAATGTGCAAGCAGCCCATCTCAGCAACATACAAAGAGAATTTGACCTTCACATACGCAACTGATCATTGGTTTCAATCAACATACCTGAAGTTTATAACTAATTGACGCAATTACCAGCCTTATCTATTCCCAAATAATGTCCCTGAATTATTACTTTAATCAAATTCTAATATTTTGAATGCGGCCAAGGATAGCAAATGTAAGCTAAACGGTTGTTGGTATTAATTAAGATTCTGCACAAAACATAGACGGATATATATTGAAGAGGTACTTAACGGACTGGTGTAGCAAAATCAATTAACCATACCTTATCTAATACATCATCAATATAAACACTGTCAAAATAATTAGAACTACGTGTACTGAGGTGAATATGAATAATAAAACAGCGTGTGAGCGACGGTGTAACGCGTATGCGTGCAGTTTGATGAGATCGACTTAATGTTTGGAGGTCTGCCGCATCTGACAAAATCGCTTTTACAAAACAGATCAGGTAACGCCATATTCTGTTGCTGACAGCTCCATTGTTGACATTCCTACGCTCTAGGAAAATATCAAACATGCACATAAGCATGCACGAGTCGTGCGTAACAGCAAGAGCTTTTTATGTATTTAATATCTAAGTTAGTTCTCGATATTTCGGAAATTGCTGAATCAAATGAAATATACATAGTTGAAACATGGCGACCGACAGAAGGAATGTAATATGCCCATGAAGGTAATTTAGGTTTCCCATTTCCTTGCAGTTAAGGTGGTTAGTAGCAAAATGTGTAGTACACCCTCGAAATGTCCGGTAAGCACAAGAACCAGGGCTAATCAGATTCCTTCCACTAGCTTTATGTGGATCGGCAATCACTTTTGGCCCTAATAAATATTGCTACGTGGCCCAGTTAAATTGAACAGTATTTTTATGTTACAAGATTGCTCTAGCTGCAAAGGCATTGAACAACTATTTAGTCACAATCTAAATTCAACGGAACCGGTTCTTGAATTCTAAACGCCGCTAGCGTCGGTCAATGGTCTGGGCAAAACCATACGGCCTCGTTGAAAACTAAGGTTCGGCAAATACTCGTTGAAAACTAATGCTTGCCTTGGTCATGTAAACAACATAAACGAGATGTGTCCCATTTGTGAATGATCCACGATGAGCACACGTGTTCATTTAATAGTCTCATAAGATCCTTGCAAGGATATATTCAATGTATGTTTTCGTCATTCATCTGGACCAAGCTTGTCAGTAACCTGTCAGTAACCTGACAGTAACCTGTCAGTAACCTGGGCACTATGCTCACTCAGTTCACTAATCGATTTGGCCTGATGCTGTGGGTATCGAACAGAGAGGTCCAGGGGGTTGCTAGATGTCAGTGAGGCAGCTCAGATCAACTGCCACTATTAATTGAATTCGTGGGTTGAAACGATGAACCCAAGTATTTTTGGTTTGCACAATCAACACGAGAATGCTTTAGTTATTAACCAATAACATAATTATGCCACAGGCTGGCAGTTCTATATATAATTGGTTCTTTTTTATTTGAAGCAAACGTCAATACAATTCAAGAAGCTTATTATGGACTACTAAGTGGTTTTTTTTCTGGCATAGCGAATGGCATCAATTTGTGTTTGCAAATACGTTAATTACTAATGGTAATCACTTCCTTGCCTCGGAATGGATCAAAGATCTGTCAATTCTCGGCTTTTAATCGGGAGGTGGTATAGCAAGTGGCATCTTAATACTGATGCAGGCTGATCAATAAGCTCTCCCAAGGCACCACCATCTCTTAAATTTTTGCCATTGAGAAAGTAAGCCAATATCATTTCTAAAGCCGCACCAACGCACCATCTTTACTGCGTTATAACTCTGGGGCTTATGATTAGTTTACCAATATCTGGTGGTAGGCGCGCACTCGTATGACCATGTAGTGAACTTAGATGTACGGCGGTAACAAAATCACACCACTTACTATTGCTACGCTAAACAAAGATGAAACGCCAAACGGCATGTCTGTGGTGGTTACTGCCAACTCAGTGGCGTACACAGCAGCCATACGACGATATTAATCATAAACCTATCTGGTCGGTGTGTCTTTTACATTTAGTTGACCACTGCGCTGTCAATATTCAGGCAGCTTTTGTGATTATTAAAAAATGTCAGTGTAGATTGACGACAAATCTAGGGGAAAGTTCTCTATGCACTATAGATTCAAATTAGGCAGATGCTGCTAATAGCCACCACACACAATATGAGGTATCTAATCAAGCTCTATTTGCAAACTAGGTCGTCATCTTAATTAAGATGTGAATCTATCAACAAATAGGTTCGATTAATTTGAATTAAAAGATGAATTTTCACACATATACGATAGTCACATTTTCTTTCCATTGCTGTGTTGAACCGCCATACATGTTTGGGAATAGGGTTCCATTTTGCATTGGGCAGCGTCCCTCGTTGGGTTTGGTTGATGCCCGTACCATTGAACATTATTGAATTGCTTTATCACCTTTACATTCAATATTGCTTTTGTTGAAATGTGAACTGTAAGCCAATCGTGCAGTCTACGAAACTCGATCAAGCACCATATAAATGCACTCACAATTCAGGCCAATCATAGTAATCATGTCCCAAATACCCATTTATATATTTCTGCTGTTAAATGTAAGTGACTGCCCTCCGATGCTGTATATACTAATGTTGCAGAGAACCTAAGTACCTATTCCTGACTCTGTGGTATAGAGAATATTACTATTATTCAAATTGTTCACATGCTGTAAGTTGGCGAGCGGAACGGTATTACTCTCTCTGACCGCAATATATCCACCCATGATTCATAAGAGTAATGGATATCTCATTTTGCTAACCATTGTTTGACTTAGGCAGCACAAACTGTAGCGAAATACGACGCTCATTTGCGTCGCTTGGCGCTTTTATGAAAGCCAACACGCACAAAAACACACAATAGTCACAAGAATTCTATAAGAAATTTCCTTTATTCAATCCTTAATAGTTTGCGTGCAAAATTGCTGTTACCAAAAAGTATTGTGTTGTAAGAATATTATTTACTCACATATTACATAAGTCTTACCCATAATTTGGATCGAACATAATAGTTGTTGACTTTAGGTCATTAATATGTTTTGCCATGCAATATGTTGGATGCGCATCAATGCAGAATTATTTTATAAATTTGCGCAATTTTGCGGTGGCCGCTTTAGTTAAGGCGGCACATATTCCATACCTTCTTCTGTATAAACAATCTTGGCCCTTATCCTTAATGTACCACGGCTGTATCTACACAGCATGTTACATGCATGATCAATCAGTCAGTAGATTTGTATTATCTTTGGCATTGGCAACTGAATGCCCAATATATGATAGCCATTATGGCATTTGTGCCGATGTAAAACTACGTTTGAAGAATTAAAGATTGTTATCATGTGATGTGCTTATCATTGCGATTATCGTTCTCATTAAGATGACTTTAAGTTCCTTGAAGCAATCTTGCTTACTTTTGGTGTGATGTATATCCATGCATCCAATGAATGCCTAGTAAACCATAAAAGTTATTCATACTCAATGAGACTAATATGATATGCAATCGTTTTCATAGATAAGAATTTGTAAATGTCGGTTTGCATGGAAATTAAGCATTTGAATTTATAATTATAATCAAGGCGATGACCCAGGCAATACCGCACAATCAAATTGTGCTACAAAAAACAGTGATCTTAAACTATGTTGATAAAGCTACAAAAATCATTGTTTAGCTGGGCTAATCCTTCATTTATGTGAAATAACAAATGGCGAACTTTCCAAACGACTAGATCAAGCAGCAAAACAGTTGGGTACTGGACCGATTGATTTTATCTGTAAAATCTTACACTGTTTGATTTGCCATTTAGGATATCTGTCCCCCAAATCTACGGTCCCTCGTAACATATCAACGAAAGAAATCTTTTTTGGCTTAGAGACATCCAATGAACTTACAGCTTCAGTGTAGCCATGATACTGGCATGAGTTTCTTAAAGGGGGGTAAATATGCGATTGTGCATGCACTAACATTGATCGATTATGCTGATGCTACGGATGTAATTATTACGGTTGCTGCTTATTATCCTTCGATGTGTAGAGCAGTAATATGTTATATTCTGCATATATTGACAGCCAACGTTTTGTAATGATGGGTCAAAGAAAAGCTTCTATACACTGTCCATATAATTACCCAGATAAACACAGGGTAAAAATGCCCGGAACAATATATAGATTACTGTTGTAACCTAGATCTTAAGATATAGGTGCACTGCCAATTTTTGAAAAACATCCAGTAATATTGGTGATTGCATGCAGAAAACAATGCAATCAGTACTGAATGCAATATGAGGCACGCCCTTGAAAGTACCGTATGACGTCATGATTACCACGTTTTGTCGTATGCAAGATAGCAATCTATCATTTAGCAGGTAATTTGAGACTTGCCTCAACACGCAGACAAGCCCAGTACATGAATATCTGAAGTTTTTAACATTCTTGGAAATATTGATAAATGCTCAACGAAAGTAAATATTGGATAATTTGCAGCCCCAAATTATTCATATCAATTAAGCATTTTGTCCGAACTGTCATATATAAAAATTTATACCATTTCACATCGGCGTTGCTTCAATATCATATTTTGGGTGGGTTATATCAGCAGATCTGATGCATGAACCAGGCTAGTAACCTACATGTATTATGTGATTGAAAGTTCTCCTGCCAACGTCGTGTATACTATGATAAAATGCCAAAATGATTACTAAACCCCCGTCCTTGAATGCATAGAATATGCATTGTTGCTAACGTTGATTTGGTCACTCGATGAGTCTATTCACTTTCTAATATTAAGAGCCCTCCGCCACAATCTAAATACGAAACCACACTTGTGTGAATCAACATATAACCCTGATTCGCGGGGTGACAGCATGTACATGTGGTCGTCATACTGGGAGTCAGAGCTTGGAACTGCATCAAACTGGCGCTACACATGTACAGTTGAAACCGATTTGTACAGAGCTGCATCTAGAGGTTGTACTTATTTATGTTCCCTCCTGTCGTGGTATATTTCGAGTGACGATATACATATATGTCTGTTCAATTGGCACTGTTCCGAGATATAACAAGCGGACAGTGAATGTCGTATTGCACTATTTTGCCAAAGTGTGCGATCATATAACATGGCCTTAGTCACACATATACAACCACACAGCAACATATGATATTGAGTTTAGATCACCATGTGTACGGCTTCATGCATCAACACTTGGTGAATAACAACATGAGATAAACCAACTACATCACGCAGCGGTAGGGAGCTTCCGTAAGTGCTATGCATACACGGGTAGCACAACACTCAAGTAGTAGAGCTATACAATAGCGATGGTCAGTAATCGAGGGCTTGAAAGTCTAAATCGGGTGCATGGCCAGGTAAAAACTACTATTACAAAACTGTACCAGAGGACCCGATTTAATACGCAGACTGCAGACAGAAGCGAAATATATCTTGACTCTATGTATATGTAAATTTCGCTCTCAGAAAATAATCTTTGAACGAATACACGAATACAGCAATAAGGACCTTGTAACAACGACTTGTGGCGGATGGACTGATGATTGTGGACACGGAATCGGATTTGCGATGTAACTCCATAGTACACGAGGCCATGTTCAGCTGAAGGTTTCTGGGAATATGCCACCTGTTTGTCAAGTCTTGTGTATAACCGCTATTAGCGCCAGCAAATCACCCATTGCATAATAATTTAGAATATGCATGCAGTTTGTTATTCAATCCAATATCTAGCAAAGGCATCGCATCTGATATTGAAATCATTTCCATGTACGCATTATGTAAGTCTATCTGATAATATTTTCTTTTCCAACGTACTTCTCTGTATACTTCACATAACGTACATTAGCCACAGGCTATGGATTGTGAACGTATACTTCACTTAATAGCAGCTGTACTTTATATCAACACGTCCAATGAAAATACCCCAAAGGCATTGTGAATAATCTCATACGGCGACAGAGAAAACAACATTTGGTGAATAACAATCTTGAAATGTATACTGAATCGTGTATAATGTTAGGCCCATAACATAGATATCACCCATCTCCGCAAGCATTTCCAGTCACAAATTATATGGTACCTAATCATACTGTAATATGAGGAAAGTAGATTATTGCAAATAACCCTTCGCAAACCTCGCCTTCCTTCTCTAAACTTTTATCTCCGCATTGGATAATTGGAAATATAGGATGCATATTAACAATGTAGCTTACGACTGGTGTAACATCCCATCCCTACATAAAATGGACAGCAACTTGTGATGCCTTCAGCTTTATTGTCTATTAGACCAAGGCTCTGGCAATTTCGTCGTGCTACCAGCGCAACAGGAGAAATGACAATGTTTCAAGAAGACGGTCGGGGTCTATTGGCCTAAGTGACATTTATATTGCGGCATCAATATTGCGGAAGGTAAAATAATACCACTGTCAAATACCTTGCCAATATGTGGTGCCTTGCATCACCAAAACGTCACATCATGAAAAAGTATTCATTTTGGATGTCAATCGGGGCGTTTTGCCACGATACACACAAACTGATGAATCAACATAACTTGAACCCAAATTGTTACATTGAGTCACAGGGCAGATGACTGTTATATATATATATATATATATATATATATATATATATATATATATATATATATATATATATATATATATATATATATATATATATATATATATATATATATATATATATATATATATATATATATATATATATATATATATATATTTATTGCACACGTTATATCAGTAGAGACCATGTGATATCCACTGTGGCCATTCTGGCAAAATGGATAGATATGCCGTTGCTTCACTAATGCACGCTTCACTAATGCATGCAAGTGGAACTCAAACAACAACAAGGTTGTCTGCCTATCTCTATACTTACACTGACATTACCTGCCTAAAAGAGGGTAATAACAAGAAGACTGAGGTACTATAAAGGATTATCGTCTTATAGTGTTACACATATTGGTTGCCTTATGCGTTCTGGGGGTACCTATGTACCTAGCTTCCCGTACATTTAATGTTTTCTTAGCTTATGATACAGCAAACAGCCATATATATTTTTTTATTCTCGCCTTGTGCCTTTCATCGTTCATAGCTTACCAATACGGATTTCATATATGCTATGTAGGTGCCAATTAAGGTGGCCTTCAAAACAGCAAACAGCTGCAGGAAACGTTTTTTGGACCTAAGTATGCATTCAAAGCCGGTTTTTAGCATCAGTATTTTTTTATTCTCTAAGGTCACTATTTATCGTAAATCACTCTTGTCGCAGGTAACAATAACATCACAAAGTGGGTATATTTGCATATATATATATATATATATATATATATATATATATATATATATATATATATATATATATATATATATATATATATATATATATATATATATGCAGCTTTCACTAGTTAGTTCGTAGCACTACAGGCATATGCAAATGACAATGACCCACTTTGTGATGTTATTGTTACCTGCGACAAGAGTGATTTACGATAAATAACAGATAATGGATGTTTTGTGAGATGTCATATTTCAGCTAAACATATATATGTAATCTAAGTTACGTGACTGATTCTCTATCTTATATTCAATCTCCAACGTCGCCCTCAAACCGGCTTTGAATGCAATATTCAATATTTCATGCATATTGAGCATCGTTACACTTACAATTAACGTTTCCTGACAACTGGCCTTGGGAAGTTATATCTTTCAACTTGAGTGCCCGTGAAGGCCACCTTAATTGGCACCTACATAGCATATATGAAATCCGTATTGGTCGACTTTCCGAATAGAATTGCAGCGCTATGAATATGATACGATGATCGATTGCGCAAGGCTTAGTAAATTGCTTGTTATCTGTATGAACGTGACCTCAAGCGATGGTTAAGCATTCATCCTTTCCCGTGCATAGCATCCATACAATCCATCCATCTATTGTTGATAGGCTTTAACGAGGAACAACTTCATATTAAATGTAAATATGTTCCAACAAATTTTGTTTTTGCAATCAATATCGTTCTTCACCCAAAAAACAATTGTGATTTTATGTCGCTTTTAACATCATAAATGATATCGCGGCAAATATGGATGGTGTTTTTTAGTAGCATTCCCCCCCCCCCCCCCAACCCCCGATAAGTTCTGTATAGTCCGTCTTTAATATGGTTTCCTTTCGCAATCGGAAGCGGAACTTGTGACGTCATTGAAAAGACTTGCGTCATACGATCGAAGGTGCCACTATATAAAGTATTATGAATAAATTGCGTTAATCATCCAAGTTTCCTGCCGTTTTCTGTCTGTATATTCATAGGCTAGCAGGGTAGGTGCGTTGAATGAGATCTATTAGGCGGTTAAATGTCACACAATAAAGTACATTTGCTGTCAATTACAGGAAATGTCGGGAAATTCCATCTGTGACTATATTTGCTACTGGTCCGTTGAATTTCACCCAGGCGACGTAAAATGTGACAAGAAAGCACATCTCATAAATACGTATCATAAATTATCCAAGTTGAATGTTAATGGTCTATGCAATAAGCATCGGTCCAGACCGTCTAATTACATCAGTCAAATCCAGATTGATTTTGATAATGAGCATCTTATTTGAATGTCATGAGTTGTGACCTATTGCTCTGTAGACGTTGCGTTACTAGATGCAATTGTGTCGGAATGAATGCCGAACTTGATGCAAGATTTGACAACTTGCCATCAGAATAAACGCATGCGATAACCATTTGCATTTAGATTACTTTATAATACCTTTCAATTTTGCCGTCATATCATTAATCATTATAGATTTATCTCTGTGCCAACAGATGTACAGCCAGCGCACTTACTTATCCGTGCTGATGATTATGTTACATCATTAAAATAGATTTATGAAAGTGTGTCTTCTTGAAGAACAGCAAGCCGAAGCATTTCAGAATGCGGACCCTAAAGAGGCATAACATAATGTTAAAAAATACGGGGCGCTATCTTATAATTTAGTTGCGTTTACACTGTCAAGCAATTGAGTCGGTGGTTGTGGAATGCAGATTCTACAAAACTTTGTACAGAAACGGATATCGTAATGTATATCAGTGACAGTGGTATATTTTAACGCCACAAAGGGTGTCAAAGAGGGGTATGTATGCTAACACTTGACATACCAATTAATACCTATCAACAACATCACCCAGTCTCTGACTCTAAAAATGTAAATCCCAAGTCATGCATATCATTATTTGATCAAGCAATGTTGTCCATTGAGTAGAATGACCAGTATCATCATACATCAGTCGGGGAAATGTGCACGCCTCTATCATGTTCGGTGGTTTGTAGAGTCCAGCACTGCCACCGTCGCATAGAGGACGATTGACAAAGCGATCTAAGCCAGTGGGCGATTCATACGAATTTAACAACACTCCAAAAAGGGAAATCAGAACAAATCACCTAGCATCTTTACAACATTGATGCATGATTCAGCACACAGTCGTCTACATACACCTTAATTGCTATTACTGATAGTAGCAGCGACCAAATAATGGCGTATTCTGCCATATGGGCTTCCAGAAGATCTCTCTCGTGAAAGCTATTTAAACCCCTGCACCGATTCATGCAGTCACTCTGCATAATATAAACGCTTGTTCTTTGTTGCTGACAAGAGTTTATGATTTATGTAGCCTGCTGGTTTATGAGGCCTAATAAAAAAGTTTCTCATTTATATCTGCATTTCTCACATACATGTAATTAATTTCGATTTATAGTGTGAAAATAATTGTGCTATGTGTTGGTTATCGCATGGTCAAGTGGGTGATATGGGGAATGAACACGAGGACGCGGAGCGTCCGAGTGTCTTTCCCAATATCATCCGCGTGACAATGCGATAACATACTTATCGCTATGGCACCTACACGCGATAATCAAACACCACGCTGTCTCCTAATAATGATAATTAGGGTGAACCAATGTTATGTAAGGAATCTGCCTGGGACCAGTGAATATCCGTCGTTGTTTGACGCTAGCAACGTTGTTTGACGCTAGCAACAATTTCGCGCCTCAGCATGATTCCGGGGAGATGGGATAATACTGTGACTTCCCGATGAGCGATATGCAACCAGATTAGCGGCTGACAAGCAAATGACTCTTGAGAAAACCTACGTTTTAAGACTTGCAAGGTGTGCATGATATTAAGAATCTCCGTTGTGTTGACATGTTAGAGAAGTGGTGCTCAGTGAGGGACCTTCTCAAATGAAGTTGTTTCTTTGTGATATATCGATATGGTTGCGGTTATCGCTGGGCAAACTGTGCGTTTTAGGCGATATGGGAAAAAGACCTAGCTTTTTCTCGAGCTCTGATTGGCTGAGAGTAGGGTGCCATGCGATAAATGGTGGTAGCAGTTATTGCAAAAATAGATACTTGATGACAAATACAATAGACATGTACTACCTCAAATAAGAGAACAGAAGTCAATGAAATTTTAATGAAGATAGGGAAGTTGTTAAATGGCGAGGCCGCTTAACATTAATGCAACAAGGTCATGATCGACGCTATTTCTTATTTCTATTCATAGGTCTGGTTCAATTAAGATGTATAATTGTACGCAAATTAATTTGCATTGTGTCACAACAATGCTACGCTCGTCAACCGATGTGCGATGCTTAAGTATCAATCAATTAACCTATCTATCTATCTATCAAAAGATGGAAGATTTGTCTGGTTACTTCAGCCATCAGCTCCCTTTCATCACTGTTTGAACGCAGCACAGATCAATAGGCAATCATCGAGACGAAACATCAATCTTTTGTGCGCCGTTTGTTCTTCCGCCTCTGCGGAATGAAAACAATAATGACGCTACCTATTGGCCTTGTTATCGCCAAAACCAGCTAATATGTAGCGGTGTATTAGATTTGCTGTTTATGGATGCAGAACGCTACAAATTATATATAAACCATTGAACTAATTGAGTAGCCAAGTCATTTTTGCAGCATGCCTCGCTGTTATTTCCAAGAATACTGGCCTCAGCAAATCATTAAACACACAGCATATCAAACGCGTGTTGACTGTTGTCTCATAGCAATATGGAGTCAAATGTGTTAGGTGCTTAGATATCATCATTTAGTTGATGCTTGTAGCTAGCCACTTTCTGTCGCTAAGACAAAGTAGGCAAAATGTATTTCAAATTGTTCCAGCGCATCGCTTGCAACCGACGGTAGGGTCTAATATGACTTACCTGTGTGAGATAGTATAAAGGGGTGGGGCACAGATTGGTGAAATAGGTCGAGCAAAATCAACACTATGAACAGGGGAAGAGGAATCACGAAAGCATGCATTGATCGAGCGAAGTGGAAGGACAACGAAGATTTGAACTGGCAGACTGTATAGTAAATGCAACAAAAAGAGTGTTATCAATATATCCAGTCTAACAATATGTATATTTTATACATGAAAATGGGTAGCGAAGGTCTTCAGCAAAAGGTAGTTAAAGACTTGCAAACCATATTAACTCTTATTCCCTACATAGCGTTTTATTATCCTGGCATCTATCAATATAAACAGACATGGGATAGATAACTTAAATACGAAAGATTGATAACTTCGCAATGGATTGCCTGCTAACGGAGCTCCAAGGGATTATCTGACAAGCAACGACACATTCGCACGGCAGTAGTCAGTTTGTACGGTAGTAGTCAGTTCATTATCGTTGGCTTGTGAAACATAATCAGGGGCAGCTTTGAGTCAGCGTGCTAACAAAGCTTATCAGTTCATTGCAGACTGGGTTACTTGCCATTGCCAAATAGTTTCTATGTCATTTGTCAGTGTATTGCAGTATAAACAAAGTTAACTGATGACCCCATAATGTCTCTCATCATGCCATATTCTAAATATAATAGGCATAAGTTTTTTTAGGATCTCATGTGAAGTCAGGGAAAACATTATTGGTGCAAAAAGCCACCGGGCGATATAGGAAGTGACCCGCTGTGCGTTCCATGTCTTAATATCGAACACCCATAAGGAGATGAGAATGGTTAATGAATTACACGGAAAAACTAGAAAAGCATATGCTTTGTACTTAGATGGTGCTATAATGGAAGATACCCGACTTTCAGACATAATGCCTCCCATGGGACTTCCTAGTATGGTGACAGGAAAGCTGGCGATTGTTGTTATCAATGACTTTACCTATTCCGATGCTGCTTTCGCAATGGCAATTTTGCGTAACACAGGCCTTGATTCTATTCTTTGCTGTCATTAGGCTTGTCTGTATATTGACGCACGACTGTTCACGTGCTCGCACGTTGCGTTAGCGTTATGTTAACGTAGCAATGTCTTTTCTGATTATTATTGATCACCTTATAAGCAGGGTAATAGCCATATGCTGGGTAGAAACGCTTCTAATCCTTTGCATCGGTACCAAAATCACCCACGTATAAGGTAGACACCTGTCCCATCTTACATCTAATCAACTATAGCCGACGTATTGTACAGTCTATTGTAAATGGACATATTTTGTCTCGCTATACAAGGCGCGTAGAGGGGGGCATCAAGCAATGCGATTGTCTGATTGTCAAAGTAGTAAAATAATTGGTATACTTATATCCCTATATGTTGATGGGTATTGAATAACAGCTTGTGCAAGGAGAGTAGGCTGCCTGACTGGATGCCTATACAGTGTAAGATATTGTTATATATTACCAACGTCCTGCCTTAGTAGGTCATAATTCTATGCAAAACACTATAATGTATTTGTGTTAGTGTGCCAGATCTATATTTGCGACTAGTGGTCTCCGTAATCACTCGAATCATGTAAATATCAGTCAAGCATCCGGAACCATGCCTTGCTCTTATACATGATCAAACAAATCGCTAGGCCTTTGAAGATTTGCATGGTATATTAAATTCAAGAAATGTCTTCAAATTGGAGCTATATCGAGTAAAGTCTGCATAGTAAGCACGCATATAGTATTAATGTTATGTCCATTCTACTAATGCCGAAATAACATAAACAATATTGTTTAAATTCTTACTATTGATCAAAGCTCATTTTTATAAGCACTGCCTTGGTTAGTACCTACTCTTGTAACCTATTTCTAAAGTCAGAGCTTTCCCCGGTGTGACCAATGCCTCGTTATGGAATAAGAAAGGTTCAAAAAAGTCTATGCCGAATCAGGACATATTGTGTCAAATCTGAAAAATATGATATGAGGAAAAGACCATTCCGCAATAAACAGAAAATATTTACCTGATCATAAGGACGTAAGGCGCGCTAGAAGATTTTTAGTGCTTTATGATGACCATTACCGACTTGAATATCCGGGCAACCATCACAACATAAAGTGTTATATGGTATTACACGTGTTATAAGACAAATTCGTTAATCATGCTAGTGTACGCAACTTGTTTTCTACAGAAAGCTCGGGACTATATGTGTACCAACAGGCGCATGTAATTATGCTGTCAATTCTTTCCCTTGCGCAATATTTAGCCACAATTTAATAAGATGACCGAAACGCCTTATACTTTGCCTTTAAACTTATGTTGCTGTAGAATTCCATGCCACCTGCCAGTAACATTGATTTCCCTAAACCAGGTAAACATTTTAAACCAGGAGCCCATGGAGTTTTGTTTAGCATTGCAAGTACAAAAGGTTTGAGGCATGCAACATGTTGATTAGGGTCAATGTACAATCAAATGGCCATTCTTAAGTTTCCACGCCTGTACCAACTCTAGGGGGAGCCACTCAAAATATCCCAAATTTAGATTTAATTAGCATAACTGAGTACATGTATGAAACCAATAATAAAATGTTCATTTTTAGGGTCTAAATAAAGATCCATCTTTCTTAACCCTCAACTCCTGTACTTAATCCATTTAAGAAAGCCACTAATTAGCGCTAATTAGCAATTTAATTAGCATAATTGAGTACATCAACGAAACCTTCGCTAATGGATTTGGTAGGTTCACCCAACTAAGAAAAGTGGATTCTTAAGTGCCATAACCTGTACCGTGACCCCTTAAGAAGTCTTTAGATCCCCATCTGTACATTGTAAATCTATGGATATGAAGCATACTTGTAGGCCTACATGTGGCTTCATTATAAATCAGAACTTTGCAGGGGCTAGTACAAGCAGCTTTTATCCCTTGGTATTACTCATCGCATTCTCAATAAAGGAAAAACCTGTGATTAGTTAACAGGGTGGTAACTGAAACTAAAGCCTACAGATTATCTTATGACCTACTTAAATGCATCCTGACCCCCAGACCTCTCACGGTTCATGCCTACGTTACTCCCGTTCAAGCCCTGGCTATTCCCGAGCCATTCAGTGAACTTTTATTGTTGATCCATTATTGAAAAAGCCACCTATTACATCCATTTATTACAATATTCTGTTTTCATCGTAACCATGTACAAATATCGCTCACTAATCCCAGAAATGAGCGCAGTATATATAAATAACAAATGGAGAAGTACCATGGATGGAATAGCTACAAACATCGATGCTTCCTTGTATAACACTGTCAGGTCTAAAAATAACAACCTATCAGTTACACGATGATGACTCTACTACGGCCATCGCAACATTGTTTATCTTGAGGTGCCCTCCCCTTGTTAGTACAACTCTGATATTTATGCAGTAATTGAGCGATGAGCGCTCTGATTGGACACATTTAGTATCCCCGGCTGTCAGTTCAACGATTGGCGTGGGATTGGCCAGGGCTGAAACTGGAGTGACAGAGGCATGAACAGTGAGAGGACTGGGGGCCAGGATGACTTAAATGTAGCATAATTATGAATCCATACTGTATTGGAGCCAGTGCCAGCTAAAGATAAACATTGGAAATGTGTGGTCAGTGCATCTGGATGGTTTATGTGGAGAACACTTGTGTCCTATGAAACTGTGTCCGCAATTTTCTTGCCAAATTTCCTCGATAGATAACGATGAAGACTTCCAACTCAATTTGTGATTTTAAACAGTTGTGAAAGGTGAGTACATAATGTGTAATATTTCATCAAGGCCTAATGTCTCTCATTTGAGGCCCCTTACTCTTCCCCCTGTCCCGTGGAATGACTACATGCAGGGGTCAATTAACAGGCATGCAAGAAGTTAAGCTTCATGTAAAGGAGCATCCCTGAAATGGGACCTGAAAAACAAATAATTTCATTACCAGGAAACTGCATTTATGATGCCGTAATTCAGTTTTATACCTCATACTGTGACAACTGCCTTGTGGTCTTGCCGCCATCCTCTACACACTGATGCAGGGGTAGCTATGTATGTTGGCCCTGTAGCCAGCTGTTACTGAATTGTACTGCCTGTCACCCTTTAAAACATAAAGGCCTCGTCCCCGAGTCCCAGGTTTGTAGCAGTTGGACCTGCACGATTTTACAGTACCAAAAGACTAATGAATGCGTGGCATC
This sequence comes from Urechis unicinctus, assembly GCA_034190875.2. NCBI lineage: Eukaryota > Metazoa > Annelida > Polychaeta > Xenopneusta > Urechidae > Urechis > Urechis unicinctus. Next base: position 53,389,859 of record CM067343.1, read on the forward strand.
ATTTTCAGGGTCCTCAACATGGAGAACGCTACTGATCCTGAATGGCTTCCCAGAACTCCTACACCAGAAACCACACGTTCTGACACAACAACGAATCATCCACGACGTTGTATCCTATGTAAGCCTCAGCAGAACCCTGCCAAGCGGATTCGCTGTGACGTTTTAGCATTTGGTGAGCAACAGTGGGCAAAGGTACAAGACGTTAAAGTAATCCGAGGTAACAAACGAAACTTTGAGACTTCAGTGTACCATGGTGTTATTGTTAATCTGCCTGAGCAACCTGGAGAAACAGATGGCTATCATTCCATCTGCTACAAAAACTTCACAGCAGCTCCAACTACTAGTACTCCTTCAGATGACGCTGACACTGCTAAGAGCAGGATTCAGCATCCACGCTCTGCTTCAGTTGAAGAAAAGCCATCAACTTCAGGGATATTTCCACCAAACTGTTTGTTTTGTGGAAACTCAAAGAAACGCAAGAAAGGTCTGGTGCTTGTGAAACACTCGAAGCTAGCCAAAGCATTCAGGAAGCGGCTTTGACTTTGAATGACTCAAAGATCCTGTCGAAAATCAGTGGTATCGATCTTGTTGCAAAAGAAGTGAAATATCATCATTCCTGTAAAAGTGCGTACCTGATGTCTGCTGCAAGAGCTAAAAATAGTGTCAAGGAAAGTGTTGACGCTTGTACAGATGTGCATGCCTGTCCATCCGCAATTCTTGACATTCAAGGATATGTAGAACAGTCCATCATAGTCAACCAAAGACCTGAACTTCTGACATCTGTATATGGTATTTGGACTTATGTGCAATCTCCTCAGAAACACCTCTCAGTACTGCTCAAAACCTCATGCGAAACTTGTCTAAAAGGTTTGGTAACAAGCTTAAGTTTCATTCTCCTTTTGGGAAAAAATTGGGATTGATCCTGTACAATTCTGAAACAGCTGACGATGCAGTACGTGTTGCCTATGACTATGCCTCTGATGATGAACGTATAGTAACCAAGGCAGCACTCATACTCCGAAAGCACATACTCAGTGTACCAGAAAATCCTTCTTTGGATGACCTAAAAGAAGGCGATGTAATCCCACCACCCCTGCTCTCAACGTTCTTCACCAGCTTGTATTGTGGACAAAATCCAAAGAATTGCACACAGCAAGCAATGCGTCGGGTTAGGTCATCCTGTGATGATGCACTGTTCATTGCCAGAAAGGGTACGGTCAAGCCTGCTAAGCAAGTGGCTCTGGGAGTTGCAATAAAATCTGTCACAGGTAGCAAAAAGGTTGTGCAGGTGTTGAATCGGTTTGGCCATTGCATAAATTACAACTGCCTGGAGGAGTTAGAAACTGAAACTGCTGAGCAACTACAAGAGAGACAGCTTGCCTGTACAGATGGCACACTTAAAGGGCAACCTATGGGCCTTGCATTTGACAATTTCGACGAGCTGACTAACACCTTATCCGGGGCAGATACATTGCATGACACAATGGGTATTATGTATCAGAATATCCCAACTGCATCTGAAATAGCCCAACCTGTTGAAGCCAACACAGAATTGCCGTCAGTACCAGGTAGCAGAAAGAACAGGAAGAGGTCGTTGGAGACCGAAGATGTACTCCTTGTTCCTTATAGGATGAAACCAAAAATGAATGTATTCAGCTACAAAAAGACAGATGTTTACAACCTTCAAGATGTCAGTGCAGCTGCTAAAAACTTAGATTTGGTCTGGATGATGAGCCATGCTCTTAATGTAGGCAAAATTCCAATGTGGGTCAGATTCAATGCCAGCAGGTACCAAGACAACTTACCAAAGCAAGAGGTCCGCTACATGCCGAACTTACGCCAGCCAAATCACCAGTCTTGATGTGATTCAGGAAACCCTCACCACAGCCCAAAGATGTGCAAAGGAGTGTGAGCAACAGTTTGCAGTTGTATCATACGACTTAAATGCTGCAAAACCTGCAATGCAAATTCAGGCCACAGAAAAACCCAGATTCGATAACGTGTTTGTCATGCCTGGAACATTTCATATTGAGATGGCCTTCTTTAAGGCCATTGGGAAGATCATCTCAGATTCTGGAGGACCTGACATGCTCACAGACACAGATGTTCTTGCCCCTGGTTCATTGAATGGCTTTCTGTATGGCAAGCATTTTAATCGGTGCAAACGGCTCCACCCAATATTGGCCCTTTCTTTTGAAATCCTGCATTTCAAGACATTTCTGAAGACATACGAAGAAAAAGACGAGCTTGAGGAACTCATGAACATTGCGAGTCATTCAGACACTGCACTTGAATCTGTGGGCGAATCAGATGTCTTCATCACTGCTTCTGCTGCCTATACCAAGTACTCGGACGAAACAAGATCTGGAGTACATGGCTGCACCGCCCAGTTCTGGATGATGTACATTGATTACATTCGTCTGTATCACACCCTAGAAAGGGCAACCAGAACCAATGATATTGACCTCTACATCTACTCATTGACACCCTTGATAGGCCTCTTCTTTGCCACAAACCATGTAAACTACTCCCGTTGGCTGACGAAGTTCCAACTTGACTTAATGAATATCGGTGATTCACACCCTGGACTTAGAAAGATCCTTGATGAAGGAACATTTACCATCCGCAGAACTGAACATGCTTTCAGCCGTGTGCCTGTGGATCTTACATTGGAACAGACGGTCAACGCTGATGCAGCATCTCGGCTCACTGGTATAACATCTGCCACAAACAGTTACTCTGCTCGTCTGCGCTGGATGATCACAAAATCTACTCGTGCCTCATTTACAAGTCTAGTGCAGGAGATGGCGGGATTGATTGAAAAGGACGATGTTGCAGCTGAGCTTCGACATTCAAGAATTGAACGCGACATTTCAGACTTGAAGAAAGTCATGAAACACATACAAGATTCCTGCAACCCCTTTGAGATGGATAAAGAATCTGAATCAAAAGACAAACTCTTCAACATCAACACAGGGAAGGCCACCAGCCATGAGATCAGTGAAAGTCTGTTGAAAATACCAGAGACCGGTCAGGCACGACATCAAGATTTCCTGGACACCTGCATAGCTGACGCAAAGAGATTTGAAGAGAAGATAACCAAGGCAAAACTTAAGACCTTTACCGATGATAGTGCAAGAAACCATAAAGCAGAGGACGAACGAATAACAGAACTCAAGGGTACAAGAGATCTAATGGGCCGCCTCGTAATACTTGCAACGAAACGGAATCTGGACTTGCCTTTCATTTTTGAATTCCCACTCACTCCAGTCCCTTTGTCCATGTGTGTAGCACAGATGGGACAATGCCCTCTTCAACCTGCTTGAGTCGAAGGTTCATGGAGATGCCAGTCCTGGATTGACCAGAGCCTGCATTATTGATGGCCAATTCCTCCTTCATTCACTTCCTCCGAATCTACCAGCTACCTATGGAGGCCTCGCAAGAAGTATTTTAATCCAGACAGTTGCGTTGTGCAAAAAAGAAGTCCATCTTATCTTTGATGATTACCCTCAGCCATCTCTAAAAGACACAGATAGAGGAAGGAGGGGCATAGATGAACGGGAGTTCGCCATTACTGGTCCTGAACAAAAACGACCTAAGGACATGGAGAAAGCGCTGAAATCGAGATCATTCAAGACACAGCTTCCCAAGTTCCTGGCGAAGAAGTAGCAAAACAAGGCATATCGACCAATACTAGGTGGCTGTAAGCTACATCTTGACATCCCAGGGGAGACCCATCATTATTATGTTGCCAACGGCATTCTCAGACACGATTCTGATGACGATTGCAGGAACAACCATGAAGAGGCTGACACCAAGATAGTTCTTCATGCCAAGGTAGTGGATGATGACAGAAAACAAGGAGCCATAATCGTTCGGGCATCAGACACAGATATAGCAGTCATCTTGTTGTATCACTGCAACAAGTTCAAGTCGCCAATATGGATGGATGTTGGAACGTCATCCAAGAACAACCGGAGATACATTAGCATCACCAACATTCATGAAGTACTCGGACCTCAGATATGCGCTGCACTACCAGGATTCCATGCATTTACTGGGTGTGACTACACCAGCGCATTTGTTCGCAAAGGAAAGGTCAGACCATTGGCCAAGTTGGAAAAGAACAAGGAAGCCCAAAAAGCTTTCCACAGCCTAGCAACAGACAAACAACAGAGTCTAAGAACCCAGATGACCCTTCAAACGTTCACCACAACTATGTACGGAGCCAAGGAAAACACCAAGTTGACATTAAATGAACATAGGTACAAGATGTTTGAAAAAGGCTATGGACCAAAGTCCTTGTCAAAGAATCCATTGGAAAAGTTGAAAGGAATAAATGCTAGTGCCATTCCCCCTTGTGAGGCAGAGCTGAATGTGCATTTGAAACGAGCTGCATTTGTTGCACAAATGTGGGCAAAGGCAGATTCTGCTGAAATCCAACAACACCCAGATGCATCAAATGGTTGGGATCTCGAAAATGGATGTTACATGCCAATATGGCATGAAGGACCCCAGATGCCAGGTACCCTTATTCCGGAACAAGGCGAGGTCGTCGTCAATGATGATGATGAAACGCTGAAGATGTAGACATGACAATCTCTTCTGATGATGAGTCAGACTGGACAGAAGAAGAGGATTAGGTGCAAGTGGGGAAAAACCTTATGCTGCCTGTGACCTTTAACACCTTGTTCCACTTTGACCCCTGCAATGGCAGCTAAATTGCTCGTTATTTACATTCATGATACACAAAAAATAATCTGTAGTTCTTAATGATGAGGCTAGCCGTGTATTTCAGAAGCATGGCTTTGCATCATTTGCTTTGACCGCATTCAACCAAAAGGAAACTCAGTGATAAAAATGATGTTTCAGGGAAATGCTTGCCTTCCTAGTGATATTTGGGGAAAATGGAATAATTCTTTTCGTTACTTTGTATGCCACAATCATTGTCTTTTGGCATAGACCTTACTTTAAATATACACTATTTACCCAACTTAAAATGAGTACAATTATGTAGATGAAGCACTTGAGATGTTTCTCTGTACTGGTGATGAGCACTGCATGCCCAGTTCTCCTGTTTGTTGAAGACATAGGCCTACAATATGTATATAGCCAAATTTTTCAAAGACAATAAATTCGATGTAGCATGTATGTAACTGGATAATGTTTGGGTTAATATTCAAAATATGGTGCATTGCTAATCAACACTGTGGAATCAGCTCGGCCTGCAATGAAGAAAATAAGGCGAATTTCTGCATTTTTCTGGTTGAAATTTCGAATCATTGAGAATTTCAATTTCAAACTGAAAAGCAGAAATTGGCATATTACTCCATAGTCTGTCAATGCAATCAAAACATGCATGTAAGTTTCTTTGCCAAATGTTTTAAGGGGACAAGAATTCAGTCATTAGCATGGGAGATGCAAGTCTCTCTATTTCAGGAAGTCACTTCATGTGTGTGATAACCCCAATCACCCTTCATTATGGTCAAAATCGATCAGCAAGTCCAACAACTTACAGTATGTTGCATGAGTCACTAGTGATGTAGTTTCTCATTGTTTGTCTTTTCAGTAAAAAAATCATAGATACTAGAATTTTAATTAAAATCTATGTACCTGAACACAAAACTGTCGAGTTCTTTCGATCTTCCCCTTTGACCCCTTCTTAAGGGGTCACGGTACAGGTTTTGGCACTTAAGAATCCACTTTTCTTAGTTGGGTAAACCTACCAAATCCATTAGCGAAGGTTTCGTTGATGTACTCAATTATGCTAATTAAATTGCTAATTAGCGCTAATTAGTGGCTTTCTTAAATGGATTAAGTACAGGAGTTGCAGGTTAAGAAAGATGGATCTTCATTTACAACCTAAAAATGAACATTTCAGCATTGGTTTCATACATGTACTCAGTTATGCTAATTATAGTCCTGGTTGAACTGACCCTGACCTTTGACCCCTTCTTAAGGGGTCACGGTACAGGTTTTGGCACTTAAGAATCTACTTTTCTTAGTTGGGTGAACCTACCAAATCCATTAGCGAAGGTTTCGTTGATGTACTCAATTATGCTAATTACATTGCTAATTAGCGCTAATTAGTGGCTTTCTTAAATGGATTAAGTACAGGAGTTGAGGGTTAAGAAAGATGGATCTTTATTTAGACCCTAAAAATGAACATTTTATCATTGGTTTCATACATGTACTCAGTTATGCTAATTAAATCTAAATTTGGGGGATATTTTGAGTGGCTCCCCCTAGAGTTGGTACAGGCGTGGAAACTTAAGAATGGCCATTTGATTGTACATTGACCCTAATCAACATGTTGCATGCCTCAAACCTTTTGTACTTGCAATGCTAAACAAAACTCCATGGGCTTATCTATTTGCCATAGGGGCAGGTTCTAGCCTTATTTGCTTGGCATGGCCTCGTGGGATGGATAAAAGTGCAGCCGTTGAATATGATAGCATTATTAATGAGCAACACACATGCTACATCCATGTTACAGGTCCATAAAATCTAGGGTTTTTTATATGCAAAATACGTTTCGTGAATTTAAGCAACCACATGATAAGATGATTCCAATTAACTGTTTCCTCTGATGTAACACAGGGCATATATGTCGGTACTTTATTAAGTCGAGATAACTGCACCCAATCACCGTAACATGCACGATATATATTTAAGCATACGATGTTGATTACAAAACTTTGTTACTTCACAGCACCTATCGGTAAAGGATTTGGTTAGCAGCTGCACATGATCGATTAGCGAAGGTTGATGTGCATATCAGCAAACCACTATTTAGCATTGTGACATGTGTGACAATAATCCATTTGCTGTTTTTCAACTTCCACGTTCATCACACGGAAATGACAAAAAAACTGTAGTCGACGTCAACTCAACGTCGCTTTTATGGTTGTTATGCTAATTTCACAATATATGACTCCGAGGAATTCAGAGTTTATGATGAATAATCCGCGAGACATTACCGGGCATGACAATCTAGGTACAACATTTGACTGGCGGTAATCGTGAGACAATGTTTAGCTATTAAAGAAATCATGTGATCAAGAGGGAATCTTGTTTGCACACTGGAGACAGTAAGAAAAACTGCATTCTATTTAGCGTTCTGTTTTATGCTGCGTAATGTATATTTAAGCAACTCGTGCAATTGCATCACTAATGAGTTGGTTGGTTTTATGCGACTAGCCCTGATAGGCAAATATGTCTGGCTGTTTGTACGATTGGGTAGCTTTAGGTTGAGGTATTGTGCGTTTAACACTGGTTGACAGGGCGATCGCCAGTGGAGACACGCCGTCTTTCTACATATTTTGGTTATCTTGAATACTGTACTAATCTACCCATATTATGTATCACTATAATGGGGTTTTATTCTGCCATGCGCACAGTCACATTTGTTGGCAACAACATTCCTCAGCACAAAACCTTAAAAACGGTTTACCATTGCCTCTGCTCGTTAAATGTTACTGACAATTATCAAATATTCATATCAGTAACACGATGTTTTCTATCACCGTATTTATCATGCTCACCTTCATATGGTCCAGCCGTTATTCTTGTTTCTGACAAAATTGGACATAGTTAGCATAGTCATCGAATTAATAATTTAGTTCTCTGGGGTAAAAAGAGGCCTTTTTAGATAGGGGCAAGAGTATTTATCATGCTAACCTTGCTACGAGCTTGTCATTATATTCTGAATATTTTAGATTATGGCCTTGGACCTAAAACGTCTATTTCTCATACACTGTTACATGGTATCGATCGCTGGCGAAGCTTTACGTGTTATATCTTATGCATATAACATGAAATCGATTGATGTTTAGGGGTGAATTACTATATTGGTTCATAGCTCACAGGTCTTAACAACAGCATCCCTAGCTCAGCCTCTTGCCATATCTGACAGCCAATTTTGTAGTAGTCATTTTCAGATAACATGTTTGATGTTGGGAGATCACGTGATAAGAATAGCAGTGTCCCTCTAATATACTCGAAAGTAATTATGTGCCGAAAGTTGCCCTTGCTCTATTTGGCGTGCAAAACATTATCGACCGGATAATAATACACGGTGGATAAGCAAATGCTTAAATATCCGAGAAAGGTATAAGCATATCTTGAATTTTCATGGTTTGTATGTCGGGTGATGATATCCATAGCGTTATTTCATTCCCTTATGGAAATATCCGGTAACTCCATACAGCAACAAATTAAAGCGGAATAGCCCAGCGGTATTTCGAAATTCCATGTGTCACTCATACAATGATTATTTCCTTCATTTGGATGCAATAACAAAAGACGTAATTAGCCAACATCCCAATCTCCCCTATTTTTGGTACAAGATTATTAACTGCATACATTGACATAATCAACGATGTTTACAGAGCGATCCATCAAATAAAACCTAGGGCAGTAGAGACAGTTGAAGCACAAATAGTTTGGTTAAAGCTTCATGGATCAGTAGCTTATCAACGATCATCGCACATGACAGCTAATTACAAAGGGGCAATATCATGCTGCCCTCATTCCTTGCTGGTTACGTTTGATGTTGCGATTAGCCGTTTCGCATTTTTTTTACAAAGCGCCTAATATTGGTAATTCAGCAGCCCACATCAAGCCATAACAATGACATTATGGCTTCTGCAACATTGAACAGCATTTCCTATCTTTCCTCCAGCAATATCGCTAAATTACGATGACAGTACGCTTCCAACATTTAAAGGTGTGGCTAAGGATATCCAATGTTAAAAAATTGGTGGCTTTTCTCTGTCTCTGCAAAAACATAATCAAGACGTTAACGATAATGCATGTGATCTGGCAAAATTAATTACACAATGCACATCACAAATGCAGTGACAGGTACCTCTAAGATAAATTTAGACGACTCATCAAAGACTGAACAAAACTTTATGTGTGTCCCATATATATGATAAGGCGACGGTATAGTATCATTGCACATAATGATATTGCCATTCAGGTTTTCGTTAGCATGATGCAAATAATTAATACTGCGATGATAAATGCCCAAATTTCGATAGTGGGCTGAGCAATTGTGGATGGAAATCGCTAGCCAAAGATCAGCTAGTTAGTCATTATTTGTTTACTTCCTATTTGTACACGCCAATGCAAGAATTACAACAAGAGATATAAAGGGATGCAATTTACAGTTGTCGTTAAGCAGCTGGACAAAGTACCGGAATTTAGCAATTTCATGTCGCATAAGCAGCATCATAATTACCTCATTAATGGTCTCGAATAAAATATAATGGATTGTACCAATTACATGGCCGAATCAGATGAGTTTCAGGTGATCCTATTCGTGTAAATTAGAAAGCAGACACTTTTCTGGTGGTCGACCCAAGGATAAAAAGCTGGTATGTATACATTCCATTCATAATAGTCGGACAATGACTGACATTCTAAAAGCAAATCATTTTGACTACCTAACGACTTTATTGGTCAGTGGGGCTTTTTATATCAACTGATGCTTATATCACGGTTATGAATTGAGCTCTTATGCAATATGCGCAGCATTAGGCACAAGTCTATTGTACAATGCAGTAGTTCAGTATTGCATAGCCCTGTCCTGGGTCTGGAATGTTTTGAATCACAATTTACATGCCTCCATGTAACCAACGTTTAAAATAAAGGCGCTGAGAAATCGTTTAAAACTGTTTATATTGATTGTACATATATATATGTTTTATATATATATATATATATATATATATATATATATATATATATATATATATATATATATATAGTATATACATATATATATACATACATATATATATATGCATATATATTAACATATATATATACATATATACATATACACATATATACATATACATATATATACACATATATATATAAACCTATATATATAGATATATATACAGAGATATATATACATACATATATATACATACATACATATAGATATATATACACAAATATATATACATATATTTACATACATATATGTATACATACATACTTGCATGCATATTTATACATACATGTATACACATATAAATACATATATATGTATAAAAAATATATATATATATATATAGATATATATATATATACATATATATATATATATAAATATATATATATAAATAAATATATATATATGTATATATATACAAATTAATAAATAATATATATATATATATATATATAGATATATTTTATATATATATAAAGAAACGACAGACAGTATTGGTCTAATGGAAAAATTTGTATGTGCCCGAACGTAGAACAGCAGCTGCATCTGTCTGATTCCCTTTGTTTCTGGCCGATTTGGTCTGTGGTCGGTTATTCAACCAAACATAGCATTATTCAACTATTGACAATCGACCTGAAAAGGCGAACCACAGAGATAGATGACAGAAGCAACTTTTGTGTGCAAAATCACATAGGACAATATCACTGTATATATTTTTCAACCCATTTCAAATTTATTGCTTAGCAGGAGATAATTTGGTCAATTCGTCGAGTTGTTTGATATGCATTTTGTCTTTCTCAACTCATGCTTGAATGCTTAGTCAGTTTTATTTATTTGTTGGTGTAGCATACAGCACAAAAATAACTCCTTCATAGTCATTAATTTAGGAAATATTGGCCTGTCATCGTGTTCATCCACAACCATGCCTTCCAAGAGTTTGCTACTGGTTCGTATTACCATTATGCATAAACTATCCACATTTTGCCATTATTTCTACACATGATTAAACGCTTACTGCATCACACAAAACCATTGAATATTCTATATGTAATATTTTGATGATGCTTCCGATTGGACCCTCCCAATCTATTAGCTTTACATGTAAATGATGAGTGCTAGTAACGGGCTCTGGCAAGTAGCGGATAGTATTTAACTTGACCGGATATACGTAGTGCATTTATATATTTGTATTGCCGTCATGAGTGTCACTCTAGTATAATGATATGCATAATGTTAGCAAGGGCAAACCATCCAACCTTGGACACAAATCAAATCTTTATTCAGCAATTATTATTCAGCAATTAATCGTGCAAACACGAGAAAAACACTTGGCAAAGACATTCATTAGTGTAATTCCTCTGATATATATCATCACGTGTGAGTTATCATCTTACACTTTCTGACCATTGTGGCGTTGCATTGTCATTTACATACTTCGAATCAAGATGTTCGGGGTTCCCATATCTTTGCAAGAATGTATCGCCCACTCCTTGCAGTGCTATCGGCATACGCGATTTGACTTATCATTTGGACTCGTTCTTCGATAATTATCACCATACAGGTGTCGTGTTCCAATTGACTGCTCAAACACCTACCGACACATTTTGAATCTACGAGCCTGCATCATCAAAGATGACCATGGGCAAATATTACGATGATCGCGCATTTTTGAACCGGATCGACTCCTGGATTTGACCAGATTTCGTCATGATGTGACGGAAGGGATATCATGTCATGCGATATATACTGCTCATTGTGTTTTTCCCTATCGTTATTTTTGAAAGAACGACTTGTTCTCGTCTTCGATCTATAAGGGAGTCATGGTTTCCATACCGGCATGACTCTTAATTTCTGAGAGGCTTAGTAACAGTTGCTGCACATGTAATCATACCCTACACTCTGTGAGGGAGCCACATTCGACGTTGATGTGCAACGTAATGCCATGCACATAACGTGCACACTAATTACGGCCGTATATCGTTTGTTTAATACTTTATTCCATTCTGTACGAATCTTAAGGGCCTTATTTATGCGCCCTTCATTGTTGTTGATCGCTTTTCTTCAGCCAATAAACTTCAAGTGACTTACCTGGGTGTAGATAAATGGCGAATTAACTTTGTTCATCCGTCAATCTATTCGCTTATACTACTTTAACGGATCGTTCATATCAGCCGTATTGTCAATGACCCATGCACTTGGCCAGGTGTGCAACATAACATAAGGGCGCACTAAATCTCGTCACCCAGCAAAGATATATATCGCTCGTATTTCGACTGCTCAAAATAGGGTATATATATATAGTATCAGACCAAGAATTCACCGTTCGATAACGAAATGTGTTATATTTGCCCCGGGTTGCGCTTTTATATCACTTGATACGTAAATACACCTGAAGATAAGTCTAACAATCTGTTGCGTTTAAAGCCATAGAGCAGAATTGGATTAGCAATGGAAGAGAGATATGTTTGATGTATAGTACCATCCGCCTTTGACGTCAGTCTACATACATATTTGAAACTTACAACGAACCTATATTAAAAGATTATATACGTATCCATCGTTTTTATCGTCGTTAATGTTGGTCTAATATGAATCATTCAAAACGTACATGGATGGGAAGCATTTTGTTTACGTCAGGTTTGATCCGCAACCAGACACAGGCGAGATATTCACCATCCTACAACACTTACATGCACACACAAGCACATTTATAAACGCACGTATACACACACATACACAAACACATGCACATGCAAACTTTTAACATTTCCATGCCAAATGTGAAATATGCAAATGGACCACGCAAGTTCCCATACCAATCATCATAGCAGAATTGTGGTATGGTTGAAGTGGTAGGATTGTCCGCTTGACCATCTGCAATGCCCACTGTCGTTTGTAAATATTACATGAACATTGGCATGAATTTGCTTCTATGAATGGCATGCCACTCTATGTTCTGCTACTAACTACACATTGAGTTAGATATTAAAGCCCTTTTTCATCATATGTAAGACTCGTACGCACCTACAAACCTAAGATATGCACAAGTCACAAGAGCGACTTACGCACACACACCATCGCAACTTATTGGACCGTGCCGAGCTATTTTCCTCTGTCAGACATCCTGCCTTTTTATCGTCTTCTCCGCTGCGCTTGGTTTCACATCATCAATAAAAACAGCTGCAAAATGTCAATTTCTGTTGCCCATAAAAACATGTCATAATGGAAAAAAACGATCCCACCTAGGCATTTCCTACCGGTAAAATGCGATTCCTGTATAGACGGCACTAAATGGACTATCCCCGCTTCAGTAATTCAATGTTCCTGCGTTATAACTTGGGTCTTAATGTACGCATACTTAGAAGGCATGGTACATAGTAGGCGGTTCGTGCATTTTCGCTAATTCATATTTATGTGTGCCGTCAAAATGGGAACAAACGCCCGATAGGATTTTAAGATATAATTTAGATAGACATCGTTGTGTACAGCGCTGAGACGGGTGAGAAGCACAGCAAATACAGCTGCAGGTATACGTTCATGATAATATTTATGTTTTCTTTAGACTGAATATGCGCGCTATTAGCTCAGACACCGAGACAATATAATTGAGGCAGCTTAATATGATGTGCCACCCATCCATCGATAAAACAAGAGCAAATATGACGATTCCTTGCCTATTGGAAAACAATATACATTGAATTATCTTGATTAAGAAAATGATATATGTGCGCCGTGAACAGGTCTCTCTATTAAAATGTTTTCCAGATTTGATCATCTTCTTATCGCATCTTTTTACACAATAGTAAATGACTTGTCACGACACAGATCGACATTAGACGTAGATAGCCTATTTATCAAGCATTGCATATTGATAAATCCAAGGCTTTCAATCACATTTAATGATGCAAATGAAACACTGTGGCTTTGTGAATGAATCGAGGTATGCATATATTATCCATTCGGATTGGTACAGAATGCGCGGATCGCATCCAACAGATTCCCCAATAATCTATAAATGGTGCTGTTTCCGATGTGGCAGTTGATTTTTCTCTTTCCCTTAGAGCAAATAAGCTGGCACCGTTTGTCTCGGTGAGCACCTGAATCGGAATAGATGGTTCAGTTTGTAACAACAGATTAGCACATGACGATATTTACATCAGTAAATATAAGACAATGAAACAATCAAAAATAAGTGGACGGGTATTTGCTGAAATAAGGAATTCTCAAATAAGATTATATATATGCACCCATGATCGAATTGTTTATTTTCCATTACCACATAGCTGTTTTTAAACGATATCCGGTGGGATCGTTAAAGTGCAAGTAACATCTTTTTTCGACTCCCTAATCGAAGTTTTAATACGTGTATATCAGCCTGTGAAACACGTTTCTGACAATATTTTCGTCCATTGAGGTCATTTTGTGGGGTTTTTTTTCAATATTTCCCTCGATTTTGGGGACTTTTTTGGCATATGTGCAAAAAAACGACGGCCATTGGCTCCTGAGTTTGTGACGTTATATTTCACAGTCCAGCCAGATAGCGTGGATATATCCTCGTTTGTTTACATGGGAACTGTGGTAGGTGTGAGCATAATCGTATTTTATCCTGTCATCATGTACATCATGTTACGCAACGAATCACATCATTTCATGTGGCTTGGAGTACTTGTTCGCCTAGAATATATTAAACTGTGATAATTCTATTATGAAGTTTGAAAACGTTAACCAAAGGGGATAATACAGGCCGTTTCATGGTTATCAATGATTGATTCATCATTTGCCTTTTCTGTTACGGAGAATATCTTTTCTTATCCCGTTATATGATTTAATGGTTAAAAGTTATCGCAAACGAAAACTGCTACTACATTTAATGGGGATTTCACTCGATAGTTTGTTTATGAATATAATTTCATTAAATCATATTCTCAATAGATAAGTAGATACTTATTTTATTTAAAATATAGGCACTGGTTTTGAGAGACGAGACCTTTCATGGATTAGCTGTTACAATTAAATATACCTCTCCAGTGAGTTGTACTGAGGAACTTATGGACCAGAATCCAAGTTCGGTGCCAAATGTTTATGGCTACATATATCAGATGAGTTGAACACCTTACACTAGTTCTACCTTGTATTACCAGGGATACCAACCTCAATAATACATACTTTATCTGGTCTTTATTAGGTCTATATTTACTACTAAAACCTAGTACAGTGCATAACTGCCATTATATTTTGCTTTTATAATATGTCAAAGGGGCGAAATGTCCTCATCTTCCTCAAATACTGACAACTCCGGAAGCGATGACCTGGATTACAGCAGTAAGTATTCTTCTCACCAAGAAGAAGAACTAAGAGCCTGTCGGGGCAAACAGCTATACAGGTTTGAGCCTCTAGCTAAGACAAGGCCAGCAAATTCTCCTCAAATAGAAGACTAGATAACAGCACTTGGTAATGGCACATAATGTCCTACCATTTGCAGAGATTTTACTCTTTATTTAACAGTTGTCCTTAAGTCTTGCTTGAAGTCATCTTCTTATTCATGTTTTATGTCAATTAAATTAGTTGGGACTGAAACACTTATTCATTGTAAATATGTCCTGTACTAGGTACTCATGTTGGCCAATGCTTACAGAAGCAGAGAGTTAATGCTGTCAAGAAATTCCACATGTTCTCGAGAAAGTAAAATTTATAGATGTGGCCTGTATTACAGCACACCCAGGATTTGGCTCTGAGTGCCTTTGTCCCTGGACACTTGAAATAGCATAAAGTACTTATTGCCAGAGGTACAAGAAGAAACATGCTACTCAGCATGAGTGAGTATACTAAAACATGGTCTCGTTAAGATGAGACCCGATGAAAAATATTCATTCATTGAATGAAAAGTTGTGAAGATATCTTTATATTGCAGGTTATTCCAATTCACGGCGTATTCGCAGTTGGTACAGAGATGCTGGGGATATCTAGGCCGTCATCACAGAGTGCCACTGTCAGACTGTGCTGTACTCAGAATTAGAGAAGCTTTTTCCCCAGGACGAATCACAAAAAAGCATAATGTGTCTTACTCTGTTATTTACATTAAGCTTTGTTCAAAAATATAAGAACCTACAGACAACCAGCAACAAAATTCAGTTAAGTTAATTTATCATTCCATAGGCATAAGACGATAGGAAGCATCAATTCAAAAATCCTGACATACCTGCAGGACATATGCATCTTGTTCCTGTATCCTGTATATTGTACAAAGGATGTTGTATCACTCAAATAACGGTATGTTAACAGTCATTCAATATTTTCGGCAGGGTATTTTATCCATCCAGTTTCATTGCACAGCAATCATCATGATTGAATTCCGTGGGCACATTATACAAGTAATGCTTACTCCATTCTGCTCATAACTACCAAAAATGTTTCGTTCTTATTCACTTGTCTGTGAATTGGAAATGGCAAAACATATACACCAGTCTAATATATATATTTACAAGATTAGTTCTCAGCAAATCACAAACAGGAAGCATATATCAGTGTTTGAGTTTCACCACAACTTAGCTTTTCTTAGACTCATTTAACATTCCAATTAAGACTTTAAGCCATACACGTGCTGAATTATTTGAAAATAAAAATGGTTAATATTGTTGTTTAACATCACCTTCAACATCAGAGGTCATATCGTGACGGTAATCTCACCAATGATGTTAATAGGAATCACGGATGCCAACCAGCGCTCTCAAATATCGTGTTCTCGCGTGCACTTAATCCATATTATTGACAGTTTAATTTGATAACATCATCTCCGTCTTAGATATTTAATTAGTATTAAACGAACATAGCGAACAGCCAGAAGACTTGAAATGGTAAAGCTTATCCATATGGAAATGGATCTGTTGGCGACAGGATAACTCTATACTTAAACCATATGCTATGGCAATGAAACAAAGTAACCGTATCGAATGTAAGCCTTAACCGCATTGATATAAATCAATGAATGCACAAAAGAGAACAGCTACTCTGCAAGACTAAGACTAAGAAATAGTTTACTTTACCCGATTATATATATATATATATAAAATAAGACAATATAATATTTAAAGTAATGAAAACTTATAGGATCAGAGGATGTGCATTAAGGTGTCTAACCACCGCTATCATGCACACCACCCATTATGCACCTTTTGGCGTGTGAGATGCATAGCTTAGTACAATAATACATATTATAAAAGAAACCCAATACATTCAGTTAGATTTGTTTTAAGCGTAGCAAACATTTATGATTCTCGAGATGCCTTTTTAAGTTTCATAAACAGTTTATCCCGGAATCGTATTGATTTTATTATTCCACAAGTTACCCATTTACTTTTTTATGTCTGTATTTATTGTACTAGACTCTTTTAGTGACTCTATATTTATCAATTGCTGCTGTTATATGTCGTTGAAGAAAATTGTAGTTTTCATTTGGGTTAGACGTTTGATTAAAAGCAATGGGAACTTCAGACAGTTCAATTCTAACCGTTTGCTCAAATGTATTCGGGTATTTGTGTACTTTTATTGCGAAAATGTGTACAGTCAAGGCATATAAAGTAAGGTTGATGTTCAGAAATATTGTTCAATAAAATGCCTGATGTAGTAGTATCTGTTTTTTTAGATATTTTGTACAGCATATTATCAATAAGAGTGCCATTGCTGGTTAAAAATCTTGTTGGAAGTGTTATTTTTGGTATGAATCCCTTTTGTAAGATTGTGTCAAGATAATCATTAAATATGGGCTTTTCATTGATTTTCAGCAAGTCGATGGTTAAGTCGCCAGTTATAATAACTTCAGCTCTTGTACTCTGTATTGATGCAAGAACAATCCATTAATATTGATTGTTAATATGTAACTGCATAACAGCAAACTTTAGGATTCTTTGGTGGGTGAAGTGGGGTGTGTGGCTACATGATAATTAAAGATTACTAATTGGGGCTTTTACCTTAAAGTGAAATCTTGTTGACGCAAGTCAATAGCCAGTTTCCACCCAGCAGAGTTGCGGTTTGTAATTGTTAGCTGCATGAGAGAACATAAGTAATGACGGCCCACCATTCTTCCTGTAACTCATTCTCGACGTGATGAAACAATTCACAATTGTACTATTCTATCGGTTGGTCATCGACATTAAATCTCATAGTTTTTCAGATTAACTGCAATACCTGACAAGGCTATTAATTAAAAGGCTAGGCTATTTGCATAACAGCATTCCCATGTGAATTGTAATGTGCTTCGTGTAAGAAATAGCAAGTATTTGTAGTTGGCTACACTGCGCTAGATTGTTACTAACTAATTATCAAAGCACAATGACGCCACAAGCTGACGGTGATATATCAAACCAAACCTCTTGTTTTACCCAACTGAGACCTGTGTGACTCTATTTACGCAAATGCCACTCAGGAAACATCCACACCGTCAAAGACTAAATGCCATGGCGAAGGCATTAGTTTCTTTTCTTTGATGTAAAAAAAGCATCTTTATGGCAAGAATGTAAATTGCTACTGGCAATCTATTCCTTGCCTCCGATTGGCACAAATACTTCTATTTGTTCTCCTACTAATCGACATGATATTATTGCCCGAGGCATTTCAATATTGATGCAGACTGATCAATAGACTCTCCTTAGGTACCTCGATTTAGAAATTATTGACATAGAGTAAGTTATCCGATGTCAAGTTTAGGTTAATATGTAGAAAGCAGGAGAGCGCCCAATGGTTTTGTCGTGTATTTTGTAAGTTGCGCCTCGGGTCAAGATTAAATATAGCTGTCAGTTTACCTTCGTATGGCACGTCCATATAAATGCGGCTAAAATATCCGCCGGGAATTTTTAATGTAATGATTGTGATGAGTGTCTAAAGCAGAGAGCGCCTTGTGAGCAGATTCATGTTTATTGACAGCCGCGGTGAATGCAATGCCGCACGGCGCCCCAAAAACCCAATGCATCAGACAGGCCGAATTTGTATGAGCATGAATGACACGTAAAAAGTGCTTTTGAATAAGTGTGCTTATTTCTCTGCACGATTGATTCATCGACTGTGGCTGCTATGCGGCATAAAACGTTCATGGACTATAATCTATCAAATTACAATTTCTAACAACTGTTAGAAAAGCGAGCAGTACGTGCGACTCGTTAAATTCGTAACCAGAATCGTCGAGTCATCAACCAGAACACGGACAATGGCTATGTGCGAAGCACAGTGCAATGATCACCCTGTCTGTCACACTGTCGTGGATGAACCAAGGCGTTAATGAGATCACTGTCTGGGTGCTGAGCCAATGATAGACCGTACAAATATATAAAATGGCTTCTGCCGTTTGCATCGACCAAATGCCCCCTTGTACGCATTGTTATTATTACTATTGCGAATAGTAAGCCTCAGCTCAGCGGTATTGCGGCATACGGGCCAAATAACCGCAAATAGTCTGAAATGTGTTTACCATGGTATTGGCACTGCATTGATATTCATCTTGCACAGTTTTTGCTGAGTTATGACCACAGCAGACCCACTGCTTAGTATGACGGTGCGTGCTTTAAACATTGAACTTCATGCCAAACAGCCATAGTGTTCATGGTCATCGTAAACCACGCTCTTCTGGTACCCAAATGCGAATTGCAACTGCTCTGCTCGATTGTAAGATATTGACATTGCACGAAACTATGACAGGTATTGGCTAAATTGAATCGAATCGAAAATAGGCTGTACAAAGGTCATATGATTTGTAAAATATTGATGTCTTGATTATTAAAGCCTTCTCATATCTAAGTGGTGCTTATGGGTTGGTATTCTAGCTTTGGTTGCAGTCGTTTCATGATCAAACTAAACGGACTACATGCAGCTGCAAAAGTGAAATTGAATATGTGCCCGGAATGAGATATTTGGAGTCGTAAAATGAGTTAACCGTGAGTAATTTGATCTACATTCTACTTTGAACCAAGGTTCAATTTGTGGCCATTGCTTGTCAGTCTTGCATTCATTAACTTTAGCAATCGTTGGCTTACTCTATGATAAATACATCTGATCAAACAAACCAAGCTTGCAAGAATATCGGATTACTTTTCGGATGAGAAAAATATTATACAGAATATAGCTATGCTTACGCGGTTTGATATTAGCTAAACCATAGAATTTATCGATGGCAGCTTAAGTAAACTGTAACGCCGCAGATAGTTAAACAATAGGTACTTGATATCTTTACTC
Source organism: Urechis unicinctus (assembly GCA_034190875.2). Taxonomy (NCBI): domain Eukaryota; kingdom Metazoa; phylum Annelida; class Polychaeta; order Xenopneusta; family Urechidae; genus Urechis; species Urechis unicinctus. The sequence goes on from CM067343.1 coordinate 53,409,828, forward strand.
AAAGTAGAAAGAGATACAATGGTCAGTTCTAGATGAAGCAAAGTTCCAATGTAGAGACTGAGTTGATTGGAAGCGATGACTTTTTCCAACGGTCTGACCTTTCAAATTAAGAAGAAATAACATTCTGTTGTCGGGATAGATATATATTGCATTCGCTTATTTTGTGCCGTATCAATTCTAAGTAAGAGGTATTTTTTATAAAAAATCCGACAAATTCTGGCAAGAGAAAAAAATCGGCTATAGTATTAAGGAGACGTGAGTTCAAATCAAAATTAGCAACATGGCAAATGTTTCAATACGTCAGAAGCTGAAAAGAGCGGAGATTGAGCGATAATTCCAGAAAATGGTACAGCTACGCATGCGTAGTTACCAGTCGCTATTTATTTGCTTACTTGTGTGAACACATTTTGGAGGCTGTTTTCAAGATAATTTAGGTTAACCATTGAGTCATTTTATCAACAACACAGACACGGAAATAAAATAGAAATTACACCAACTAACCGAACTGTGCATCTTTAGGCGTTTGTGTTCATCATTAAATTGCAGGCGTATCATGGATAAGTCAATAAATACGCTTCATATGTACACAATGCGGGTACGATAAGTCTTTACGAATAACGATTCGTATGCTATCCGATACATCTATGCATACATTTGTTACACACTTCATCCTTAGATATCTCTTCTAAAATACCAATAACTATTACCGTGATATGTTGTCCGCCAAAGACAGGGGCATCAATCAGGAAGTTGGACTCTACAGTAGCAGAAATAAAAGACGTGTCTGTGATTCGACATTTTCTGTTATACTCGGCTAAATCAAGATAAGCAGCTTCCAGTTCATTCTTAACCAACAATATGCATGAAGTCATCCTTATGGGCCAACGAGACATTGCCCACAAACTTATATAAGGTGGATAATTAAAAGCAGCGCAAAATTCCATTCGAAATATATTCAATTACAGCTGCGGCTCCATGTAAAAATTACTTGGCAATGGCTGTCGGATTCAATTCATCCGATACGGAAGAACTCATATCATTTGCCTAACTGATAAAACCGGATATTGATAAATCACATATTGATATTCCATGATGATGTAGCCAACATATATACTTTTACCTATTGTTCTGGCCGCACCGAGGTACAGAGGAAGCAAATGTATATCAGGCATGTTGTTAAGCGAGATTTGAAAGTGCTGAGTGTTGGGCTGCAGCAATATGCAGAGGCAGATGTGTCGACCATCACAATTTAATACGCGCTTGATAATAGCATTATTCGAGGGTTGTGTTTAGGTCTAGAACGAAGGATGCATACATATTCCACGGATTGCTTCATGTGGTGATCGCAATTAAATTAATGAATACATGGAAGGTGATTTCCTTCCCACAAATTGCCCGCACTAATGCATAGAGGCGCAACTGATTTAATAATATTCATAGCCTCACTCACTCTCATGCTATTTGACAGACTCGCTGAATGATTCTCTGACTCACTTACTCATTATCTCGCAGACTTACTCTTTCACTCGCGCACTGAGACAATTAGATTCTACACACGCATATTGTATCAGAAAATGCAGGTTTTTACCAATCACACAATCTTCAAAGTGTTTCTTGCAAGCGTCTGAAAACGCCAGCGGAGGCCATTGTAGAACACCTGATTAGCTTCCTCTGGTTCAGTAACATTTTTCTAATGGCGTCTCAGCTTCTGGAAAATTGTGATTGAGGTGTACATTTGTCATTTGGCATGTAACGATTGCATTACAGATGTTATGAATCTCGTTAACATTTGCAACGAATAGATAAACTGTATTATTTCTGGCATTTAAGCATACTAGGTCATGCACGCGCCATTTGTCCCCGTTTCACAACAGTAGTCGACTGTGTGTATATGGCGTGCAAACGTACGTGCTGCTCTGTCTTAACGTAATGGTCAATCGGCTGGTCAGCGGTACGATGGAGACTTGTTCGAATTAAACTCATGCTTCATTTAGCTAAATATTGCTGATCCATGCTAATGGTATTGGTCAATGAATCGGAGATGCATAGTTTACATTTGTCCATTTCAATTTAAATTAATACCATAAGAAGCAACGGTTGCAAGAATTGACAAACTACCTTTGAGCAAAAGCCAAAGTGATTTATTCCACAAAAGTATAAATAGGCATATATGAAAATTCCATCAATGACCGACACCGTTTCTGCTCAATCCGTGAGCCCATAATTAACGGAAAATGTGTCTCTTTAAAATTCGATATATATCTTTACATCGCTAGATTTATACCCAGCGCCCTAGCTAATCCATGACAAAGATAATGTCATGATGATGTAAAGCCTTCCACTGTAAATGACAGCAAGTCATTCCATTTCAAAGAGGCATTGCATGACGTCGCAAATGCCTTCGAGACAGAAAGGGGATGGCTTACCTGATGACGCTTTATTGCTTTTAAGTTCCTTTTTGTTGACACTGTCAAATTATTAAATTGTTCATAATGTAACGGATATTCACTGATCCATAGCAGTATATTTAGGCATCTGCAATAATAATTCTCTATTTTCATACGTTGGTTGAATAAAATTTGTTTAAGGATGTTGTTACTATATTCTAGAAATACATTATTTGAGAGGAATCATGCAATATCGTTTCTTTAGAATGCATTATCTACAAAGTCATTAATGAGCAGGTGAAATTTAAACAATATTGAGGCCCTCGTTTTTGCAAAGTTTCTGCTAAAGAGGAATTATTCTATTGGTATCCGCAACTCATTATGTGAAAGCATCATGTCCGATAGATCTGATTTCGCATCGCATATAAAATATTTTTCGGTGCTCCGTATATGTAATCTGGACATCCAAGATTCATATCATACTATATGTTTAGACAGCATACACACCGTTTATTTACGAGTGATGAAATATGTTAGTCCGTGTCACTTAAAATATGGGGCATTGTGATGTTGATATATACTTACACACTTTAAATCGTTCCATTCAGTGCGTTGCTATGTCAACTATGTATTCTTCATTATATTTTCGTCATATTTATAGTCAAACAGAGCAGAACATGCCGTCTAGAAATCAGTGCTTGTTGGTTTCCAGTGGTTTCCGACAACCCTTCAGCCCTTCTGGGAGGTAATAGAGATAAGAACGTCTTATGAAAACACTCAGTAGTGCGTTTGAATGTCACGACTTGTATTTTTGTAAAACAGCAGGCTGTGAACGGGAAAACAGAATAAATCGTGCCCGTTGTCTGATAGATAATAGTGTTAATTCAGCTGCAAGACGTGAAGTGCAGTTCCAGGCAAACTGCGTGCTGTGATGTCGTGTCGTATGGGTTAATTGGATCGAATTATGGGTGCCAGTAGCATCGGTCTTGCATGATGAATAACAAGTGCATGATACGTTTAATACGAACACGCATTAACTGTTACGACCATTATTCTCTCAGAATGATCACTAGTCAAGTAGGTTAAATGGCTAGATAAGTGTCATCACCGACTCATCAATCACAACAAAACATAGCACTTACTCAGTGAATGGAGCTTTCAAAGGCTGCAGTATATTCGAAGGCCGTGTCTTTCAATGCCTCATTTAAGATGAGGCTATTATCGTTTACTCCCTGCTTTGTGAAATCAAGATGAGCTTTGAATTTGAAGACGCATCAATGAGGCAAGCTTAAGCGCAGCAGCATAGATTTTGTAGCTAGGGTTTTCTTCTTACCATGAAAGGATATTATAACACTTTTTTTCATTGAAACAGCAGGATGACACACCCTTTTAACGTAATTGGGCCGGTCATATCTCGATATGAACCGATCTCGATGCCCATCATCAGCTATCTACAATATTGTAAAGGCCTTAGGAAAACGTATACATCAATCGGTGATCCATAGAACCGATTGTGTATGCCAGTACATGCCACATCAGTTGCCGATTTGCGTTTGCAGTTTCTCTATTGTCGAATTCGTCACGAATGACGCAATATACCTTACCACACATAGATATATATTATCGATTCCGTTTCACCTCAATGACACACAAAATGATTATTTTAACACTATCTGTAATGCCTGCATACGTTATATGAAAAGCAAAGGCGGCTGTTAGTTCGCACAAGAACTTCGCAAGCAGAATGGTGGGATATCATTTGTACTTGTTTGATTAAACGTTACTATCAAAAGCAGCCGCTCTGGTATGGACGTAATTTGGCCTTTTATTATCGCTATCAATTTGTCAGGCCTTATTTGCATATTAGGGTCATAGCTTCAAAACCGTGTTTCTCAATGATGTAGGTATCATCCTCGTACTGGTCAACTGACATTACTATAGTCTTTGTGGGAGGTAAAATGCTGCGTAACGTATATTTGATTTTGTCCACCAACTGCGGTTGATGCCAGATCACCGTGTTTCGGCAGTATTGCTCTAGGGCCATTTTTGTCATTAAAGCGACACAACACATTGTGTTCGCTCGGGCAATGACCTTCACGAGCAGTGCATGAAAAGAAGGGCATCATTTAGTTCATGGCGCTACCACACATGTATCACAGCCCGATGGATTTCAATTGTGAATTCAGGTTAATGCGCATCCAGATCTCACATAAGTACTATTTTACTGCTAGCTTTTGAAGGTCGTCCGCAAGAAAGTGCACATGTATAGATAGATACAGCACCATCCATAAGACCTAGTAGCATTGCTTATAGTTACCACTGAAAGCATTTCCCACAGCAGTCCTAGTTCAATTGGCAAATCGCCAATATACCTGGACAATGACCAGTGGCAGGCACACAACGTCAGAACACGCCATATTGCATTGACAAGAATACACCACTGTGGCATTCTACCCATGCGTCATTTTATTGGCTCTATTCCTCCAGTGACCTTCTTGTTAAATCATCCTTACTGTCTCATCTCCGAGTGTATATGGTAATTCAAGAAAGACCGTCATTATTGTTAAGCCAAGCGAAGCTGAACTCATTTTCGCGACAGTGTACTCAACCTCATTTGCATCCACATGTTTTAAAACGTCTGGCATCTGACATAGCATTTATACATTTGAAGAAATAGCGAAATAAGTCTAGCTGCTTACCTCATCCAACTGCTCATATTTGATGCAAGATATTTCATGTATCGTAGGCTTTCTGTTGCTGCTCATGATTGAGATATTGTCTTGGTTGATAGTATATAACAATACTACGTACATTTTGAAGCCTGATCGATATTGCTCGACGATGCTTATTAATTGTCTATCAAAGACCTGGAAGATTAAGTGTCGTCATACCATGTATCATCAAGGCATTAGATGCAATACATTACAGTTGTAACAAATGAAAGAAGCATATAGCTAGTCATAGCTAAAATGTCAGTGTGGAATTATATGCAACGCATATACTTAGCACGGAACGAACTGCACGCAAAATAGATTAATCCCTTAATACTCCTCCTGCGGGGCTCTTGTCAATAAAACACTGACAGCAGATAATATCGCTCAAAGAATATTGGGATTCAACGGGTGTTTTTTACTAGAGGGTGTGATATAAATTATACTTGCCGGACTTTTTAGTTGTCATGTGGATATTAAAGCTGTCGCCAAGGTTGATTATCTGTTAGCATCTTAAATAAAACCCAACAGAGACGTTGAGGATTGCGGAACGGATGTGACAATGCATCAAATTGGAAAGCAACAGAACGTTGTATTTTCATGCAGCACTCAGATAATTGTAGATGAATTGTTATTATTGAATAGATGTTGATTCATAATGTAGGGTTTTGGCACTATGCACAGCATCCGACTCTAATTAGTCCCTTGTATGTGATTACATCAATCGGTGCATTTGAGCCGATTGGCCTCGCCGATTGTTGCTAAACGGTTTTGCGTAACACTTCATATGATTAAGCTGTATCATTCACGGTATTATTTAATAAATCCTTGAGATTGTTGGAGCGCTGTGAAAAAAAAATGCCGACATCAAATGTGCACACCACGCATACGACATGGCAAAACATAATTAACCCGAAACCGCTCACTGCTTGAGATGCTCGCCATAATAAGAAGCAAAACCAAAGCATCGCTCAATCTCATAAGTTAAAGGAATCCGTACTCGGCATTGGTGAACTGTAAAAAGATAGATGGGTAAGGTAAATGGCTACCGTTCTATTGCCCATCTACTGTAGAGGTGATGCCGTGCCGCTATATACCTACACAGTGGTAAACGGACGTGACAAAGACAGCACTTGCATATGCTATCTCGAACGTATCATACTGAATTGTATGTCACTCAACAAAATCTACTCAAGATCACAAGGTTTAAGTACAGTATATTACAGTGATCATACAACCGTGATCATATTTGGCGTCCTCTACCTTAAAAGCGTATTTTGTAGTCTCTTGGTATATATGCTTTACATTCACATGGAAAAGTCTTGAATGAGTGACTCTAGTGGAAGGTCATCATGAACGACATGGTGTAACGCCAACACATCACAATGCAATGGGTTTGCAAAAGGGAATTTAGAAGTGAATCATTTCCTAACAAAGATTCTCCACAAAGATACCCCTTGGTCAGAATACAAAGCAATGAGCTAAGCACTGTTGACAATGAGGATGCTAGAAGGAGAACAATATCATCTCATTCCAGAAAACCAACATCTCCATAGGTCTTATAACAAGTATCGTTAATAGTATACCGTGCCTGGGTTGAACCTTGATAAGCAAAACACCAAAAGTATTCAGAACTATAGCCCCTATTTATATGTACAATTCACGGTAAGGCATGGTTGCGCGATCAAGCTTCACCGGCCATATATGACTTGTCGTCCAGCAGCGAAACGTAAACGTACAGGATAACGCACTAGAGCATCTCGCAATCACTGATTCATTGCACTTTATTTACATTGCAAAACGGCTTGCTGGCGTCACTTGACAAACTATTATTTTGGAAATTGACAGAAGCATTTGTCAAACGTCTGCAAACTTTTCCCTTTATTTCATCTACAGTTGCCCATATATGGAGTGCTTACGAATGAACAGAATTGCGTGTCTAGAACCGCTTAATATAACTATTGCTCTCTGAAGTGGTTAATACAAGAAATACGCAAACAACATACAACAGCTTTGCTATCGACGATGGTATGTTGCAGAACACTATAAGATGAGATGAGGTTCTTATGCGATAATAGGGTTCATCATTAATCCTTATTTTCGTATTTTGGTTGCATAGCTGATGCTTAGAATTTTATTTATAACACTTCCTCAACAGCTCATTGATGGCTGTAGGGGTCTATCAACATCAGACTTTCGAACAGTGCTTTTTGTTAAGCATACATTTTAGTGTGGGATACAGCTCAAATGTGATGTAGATGGTAATATCAGGGCACGACTAGCCTCTCTACGGTGTTGTTTATAATTAATCTTATTCATCTTTTCAATTGAACCAAGTAAGTCTTAATGCTTTGAAAATGCCCAATGATGTACGATTTTATGATCTTTACAAGCGCATTATATTCGCATTTAATATAGGATTTTCGCAATAATAATCAAAACTTCTTTTCGGAACAAATAAACACTATTCTGTGATTATGTACACCCAAAGAAGACAGATACACTTTGCTAAAAATCATGATTTTACGCCCACTTGCATTCATTGAGAGCAGTGTGATGAAGAATGTTTCATTTAAAGGTTTCAGATATCGCTTCGGCTACACATCGTCAATAAGGCTTGAACCGTACGAATCGAAATGCTTACACGATTTCAGATAAGTCGTAAAAAAATAATAAAAGACCTTAATAGGCGCGTTACCTTTGTACTGCTATTGCCATCTGAAGCCTTGTTCCGCAAGCAAAATACAGCCTGACAAATCCTCGTTGCATATGAACATAATAACACTTTCTTGGATTGAAATTTTTTTGTAGCACATACCAGAGCTTCTATCCATAAAACTCTGTTTTTATTGGGTGGTCAGACTCAAGGGAGTGACGGCACGAATACTCTAATCAGATTGGTAGAACTATTTTCCTGCGGAACCGAAGTTGAAGCTGAAGTGGCAATGCAGCTATCACGCACTGACGGAGCAATGATTTAAGTTGCATGCCATTGGGGTATGTATTGCGACTAGTCTAATAACTACCCCTAGTAAAGTAAACGTATTTAAGTATCGACATAGAAGGAACAAATGTGTTATTCATCCTTTAACTGATTTGATGAAAACATCTCGTTGTTGCTAGGTTTGATAATATGACAAAATGTTGACTAATGCTAAAAACGGAGGGGAGATATGCTACGAGCTCACATTAATTGCGCCATCATTGACCATACATAAAACGCACACAAAGTCACGGTCCTATGGAACTCTTGCTAAATATGTTAAGAATGTTGTTGGAAATTGCTTAACAAAGTTCTTTGTACGTGACTTGATCGAGTACATCGGAATAAGTTTTGCGTTGTTGACAAAAAGTATAAAACTATGCACAAATACAAAAACTTATGGCGATCCACTGAAAATCGCTATAGACAGCACCACTAATTGCACAACATGGCCACCAAACTTAGCTCCAAATATTGGTCGCAAAAATCCACTTATGCCACCCCCTGAAACATCGCTCAAATAGTAAATTGGTTAATAGACAGCGTAACTCATTACTAATTGCACGTGTACTACACAGATACGACAACCAACATCGGATCTAAAGACAACATGCGATTTTACTATTCTGCTGCCCATTACGAATTCTAAATTCAGTTCAATAACTTGGCCTTTACATCAAAGGTAAGGAAACTGTCTTTATACACTAGAACTGGCGAAGAATGTTATCCACAAGCGATCTGACATGCATCATCATAAGTACATCATCTGTCCGCAAGTGCAGGTAATACCCTCATGTCCTGCAATATATGTAATCCTTTGTATTACAATGATTGATAAACTCATTATAGCAACTCCATATAATTTGACGCAATGGAAAGCTTCTGGATAAGATACGAAAGTGATTATATCTTCGGTGAAGGCTCATGCCCTGTCGCTAAAGGAGCACCTTCGCATCGGCCAACTGACATGGCGACAGCCTACTGGGAGCGACAATAATTGCATATGTTGTGGTCGTAACAAGCCTCAAACGCAACACATTTAATGTCAATCAACGGAGCCGTATTCCCGATAATTCAGTACGCTTAATCTTATAAAATTGGGTTACCATATCGGTCATAGTCTACTAAAATGCCTCCACTGTAGTCTCTCCTCGTGAATTGGTCATCAACCTGACCAAAATTAGCATTTGCACAAGCTACCTGTATAAGAAATCTGATTAGAAGGACATAAGTAAGAGCGCAATTTTAACGCCTTCAAGTCACAAAGCGATGGGTTTAAACAAAGGCAAGTTGACGGAAGGGTCAATTTCTATGGAAACATACCGAATTCACCATATAGCTATAAAGTTTTATATCATTAAATTGTCAAAAACATTGATTGCACAAGAATGACTAAAACATAGACATAAATCAACTACGCCAGCGTAAATTATCGCTGTTTTTGTGTTATGTGTTTTTTTTAACTTCAAAGAAATGGTGGTTTCTTCATTGTATTTGGCCTTATATGTTGAATTGGATGGAACATGCTTTAACATAATTTGCATTAATGGAAAATATATATGTCCCAAATGTTTAAAGTTGCTATCTGCAAAATATTCAAATAACCCCTACTTTTAGAACCAAACAATGTGCGCGTACGTGCGAGCCACATCATATGTGGCAAGCAAACGAAATCCTGTTCGAGCATATGTATCATGGACAACTGACATAGTAAGTAATGGTCATTCTTCATGTGGGATGCTGTCGTAAAATACGACTCTTCCAAATATGCAATAAATAATTCATCAACGATATGCAAACGCTTCAAAGCGTTTACTTTTTTGTGACATCCGGCAAATTAATGACGGAATGGATGACATTTTGGATCACATTAGCATCCATAACCCCTGATTATTTGAGTGGAATCAACTATGAGTGCTCCATATTTTTATACAGCAAAGTTTCGTACAAATATATTCGAGGCCTTTCAAAGCATTATGCACTTAAACGGATGTTATTGCTGGGTCTAGTGGGGATTGTTGCCTCTGTATAGTTAACTAACACAGTAAAGTGGCTCGGATTAGCTTTTTAATGACATGTTTCCGTGGTCATAAATTGAACGTTATATGTTTGCGCCACCCACGTCACAACCACAATGTGACAATAGTGACGAGAATGCGATCATTTTCGCGATACTTCTCAGCCTCAGTGGCGAGGTATTAACCATACCGTTTACGTTATTGTTCGGTTGACGTCCGATTGCATTTACTCAAGAAGCACAGAAAACAAAGCGCGTTCAGATAGAGGCATGGGACATCGTACTTTGCGACACAGTATGCTCAAGCAACCGCAAAATTGTCTTATCGTGAACCAGGGAGGCTCTACTAGAGCAAAGACGCACAAGGAGCAAAACCCTAGCATCACCACCATTCTTACGACATCACCATGTTGCAAACAAGACTGTTAATCACAAAATGCCATGTCATGCTTATGCTGACATAGGCCGCCTCTGATGCTAACTATCATGGAGATGAAGAATCCATCAACAATTAAACACATATAAACTCAAATAACATTGATCAAAACACAAATTGTAAGATATAAATATACATCTAAAATGTCTCGCATGTTAAGTCTATGATTACAGTCTATTGGCGTGATCGTTACTTAACTACTTGCACACGGAATAGCTAGACACTTTTCCCGAAGTTATGGATGTTAAAAATAGGTTACATGACCCATAGGTGTTTTGATGACTTCGGAATGACTGACTATACTGCACCGAAGTAAACCACCGCAACACTTTCATTGGAGCTGATATGGGTTCTTGAAAAAACGAAAGATCAAAATATTGACAAGATTGAAGATCGCTTGCCGACCATAACAACTTGGGTACACAAAATATATGATATCTGGTCTCATTCGGCAAACAATGCAATCATGGCTCGGCTTGTTCGTGGGCGATTGTGCCGATCTCGTGGCTAATATCACAGAAGCAACCATTCCTAATCTAAACCACATCATCAATATTGTAGTTACGCATATTCACTACAGTAGTTTTTGAACATCAATGTTTTGCGCCTGTGGTGGACCTTGTTTACATACCATCAATATTGGTTAGCGCGATTCCAAAGTGCTATTACTACATACCGATGGCTCTATTAGCGCTGGTTAAGCGTTTCATTTGTTAATTTTGCGGTCTACCACGGTTGCTTTAAATTTTAATGTAATGCCTATTGATCGATATTATATCTTGCTCTGTGTTCGATCATGGGTAACTTCCATACCCTAGGTACGAGACCTTTTAAAAAACAGTGCCACGCCGAATATTTTGGCGCCCCAGGTGCTAATAGATCAGACATTACACATTACCTTGCCAATTGTCATAAACGCTAAAAAAGAACCCGAGATTAAGAGTGTCTGACCAGCTGACTTATCAGTACTTATCTGGTCCATATACACATAGTGTATGCATACGACTATCACAACATGAGTGACCATAAGTAGGACAAACAAACAGGCTCAATGAATGTGAAACACATTATTCGAACATCACTGCTGAGCCCACATGACTATGTACCTTTGCCAGTACGATAGCCATATATATGCTTTATCGCCTCGCGAATCCGCAAAATGTAAACATGACTATAGTGAATGGAGACGGATTCGTAAGTTCAGTGGAATAGTACAGAAATAAATGGCAATATGGCCTTTAAAGGTAATAAATAATGATTTTTTATCGTTATTCCATCGTATATTTGCACTTATATTATAACGTTAACATCTTTTGTTGCCAGTATTTGAAGTATTCAATAACAAAAAGATCCAAATTTTCGCAACCAATCCATTCATTGGCGTCGGTAGCCTTCAGATAGCACAGTAAATCATGAAACTTCATTAATGTTGCATGTCTGTGTGTGTAAATGGGTTGTTAACTTGTTTATATCGTTCAACGTTGTAATTATGACGTCATTGGGTGCTTACAAGGACAGGTCCCAAAATCTTTGTCTGCAATTATTGATATTACTTTCTATATCATCAAATGCTTTGCAAAAACAAAGAGTCTTCCCAAATATAATTAACATTGTTACACCTGCAAAATATAGCCAAGACATGTCAGCTAATATATTTATGGGAATCATAGTGTTATGACTGTGGTGATTGGTTTGTGTCTTCGTGAAATATTATTTTATAAACGCGCAAGCTACGTTGAGAAAGGGAGGGAGGGAGAGAGAGAGAGAGAGAGAGAGAGAGAGAGAGAGAGAGAGAGGCGTTCTATATATACGTATATATATATTTATTCTATATGAATATATATATACGTATATATATATATTTATACATATATATGAATATAGATACATATGTATATATGTGAGTATATACATATATATATATTTATACATATATATGAATATAGATACATATGTATATATATATACATATATATATTTATACAAGTCCGACCAATTTGGTACAATTCACCGACCATTTTGGCCCCTACTTACATTTTGGTCGATGATCATGGGGCCAAAATAGTCAGCGTCATCTCATAGGCTTACACAACTGCGCTTCCCCACCAATCGTAACTTTGTTTGCTACTACTCCGCCTAAGGTTGGAATCTTATTATTCGGGGTAACTATCCACTTTTTCTTGGCGTTATATACCTTTGCCTGAATTTTCATTTTGGTCGCAACGACCATTATGAATAATCGGTCATTATATGGCTTTGTTCGATGTACATTTGCTTCAATCTTAGATTCATGATTTGTGTGACTTTTAACTTCAATGAACAATTCATTGTTTTAAATTATCGCTTGAAATGAAAAATATACAAATTTTTTAATGAATATATAAATCAGCAGTTTAACGAATAACGGGCGGCACACGCTCAAATATCTTTACGGCCGGATATAAAAAAAATGGCGATTTTACTGGGAAATCCGGGGTTGTAAGTCTTTGTCAACTCATTTTTTGTGTTTTTTTCTCAATATATATCCGTCTGATAATGTTTTATTCAGATAAATAAGAACAAATGTAGCACTTAAGCTGGGAATTCGAGACGCAGATCAGCATTCCAAACGTTTGGAGAATCTCACTGAAATGAGATACCGGTTTTCTCGATCTATGATGTGTAAAGTTTCAAGTAATAAATGAAATCATACCGTAACAACGGACTGTTTTTAACAAGGGAATAATTAGCCAGGTTGTTTTTTGTTATCAGTTTGCTCATGTCATAAAAATTGCCCCCACGAACGCATCCGCGGCTCAAGCTGAAGGTATTTTTTGGGATTGTAACAATTCCAGCTTTCCATACGGCGTGGGATTTCCTCATTTGAATCTATCATGTACAAGATATAAATGCCATGGTCATCTGTCAGTTAGTCTTAAAAGCTGTGCATCTGGTCTAGTGTTGATAGGGGTATTAAGCATATCTGAAACCCCAAATCACACATGAGGCCTTTTTAGGACAGTGCAGTTCCCAAGATGTAACAAAATCGCTGGTTACGCATGACTTGGATGGTCACTTTGATTGGTTGCCCATCCCGGACCTGTTGCATGCCACTTATAAGGTAAAATTTATGGAACCATTAGGCAGTAAACATTAATAGTTATGCTCCTTAGCACAGTTTTGCCCTGTCCATCTGTCTGCTTGTAAACTTTTGGTGTCACATTTTTTTAATAATGCAAGTCACTCTTATATTGATTGTCACTTACCTTATTATTGACAAATAAATCTCATTAGCTATGTTAACCAAATAGGGAATACCTGTTTCAAATTAAACATGAACCACTCTTATATTGATGATCACTTACAAAGTAAATATCAGCACTGCACCTTTTGTTCCTGAGTGATTTACTCAATGGGGAATAATTCATGATGGCACGTTTTCTTATAATGCAAGCTAGCAACTTCACATTGACCAAATCTTGCACACTTTAACTCATAGCTTTATGGCTTTTGACCTCTGACTTGCTAAATAAAAGCAAATTAAAATTGCTTGTTCCAGGAAAAATGTAGCTAAGTTATTATTAGCTCATGGGTGTTTGGGTGAATCATTTCTTAAAAACTTAAATTATTAGGCTTAAATGCTAAAACTTTTTGCATAACTTACTTGGCGATGGAGTATTGTTGCTAGACAAGTGGGTTTGGGGTTATTGTTCAGCCCTGGTGTGTCATTGAATACATGGTTATACTATAAACGCTATGATTCAATGCTGTCATAACTTGTTATTGTCAAAAGCAGCAGAGTTCAATAGCCATCGGCCTTCTGTCTTTATTGTTAGGCAGTGCGATTGACTAGGTGTTTGTGATGACATTTTGCTCAGCAGCACTCACGATCTGGTAGTGATTAACTGCTTTACCTCCTGTTCTGGGTTTAATATTATGGACCCAGTATCTCAATGGAATGATATTGGAGATTCATATCCTCTGCATTGGTTAATCTGGGCTATTTAGGAAAAGTATTTGTTCAAGATGGGCAACAGTATCAGCTGTCCAAACATGACAATTATGCTCATCTATCTCTGCATGATACCTCCTCATATCAAAGGGAGCAGTGTTTTGCTTTAGGGCCACTAGGCTCTTGCCTAGTGAAAAGAAATATTCTTTAGTCTTATCAGTTCTTGACATTTGGTGATTTGAGATAAATGTATAGTTAAAGATAAGAATAGTGAGGAGGTCATGTGGCTTCATCTACTGACAGTAATGTAGATGAAGCCACATGACCTCTTCACTGTTCTACATAATGAGTTACATTTGCAATATTAAGGTCCATGTGCTAAACCACCATGACAATTTATTATCTTCTGCATGCATGTTAATGGTAAATTCGCAACTTCATCAATATTGTGGCTTCACCAGTGTTGTGGCTTCAACAATATTGTGGCTTCACCAATACTGTGGCTTCACCAATACTGTGGCTTCACCAATATTGTGGCTTCGTCTTTATTGTGGCTTCACCAATATTGTGGCTACACCAATACTGTGGCTTCACCAATGCTGTGGCTTCACCAATATTGTGGCTTCACCAATACTGTGGCTTCACCAATACTGTGGCTACACCAATGTTGTGACTTCATCAATATTTTGACTTCACCAATATTGTGGCTTCACCAATACTGTGGCTTCATCAATACTGTGGCTACACCAATGTTGTGGCTTCACCAGTGTTGTGGCTTCATCAATGTTATGGATTCACCAATATTTTGGCTTCACCAATGTTGTGGCTTCACCAGAGTTGTGGCTTTACAAAAATTGTGGCTTCACCAATACTGTGGCTTCACCAATATTGTGGCTTCACCAATTGTGTGGCTTCATCAATACTATGGCTTCATCAATATTGTGGCTTAATCAATATTGTGACTTCATCAATATTGTGGCTCATATTGTGGCTCCACCACTACTGTGGCTTCACCAATATTGTTGCTTCACCAATACTGTGGCTTCAATAATATTGTGGCTTCATCAATATTGTGGCTTCACCAATACTGTGGTTTCACCAATATTGTGGCTTCATCAATATTTTTGCTTCACCAGTGTTGTTGCTTCACCTATATTGTGGCTTCACCAATGTTGTGGCTTCACCAATGTTGTGGCTTTACAAATGTTGTGGCTTCACAAATATTGTGGCTTCACCAATATTGTGGCTTTTATCAATATTTTGGCTTCAGCAATGTTGTGGCTTCACCAGTGTTGTGACTTCACCAATATTGTGTTTTCATCAATATTGTGACTTCATCTAAATATTATGGCTTCACCAATATTGTGGCTTCGTCAATATTTTGGCTTCACCAATATTGTGGCTTCGTCTTTATTGTGGCTTCACCAATGCTGTGGCTTCACCAATATTGTGGCTTCACCAATACTGTGGCTTCACCAATACTGTGGCTTCACCAATATTGTGGCTTCACCAATATTGGGGCTTCACCAATATTGTGGCTTCATCAATATTATGGCTTCATCAATGTTGTGGCTTCACCAGTGTTGTGGCTTCACCAATATTGTGGCTTCATCAATATTGTGGCTTCATCAATATTGTGACTTCATCAATATTGTGGCTTCACCAATACTGTGGCTTCACCAATTTTGTGGCTTCATCGGTGTTGAGACTTTGTCAATGTTGTGGCTTCATCAATGTTGTGGCTTCATCAATGTTGTGGCTTCACTAATGTTGTGGCTTCACAAATGTATTGGCTTCTCTTTTGTATCATATCCTGTGGAGATATATCAATCACTGGGGCTTAAAAAGACACGTTATGTCTAAATGTCATTGCTGTTAAAACCATCAGAATGACAAAAAAGACCAAAACAATGAGTATTATCTTTATTTGTTGTGTGTGAGTATGGCTTCGTCAGTCTGTTTAAGTAGAAGTTTTTTTATCAGAGGTTCTGTTTACCCAGTATGACTGTTAAGCTCCACCTCGTCCTGATTGATGGTCCTGCAGTTATGATGTATGCACCTGTGTATAGTGTCACTTTGTTGTACACTTAATCTGCATTGTATTTATCTGCAATTCGTATCCTACAATACCTCCTCATCACCAGCCCAGCATGACACAGACCTGGGATTCTCTTTATTTCCAGCCCATCGTGACACTGACCTGGGGTTTTTATCACCAGCCCAGTATGTCACTGACCTGGGGTTCTTATCACCAACCAATCGTTACACTGACCTGGGGTTCTTATCACCAGCCTAGTATGTCACTGACCTGGGGTTCGCCTAACATGGCATCTTTTTTGTTTGGAGGGGTAGAGTTTCTAGAGGCTGGTTAACATCTAAAATGGCCACCCGTCATCGGGACAGGTCAGGACGGGTGGCCATTTTAGTTAATTTCCAGCCCTGTTACTGATGACTGAACTATGCTCTCTGGGCTGTAGACTTATTCTGAACATCTGGTGAATGTTTTGTCACAGAATCAACTCCAGATGAGCATCAGATATGTATGTCCTCATCCTCACTATATACTAATTTTCAGAGTGCACAATTGTAAATGTGACCTCAGGTTTAGGGTGAAGAGAGCTGGCTTATGTGGATGAGACACCATTTTATCAAAGGTTAAGTGACCATGGGAGATGCCCCAAAGCCACCCCAGGGGAGCAGCCAAGCATTGAATTCTAGTATATTTATTAACGCTAAGCTCCATAGCAACCTTCCTGGTCAATGCCTGTAATCTCAGTACCCAGAAAGAGAATGTTAAAGTTGCCATCAGTGGTCAATGAAGGGAGGTTACATTAATTATTGATGGGTGGGCGGTTTGTTTTTGGTTATATAATTGCAGTTTAAGGGCATATTGATAAGATCAGGCTTACAATGTGTTTTTACCAATATTCTATTAGTAAATAATCAAATGTAGATTCAGTGTCTGCCACATGAGAGTGGATTAGTTTTTACTTCCTCCACTTAATAACGAGAGATTGATTCATGTGACATGTTGTATTGATGATTAACCTAATCAGGTTGGTAAGAATTAATGTTGTGTAATGTATTACATAGACTACCTTTAGTTCTTACGATATATGACTGATAGGCAGTTTGACAAGTTAATTTTATGTGTGTAACAGAATGTGCAACTATAGCTGAGGCACAGCAGAAGAATCATCTTTTGCTGAATCATATGGACAAGCTGTTGTATGGATTCACTAATTGTGTCCATATGGAAACACACCAAGGCTGGACCTCTAAAAAGTCTATTACTGATAGTGCAACATAATACGCTGTTGTGGTAGTTCCTGCTGATCATGTTCAAATTTATCTGTTGATATGCTTTGCTTGATATCCTGATCACTGATTTCCTTATATTGTTATCCCTTATGAGGTCAATACATTCAGTCCATTAACGTCAATTTATTCAGCTCTGAATGCCTATATTGTGGATACATTTATTGTAGAATTTAAGTGCCCCTAGATAGGCAAGTGAACAGCAATCAAAGTTTAATCATCAACACAACAAATTCATCTTCTACCTAGTCCTGACCTTAACAAATCCTTCAGCACATTGCCTGCATATGCTGCTTTTTTTCCATTTTGTAACTACATGTTATTATATGGCAAACTGAATAAAGGTGATATATTTTAAAACTTAAAGATTGTTTAATCCATGTTTTAATCATGGTGTCCTGAGGGGATTTATATCATTCACTCTGAAAATTGAGATTCAGATAAATCCTCAAAATAAATCTTATTTAAGGTAAGACAATGATGCCCTGTCAAATGAACAGATAAAACATGTAAAAAAAATGCACAGTGAATCAAACACCCAAATAGCTTCAGTCGAAAGTTATTTGTTCTCAAATTAACATATCTTTTTTCTCTTATTTACTATTTATAAACACTTCTTCTTTCATTTAATTGGAACTGATTTAAGATTATCACTTTGTTGTTTTTGTTGCACCAAATTTAAGCGGATTTGGCGACTTTGGCCATGTGCGGCAAGACTGTCCCCATGTCGCACGAAGATAAATAGTGACAGCTGCTTGTACTCCCGATTCAAAGGACGAGGGATGTTGTCCGACATCGTTGACAGACAGATAACAGTGTTCAGAGTGGTTAAATAACATTAAGCTGCCCAAAGCAATCGATATGTATAATAGTTACAGCAATAACATCAATGATGGCAAGTTGATTATCCATAAATCAGAATATAAATACGTTAAAATATATGACCTACTTGCATTTTTGTCCGTGTTGCAACATTAGACACGACAATCTTCAGAATGTTAAGTATCACTGATTCTTGTTAAAACTCGCAGTTCCTAAGTATAAACTTGTATCCAAATTAATAACGGGTACGTTGAAGAACTCCTTACCTTAAAAAAGGTGACTTTAATGCATATTTTCTCCGTTCCCCCGGTACACCTGCCGCTCAGCAAGGTTCGGAACTTTTCGGAGCAAGACCTTGCGTCAGCATTTTGCGAAATCGCGCTGATAATTTAACTTGACTATTTTCTTCATGGCTCATTGAATATTGTGAATGTACAGTTCGAATTATGTATAAACAATGAGAAATCGAAAAAGTTTCTTTCGGTTCCCGAAACCTAAAAACGCGCAATACTTTGTGTAAGTTTGTTTGTAGGAATTTAATTTAAGTCGTTTATGGTTTCTTAGGTTGTATAAACGATGGACTGTCAGTGGTAGGTTGGTTGGGATGATAATGTTTGGTAATATCGGAAGGCAAAATGGCCAATATGGTTGGATTTATAAAATGGCCAAAATGGTTGGTTATATAAAACGGCCAAAATGGTTGGTTTTATAATTGGTCCAAAATAGTTGTTTTTCTGCATGACAAAACTATCAGGACTTTTTTGGTGCAACCATTTTGGCCTATAATTTTTATGATCTTCTAAAATAAGTTTTGAATGAAGATATTAACTGAAAGGTGTACGTGGCAGATGTTTAAGGTTTTGCATCCGCGATATCACATAATTTGAGCTCCAAAACGCGAAATAATCGAATGACCCAAAATGGTCGGTTTTGCCGATATTGTCCAAAATGGTTGCAATTGTAAATATATATATATATATACATATATATATTAGAGATATATATATATATATATATATACCATATATCGATATATATATATATATATATATATATATATATATATATATATATATATATATATATATATATATATATATATATATATATATATATATATATATATATATATATATATATGTATGAATATATATATATGTTTAACAGATAGGAAGAATTGATACGAGAGTCTGTGATTAAACGGGTTTGTATTGTATTCGTACTGCTGTCAAAGTGATCGCTGTCATATTTTTATGTAAAACACAATGAATAAACGCTGTAAAACGACGTGACTTACCTCACGTAGCCATCTTAGCTTTGGATATTCATTCTCCAAGCAACGATTTGACAAAACCTGTCACATAATTACAGTAGATATGGCTTCCCCCATTTTTATGAGATGCATAGAAAATATTCAAATATATCAGCTTTTTCCCTGAAGCGCAACTCAAGTCCTCACAAAACACTCAACAAAAACATCATTTAGTCATCTTTCAATTATTACCTTAATGTTGAAAAAGATCTTGGCTTACTTGGTCAATGGCAAATTGTGAATATATGTATTGGGAGAGTGATTTATTAGTCAGGATCAATATTAAAATGTTGCTATGAATATCGTCAAACTGATTCATAGCAGCAAAAATGATATAATTCGTGCCATTCCGAACCAATAAACAATTGCCTGTAAACTTTTCGTGTTCGCCATACCGATATATTTTTGCATCAACGAGCAGAGATCAATGTACTTCGTTATACCATTAACATTGAGTCTCTGCAGCGGAGGGATTTGCAATAATATAGTTCTGCGCAAGAGCTGAAAAATGTTTGATATATTACTGTTCGCTCGTGACGTAGTATCTATACGGTTAATTGTGCGATTTGAAGAGAATTGGAATAGCATCTACTGTCTTTGCCAAGAACTTGGACAGAATATGCGTATGAATGTAATTATACATGTAAATATACAGGGGGGTCTTCACTGATGCAGGAACAATGTATGCGCTTTGCCAACTCGCAATTGCAGTATGCACAATGCAATTCAGGCATTTTGCCATTTCTGTCGATAACATTCATGAAAAGATATAACTAACTAGCCCTCTTTGCAGACTATTCTCTTAGTTGACACAAGCATCATGTTTAAAATTCTCCTTTTATCGGCACCACCGTGGTTGGTATTGACATTAAACCGCATTAACCAACAATTGCCAATGAAACTAAATTTCTCATACCCTACTAATCAATCTCCAGCGTGTATTAATTCATAAAAAAAAACAGCAACAAAAATCAGTCACCTAGTCTCTGTTAATTGGTTCGCAGACGGAACCAGCATCTGTAAAAAATACTAAACCAGCTGCATACCATGGCAGTGTTGATTTATCCTATCATATTCAGTCATAGTCCTTTTGTTATCTATTCACCCGCAATCTGATCTTGCCGTTGTCCAGCCTATACTACGGTATGCACACGAACTGCCCATACTGCCACCCATACTCTGTCGCTCGAACGCCGCTCTCTTGAATGTACATTTCTCTTTCTACACGTAGGAATATACGTACATGTTTAAGGCTACCATCTCACGTTCATGCAGTTGTCGTTCAGGCATGTCCTCACGTAAGGTCTTTTATTTTGGGCGTGCTTATTACAGTGTAACGATTGTAGCCTATTGGTAGGGAAAGATGTGAACGCAATCATGGATTCATTGAAATATGATGTCAAAATAATCGCTGCAATGTAAGCTCTGTCAACTATGGCATCGAGACACACTTTAACTCTTAAACAGGCTATTCAGTAGATCTTGTAATTGAAACGGAATACAAGATTAGTGCTACTAGGAGCCTGATAGGGTCAGTCTGATAAAGTGCTTTCCTGGACTGGTGTTAGTTCACAGAGCCTCATTTAAGATGCAAAAACCAGATATATCAACAGCGGGTAGGCTTTTTCTCAAATGCCTATATTAACGCAGCATGAGCAGACGCAGCTAACAATGCATAACCACATATAAACTGTGTTCAAAAACATTACAGAGTGAATCGTCGAGAAGAGACGGATTCATTAAGTCGAAAACTCGCGCCTCTTACGGTATCTGGTGGTTGACATAGAATTTCTGCATTTAAGAGTGGTGCACATTTCATGAGATACCGCTGATCCTCGAGGCATGGCATTCATTCAATGCCATGTAAAGTGGTGAAGCCTATTCTGACTTTACCTCTAAGCGTATAGCATACCTTAACAGGCGAGGCCACAAAGACAAAATTGATGATGCGCCATTGGAAAAGAGTGTAGAACATTCATATTTAGGAATAAAGAATTAAGGCTGTGACGGCAGCTTTTCACTTAATACACAACAACAAACCATATCAAGCAAGTCGCAGTTATAGCAAGGGTTTTGAAGATGTTGCTTTTGCACGCCACACATTAAGCCACAAGTCTATAAATGCAAACATTTAAGTCCCGTAAAATATTTTTGATTCAAATTAACCGAACATTATCAAATCCTAGTGAAATAAAACCGATTAAACATTAATGCGTCTTCAAGGACGATTTATTCAGCCAAAAGGCTATTTTCGGTCTAGACATAGCGGATATGGCTCCTGTTGGTAGGCTTATCGGAAATTTATTTCGGCTCAGGCCTCGAACTTTCTCTTGCCAACAGAAAAGCGGGAATCCTACATCAGTATATCCTATTGTATTCGAATGTCAGTGAAAGACATATATGTTTGTGTAATTGCCGTTCGACATCTCGACAATATAAATCACTTTAATGCTAAATATGAATTTTCTAAGGATTCATTATTTTGACTTGATAAATCACTTGGGCATAAAAAGGACGGTGATACAAGATCAAACCCTTATTCTTACCATACATGTCTTTATAAATCAGTAGTCAATATTGCCTAGCAATCAAAATATAGGATAATGCTTTCGATATGTAAGTGGACATCGTCATGCCTTAAGTGCTTAGCAGCCACTTATTGGACTTGAAACTGCCATTTAGAGAGCAAAATCGCTGTCGCTCTTAGATTACCATGTATCGTTATGCATAATCTGTGTTTTAAATCCGCTTCCACCAACTACTGTCTGTTTACATTTAATGAGCGACACTAACATGATACATTTGTTCGTCCCTTGATCTAAACCGCAAGCAAGCTAATTAAAGGTGACTAAAGCTTCTGAGATGAAATTCATCGTAAGATAAAATAAAAGGCTGCAATAATTCACACCAGCTTTTATGTGTGAAATAAATTGTCAGACGAAATCTTTCCTTAGAGCTGAAAACTTCATAAGCCATCAGTCTCACATTAAACTAGAAGTGCACCTGGTTAATTTAAATAGCAGGCTTTAGAGTTTTACTATGGTGCAAAATCACTCGCATAATGGATCACAATGCTACTGACAGAGATACCATTTAGGGTTCGCCTAATGAGGCTGCTCGCGCCAAAAGTACTTTTTCAATGCGGCTCTGTTGCGCTTCACACCGCCACGCAGAGACATTGTTCTAAGGATGCCTGTTTTGTATCTTATTGCACTATGGATCTAGCCGTTAAGTTCTGTCTTGAGCAGTTGGCCAATGTGTCGACCCGCTAATACATAAACAAACGAACATCCCCCAGCCGTAATGATCGATGAATCAATTTCACGATCATGGGTGTAAAACAAAGGAAGTGAAGCTTCTTCTACGATGATTGTAATTTTCACTATACAATGTATGACAAATAGACTCTTCATGCCTAAGTCCATAATCGTCTGCACCTACCACTAACGTCATTTTGGACAATCTATGATGGCAATACTATTTGATGTTAATTTCGCAAAAACAACATACGCAACCAACAATAGGATAACGAAGTAAGCATGCAAAGACAAACAGTCATAAATTGTACAGTGATACATAGTCTGGCACAGTATCATTCAGGATGATAGCTGTGCTTTGAAGTGGTCTTAGAGAAAATATTATAGTTGATACAAATGAATACAAAGCAACATAATTGCAATTATAACCAAATGCAAAATTAGTTGTGACAATGCAGGAACATATTGGTAGAGAAATGGGCATACAAGATCGCTGCTGGTTCAATATCCAGGCCTAAATGAACATATGACAGCACCCTTGCGAACATTTAATTGGCAATTATTAAAACATAACTTTGTGACATTAAAGACGGTCGCAGTCGTGACAAGACTTAATAGGTAATTATTAGCTCGATCAGTAGTGACACTGTATATGGACACAGCTGTGCAAAGAGTCAGCAACATAGTATCCTCACAATTGGTTCTGACACTAGAGATAACAACAGCCGCAACGAGGTCCAATGAGCAATTATTGACACAAAAGGTTGTGTCGTTTGAAATGGCAACAGCTGCACATATACCTCATTATCAAAACTACCGTGATTGGATGGATACTGGAGTAGCAAAAGCCGTGTCAAGACTAGTAATTTGATAGCGCAATAGATGTGCGGTTAAACAAACAATTAGGTTATGACTGTGCCAGCATGACATTGCAATATTAACACAACTGGAATATGACCCTTCTGCGGTGATCTGCTGTATAAGGCCGAAGTAAACCGATGGTAGCAGCTTTGGAAAAAAGAAATACCATGTATAGGCCCAATTAGTTGCACACACATCCGACAATAACGTAGTGAATTTCATGGTGTTACGCGAGCAATATCACTCTGGTAGCTCCATGGATAACTATAATGAAGCTATGATGCCGGACCGAGTGGTCTAATACCAGCATTTGCTTAGAAACTAGAGGAACAGTGCAAGCAATTACGATAGAAGCAATAAAGGTCGGCAGCGCCATGTCTTACATGATGTACACTAGTATGAACTTACCATAGCGAATCGGCATGCATGAGATAACCACAAAGATCGGAAAATGGCGCCTTGTTGGGTGCCAAAGTGCCATTTGATGAACTCATTAGCTTTTTCAGATTGTACCAGCCCATAGTTCATGCCTGCATATATATTGCTGGCGCTGTTGTCGGTATTCTTGTGCAGTGCCAAGCATTTTGTAGCTCTTGTTACATAAGGAGTAGTACATGTTAATATAAATTTCATATACACAATGTTTTATTGGAAAAGCTGATTTATCGCATCGTCAGCGACTAAGCACAGTATAGTGGCTGCACAGGGTCCCCAAGTGTAGACTTCTACGGTCTGTTGCGTACCAATTCATCAGCAATTGCGACCCTGTATAGCAAAGAAACAGTGTGACGTGGTATAATTGATGCTTTTGTCAGCAAATGTAAATATATAAGCGTTAAAGCAAAACGCAAAAACCAGTTATCTATGCGGTATAAACTGAACAGCAATAAAGAGTGCCCATCTCACTACCGCATAGATTGCACAAATTCAGGAGCAACAAAAATATGGATATTGGTGTCATGCATTTGCCCGTCATGAAGAAACGACTGTGTGAGTTTAATATGGACAATAATATCGTTAAATGATCTATGACAATTCGATCTTAAGATACAGTTATACGCGTTATAATGCCATGAATAAGAGTTATTAACTATTTAAGTTAAAGTGTTTTGTCGGGCTCATAACTGGCCGTGAACGAAAATGATGTTGACAAAAAATGCCTATGGATGCGAGTATTGTTTTGTCGTGTGCTTTATTGTTATAGGATTCGCAATTACCTTTTGGTAATGTGGCTAAATAATATATTTTAAGTAGCCGTAAGTGTCACCCAATAGTCTTTACAATGTGCAGACCACGTAAGCTTTTTGTTCGCTGCAATACTTAAAGGTGGGAGCGGACGTCATACTTTCGTTCTCTTAAAACTGTTGAGGTGGTTCAAACATTGGTTCGTGGGTAAATATTTAAATTTACGCATTGTGCTATCTATGTGGTCATCAATCACATTCAATCAACCAACCAAGTTTTGCGCATTTGTACTTTGAAATCTTTCCATTTCCTTGCAAAGCCCTATACGTACATGCAGAGTTTGTTAAATATATGAGTTTAGTGATTGTCCCCACATTCACCCCGGCACAGTCATCGTTCTCTATAAAGCTTATCTCTGCGACATGAAGATCTTCGGTAACCTGTCTTGCAGTTATAAGATGTATAGAGCGTGTTCTATCACGCTTTTAACCCTGTAGACGACTGCAACAGTGTCCAGAGGCAGAGTGGCCAGCCTATACAACACCCATGTGCAACAAATTGTATGCTTCTTTTATGTTGTCAGGCTCATACTTGGCAGCTATGTCCAATGCATGGCCGTTGTTTTCAAACCAGATTTTGGTGCTATTGGCAAAGATTTTGTGGATGCATAGTATGTCTGTAGCATCGAATCTTCAGTGCACTGTCATAAGTGTTGAGAGACCACCGCATCTCACCACGATATAGCCTGTGCTACAGGCCGCTGTTGCGTCATATATTACTCGTAATGGGGTATAGCTGTGGCTTGGAAGGTACGTTCCGAGATAGGTATTCTAGTGGCTGCCTTATCAATAACATTAACAACAGGCGATAAAATGTATTTTTCCAATCTTACTAATGACATTGTGTATCTTTGGTGCATTGAAGAAACTTTATTCAAAACTTATTTTGATATCAACTGTAAAATATAACATTCCAAATATGAACCTGCAACCTTATTTATCGCTGTCTATCTATTGTATTAAGATGTGGTACGTGTTATCAAAGGGGCCTGCTTGATTTCTTACCACGGTTATATTTGAAAGTTAAAGCAAGTACAATTTGCTAATGTTTGCATTGCATGTAGCAAAATGAAGCGACAATTTACTCATGTTAATAAAAATGTTCTTCTGATAAATTAATTGACATTTATACGGTAACTTGTTTGTAGTTGGATCGATTGCGATAAATGTAACAACCTCAGTTACTAGATCTGTACATATGTTGGAAACGTATGATCAAGGTCTGTAGTATGGTTGTATTCCATGAACCAGCCAGTCGGGTTTATGACTAGATTTCACTTGCTTTAGCACCGCATGGATGTATGAAAGACATCATTATTAAGCATTTGCAGCTATCATAATCATCGTTGATTATTTCTGAAACCGGAATCACCCCGTGATAAAGTTGGCCGAAATTCAATTATAAAACACGCCGAGTTGAAAATTGATGCAGAGGTGTTTCCCAAAACTTCCCCCGCATGTCGAAACAGACATTTAAGCCACGATTGTAGTCATCGGCAGAAACATGACAATTTACTCCAACTTAAACAACAAGACGGCTGGAAATTCGGTTTGCGATAATAAAGGTAAGTCGCGAATTCCTGTGGCGCGTGTGTTTGTTTGCGATGGTCAACTCCTCGCATGCAATAATTGACAAGGAAGATGGTCAGGTTAAATGTCAGCGCCATAACTTCATGGTCAACTACCTCCATACATCCACAGACACACAAGCACGCATGCACCATTCATCTATCTATCATTATGCATCAAAGTTAAATTCATAACGAAGCATGTTCATCAAATATTTATCCCATTACTACGTTTAACGCAGACGTAAGTAATGCCATCTTCTAGCCTGTGCCGCAAAGTTTACATGATGGAAAATCATGTTGATAAGTTTAACATTATTATTTGACTGGAGATATTCATGATCTACTGTGGAAATCTGTTTTATTCGGTTAGGTCGTTCCATCGATAACGGTGCTTCCCTAAAACCATGAACCACACGAATGTTAGCTGTAAATCATAACGCGCTCTGAATTTACCTCGCTATATGTGTATACTTCCGCTTTGGTTACATAATGCAGATTTCATCAAATCTTCACTCATTGAAGTTGTTGGCACCTTTGCGCACACATTAGACCGACAATCAGGAAGGGTAATGTCCGACAACATAAATGGCGACAGCCGAAGTGAGGATCTATTTTCTGAGACCACAGCGCCGCGTAGCGACTGAAAGTCTGAAAACTTAAAACTTTTGGTTTCCAAGGTGCGGTTGCCAAGCAGCTTGCTAGGCAACCTCGTTCCGAATATGGGGCTGAGCAGTCTCTTTAACCATAGACAGGCTATTGATAAGATGTCAAACGTCGCTAATAAACAATTTACCTTACCCATCAAACCTTCAGACCTAACAAGTCGATTTTTATAGTACGAAAAGCTTTGACACGCCAGGTCTATTACTAACCAGTCTTTCCCTTAGTAAGCTTATTTACCATCGTCATTTCCTAAGCTGCGATTGATATTGATCATTCCCATATGGACGATATAGGTTGTGAATGCACAGTCACATCTTGGTCCTTGTGTTTCTTATCGGATTAATACAAATGATCCTTAACGGATATATCAAGTATTCATTCGCAGAACATGCCTGAGTGTGATAAAGCATAGATTTTTATGGTGAACGAAGCAAAGCAAATAGCATAATTTAACTTATTTCCCTGCGTCGATAACAATGTATTTGCGCTTGCAGATCTGTTTTGGTGTAATGGATACAATATTCACGATTTGTTCACACTACTGAGCTTGTTTAAAAAATATTTATATATTCGTTAAAAGATGCCTGTCATCACCACGCTGGCATGCTTGTGTGTGTGTAAGGGAGAGGAAAGGGCGAATTAATGGCAGAAAAAAAAGGATCGGTTAAAATCGTATCGGAACATCAACCTTAGTGTAATAGGGTATTTGTGGTTTTCTGACATGTTGCCCCATCCATCATGTAATTGCAATTGATTAAACGTTAAAAATGACCCACCAAAATGACTGTTTAGTCATTGAAACACCTTGGTTAGAGCAGGTTGTGTGACCAAGGTGATCATACTTAAGATGGGGTGGCGTGCTTCTTATCGTCAGTCAAATGTCGGCATTGCCTACCTTCATGGTAGAAACCTGAGCACAGCTGTAATAACTTCCGAACTACTTAAATCGATATCATTTACTGGCTTCGGCATGTTTTGCAATATATAAATGTATGTTCACGAATTGCACGCAGCGAAATACTTCATCGCAGGGATAATGTAGCTTCCATGCTGATATATTTTGCAAGGATAAATAGCGATTACCAGTCATTCACGATTTTTACAGCGTCGGGCATACTCTACGAAAAGCTACAAATATGGTTTTTTACAATGTCATATTGTCATATGAACTATCAATATCACTTATGTATGCATTGAAGATATTAAGGGTTGAACTTTGAGTGAGCCCGCTGGTAACGCTAGTTCGATCAATTTCTACTCGAATGATCACAATGATCTGCATCGTATTATTCAGACATTATTTTATCCATGTTTGTGCTGTAACAGTGATGCTTTGCCCAAGTTTAGATGGATTGGAGACGTGTTAATTGCTACAATAGAGGCATGTATAGTGTCGGCAGTGCTGTGTGATATCCTGTAACTGACGTCTACCTGTCTGCACAACATGACATCCGGGTCTCCCGCCATGTTGATATTCTGGCGAC
Source organism: Urechis unicinctus (assembly GCA_034190875.2). Lineage (NCBI taxonomy): Eukaryota > Metazoa > Annelida > Polychaeta > Xenopneusta > Urechidae > Urechis > Urechis unicinctus. The sequence continues at coordinate 53,438,825 of CM067343.1, forward strand.
GCAGCAAAAATTACAATCTTTGCTATTTGGACATGCAGAGTGAGTGCTTTGTGGCAGCTAAAATACGACAGCACATCAACCTTTTTGCCGTGCAAATTACCTGTGCTGTGCAAGATTTACTCGTGGCACAACATGGCTTTCAATTAGGTGTCGGTTTTAATCACACCTTCATATAAATAAATAAAACAAATATATATATATATATATATATATATATATATATATATATATATATATATATATATATATATATATATATATATATATATATAAATATATATATATATATATATATATATATATATATATATATATCGCTTATATATAAATATATATATATTCCTTTATATATATAAATTTATATATGTATATATACAATTTTATAGATTGAACGTATCTGCCATTTGACAATTCGTGTCGTGAGTCAATTAATCAAATGTTAAGAATTATTTTAAAAATAACGACAAAATACACTATAACAGCATTCTGTCGTTTATGTATATAAAGATCACGTCTGTATATTTACATGCAGCAATGTAACGACAGAATATGATTGTATATAATTAAATTTTTCCATTGAACGTATCATTATGTCGTGAGTCAATTAAGCAAATGTTAAGAATTATTTTAAAAATAACGACAAAGCACACTTTAAGAGTATTGTCGTTTATGTATATAAATATCACGTCTGTATATTTACAGCTGCAGAATGTCCGACAGAATCAAACTGATTGTAAGTTACACAGAGTGAAAAGCCTATTTACACACGAGGAAGACAAATTATATTTTGCTCTGATTATATAATAATCGCTTATTCTGGCAAAGAATAATTCATTCCTTTGCAATAGAATGCCTAGCATTTAGTAACTGATTAGTTGTAAACGCGTGCTCATTTCCTAATTGCGCCGCGAAGAGTCATTAGTGAGTCATTGTGCAATGGTCCGCAGAACGATGCATTTGACGAACGACCTTGCTGGTCCATCACTCGTCTCTACACTGACATTAGTTATGTCTCAGCTCTTGATTAGTTGGTGCAGCAATTTGCTTAAACGCATTTCCAATATCCAGGGGCTCTTATAGCCATGCAGATAAGTGAATAAATCGTGTGTTTGATTGTATGAGCACATGAGCTTCGGCACACTGCTTTCCAGTGCAGCGAAAAAAGATGTTTGGCTGTCGGGCCACAGCATGTATGCGCAATGACAACGATGGCCAGTAGCCCGTAGTATAGAACGGCTGTTTCTACATAGCTAAAGAAAATGAATGCAGTGGTACTATTTACAACAGATTAGCTAATTAGCTACGTATCTGGCAAAGTAATGGTAAGGGTAATATACGGGTTGATCGGATCGGGCCGCAAAACTTACGATATTATTGAGCTTCAAGATGGGGTGCATCCCCAGTTAGAGATAGTACGTCCATCTAACATGATCGTCTGAGTTATGGGGAGCCAGTCAGGTTTTAACATATTTTTATCGAACCCACAACCTGTGGGTCGGAAAGCGACGCAGCTTTACCACTGCGCAATGGAAACCGGTTTACATATCAGGGAACTGAGTACAGCCACATATATCATGATGACTGTGTCAAGCTATTTTGTATAAATGCTGAATTGATCAAACCTGGAGCAACTTGATCCTTGCAAATCGCCGGGATGCACTGCAGCTGTGAGTAGGGGAGATAGGCTCATTACTCATTCGTACTACGCCTTAACGGCAGTTGCTGGCTAATACTGATGATGCTCTAAGCCTACCAGTCGGCAGTTTTTATGCACAATAATACGTGTATACTGTTTTGTAGGTTGAGCGCTCGCATTGCCACCTGTGCTTAATAGGCAAATGAAATTAAGTGTATATAACATTTACACATTTGTAGAGACCATCCGTTGTTCTGGACTATCTATTGATCGGAACGTTCGCATTGCCACATGCGCTAGATAGGCGAATGAAATGAAGTGTATATAAACATTTTCAAATTTGTAGAGACCATCCGTCTTTCTGGACTATCGATTTATAGCAGAATTAGACGTTTCGCCCCATTTGCAATGTCTATCAGCGTATGTTATGTTGATAGAGGTTTATAATGTAGGTCAGTTAATCTCGGAGATATCTTGTGAGCTATTTCAACCGAACGAACGGTGATGTTGCTCAGTCTTGGTGACATTTAAGTGCAGTCTTCTGACATATGTTATAGGGAATATTCAATATTATTTGCATTTTTCAGTCTGCATGCCTCTCATCAAACACACTAGCAAGTGGTCAATCCTCTGTATGTTTACTTGGTCGATAATCGATATTATTGATGAGCTTGTCTTCGCGCTGTATGAATGAATATAGCGCAGTCAGTATGCGGGTTAGTCTCACAACAAAATACAACTCAGCATAAGCCAATTGATACGATGATTGATACCACACATACTCTGCTCCGTGAGTATGTTTATAGATTGCTTAGCATACGATGTGAACCAAATATAGACAGTTTCGAAAATGGAGGTTTTGTAACCTGCGAATTAACTATTTTTCTTTCAGGATATGGCGCTCCTTTTCTTTTGGCTGTTTCTGTCATCATCTTCATCACCAGGGATCATATATTTGACTTAAACCCTTTGAAGATGATGTCAAAGCAAATAACAAGCAAACTAGCTGGAGAACTCCTTCCCACAAATTCTAAGGAGGAGCGTCATCCTATTAATTGGCTCGAGGTTTTCAGCTTTGTACAACCTGGTATTATCGACTGCGAACACCTTTTTAGAACAACACCGAAGACAATGGAGGGTTTCTTCTCTAAAGAATACATAGAACGCGCAAGCGTTCACAAAAACAAATTGTCCAAGGAGGTCGAGCGAAATGCAACGATTAACATCGAGCAACTCATGGCCTATTGGAAGTTAGCCAATGCCTCATTCGTTACGAATGTCTGTGAGATTGGATTCGATGGCGGTCACAGTGCCTTGCTTTGGTTAAGTGCAAACCCTAACATCCATGTGTATTCATTCGATATCGGCCAAGACCCAAACGCTTATAGCATGGCAAAGTATCTTCAGGCACTTTTTCCGGGTCGGCTTACTGTAACATGGGGGAGTTTAGTCAAAACCATACCCCAATTCCATGACGAGCATCGCAATATTCTCTGTAATTTGGTCATTTTCAGTGATGGTCATACAGCGTCTCAAGTCAATGATAATTTCGATCATTCTATGAGTATGTCCGCAAGAGATAGCATAATTGTTTTTAATAATTATCCGAATCCTGCAGGGGACTTGAATTCCAAATTCGGGCCAGTTTGGGAAGATCGGAAGCGAGCAGGGGTAATCTCGGAGATATTGCGGTGCTACTATGTGCGCATGGGTAGCAACGCAACCGGATTTTCTGTTGGGCGTTTCCTTATTTAAGAATAATCGTTAATCAGCGGTTTAATACCGTTTGATTGTGAGACTGCTTGTTCTTATTTTTCTTGTTGCTATGAATTTCTGTAGATTCTGAATGTCCATTACCTTATTCTATCATGTCTGCGGAAGCATATTTAGATGTGTCGGGTTCTTTTTGATAGATAATGTCATCATCCCCTTCAGTCGCTATTGTTACTCCTTGACATTGACGAGCGGAATATACTAGTGATGATTCATTGCATGGCACAAGTCTAGTTATCAGTTCAATGCATTGAGTAATCTACCACTGAAAGCATAACTACTATAAATTATGTGGGGTTGACAGCTAATTTTTGGTTGTTCGGTTAAGGTTCTACATAAGGTTTGGCATAAGGTGGCAAGCAACCTGGATACTTGGAATCTGACAGTTTGTTGCCGGTTTCTGGAAATAAACTTAATCCTGTGAAGGAATCAGATAATCGTTTCAGCTCTCGCCCATTTCTTAGCTGATGCTTAATGGGCTTTAATTAAATATATCCCGGTCTGCGACTATTTGTGTAACACAGCACCAAATATCGCGAATTTGCATATTTGCACCACGTAATGATAACGTCTTGAACTGGACTAGCATCCCAGATTTGGGATGCTCCAATCACAAGCCGTGTCTCTCGGTCACTCTCGGGTACTTTTGAGTCATTGTCTCTCATTGGTCAGCGTCACATTTTTCGAAGATTCGGCGCCATTTTGTTTTGGTACGCTCCGTTTGAAAGACTTGTTCGCTCGGCTGCTTGATGGGTCGTAATAGTTTTGTGGATGTGGCTGCTGGGACAGCGAAAAAAATTGCCACGCGTTGTTAGCTACTACTTTCAATGCAATGCTTGGAATGGGTCAGGGATCGACACCAATGGTTGTCCTCTTGCCGGGACAAGTGATTTGCCAAGTCAATTTATCCAACCGGACGAGTGATTTTCATGAGCCGGGCGCACATTCTACAACACCCCAATTTGTTGTTTCACGCTGAGTGGCACCGTTAATCACACAGTCGGCGAGAGAAGCCGACACACTACTGGTTCTTTTTAACTGACTGTATAACGTAAACATACAATCATGCAGGTAAGCGATTAAAGTGCTTGTTGTGGTGCCAATTTGAACTTGTGTGACGCCCCATTATTTAAGAAGACATTCAATGTGTTCTCATTGGACGCAGACCACAACAATGTACATGACGTCACATAAAACCGAGGGTGCGTATCACAAGCCAGTTTCATGAGCCAGACGCGCGCAACTAAGGTCAATCGGGTCACAACCTTTGCGTTGATTGGTCACGAAGATTAACGAACGTGTCTAATGAATATTCGGATGCGCCAGTTTTAGACCTTGTCTTGTCGTAGACTCTAGGGCGAGAAGCGTAGCGGAACCCCTGAAGTCTGGGACGCAGACTGTTAGTGGGCTTTGTTACCATTATTCTGCAAATGACAGCGCTAACCCCTTTACTGCTGACTTACATCACAATGGAATGCATTGTGTCCTCCACGTATTTATCCAAGTTTCTTCTTGACAATAGTCACTGATTTTGCGGCCAGCAAAAGCAATGTCATTTCGATCATCTTCATGGTACATCATTAGGCTATTTGATATTTTAGCACAAATATCTGACTTACGTAGGAAGCGTTTCTGATCCCCTATTCTCAGGAATGACGCCAGCTGGGACAATATATCGTATTTCTCTCAAGACTGTCAGCTTCCTCGAAACATCATCGTTTTAAACTGTTCTGAAAATGGGACTTGCTGGAATCTATGTGGTGGTGTATCCATATACGGCATGCTCTGGCATAGTGCTGTTGAGCTAATGTTAAGCTATGTGTAATATCTATATTTTATAACAAACATGCTTTCCATCCCTGTTCTCAGGCATTATCGGATGTAAAGTGAATAAAAAACCTGGCCGTGCATGTTATTATGAAACACAAATAGGACGACCAGGAACTTCCTTTCAATGTTTGCAGTATCGCATTCCAATGATAGACGACGAGCATATATTCAACGATCAACGCAATAGCTCCAATCGGTACACAGATCTAAGCGCACAATTATGACAAAGCTTCAGTTTGTCCTGCAATTTGACAAAGAAGAAAAGTCATGTGATTTCACGATAATATGCCATGATCAACGTCTGTGTAAGTGGATAAGTCGAGGTAGCTTAGCGTTAATGCATATTTCATTGCTATGCCATATCGTCGAGGAGCATCATTAAGACAACATGGCAATGAAGTATGAGCGCAAAATTATAAAACGCTGCTTCTATGCGCTGTGCATACAATTCATAAGTAAATGAAATAATTAATATATGTAAATGAGTACAAAGTATAGATAGTATTGAAACTTTTGTGTATAACAGTTAAGTATTTTTTATGGGGACTTGGTGAATTATACGCTAAATTGAATGACAATTTCTTGAGCTCCTTATTAAAATGATTGCAGTTTGAGGAAGACCTAGTTCTTATTCCGAATAAGCGCCGTAGACTCTCTTGATGACATGAAACGCTTCCATCGACAGTTAATTATCTAACATTGCACCAAGGTTTCGCACTGTGACCTTGGGCTTGATTAGGGATTTTTATCCAATCACCTTAAGATATATCGTACATGTCATTTGTCAATAATGACGATGGTTTGATAAGATTCCGCCCGTTTGTTACTCATTATTCGGTAAGAACAAAATCGAAAAAACGGTTGCTTGCAGCCCTCGAACAACAACTGAAGCTGCCTTAACAATTTTGTACGACATCTTGCGTAAATTAAGATACAGGGCAAATATAACTAAACGTGGCATGTAGCGTACACTTAAAGTTAATTAAAAGTCCTATCAATATGAATGCTTTATTTAGGTATTAATCTTGACAGTACCACGAATGCCTCATTATGATGACAGTAAGGAAATGATTAATGCCCATAACTGGCTGGCTGCCGATACACGTTCATTTTCACTAATCAGTTAATGGATAAAAATTTATATGGCCCATCAACTGAATGAGGAATATTGAGTAACCTATTTCGGTTAAGCGGGTTTCATATATAAAGGATATATTTGCGCTCTATGCATCGCATCATAATCTTCTCAAAGATAAATTCCATAAAAGACAAACCATAATACATTATACAATACATTATATATATAGTTGGTTTAAAGGCGGTAGCATGGATTTAACGACCATTCAATTGTAAAACCATTCTGAAATACTCATTCGATGCAATCAAAGTTTGCGTCCACTTTGACTTTTAAATGAAGTTTGAAAACGGAAAGATCACGTGTCTCATTTGCGGCAAGATTATTCACCGAAACCTGAATTTCGAGTTGCTAAAGCTTATGCATTTTGGTGTGTAGGTGTTAAAATCATGAGGCTGAGGACGTCAGTGTAGGTGTTGACCACGTCAATGCATATAATTGTGGCACACGTTTATAATGAAAGTTTTAACTGGGCACATTGAAGGTAACTAACGCCATATACTGTGGCCCAATTATATATATGGGCAAAACTGGAATATACAACTATCGCAGACTTCTGTCTGTTATCCGTAGTAAATATGCTCTTGTAGCGCATGACATTACCCTCCTTATCAACCTGCATATAATGTCAAGAAGCTATCCATAGAGTCAAATTATATGCCGTCGCTATAATGAATTCATCAATCAAAGTAATGCAAGGGAGTGTCTATACTATAGAGGATCGTGAGATTACCTCAATTTATTGGCAATGGCCGAGGAAAAAGCGGTGTATATGCTATAGCCTTTAATGAGCCTTGCTACCTATGTAGCAGTAGTAGCTCGATTTGCAATATGTGAACTAAGTTTTCTGATCTATAATGCAATTACATTAATGAGGCCCTTAAGAAGGCCATCGTTCGCAATACATCAATGGGAGACATCGATTGATTATTTCTGGAGTAACGCTACGTTTATTTCTGTCGTCTCAATTTACAAAATGCTTCGTGATGGTAGTGGAATATCGACTTGACAAATTGGACTTGACTACGATTGCACTTGACTCAAATTGTGAGACGACAGCAATAATTAGTCAGTTGGTTTAAAAGTAAGAAAGCATTATGACAGGCATGCGTATACGTAAGATATAGCACAATGGTGATTATGCCTCTAGAAGTCGTCTGTATACGAGCATACATAAACAATAGACAAGGAAATGCAATAGTGTCATTTTATTGGAACCGTGAATATGCGCGACATTCACTTTGTACAGCACAGGGCGCATTATATATGCTTTATAGTATAAGAGGATAGTACACAAATTTATTATCGGGGTTCATCATTGCCGATCGAAGAGGTATTCCGTATTTGAAAGTTAAGGATGATAGCTTGTTAGCATTTCTATCGAATAGAAGATTACCGTATTTTTGCACTTTCCGAAACGAATATCAGTGACAACGAATTGGTAATGACACGGCGGCAGATTCGTCAGTTTTTAGCACGCGATCGCCAAAACAATTTACCATTGCGCTGCTGATTTTGTAATAGCGACATACTATCCAATCCTGCGAATTTGTTATCATCATCATTATCTATCACCGTAGTAGTGCATATCATGCGGATTAAATGACGATGTTTAATGCATTGCCTCCAAAGGAGTATTATGAAGCACGTCGCGCTGTTATATTCTAATTGATGCTAGATTATAAACTTGTATATACTTTTTTTGTAAATACAGCAAACCCAGATAGGACTGGAACGCATTATATGGGAATGTTTGCGTTAGGAGATGAGAGAGAATGAGAAAAGAGAAATGCATTTTAGGCGGCCAACGATTGTCCTGTATTGAATGTATTAGTTAAAACCGCTCATAATGGAGAAATGCATCGAACGTTTGATACTTGCTATATATAGCTTCAAACCAAAACAATTACAATACTATTTATCTGATATCATTGCAATCATTTAATTGGTAATTATAATCACATAACGTTTAGACATCAAAGACGGTAGCAGCCGTGACAAGACTTAATAACCAATTATTAGCTCGATTAGTAGTGACACTGTAAATAGGCACAGCTGTGCAAAGAGTCAATGACATAGCATCATCACAGTTGGTTCTGACACTAGCTATAACAAGCAACCAGATCGAGGTCTTATAAGCAATTATTGACACAACAGGTTGTGTCATTTGAGATTCCAACAGCTGTACAGATACCTCATAAGAAAAACTACCGTGATTGGATGAGACACTGCCGTTGCAAAATCCTTGTCAAGTCTAGATATTGTTAGCACTATAGGAATGCGGTTTAACTGACAATGTGAACAATTATTGCATTACTTGCAATAGTAACACTAATAGACTATGACGCCTTTGTGGTGGTCTGCTGAAGACTGCAGCAACAGCTTTGGTAATAAGAAACACAAAGTATCATCGCAATTAGTTGTACACGCTGCCGACAATAACGTAGTAAATTTTATGGTGCTACACAAGCAATACCATCCTGCTAGCATCACGGATAAGTATAATGCTATGACGCCGGACCAAATAACAGCATTTGCTTAGGATCTAGAGGAACAGTGCACGCAATTACGATATCAATAAAGCACGGCAGTGCCATGCCTTATACGATGTGAACGATGAGAATAAGCACGTATGAGATAACCAAATAGATCTGAAAATGACGCCCTCTTGTGTGCCAAACTGTCATTTGATGAACTTTTTAGTAACATTTCTAGGTTGTGCCAGCCCATCGTAGAGGCCTGCATATAGACAGATGGCGCTGTTGTCGATATGCGTTTGCATTCCCAAACGTTGGTCTAGCTACATAATGATGAGTACACGTTTATGTTCATTCAATAAACACCATGTTTTATTTGAAAGGCTGATCTTCAATTATGACCCTGTACAGCACAGAAACAGACTGACGTGGTATCAGTGAGGCGTATGTCAGCAAGTGTCGGTCAACCAAAGGTAGCAAGGTAGTACACATTTAGAATTAACTAATCATATCAGCATTAAAGCAAAACGCCAAAACCAGTGATCTGTGCGGTATAAACTGAACAGCAACTAGGAGTCCCCATACATCTCACATTTTCATAGATAAAGTTTTGTTTACCAACCACCCATAGATCTATCTATTTGAGTTAGCTTTTGTATCAACCAAGGGTAGGTTTTCGCACCATGTATCTTCCAACTGGCAAAAAAACATTACACGAGATTAAACAATCTAAATACACGATTTGCAACTGTTTTGTTTGCAACGGACGGTACAAGTTTGATTCACCGCATAATGTTGTGATTAACATTCATGAACAACAAACTTTGTCGATCAAATCTAATTGAAGGAATTGCTCAGAGATGTAAGTATCCCTAATCGATTTCGACAACATTTTTGCCTCATGAAGATTAAATAAATGTTTAGCCTCCTCTATGTGTGCCCCAAAACTGCCACATTCAATCAATAACTACGCAGGATTTTGCTCGAGAGTACATTTATCATGCTTTCTTTAGCTTACTATGTGTTTACAGGAAGACCTATTGGTGATATTGAAAGCACAGATGGGCCTCTGAGAGACTTACTGGCACAATACAATTACAATGCAAAGATGGCCTTGGTTATTGTGCATCGATTCATCACGCATGCTAGACAACCTTTCTCGGTAATGACGTATCATTATTGCACGGAAGGATTTCTTTGACAAATTAAGTACAGAACAGCTGAATCATGTTAATGAATTTATCATCATTCACGCAATAAAGATGAGTAAGTTGTATAAATCCGCCATTGCAAAATGCATGAATTAGAGGGAAATGATTATTTTGAAGGCTAGACCGCTGTTTGCCTTACACTCAAACAGCTATTACTGAACTTTGTGTCAGCTAACTGGCCGCCAACACTGAATAATGTATTACACGCAGTTTGGGACGAGAGACCAATCGGACAGCAAATATGCAGCCAATCGTCCTGCTTTGTTATCATATGATGTAACGGTAACGGACGTAGAACATGTAGTACTCTCAAAAGTTGCTTAAATTATAGTGTGATAGTAATTAGCCGAAATCGGATTAATGCTAATTTCTTAGCTAAAGCTTTGGTTCGCGGTGTATTAGTGTTGTATTCCTTTCACCATATTGGAGAGCATTCCATGAAACGGTCCAAATCGCCGGGGTTAACATATGTCAAAATATGCAATGATTTTATGGATCAAAATTCTTTATAATTATATATATTTTGAACAAAATATAGTATATGTATGCCATCTGCTTTTGAATCATATCCTTTTATGCAGTTTTTTAATCCTCAAACACACACAGCGTCAATTTTGCTGAATGGGCCGCTCAGTTTTTTCTGGTTCTTCGATCCATCGATGGATTTTCATTGATAATGTTTGAGCAAAATATTACTGCAATTGTCGATTGAATTAGAAGGCTAATCCTACCAATACAAATAACATTTTCTAAGCGATTAAGCATCAATTCAAGTTAACGGGCTGCAATACAAATTATTATATCCATAACTAGGTAATATGATTTGCTTTTGCGATTTCCTGCAGTGGGATAATTCAGTGACATAATCGAAGCGAAGTTGGATTGCACAAATTCAGGAGCAACAAAATATGTATATTGGTGTCATGCATTTGCCCGTCATGAAGAAACGACTGTGTGAGTTTAATATGGACAATAATATAGTTAAATGATCTATGACAATTCGATCTCAAGATACAGTTATACGCGTAATAATGTTGTGAATAAGAGTTACTAACCATTTAAGCTAAAGTGTTTTGTCGGGCTCATAACTGGCCGTGAACGAAAATGATGTTGACAAAAAATACCTATGGGTGCGAGTATTGTTTTGTCGTGTGCTTTCTTGTCTGTTTGTTCTCGATGCACATCGATGGTAAGCGCTCCAGAAATGTTAAATGAAATTTAGCCTAAGTATCTTGTCATGCTGAATGTCATGGTTTAATTTGATTTGTCCTCCAAGGTCATCGAAGGAAGCAGGAAACCCAAACAAGGACAACAGTTTTACAGAATAAAGTGAAAATCGACGAAAATTAGGATGGGGTCATGGTGAGGATGAAGGAAAGTGAATATATTTCGCTTGACTCCCCATTAGGCGTTTCGATCAATTCCCCTGCAACCTAGTGTATTAGCACCCGGATATCCTTCAAGCTAACATTTATGAGCAGATTTCGGCCTGAAGAGTAAGTGCAAAAGTGACTTTATGCTGTTGTTGTCAAAACAGTCAGGAAATATTTCATTGCTAGCCACATTCATGAATTGACCAAGCTTTTCGAACAACCCATTTAAAAATTGGCCATGCCAGTTTGCGCGTTGGAAGAACTTGCGGCACATCGTCCTCACGTGTTGTGGAATACCCATGATTCCATTGAATAAACAAGGCTCATGTTCTCCAACTATAAGCTATTTCACATGAGAACACGGAGAACTTCATGAAATAGATCAATGAGTGAAAGAAGCACTAACCTGCATTTGTTGATTGATAGCTTTTATACTTATTTAATCACGACACAACTGAAGCTGGATACCAGCCATCGGTATCTTCTAAGTGATTGGTGGGTATAACCAAGTACTTAAACAAGTACCTTAACACCAACCCCACCAACTCATTTCATCCCGAAACACCACATCAACTAACTAATTTATCATATCCAGAACAGATATTGTCTCGCTACAAAATGATTCTCGCGAAATTGTTTTCACGCAGTTTTTAGTTACAATTATCAATAACAATTAGCTGCATCTCCCACAAGCCATGATACACAGTCTATCAGCATTCTATAATCTCTCTTGCATTTTGTTCTCTTAAAACTGTTGAGATGGTTCAAACATTGTTTCATCGGTAAATATTTAAATTTACGCTTTGTGCTACCTATGTGGTCATCAATCACATTCAATCATCCAACCAAGTTTTGCGCATTTTCACTTTGAAATCTTTCCATTTCCTTGCCCTATACGTACATGCAGAGTTTGTTAATTATATGAGTTAAGTGATGTTCCCCCATTGACCCTGGCACAGTCACCTTTCTCCATAAAGCTCATCTCCGCGACATGAAGATCTTCGGCAGTTATAAGATGTATAGAGCGTCATCTACCACGCTTTTAACCTTGTGAACGACTGCAATAGTGTCAATATGCAGAGTGGCAAGCCAAAACAACACCCTTGTGCAACAAATTGTATGCTTCTTGTATGTTTTCGGGCTCATACTTGGCAGTTATATCCAATGCAGTGGTCGTTGTAATCAAACCAGATTTTGCTGTTATTGGCAAATGTGTTGTGGGTGCATAATAGGTCTGTAGCCTTGAATATTCAGTGCACCGTCATAAGTGTTGAGAGGCCATCGCACCACGATATAGCCTGTGCTACAGGCCGCTGATGCATCATATATTACTCGTAATGGGGTATAGCTGTTGCTTGGGAGGTTAGTTCCGAGATTGGCGTTCTTGTGCCTGCCTTATCAATAACATTAACACTAGCTTTAGATACATTTATTAAGTGAGCTTACAACAGGCGATAAAATGGGTTTTTTTCTATCTTACAACTGTCATTGTATCATATTCTTTGGTGCATGGAAGAAACTTTATTCAAAACTTATTTTAATATCAACTGTAAAATATAAACAAATATGAACCTGCAACCTTATTAATCGCTGTCAATCGGCCGGTTTGTCAATGTGTTTAACATTTGTATTAATATGTGGCACGTGTTATCCAAGGAACCTGCTTGATTTCTTACCACGTTTAAATTTAAAAGTTAAAGCAAAATACAATTTGCTAATGTTTGTATAGCATACAGAAAAATGTAGCGACAACTAACTCATGTTAATACAAATGTTCTTCTGATAAATCAATTGACATTTATACGGCAACCTGTTTGTTGTTGGATAAATTGCGATAAATGTATCAACCTCAAATACTAGATCTTCACATATATTGGAAACTAATGATCGAAGTCTGTAGTGTGGTCGTATTCCATAAGCCAACCATTCGGGTTTCTGACTAGATTTTACTTGCTTTAGCACCGCATGGATCTATGAAAGACCTCATTATTAAGCATTTGCAGTAATCATTATCATCGTTAATTAATTCTGACAACTGGAATCACGCCGTGATAAAGTGATAAAGAAATTCAATTACCAAAAAACCCGCCGAGTTGAACATTGCAGAGTTGTTTGTAAAAATTCGAAACAGACCTTTAAGCCACGATTGTAGGCATCGGCCGAAGCATGACAATTTACTCCAATTTAAACAACAAGACGACTGCAAATTCGTTTTGTGATAACAAAGGTAAGTCGCGCATTCGTATGGCGCGTGTGTTTGCTTGCGATGGTCAACTCCTCGCATGCAATAATTGACAAGGAAGATGATCAGGTTAAATGTCAGCGCGATAACTTCATGGTCAACTACACTCATACATTCGCAGATACACACGTACGCACGCACCATTCATCTATCTATCATTATGCATCAAAGTTAAATTAATTTGTTGACATTCATAACGAAGCATGTTCATCAAATATTTATCCCAAATTAACATTTCAAGTGAAGGATAACGCTGTCAAAGCTTCGCGGACAAGGTGCTGCGCTCTTCATGTGGACGTAACATCAGTCTCAGGAACAGAATTGTCGATATCATGGTGATGTTTACAATAGAATATTAACATTGGAAGGTATTTCAACCGAGGTGCAAGGAAAATGCGTTTTTCGTTGTTAAGCGCTGGCTATTATATTCTAATTGTTATCATTCTTAACTTATATTATCGCGATAGCATATCGCTGTTGAAAGCGTTGTTTATCACCAGTATTTCATTACTTGACATTTTGTATTGCTGCAACCTTAGCATGATAACGAAAGGCATTTCCGATACCAACATATATAACGCAGCAGCAGCAACAATAAGTAACAACTTTTTCAATAGATGTGCAATCATTATAAGAAAGTGTAATGGTTTGACAGAGTCTTACACAGACGACAATTAACTAATTAAAACAATAAATCAAATGCGCTACACCAGCTGGCGAAAACACATCTTTAACCTCCTGATAATCTCTCTTTGTTTGACATTGCGAAAATGCACAAGTATTTCATGGGACAAGAGCATGTATTGTCGTTATCGTAACCCTGGACGTCATTATTTAACCATACACAAGCTATTGATGAGATGTCATACATTGCTAATAACCAATTTACGTTACCCATCAAACCTTCAGACCTAATAAGTCGATTTTTTATTGTACCAAGAGCTTTGACATGCCAGGTCTATAACTAACCAGTCTTTTCCTTAGTAAACATTATTTACCACCATTTCCAAAGCTGCGATTTATATTGTTCATTTTCATATGGACGATATAGGTTGTGAATGCACAGTCACATCTTGGTCCTTGTGTTCCCTATCGGATTTATACAAATGATCCTTAACGGATATATCAAGTATTCACTCGCAGAAGATGACTAAGTGTGATAAAGCAGATATTTTTTTATGGTGAACGAAGCAAAGCAAATAACTTAATTGAACTTCTTTCCCTGCGTCGATAACAATGAATTTGCGCCTCTAGGTCTATTTACGAGCTTCTAAAACACAGATGAAGAAGAGTTATAACATAAAGGTAAATTTTGAAATAACGTTCATAACGTTTGTTTTCTCTGTTGTGTAAATTACGACAAAGCAAACAAAAACAGCCTTCTGTTTTTTATGTATATAAAGAGCACGTCTGTATATCAACAGCTGCAGAATGTCCGACGGAAACAAACCGGTTGTAAGAACCACATATTTACATACTAGGAAGACAAATTGTATTCTGTTTTGATTATATAATTATCGCATATTCTGGCAAAGAATAATTATTTTGATTTTGCAATATAATGCCTAGCATTAGGTAACTGATAAGTTGGAAACGCGAGCTCATTTCCTATTTCCTAATTGCGCCGCAAAGAGTCATTTGTGAGTCCTTTTGCAATGGTCCGAGTGACCCTTGCTGGTCCATTACTCGTCTCTACACTGACATAGGTTCTGCCCCTGCTCTTGATTAGTTGGTGCAGCAATTTGCTCAACCGCAATTTCCAATATCCAGGGAAATGATAGGGGCTCTTATAGCCATGCAGATAAGTGAATGAATCGTGTGTTTTTGATTGTACAAATACATGAGCTTTGGCACACTGCTTTCGCGTGCCGCGAAAAAAGATGTTTGGCTGTCGGGCCATAGCATGTATGCCCAATGACAACGATGACACAATGATCACCGGTCGCTCGTGTTATAAAACGGCTGATTCTACATAGCTAAGGAAGTTGAATGCAGTGGTACTATTTACAACAGATTAGCTAATTAGCTACGTATCTGGCAAAGTAATGGTAAGGGTAAGGGTAATCGGATCGGGCCGCGAAACTTACGATATTATTGAGCTTCAAGATGGGGTGCATCCCCAGTTCGAGATGGTACGTCCATCTAACGTGATCGAGTTATGGGGAGCCAGTCAGGTTTTCACATATTTTGATCGAATCCACAACCTGTGGGTTGGATAGCGACGCTGCTTTACCACAACCGGCTTACACATCAGTGAACTGAGTACAGCCATATACATCATGTTGACTGTGTCAAGCTATTTTGTACAAATGCTGAATAGATCAAGCCTGGAGCATCTTTATCCTTGCAAATCGCCGGGATTCACTGTAGCTGTGCGTAGGGAAGATCCGTTCATTTACTCATTAGTACCACGCCTTAAAGGCAGTTGCTGGCTAATGTTGATTATGCTATAAGCCTACCAGTCGGCAGTTTTTATGCACAGTACAATCATGTATACTGTTTTGTAGGTCGATCGCTCGCATTGCCACCTGTGCTTAATAGGCAAATAAAATGCAGTGTATATAAAATTTTCACATTTGTAGAGACCATCCGTTGTTCTGCACTATCTATTGATCCGAAAGCTCGCATTTACACGTGTGCTAGATAGGCGAATGAAATGAAGTGTATATAGCAACATTTGCATGTTTGTAGAGACCATCCGTTGTTCTGGACTATGTATTGATTTACAGCAGAATTAGACGGTTCACCCCATTTGCAACGTCCGTCAGCGTATGTTATGTTGAGAGAGGTTTATATGTTGGTCAGTTAATCTTAGAGGTATCTTGTACGCTATTTCTAGCGAACGAACGGTGATGTTGCTCAGTCTTGGTGACATTTAAGTGCAGTCTCCTGACATATGTTATAGGGAATATTCAATATTATTTGTTTTTTTTCAATCTGCATGCCTGTTATTAAACACACTAGCAAGTGGTCAATCCTCTGTATGTTTACTTGGTCGATAATCGATATTATTCATGAGCTTGTCTTCACTTTATCAATGAATATAGCGCCGTCAGTATGCGGATTAGTCTCACAACAACATACAGCTCAGCATAAGCCAATTGATACGATGATTGATACCAAACACAATATACTCCGTGAGTATGTTTATAGATTGCTTAGCATACGATGTGAACCAAATATAGACAGTTTTGAAACTGGAGGTTTTGTAACCTGCGAATTAATTATTTTTCTTCCAGAATATGGTGCTCCTTTTCTTTTGGCTGTTTCTGTCATCATCTTTATCACCAGGGATCATATATTTGACATAAATCCTTTGAAGATGATGTCAAAGCAAATAACAAGCAATCTAGTCGAAGAATCCCTCCCCACAATTTCTAAGGAGGATCGTCATCGCATTGATTGGCTGGAAGTTTTTAGCTTTGTACAACCTGGTATTATCGACTGCGAGCACCTTTTTAGAAGAACACCGAAGACAATGGAGGGTTTCTTCTCTAAAGAATACATAGAACGCGCAAGCGTTCACAAAAACAAATTGTCCAAGGAGGTCGAGCGAAATGCAACGATTAACATCGAGCAACTTATGGCCTATTGGAAGTTAGCCAATGCCTCATTCGTTACGACTGTCTGTGAGATTGGATTTAATAGCGGTCACAGTGCCTTGCTTTGGTTAAGTGCAAACCCTAACATCCATGTGTATTCATTCGATATCGGCCAAGACCCAAACGCTTATAGCATGGCAAAGTATCTCCAGGCACTTTTTCCGGGTCGGCTTACTGTTACATGGGGCAGTTTAGTCAAAACCCTACCCCAATTCCATGACGAGCATCGCAATATTCTCTGTAATTTGGTCATTTTCAGTGATGGTCAAACAGCTGCTCATGTCAATGAAAATTTCGATCATTCTATGAGTATGTCCGCAAGAGATAGTATAATTGTTTTTAATAATTATCCGAATCCTGCAGGGGACTTGAATTCCAAATTCGGGCCAGTTTGGGAAGATCGGAAGCGAGCAGGGATAATCTCGGAGATATTGCGGTGCTACTATGTGCGCATGGGTAGCAACGCAACCGGATTTTCTGTTGGGCGTTTCCTTATTTAAGAATAATCGTTAATCAGCGGTTTAATACCGTTTGATTGTGAGACTGCTTGTTCTTATTTTTCTTGTTGCTATGAATTTCTGTAGATTATGAATGTATCTGGGTATGTTCATTGCCTTTTCTTATCGTGTCACCGGAAGCATATTTAGATGTGTCGGGCTCTTTTTGATAGATAATGTCATCATCCCCTTCAGTCGCTATTGTTACTCCTTGACATTGACGAGCGGAATATACTAGTGATGATTCATTGCATGGCAAAAAGTCTAGTTATCAGTTCAATGCATTGAGTAGTCGACCACTGAAAGCATAACTACTATAATTTATGTGTGGTTGACAGCTATTTTTTGGTTGTTCGGATTAGGTTCTACATAAGGTTTGGCCAATTTGCAGCAAGTACGACGCTGATTAAATTCGTAGATTGGTTTAATGATTTCAGGCAAAATACACTCTAAAGCTTGTATGCGACAGTTGGCAATACCTTGGTGTTCTTAAGGTACAAATCATAGGATACAGCAAAATACCATCTTGTGTAGAATGTCCTTAAGAAAGCCTGGTCAACCTTCTTCTGCATACACGATGCTTTGCTTCGTAATTTAGCCTGGTTGTTGATGATTGGTTACCCTCCATAACCTTACCTCAAATCCAGATATATCGTTGTCAAACTGCTGTTGTAGTAAGGAGCTATTCATTGCGCTTCAGCAAAATACATACAATTTTCTTGGTACGTTCTTCACCTCACAAGTGCAGCGTAATGTCGTATATAAACATGCGCTTGTTGATGGTGGCAAGCAACCTGGATATTTGGAACCTGACAGTTTGTTGCCGGTTTCTAGAAATAAACTTAATCCTGTGATGGAATCAGATAATCGTTTCAGCTTTCGCATATATCTTTACTGATGCTTAATGGGCTTTACTCAAATATATCCCGGTCTCCAACTATTTGTGTAACACAGCACCAAATATCGCGAATTTGCATATTTGCACCACGTAATGGAGGCTAAGGATTTCATGTAAATGTTTCTGGTAATGCTCTGGAGCAGAGTTAATCCCAAAGTAGCCTTTTATGGCAGTAGCGTCCGAAGAGATTGATAAAGGTTGTACGGGTGAAGTTTTCCCCATAGTTCTGGTGGTTAGAGGCTGTGATTCTTGTGTCAGCTTTATCTGATGGAAACCAATATTTACATCCAGTTATGAAAAAAATATCTTTGCGTTTTTAATTTGTTTCTCTGGCAGAACAGCCTTCTTTTTTTACTATTCATGCTCGTGATCTTGGGTTTTGTTGCCATAGTTTCTCCCATGTTGATCTGTAGTGGGTAGTCAAGGTGCCCTAGCCTGATGGCTGCGGGCGCTGTTTACATGTTACTGATATTCAATAGTCTCGCCATCAGTGTAGGGCACGATAACGTCTTGAACTGGACTAGCATCTCAGATTTGGGATGCTCCAATCACAAGCCGTGTCTCTCGGTCACTCTTGGGTCCTTTTGAGTCATTGTCTCTCATTGGTCAGCGTCACATTTTCCGAAGATTCGGCGCCATATTTGTTTTGGTACGCTCCGTTTGAAAGACTTGTTCGCTCGGCTGCTTGATGGGTGGTAATTGTTTCGTGAATGTGGCTGCTGAGACGGGGAAAAATTTTGCTACACGTTTTTAGCTGTCAGGGTTCGACACCAATGGTTGTCCGCTCGTCGGGACAAGTGACTTGCCAAGTCAACTTATCCAACCAGACGAGTGATTTTTTATGAGCCGGGCACACATTCTACAACACCCCAATTTGTTGTTTCACGCTGAATGGCACCGTTAATCACACAGTCGGCGAGAGAAGCCGACACACAACTGGTTTTTTTTACTGACTGTATTACGTAAACATACTATCATGCAGCTAAGCGATTAAAGCACTTGTTGTGGTGCCAATTTGAACTTGTGAGACGCCCCATTATTTAAGAAGACATTCAATGTGTTCTCATTGGACGCAGACCGCAGCAAGTACATGACATCACATAAAACCTAGGGTGCGTATCACAAGCCAGTTTCATGAGCCAGACGCGCGCAACTAAGGTCAATCGGGTCACAACCTTTGCGTTGATTGGTCACGAAGATTAACGAACCTGTCTAATGAATATTCGGACGCGCCAGTTTTAGACCTTGTCTTGTCGTAGACTCTAGGGCGAGAAGCGTAGCGGAACCCCTGGATTCTGGGACGCAGACTATGTAGTGGGCTTTGTTACCATTATTCTGCAGTTGACAGCGCTAACCCTTTTACTGCTGACTTACATCACAATGGAATGTATTGTGTCCTACACGTATTTATCCAAGTTTTAAGTCTTTTTCGTACATCAAGCTCTTTCTTCTTGACAATAGTCACTGATTTTGCGGACAACAAAGGCAATGTAATTTCGATCATCTTCATGGTACAACATTAGGCTATTTGGAAGCGTTTCTGGTCCCCTTTTCTCAGGAATGACGCCAGCTGGGACAATGTATCGTATTTCTCTCAAGACTGTCAGCTTCCTCGAAACATCATCGTTTTAAACTGTTCTGAAAATGGGACATGCTGGAATCTATGTGGTGGTGTATCCATATACGGCATGCTCTGGCATAGTGCTGTTGAGCTAATGTTGAGCTATGTGTAATATCTATATATTATAACAAACATGCTTTCCATCCCTGTTCTCGTGCATTATCGGATGTTAGGTGAATCAAAACCTGGCCGTGCATGTTATTATGAACCACAAATAGGACGACCAGGAACGTCCTTTCAATGTTTGCAGTATCGCATTCCAATGACAGACGACGAGCATATATTCAACGATCAACGAAATAGCTCCAATCGGTACACAGATCTGAGCGCACAATTATGACAAAGCTTCAGTTTGTCCTGCAATATGACAAAGAAGAAAAGTCATGTGATTTCAAGATAATATGCCATGATCAACGTCTGTGTAAGTGGATAAGTCGAGGTAGCTTAGCGTTAATGCATATTTCATTGCTATGCCATATCGTCGAGGAGCATCATTAAGACAACATGGCAATGAAGGATGAGCGCAAAATTATAAAACACTGCTTCAATGCGCTGTGCATAAAATTCATAAGTAAATCCAATAATTAATATATGTAAATGAGTACAGAGTATAGATAGTACTGAAACTTTTGTGTATAACAGTTAAGTATTTTTTTATTGGGACATGGTGAATTATACGCTAAATTGAATGACAATTTCTTGAGCTCCTTATTAAAATGATCGCAGTTTGAGGAAGACCTAGTTCTTATTCCGAATAAGCGCCGTAGACTCTCTTGATGACATGAAACGCTTTCACCAACAGTGAATTATCTAACATTGCACCAAGGTTTCGCACTGTGACCTTGGGCCTGATTAGGGATTTTTATCCAATCACCTTAATACATATCGTATATGTCATTTGTCAATAATGACGATGGTTTGATAAGATTCCGCCCGTTTGTTACTCATTATTCGGTAAGAACAAAATCGAAAAAACGGTTGCTCGCAGCCCTCGAACAACAACGGAAGCTGCCTTAACAGATATCAATTTTGTACGACATCTTGCGTAAATTAAGGTACAGGGCAAATATAACAAAACGTGGCATGTAGCATACACTTAAAGTTAATTAAAACTCCTATCAATATGAATGCTTTATTTAGGTATTAATCTTGACAGTACCACGAATGCCTCATTATGATGACAGTAAGGAAATAATTAATGCCCATAACTGGCTGGCTGCCGATACACGTTCATTTTCACTAATCAGTTAATGGATAAAAAATTATATGACCCAACAGCTGAATGAGGAACATTGAGTAACCTATTTCGGTTAAGCGGGTTTCATATATAAAGGAAATATGTGCGCTCTATGCATCGCATCATAATCTTCTCAAAGATAAATTCCATAAAAGACAAGCCGTAATACATTATACAATACATTATATATATAGTTGGTTTAAAGGCGGTAGCATGGATTTAACGACCATTCAATTGTAAAATCATTCTGAAATACTCATTCAATGCAATCAAAGTTTGCGTCCACTTTGACTTTTAAATGAAGTTTGAAAACGGAAAGATCACGTGTCTCATTTGCGGCAAGATTATTCACCGAAACCTGAATTTCGAGTTGCTAAAGCTTATGCATTTTGTTGTGTAGGTGTTAAAATCATGAGGCTGAGGACGTCAGTGTAGGCGTTGACCACGTCAATGCACATAATTGTGGCACACGTTTATAATGAAAGTTTTAACTGGGCACATTGAAGGTAACTAACGCCATATACTGTGGCCCAATTATATATATGGGCAAAACTGGAATATACAACTATCGCAGACTTCTGTCTGTTATCCGTAGTAAATATGCTCTTGTAGCGCATGACATTACCCTCCTAATACCTGCATACAACGTCAAGAAGCTATCCATAGTGTCAAATTATATGCCGTCGCTATAATGAATTCATCAATCAAAGTAATGCAAGAGAGTGTCTATACTATTGAGGATCGTGAGATTACCTCAATTTATTGGCAATGGCCGAGGAAAAAGCGGTGCATATGCTATAGCCTTAATGAGCCTTGCTACCTATGTAGCAGTAGTAGCTCGATTTGCAATATGTGAACTAAGTTTTCTTATCTATAATGCAATTACATTAATGAGGCCCTTAAGAAGGCCATCGTCAGCAATACATCAATGGGAGACATCGATTGATTATTTCTGGAGTAACGCTACGTTTATTTCTGTCGTCTCAATTTACAAAATGCTTCGTGATGGTAGTGGAATACCGACTTGACAAATTGGACTTGACTACGTTTGCACTTGACTCAAATTGTGAGACGACAGCAATAATTAGTCAGTTGGTTTAAAAGTAAGAAAGCATTATTACAGGCATGCGTATACGTAAGATATAGCACAATGTTGATTATGCCTCTAGAAGTCGTCTGTATACGAGCATACATAAACAATAGACAAGGAAATGCAGTGTCCTTTTATTGGAACCGTGAATATGCGCGACATTCACATTGTACAGCACAGGGCGCACCATATATGCTTTATAGTATAAGAGGATAGTACACAAATTTATCATCGGGGTTCATCATTGCCGATCGATGAGGTATCCCGTATTTGAAAGTTAAGGATGATAGCTTGTTAGCATTTCTATCGAATAGAAGATTACCGTATTTTTACACTTTCCGAAACGAATATCGGTGACAACGCATTGGTAATGACACGACGGCAGATTCGTCAGTTTTTAGCACGCGATCGCCAAAACAATATACCATTGCGCTGCTGATTTTGTAATAGCGACATACTATCCAATCCTGCGAATTTGTTATCATCATCATTATCTATCACCGTAGT
The DNA here is from genome assembly GCA_034190875.2 of Urechis unicinctus. Classification (NCBI taxonomy): domain Eukaryota; kingdom Metazoa; phylum Annelida; class Polychaeta; order Xenopneusta; family Urechidae; genus Urechis; species Urechis unicinctus. The sequence continues at coordinate 53,461,954 of CM067343.1, forward strand.
AGTGCATATCATGCGGATTTAATGCATTGCCTCCAAAGGAGTATTATGAAGCACGTCGCGCTTTTGTCGTGTGCTTTCTTGTTATAGGATTCGCAATTACCTTTTGGTAATGTGGTTAAATTATATATTTTATGCAAGAGTAACATAAGGATTAGTACAGGCAAATATCATACAATGGTGGTAACCAAATGTGTGTCGGACGTAATCCAAGCATCAGTTTCGAAGGTATCGAGCATAGTAGTTGTCATTTACATCAGCAGGCTGCTTTGAGATTATCTGAGCTTACAACAGGTCAAAATAACACCAGCATTCAGATGCAATGGGGCTGAAATCGATGAGCATTGCATCTAAGATGAGGTTTGGGACACGGTGGGGACGAGAGTTAGGTTATGGTTATGTATGAGGGTGAGGTATGGCGGGGTTTTTAGTGGGATCACTGCTGGAATTTGAATCGGTGATGCATTTCTGTTTATCTGTCGGTATGTCTGTTTGTTCTCGATGCACATCGATGGGAAGCGCTCCAGAAATGTTAAATGAAATTTAGCTTAAGTATCTTGTCATGCTGAATGTCATGGTTTAATTTGATTTGTCCTTCAAGGTCATCGAAGGAAGCAGGAAACCCAAACAAGGACAACGGTTTTACAGAATAAAGTGAAAATCGACGGAAATTAGGGTGGGGTCATGGTGAGGATGAAGGAAAGTGAATATATTAAGCTTGACTCCCCATTAGGCGTTTCGATTAATTTCCCTGCAACCTAGTGTATTAGCACCCGGATATCCTTCAAGCTAACATTTATGAGCAGTTTTCGGCCTGAAGAGTAAGTGCAAAAGTGACTTTATGCTGTGGTTGTCAAAACAGTCAGGAAATATTTCATTGCTAGCCACATTCATGAATTGACCAAGCTTTTCGAACAACCCATTTAAACATTGGCCATGCCAATTTGCGTGTTGTGGAATACCCATGATTCTATTGAATAAACAAGGCTCATGTTCTCCAACCATTTGCTATTTCACATGAGAACACTGAAAACTTCATGAAATAGATCAGTGAGTGAAAGAAGCACTAACCTGCATTTGTTGATTGATAGCTTTTATACTTATTTAATCACGACACAGCTGAAGCTGGATACCAGCCATAGGAATCTTCTAAGTGTTTGGTGGGTATAACCAAGTACTTAAACAAGTACCTTAACACCAACCCCACCAACTCATTTCATCCCGAAACACCACATCAACTAACTAATTTATCATATCCAGAACAGATATTGTCTCGCTACAAAATGATTCTCGCGAAATTGTTTTCACGCAGTTTTTAGTTACAATTATCAATAACAATTAGCTGCATCTCCCACAAGCCGTGATACACAGTCTATCAGCATTCTATAATCTCTCTTGCATTTTGTTCTCTTAAAACTGTTGTGATGGTTCAAACATTGTTTCATCGGTAAATATTTAAATTTACGCATTGTGTTGACTATGTTGTCATCAATCACATTCAATCATCCAACCAAGTTTTGCGCATTTTTACTTTGAAATCTTTTCATTTCCTTGCAAAGCCCTATACGTACATGCAGAGTTTGTTAATTATATGAGTTAAGTGATGGTCTCTACATTTACCCCGGCATCATCTTTCTCCATAAAGCTTATCTCTGCGACATGAAGACCTTCGGTATTGAGTAACCTGTCTTGCAGTTATAAGATGTATAGAGCGTCTTCTACCACGCTTTTAACCCTGTAGACGACTGCAATAGTGTCAAGAGGCAGAGTGGCCAGCTTATACAACACCCTGGTGCAACAAATTGTATGCTTCTTTTATGTTGTCAGGCTCATACTTGGCAGTTATGTCCAAGGCAGTGGCAGCTCTAATCAACCATATTGGCATATATTTAGTGGATGATCCATAATGGTAAAGCAATGTCTAATACTTTCCATGGCACCATAGTTTATCTGTATTAACGAATCTTCAGTGCACTGACATTAGAACTGAGAGGCCACCGCACCTTACAATGATATAGCCTGTTCTGCAGGCCCCTGTTGCATGGTCTAGATTTTACTCGTAATGGGGTATAGCTGTGGCTTGGAGGGTAAGTTCCGAGGTTGGTGTTCTTGTGCCTGCCTCTTTGATAACATGAACACTGGCTTTAAACCCGTTGGTCAAGTGTGCTGCCCAAAAGCGATAACTTATATCGGACCCGAATTGTACCATATTCATTTAAGTCATTGAGTTTTTGTTTCATCTTACAACTATCATTGTATCACAGTCTCTTTGATGCATGCAGTAGCTTTATTCAAACCTTATTTTTATATCCACAGTAGGACTTAACACTGCGAATATGAACCTGCAACCACATTTATCGATGTCTATCGCCGGCTTGTCAATATGTTTATGAAAATTGCACCCCTTCAGCGCTCTCATGCATCGACAAAGATACCTATTACAAATTACAAGAAATACTAAGATACAACTTAAGATTAATTTATTAATCTCATTCTCATGCAAACTTGTTGAATCTTTTACTTCACAAACTGCTTTGACTAGTTTCCATTCCTCTATTAGTATGGTCATCAATTATCAATGGATCATTTAGGTGCTTGCTGTTCAGCGGGTGAAAAAAACCTACGTTTCTGAATGCTTAATGGCTGGCTCTTATTGGAAGATGAGGCCGATGGCAAGTGTTCGAGGTTTTGGTTTGGAACATAATATCCGATGAATCCCTGATTGGCTGTGCAAACTTGTGGTATTGGGAAAATCTAAGACAAATAATGTGTAAGTACAAGTCAATCAAGCAAACGACATCGCAGGCCCCAATCCAATTAGACAACGGGCAAAAGAAAAGGTAACAGAAAAAACGCTGATTAAATTCAACAGCAGTAAAATAAACTATTACAAAGAATCAAACATAATTACTCAATTACCGAGAATAACCTAGCCGTTGAACAACCCTTAACAATCTGCCCGGCAGATTTGACAAAGAAGGAAGATATATAACTGTTTATATCAGTCACGCATGTTTCCCTTTAAGCAAGTGCGATAGAGTAATTAATTAACCTATGTGACTATTTCGGTGCTAATTTTATGCATACACATTATATTGAACTCTTTCTGAAAGCAAATATTTTTGCGCACAAAACAGTTTTCAATAGAATCAGGTTGATTTTATGCCTTCAAGTGTCCTCGATGGGCAAGCGACATTATATCCGACCTTGACATATTCACAAACGCTTGCAAGAATGGCATGATTATCGTATGTTGTGATGAGCAACTAAGCGAACGGTCGATATAGGTGGTACAGATAAGAGCAACTGGAAATAAGCCTGATTTGTTTTGAGCTTTTGTAAGTGGCTTGATGTTTGGCTTGCCTATTCTATTGTCTTATCTTTGTTCATGTACACGTGGCAAATGTTCGTGGTAAGTTTTGCTTTGCTACTTCTTATAATTCACCACACGGTCTAGCAGCGTACGTTTGATGATATTTTGTAACAAAATATTATTCAAATGCCTATACGATCATTGCACCGCCAATTGTTTAACATCGTTATTTCATCATATTACAGTTAACAAAAGCAAAACCGGAACTTGTTGAATAACAGTTTGTACAGAGTTAGAGCGACATAATAATTACTCCGTGTAAGGCAATAAAAGTCTGCATTTGCATATGTTTACACATAAACTGTTGTGCAACAATGCACGAAAAAATAAAAATGTTGCTCCGGCTGATAATTATATCAGTCTGCTAATAGACATTATCCCCAATTGCCATACATTTATTTTAATTTCGCGTACTGTAGATATAATGTGATTCACATTGCTAAGATGTTGTTGATCGCGACAAAACCCTAGCTACGTAAAATAGGCAATACATTAATTCCAAAATTAGAGACAACGCTTCAGTAATGACTCGTAACAGTAACAACAGTATGCATGTATGATACGTCAAATATGGAAGCAGGTTGGCACAGTAGCTAGCAGACTGTCAATCCGTTCTGGTAGTTCTGTTTGCTGATAAAACACTTTTACTATTCTTTTAGGGAGCGACAAGGAAGAGCATCATTGATCCTTTTATCTATTATTGCTGGCATCGTAACTATGAGCAGCAATACGTACGGGACACATGTATCCGCAATATAAACATTTATCTATTCGCCAAAATCAAATCAGCTCAGTGGTATATTGGTAAGGTAAGATATAGCCACAATTTTACTCACGATTCTTTTCTGATTGTCACGTTGTAATGTTTTGATGCATTGCGTCAATATTACGCCAGTTACTTCAGCAGCAATGTTCCATAGTTTATGTAGATGATCTTTGATAAATCGATTTAACTTAAGCGCATTCCCTACATTATTACTCCTCTAGAAACGATATTCTATTACTTCTTTAAAAAGGATATTCGAAAAGCAAATTGATATTATGTCAAATATAACATTTGCAATAAGATGTGGCACGTGTTATCAAAGGGGCCTGCTTGATATCTACCACGGTGATATTTGAGAGTTCACATACACAATACAATTTGATAAAGTCTGTACTGCATGCAGCAAAATGTAGCGACAAATAACTTTTGTTAAGAAAAATGTTCTTCTGATCAATTAATTGACATTTATACTGCAAACTGGATGAATTATGATAAATGTATCAACCTCAAATACTAGATCTGCACATTTATTGGAAACTAATGATCTAAGTCTGTAATGTGGTCGTATTCCTTAAACCAACCATTCGGGTTTCCAAGCAGAGCATGGATGTCTGAAAGACCTCATTATGAAGCATTTGCAGTAATCGTAATCATCGTTAATTAAATCTGACAACTGAAATCACGCCGTTATGCAGTTGGCTTAAATTCAATTATAAAACACGCCGATGTGGAAATTGCTGCAGAGGTGTTTGCAAAAACGTCCATCGCATGTCGAAACAGGCATTGAAGCAACGATTATAGGCATCGGCAGAAGTATGACAATTTACTCCACCTTAAACACGACGACGACTGCAAATTCGTTTTGTAATAACAAAGGTAAGCTGCGCCTTGCTGTGGCGCGTGTGTTTGTTTGCGATGATCAACTCCTCGCATGCAATAATTGACAAGGAAGATGATCTGGTTGATCGTCATTGCGATAACTGCATGGTCAACTACACCCATACATCCGCAGACACACACACACATATACGCGCACCATTCTTGTATCTATCATTATGCATCAAAGTTAAATTAATATTGTTGACATTCATACGGAAGCAGCATGTCCGACAAAATCAAACCGGTTTTTAGTTACGCAGAGTGAACAGCACATTTACACACTAGGAAACAAATTGTATTCTGTTTTGATTATATAATGTTCGCATATTCTGGCAAAGAATAATTATTTTATTTTACAATAGAATGTCTAGCATTTAGTAACTGATCAGTTGAAAACGCGTGATCATTTCCTAATTGCGCTGCGAGGAGTCATTAATGAGTCATTGTGCAATGGTCCACAGAAAGATGTATTGGACGAGCGACCCTTGCTCGTCCATTAATCATCTCTACACTGACATTTGTTCTGTCTCTGCTCTTGATAAGTTGGTGCAGCAATTAGCTCAAACGCAATTACCAATATTCAGGGAGATGGTCGGGGCTCGTATAGCCCTGCAGATAAGTGAACGAATCGTGTGTTTGATTGTACAAGCACATGAGCTTCGGCCACACTGCTTTCGCGTGCGCACACAAATAACTTACGATGTCGGGCCATAGCATGTATGCCCTATGAAAACGATGGCACTATGATCAACAGTAGCTCGTGTTATAGACCGGCTGATTCTACATTGTTAGGGAAGATAAATGCAGTGGTACTATTTACTGCCAATTAGCTACTTATTTTTTCAAAGTAATCGTAAGGGTAATATACGGGTGGTTCGGATCGGGCTGCAAACTTACGCCGCTAGGACAAAGCTTCCGGATCGGGTGCATCCCCTGTTAGAGATGGTACGTCCATCTTGCGTGATCGTCCGAGTTATGGGGAACCAGTCAGGTTTTCACATAGTTTGATCGAACCCATAACCTGTGGGTCGGAAAGCGACGCTTTTTTACAACTACGCAATGGAAACCGGCTTACATCTCAGGGAACTGAATAACAGTACAGCCATCGACACCATGTCGACTGTGTCAAGCTATATTGTACAAATGCTGTATTGATCAAACCTGGAGCAACTTTATCCTTGCAAATCGCCGCGACTCAATGTAGCTGTGCGTAGGGCAGATCTGCTCATTTACTCATTCGTACTACGCCTTAACCGGCTAATATTGAAGACGCTATAAGCTTACCAATCGACACAATAAAATCATGTATACTATTGTACAGTCCGACAGCTCGCATTGCCTCCTGCGCTTCACAGGCAAATGAAATGAAGTGTATATAACATTTTCACATTTGTAGAGACCATCCGTTGTTGCGACTATCTATTGATCCGAGCGCTCGCATTGCGACGTATGCTAGATAGGCGAATAAAATGGAGTGCATATAACAACATTTTCACATTTGAAGAGACCATCCGTTGTTCTGGACTATCTATTGTTTTATAGCAGAAATTATCGGATCATCTCATTTGCAATGTCCATCAGCGTATATTATGTTGATAGAGGTTTATTATGTTGGTCAGTTAATATCGGAGGTGTCTTGTATGCTATTTCTTGCGAGCGAACGGTGATGTTGCTCAGTCTGGGTGACATTTAAGGCAGTCTCCTGACATATGGTACAGGGAATATTCAGTATTATCTGCATATTTCAGTCTGCATGCTCATTGTGCCTATTATTAAACACACTAGCAAATGGTTAATCCTCTGTGTGTTTACTTGGTCGATAATCGATATTATTATAGAACATGTCGTTGCGCTGTATACATGAATATACCGAAGTCAGTATGCGGATAAGTCTCACAACAAAATACCGCTCCGCAAATACCGATTGATACGATGACTGATACCGAACACACTATACACCGTAAGTATGTTTATAAACTGCTTAGCATACGATGTGAACCAAATATAGACAGTTGTGTACCTGGAGGTTTTGTAACCTGCAAATTAGTTATTTATCTTTCAGGATATGGTGTTCCTTTTCTTGTGGCTGTTTCTGTCACCATCTTTAACGCCAGGGATGGTATATTTTCCATACAAACTTCGAAGATGATGTCAAAGCAATAACAAGCAAACTAGCTGGAAAATTCCTTCCCACAATTTCTAAAGGTCATTCTGTTAATTGGCTGTAAGTTTTAATTGGGTTCAACCTGATATTATCGACTGTGAACACCTTTTTAGAACAACACCGAAGACAAAGGAGGGTTTCTTCTCTGAAGAATACATAGAACACGCAAGCGCACACAAAAAAGCATGGTCCGAGGAAGCCGACCGAAATGCAACGATTAACATCGAGCAACTGATGGCCTATTGGAAGTTAGCCAATGCCTCATTCGATATCACTTTCTGTGAGATTGGATTCAATGCCGGTCGCAGTGAGATAGATAGATATATAGATATATAGATATAGATAGTAGAGATATATAGAGATAGATATATAGATATATAGAGATACATTTGGTTAAGTGCAAACCCTATATATATATATATATATATATATATATATATATATATATATATATATATATATATATATATATATATATATATATATATATATATATATATATATATATATATATATATATATATATATATATATATATATATATATATATATATATAGATATATATATATATATATATATATATATATATATATATATATATATATCAATATTCTATATATTATATATCTCTCATAATGTTCGACATCAGAGATATTTCATATGATTTATCTATATATATATCTAAATATATATATCCCATATATATCTACTGAATATATATATTATTATAATATTACACACATAATATTGATAAGGTTCAGCTAGTCACCTTCATCACGCGTAAGTTTAGGAGGCGCTTTCAGATTTATTTCAGTCATAATGTTCGACATCAGAGATATTTGGGCATTCCATTAAGTGATTTATACGGCACAACAACGTAGACAGTTTATATGCTGCCTAAATATTTGTAACAAGGGTTTATCCCATATTGTTTATTGGCATAAAGCAAATTTCTACTGAATTTAAACACTGTGACTATAGTTTTCTATCAAGTGACTTAATTGGCTGGAAGGTATCTGTTTTCACACACAAAATATTCAAATACGACTCTCAGTTCATCATCTTATCGATCGAAGGCCTGCCATTGCAAACTAACATTGGTCTGTTGAATTTAAGCTGAATCACCTTCCACCGAAAGAGTGTGCGAAACGAGATTTGTTCGACGATGTACATGTTACACGATCTGGTCGATATTGCTGAGAACGCAATAGCATAGAGAATGGGGATACGAGCGCAGTTTCCAAATGGACTCACATACAGAAAATGAGCAAGCCTGCGGTGCGCTAGCTCTTACACTTCCTATACTACAGTGTCAGCCAGCCCTTCCAACCGAGCTTCTCCAGGGCCACACCAGTAGTTAGTTATAAGAGCGTACAAAACGTCGGGACTACCAGATTTGGGACTACCATACGGCTCCCATTTTGTTCGGCCACTCGCGCCGCATAAGTTCTCTCGTCCACCCACAAGCCCCCAACGGTCCACCATCTCAAACGCTAGCAAGCTGCTGCAGCGCCATACGCACAAGCCATCTCGTCCATCCCAAGCCCACCCAACACCACATTCACCCTCTAAGCCCCCGCCCTCTCGTCCAGCCCAAGCGCACCCAAAGCCAAAGCCATCTCGTCTGACTAAGCCCACTCGTCCAACTACAAGCCAACCCAAGCCATAACCACGCCCCCAAGTCCAGCAAACAGGAACCCACAACGCGCCCTCCACGCCATCCACCCGAGCCCACCCAGCGGCTTGCCACCTCGAGCACCAGCAAGCTCTTGCAACCCCCCAACGCGCCCCCCATGCCCCCTACCCATCCAATAGAAGTCCCAAGTTGCGCCCTTTGAACAAGTGGTGTGGTATATGTATAATACCAATGGCAGTCGAAACTACTTTCAAACAAATTGGCCTACTCTCCGAGGCATCCCTTTCCTCCCACATCCTCCTAGAGAATGCCTACGAAAACAACCTCCTTTCGGACATATCCAAGGTCGACTATCTGGCGGGACACATGGGGAGAACCACCCTCCGACCGCTAGCCAGCCTGCCGCTGTTTCTGGACGATCTGTACGTCTTCGGCTACCTGCGCATGACCGACTTTGTACAACGAAAGGGCACCATTCTCTGCACAACGGGGAAGAAGGCTCGGCAAAGATAATCGCCAAAGCCGTCGTAGCAGCAACCAAGGACAGCTTTGGGAAAGCCCACACAGCCATTGTCTACACCGTTTCTCGTGCCGGAGTCGGAGGCACCCGTATGCGGGAAACCATTGCAAGCATCGAGAAGGCAACCGACTGCAAAGCAAAGAACCGATGGCTGGAACTCTACTAAGAAAAGGAAGCCGCGGGATACTACGTGGCAAAGGTCAACGTTTTCGAGATCCCAATCGAGAGGCTCCAGGTCCAGCTTCCCCAGTTCTTCCGCCTTCACCGCATGCAGGGAGCAGACATCTTCGCAATAGACTACACCCAAGACTTCTCCGGGGTACTGGAGGGCGACTATACTCGATAACACGGACAGCGTAGGAAAGCATGTCTGTACAGGGATTGGGGAACGCGACGGCTACAAGACTCGCACCAAGCTATACAACAAGGTTGTTTCCAATTTCGAGGCCGGGGAAGTGCGCAAGCAGGTCGGAGGCCATCTTGCCGAGGACGCGGACTGCCCAAACGCCCACCCTTTTGCAGCACCTGTCTCCACGCTGATGTGCAGGGCCATCGGGTCTAAGAGGCTGCAGACTTCCTCGACGGCCACGACCTTTTCGTAGTACAGCATTGGCAATGGCATTGGCGCACAGTCATTTTTACTATCGCATTCTTTCACCCAGAGACAACGTACTTACAATAACTACTCCCAGGGCGAATACCGGTTTCCAAGAGGTGCCTCAATAAATGGATAACCGAAGTTCTATAGAGAGCACCTTGAAATCATAGCCTCCTCATACCAACACAGTAACAGAGCATTGGCAATGGCATTGGCGCACAGTTATTTTTGTCGCTTCACAACTCTCACAGATTTTGTAGTAAGAACATATGATTTGTCATCGGGAATATTGTGCCCATTTCTTTTAACATCAGAAATCACGTTGTCCTTATTGGAACCTATTATCACATTGTCGGAATTCCTCTCTAAACGTAGGGGTGGGTGCTGTCACCTTTGTTTTACGATTAGGATCATAGCAAGTTTGTCTAATGCTGTTGACAAGCTTGCCATCCCTCTCTTTAAAACGCTATAACTTTCGTGATGCAGCACGTTGCGTTACGACGAGTACTATCCAAAGTGTTTGCTTTGCACAGCGTTCAACTCTTTCAGTGGTTTGTGGACCAAGGTAGCATCTTTATCCTGATCAAAGAACGGATGCATTTGATCAATGATACATCTATGGAATGAATGCAATTATAATAATTAGGTAAGATAACCCACCAGGTTGTCTATTGGTCCTTTATACATCGGTAAGATGCGAATATACGGAAATTCTCGGGCATTATCGGATGTTAGATGAATCAATACCTGGCCATGCATTATTATATAACACAAATATGACGACCAGGAACTTCTTTTCAAAGTTTGCAGTATCATATTCTTATGTCCGACCACGAGCATATATTCAACGATCAACGAAATAGCTCTAATCGGTACACAGGTCTGAACGCAGAATTATTACAACATTCTAGATTGTCCTGCAACATGACAATAAAAAAGTCATGTGATTTCAAGGAAAATGTCGGCGGAATAACCAAAAATGATTTTGCCATGATCAACGTCTGTGTAAGTGGAAATGTTGAGGTAGCCAAACGTTGATGCATATTTCATTGCTATGCCATATCGTCGACGAGCATCGTTAAGAAGTCACGGATTTGAGCATGAATCTATGGTGGCCGTAGACTCTCATAGTGACATGATTCACTTTCATCGACAGTTAACTATCTAACATTGCACCAAGGTTTTGCACTGTGACCTTGGGCTTGAATTTTTATCCAGTCACCATAAGATATATCGTACATTTCATTTGTCAATAATAACGATAGTGATAAGATGCTGCCCGTTTGCCACAAATTATTCGATTATAGCGAAATCGAAAAACAGTTGCTTGCAACCCTCGAATAACAGCTGAAGCTGCCTTAACAGATTTTTTATTTGGCACGTATGGTACCGATATCTTGCGTAAATTACAGGGCAAATATAACAAACGTGGTGTGTAACGTGGACTTAAAGTTTAGCATAACTTCTTTAAATATGAATGAATGCTATATCTAGACAATAATCATGACAGCACTACGAATGACATATTATATTCTTTATTATATTGACAGTATAGAAAATGCTAAAAGCGCATAACTGGCTGGCTACCGATACGCGTGCATTTTCACTAATCAGGTTATGCATACATAATTATACAAGACATATAAATTGCTTTTGTAGATATGGCCCACAAGCTGAATGAGGAACATATAGTAACCAAGTTCTGCGGTGCGGTTTCCATTAAGGACATATTTGAGCTCTGAGCATCGCATCATAATCAAAGCAAAGATAATTTCCAGAACCGAGAACCATAATTAATTGTATATTACATTTAGAACAGTGTGTTACGAGCATCTACTTAACAGTTAGCATATTTCTGACGACACACGATCATCGATATGTTGTTTTATCGGGAGTATTTGCAATATTTGGTGTCCCGTCGGTATCATAGATTTAAAGACCATTTAATTGTAAAACTACTTATCGTATGGCACCCTACTCTAAGCCAATCAGGGCTCAAGAAAAAGCTCGGTCTTTTTCCCATATCACCTCAAACGCACAGTTTGCCATGCGATAACTGCAACCGTGTCGATATATCGCCGAGAAACATCTTCACTTGATATGGTCCCTCACAGAGCACCGCTGGTCTAGCAGGGCAACACAACGGAGGTTCTTAATATCACGCACACTTTGCAAGTCTTAAAACGAAGGTTTTCTCAAGAGTCATTTGCTTGCCAGCCGCTAATCTGGTTGCGTAACGCTCATCGGGAAAGTCACGGTATCATCCCATCTCCCCATGCTGAGGCGCGAAATTGTAACATCTACCGAGCCGTGTCTACTGCGCTACAGTATTGCTAAAATCAAACAACGGCGAAGTCGGCAGAGCTCTGATTACTGGAGTTGGGAAGGTTCTGCAAGTCTCACACAACAAACTATCGAAGCATATTCTAATCGAATAAACCAACAAGTATCGAAAGAAAAAGTATTTATCTAATCATCACTAAAACACAGGCAGCTGAGGCCGAATAGGGGATTTACGGACTACCTCTCATATTTACAGGTCCCAGGCAGATACCTTACATAACATAGGTTCACGCTAATTATCATTATTAATTATAGCGTGTAGGTGCCATCGCGATAAATATGTTATCGCATGGTCACGCAGATGATATGGGGAAAACCCATGTCACTCACGTGACCATGCGTTAACCAACACATCACGCATCTCATGATTAAAGAGCAGCGAGTGGCTTTTCTGATGCGTTACATATGACACTGTACTATTTGCATAATTCAAGCATAGCCTTTGTGGCAACTAAACAGCGGAGCTCGCTCCGTCAGCATAAAGGCATCAACATGGTAACAATGCAGCACTAGTTCAAATAATATTGTCAGATAAACAGTGGCAAACATACAACTCATTATTGTATAACTTGAACTGAGCTATATTAGGCACTTCTCAGTGGGGATTGCCATTTGGATGCGATGCAAGCCGTAAAAGTTTGCAGCAAAGTCCGGCATCTAAGCACAAGCATCGAATATCTGGCTGAGGACGTCAATGTCAATGCACATTATTGTTGCGCACGAAGGAAATAGAGGTCCTATACTGTGGCCCTATAATATGGGCGAAACTGGAATATGCGACATTCGTCCTCAGTAGGCTGTCATCATGACCGTTATCCGTAGCTCTTGTAGCGCATGGCATTACCCTCTGTATTACAATCATCCATCTGCCCATAATATTCGCAAGCTATCCATAGTGTCAAATTACATGCCGTTGCTATAATGAACACATCAATCACAGTAATGCAAGAGAGGGCCTAGTTACCTCAGCGAAGTTACCTCAATTGATTGGCAATGGCCGAGGAAAAGGCGCAATATATGTCATAGCCAATATGAGCGTTTCTACATTTATTGCAGTAGCAGCCTTTTATCAATAGGTGAAGTTTTCCTATTTATAATACAGTTACAATAATGAATCTCAAAAGAAGGCCATTGTCAGCAATACTTGAACGGGAGACATTTATTGATGGTTTCTGAAGTTAAGTTATGTTTATTTCTGTCGTCTCAATTTACAAAATACCTGTTGATGGTAGGGGAATAAAGACTTGACGATATGGATTTTACTCTTATTGGACTTGGAAAAAATTGTGAGGCGACAACGATTGAGATATTTATACTAAATAAATTCAAAGCTTTATTAAGATTTTCCATTTAATATTCGAAATTCAATGCTCACCAATATAATCAACAGTTGCAAAAATACTCTCGGACTGATAAATGACAGATCCTCGATTCCGGTAGTAGTAGTAAAAAATAGCAGGTAAACGTTTAATTTCCATTTTTTTCAAATTCATGTGCTGATGGTTAAAAAATAAATTAACTTATTTCATCATAACATTTGCTATGATTGAACTATTCTGACAGTATTTTTACTCGGTAATATGATTGTGGAGATTACGAAACTCGCGCAAAATAACTCTTTATTAAACCACCAACTTCACGAAATGCATGGGAATTTGCCGTAAAATAGAATTTCACCTGCCAATTATATGTGACACGGATGCATAAGAGTTTTTACCTGTAAACAAAAAAACTATACCTTTTAAGACGTATCCTATTCAATTTGATCCGTACTTAACCCGATTAAGACCGGTTTTTGCCCTGACACCAATCATATCGACAGAACGCGCGCCATCAGTTAAAGCAGTTTTGCTGTCGTTTCAATGCTATATGCCGTTTCACTGACACAAAGCAGAGTTTATCTCAGCTTAGGTGCAAAAGAGATGAAATAATGCGTGTTGCATTAATTTTAAGTCAACATTTGATGTTTAGATACGCAACCAGAAGATTGATTTTAATGATTTTCCAAAATGTATCAAACAATGCTGTCGAGCAACTACGTAAAACGTGCTGTTACAATACAATGATCATTTATGGCATTTCCGAGATGACTGGCAGTGCAAAGTCTTACGTCTGAAAATGGTTGGTAACTAAAATGACCGGTTGTCAAAAGAAAAAATCCGATCTGCGGCAGCGATTGATTTGCTCGCACGTTGAGGAACCATCTAACAGCACTTATGTATGTTATGTATCATGCCAATACTCTGCTATAGAATTATTAATGTAATTACATTATAAACGAAGCTCGATCAAAGTGCGTTACACAGCTTCCGGAAACTGCTGCATTGGTAAGAACCATATTGTTACTCATTGTGGGTGGTGATATGCATGAAATCACGCTATATGAGAGTTATACTCAAAATATCAGCGATATTTTAGAAGAATTGTATAAATTGACCTACATTCTCTTGCGTCTTCTATACACGGGATCGACTGCATCGCAGACAGGTCCAGGATGCGTTTTCCAGTTGATGACCCGTAGCCTTATCCTCTCTATCCAAGGACCACTCACTCTCATCTCTCACCTCATGCCTTTGCCACAACATAGGTATATTACAGTTCATGCACCTTCCCTTGTAGGCGGCGTTCATTGCTACAACCTCCTCAATCGTGGGGAGCTCAACGCTATGCCGATGATTGCAATCTGTCTTGCCATAATTCTTCGGCCGCTTGCAGATTGGGTCGGGTCTGGTTGCTCAAGGGGTGAAAGGGAAGGCCTAGGCTTGCCCGGATGTGGCGGGAGAGGTATCCTATTCACCTGCAGCATCGTCTCAACGCGAGAGATGGCCAGGTATGCGAGGTTAGCCCAGTTGAGATAATCATCTAAGATCCAGACCTTCTGAGGATGTCCAATGGTCAACCCCTGGGAGCTATGGATAGTATTACCATAACCATATAGCCACTTACTGGGTTCACCTGGTACAGGGCATTGCTCAGTACCCACAACAGACAGGGGGAACCTTACCACATCGTTCACCACCAGTCTCTCCTTCGTTCCATCGGGTAACACCACCAGCCTTTTTTGTGTCTTGATCCTCTGCGGATGATATATCAATGAAACCTTCTCGTCTGGGAAGCGCTTCCGATGGTGATCCAGCAGTGTAGCTATGAGCTGGTCTCGTATCTTCTTACGGGATGCAAGGATAACATCATTAGGGGTCCACGCTTGAATGAAGTCAGCCCACTTGGCTAGCGGTGTAGCCTTCCTCAGTAGGTGACACTGAACACCATTACTCTTCAGTCTCATATCTTTCTTGAGCCGCTGCAGGGAAGGGTCACCTCGCGCTCTGTAATCTATAGTGACCTTCTCGTAATAGTCTACGGTATCAACCAGCTATCTATGTGGTTGCATACCTGAGATGGGTGGGGCTGTCCAGGGTCTTTGCAGCAAATGACTTGAGAGCCATGGTCTCGCAGCCAATTGAGGAACACCTCCAAGATAGCCCGAGGTACGGTGCAGATCACATCCCATATCACTACGCGTGGTACTCTCTTCTGGCCAATGACCTCTGGTGACCAGTCTTTATCACCGCACCATCGGAAGAGGCTATGATAGGTCTGCACTTCTACTCCTAGTCCTCTCAGGTACTTTGCTAAGAAGGTGCGTTGGTGTCAGCATTACTGGTCCTACTCCACGGAATAGCTCGATTGCTCGTGTGGTCTTGCCGCTACCACCAGCCATGTAAGATATCTCATGGCTAGGAAGCTGGTCATAGATGGATGCAGCTACTGAGTCAGGTAAGCGGAGCACATCACTACCCCACATGCTATCGCTGGGACCAAACTCAGAAACTCAAACACACCAGTTTGATAGCACCGGCACCAGTTTTTCAAGCACAAAACCGGTCCACCCAGTCCAAACCTACACCCACTCACCCAGTCTTCCAAACCCAACCCGTCCGGCCGGCCGGCCTCCAAGCCTACCCTAATTTGGGACCCTTTCTACATGGAATAGACCGGCGGGCACACAATATAGAAGGGAAAATCTTGGTTTGTATAGATTGAACTCGAATGGAATACAGGAGAACCGTGCTTCTTTCCATACCACCACTTCCGGAGGGCTATCTAGGGTGCTCCGGTGAGAACGTGTGGTTTGGAGGAGCATGATGGAGGAGCAGAAGGTGTTGGGGTGGTTAGAATAAGACTGCGTGAAACAGTGGCGGTCGTGGCCCTTGGGCCGGCTGTACGCCGTGGGAGATAGAGGACACTTGCTCTTCTGTACTAGATCTGGACAGCTGGTGTCCTAGGCCGCAAACCTGGCTAGTGTGGCGAGTCTGTCTTTCTTCTTCTGCGGGGATGTCCGCGGCTCTACAAGCTTGAACTGCAAGGAGTACTGTGCTGCCTCGAAGGCCGCAACGCCCCCAAGGGCAGACATTTCCTTTTCCAGGAAGAAGCCGTTAACCGGGAGAGTTTCGCCACAGAGGTCTCTGGCGTCGTCTACGGGCTGGAGGAAGAGGATTGTCCGGTCCTTGCCTTGGTAGGTTGTTTTGGCGACGCGGCGGCAGTTGTATTCTCCTGGGGCCAAGTCCATTGCTTTACGGAACTCTGGCCGTGGTGGCGCTGAGACGATCTCTGCGTAGGCCCTGCTCTCTTCCTCCTTCTGCGCCAGTTCTCGCTCCTCTGCATCTAGAGCTTCCATTGCGAGCCGACACTCTTTTGTGGGGCAGGACAAGACGTCGATGGGGTTCCAGGCTATGGTCTGTCCGCCATTCTCGAAGGACTTTGGCGCAAGGCTCTCGATCTCTAGCTGGTCTTGGCCCTTGACCGGGATCCAGCCAACGGTCCTATTGCGAAAGTCGACGCTTGTGTCGAAGAGCTTGGCGGCAGTACGCAGAATGGTACGGTATGGTATGTTCGGTACCCCAGAATGGTGTATCGGCCAGTTGGAACCAGGGCTACCTTGGTGGTGTCCTTTTCTTGTACGAGGTGTTCGACGGTGGACCAGGCTTTTTTCGATATCTCGACATAGAGCTTCCTGGCGGCGACTCTGGTGCCAAGGTCCTCGATCTCCTCCCTCCGCTCTTCCCGGAGGGCTGCCAGTCTGGCGCTGGAGCCATTGCTCTGCCTGTTTTCTCCAGTTTTCCGCGGTGCAGGCCTCGTCTATTTGGCGCACGACCTCTTCGCGTTTCCTGGTGGACAGCGTGGAGACCTTCCTTCTGGCGCCTTCTCGGGGACTTCCTGGAGCTCCCACCTAGACTTGTCTACGCCGAGGGCGTGGCAATTGGCCTCGGGCCAGCAGAAGGAAACGGTTGCCAATGGTGAAAGTAGCGGGTGGACCTCCTGCGCCCCTGGGTGTAGCTGCGTTGGTCACTTGGAGGCTGCGATGATGGTTTCGCCGTCTTTGGTGTAGCAGCGCAGCGGGGCGAGCTCGATGGTCTCGTCGTCGGAGGGAGAGATGTCTACCCGGAGGATCGGGCAGCTGCGTAGTCATAGCAACTAACTAGCTACCTAGGTGGCATCCTAAATGCCCGATGGCATCTAAAATTGATCCAAACCATTATCAGCAGCACTTCTTTGAGTCAGAACGCCAGATAAACAACACAAGATAAGAACAAACATCAACTCAAATAGAGGAAAATTAATTCAAATTCGGTGACAAAAATATCTTAGCTTTGACAAATATATTGAGGTGCATGAGAGAAATGGTGCCCTGCTGTTTGATTTGGAGGCTAGCATAATGCCAATTGTGCGACCCATGATCGTTTAACAGATTATTTACTCATCGAATATTGCAATTGTACTCTCTGTTAAAAAATTTGTCGTAGTTGTGGAAGTTGACCCCTCATCAGCCCACACCATGAGCATCTATTTTATTCCCTACATTGAAATAATCCAAGTGAGATGCAGTCTGGTACAAGTAACAATTGTCAACACTTTGCTCTCCTGGTGTGGAATATTTGTTTGATGTCATTCAAGGCATAGTAAATTGAGTGAAATCGAACATAAGGTACAAAAATTCATCGAATCAGCCAAGACAATTACTGTAGGATTTGCTCTATTGTCGACGAAATAGTGCCAATTGCGACACATGCCATAAGTTATAGTCGGCGTATTTCACCTATACTTAAAAGATCGACCAAAGCATTCCCAAAATATCGACATTCGCATGTAAAATAGTACGCTTCGTTAAAAAAAAGGCCATTTTGATAGAATACTATGTGTGGGTGTTAAGGCACTTATCTGAAAGCGACATGAAAGAGAGTTTGTGCACAACTGGAGTGAAATAAAATGGCAGCTAGTGCTTCATGAAACCCACACAGTGTGCTAAGAATCAACAGATTCCAACAATTAAGCTCACATTAAAAAGTTTCATACATGACAGCGCGTGCACCATGTACCCTATCACACTGGCACACAATGCGGAGAAAGGCACGCTAGATCCGCGGCTCATCCAAACTCCAGCCACCTCACCCTAAGTCACCTTTGTGTGAGTCAACGTTTATTTTCTATTCACACAAAGTCCTGGCATAGTGTTTGCGTCATCGCCCGTTATGAAATTGGTATATTGTTGAGTCCTGGTGTTAATAATGAATTCATGGCCTGTTGACAGTTTGTTTTCTATAAACATAATTTGTATACATGATGAATTAGCTTCTTTGAACGCAGTGTGACGCAAATATCAACACTGCCACTCGTAGTAACCATTAAGGGATAGATAAAACACACCACAATACGTACACTTATTCTATATGATGGTTTGTAACTATTGTGTTATATAAGCCTTACTGCAGCCCACACTTGTCTGCGACCACCTTTTAGAGGAAAATCGCTGTGTTTCGTAAGGCATCCTCAAGTCCATCGTTCATATTCGCAAAATCGCAAGGCTGTCGCAACGTCGCAAACTGTATTTTCGACATGCGCATGCAATTTTTGGAGATCGCTAGATTGATGAATGGCAGCCTTGAGACGCCCGCACAACTGACGTACGGTGTAAGACTGGGGCTTCTGTCAGACAATTCTTGCGTTTGCCTTCCTAAAGCCAGAGGGCAACCGCACAAACCTCTTGCAGCTGAGGTTTGTCTCAAGGCATCCACATGACTGCTTCGAAACGTACGACAATCGCACTAATTCGCACGGCTGCTCTGTAGCAACGGTGCGTCTTCCACCTATTGGCGATGCGCGGGTTGACCCGTAGCAGCAATTCAGCAAACCTGTTGCGGCTCATCCCTATGTAGCTCATGTTTTTGCCCTCAGACACCGTCTCTTGCTCCCTGAAGAAGGCATAGTACTGGCCAGACAGCCGACGCCTCTCAATTCATTGCTTGACCCACCAACGCCTCTCTCGTCTTTTCTGGCGTTGACAATCACAGATAAGCATTGCCATAATAGCTTCATGACGCTCTTCTTCATCAAGTAGCAGTCTTCTGAGTAGGGCAACATCCAACATCTGTGGTTGGATAGCCGTCATGAAGAGATGTTCTCTTGTTATCGTACTACTGCCTCGCAGTGTCTACGACCCGTGCGGACCTGTCCAGACAAAGAGCAAATTGGTCTTACGGCAGCTCGGGCCTGCGAAATTGTACGACAAACAAATTGCGAGGTTGATGTGAACAGGTCAGTGAAATGTGTGGGCATTCTTGAAACTCTGATGTTGGTGATGTGAGTGTTAGGTGAATGTTACAACAATAAAAGCATTGTAAGTAAATATGTCAGTGCATTGAATATCATGGTCCACAATATTGCACAATGGCCACCACCCTCTCATTGCATCGCATAAAACTACATGTGTGCCGATTATCAATCTGCATTAACTGCTTAGATTCCTACCAGATAGGGATGCGACTTAATGTACAGTTATGCACCTCGATATAGAAGGTCCAATCATGTACGGACGTCAATACAGACAGCTGCGACAAACTTTGCACCAGATATAACACTTCTTAATCTTTGTAATAATGCAAGATATTCAATTTATAATGCAGAGTATATATATAACCTCCAAAGCCAATTGATCAATGCATGCTGTCTGTTAATATGACACCCATGTCGATTGAAAGTGCGGAAACAACCGAGGAAAGAATAAAAAAAATTCTATGTTAATAAAAACGCCGACGAAATTAATTCCAACGTATTATTTTTCACCGCACCATTCAGTATTGTTCTTTAAGACTTAGTACCACCGTCAGGGCGTGTTTGGCATGTAAGAAATGACTGTGCATCTATCGGGAGAAAAGGCAATCTTTAGGCTAGATTTCTAAGCAATTATTGCTTATGTTTATGTATGAAATTTGCGATGCAAATATAAATGAAAAACGTGGTCAGCATAATTTTCCACTGTAAGAACCTGCATTGACAATGATTCCTTTGTGATTGCGTTCTCCTAGGTATAACATAAGTACGAAGTTCGGTCAAATAGTCTCTGGCTAGATGTCAAGATTGTTGTTACAATGCGTAACGGCAATAACAAGTAATATCTGTGTGGCTTTTCTACGGTGCGTTTTTAACCTTTACTTAAACCTTATAACGCTTTCAGGCCTTGACCACAGCGTGTTTTATATAACATCATGCTTTGCATGCCTATACCGTTTTAACTACACCAGGGTGATTGGCCTTATATGGGATGTTTTACAAGCAACGTTGATTTAAGTGTTGTCACATGTCGTGTATATAACATTTCACACACAAACACACACACACACATAAACACACAAACACACACAAACACGCATATATATAATATATATATATATATATATATATATATATATATATATATATATATATATATATATATGTATATATATATATATATTATATTTATTATATTTATATATATTTATTTATATATATATTTATGTATATGTATATATATCTATGAATATATATACATATGTGAATATGAATATGGATATATATATATATACGTACATATATATATATATATATGTATATTCATATATATGATATATATATATATGTGACGTTTATATGTATATGTGCATAAACATAAATAAACATAAACATCCATATATATATATAAATATATATATATATATATATGCGATATATATATATATATATATATATATATATATCGGTATATATATGTGTATATATATATATATATTTATATATATATATTGGTATATATATATATATGTATATGTATATATATATATTATATATCTATTAATATATATAAATATATATATATGAATATATATACAAATATATATATATATATGTATATGCATATATATGATATTTATATTCATATGTGATATATATATATATGTAAATATATATATGCATATATATATGTACATAAACATATATATATATCCATATATATATGTAAATATATGTATATATACGATCTCTATATATATATATATATATATATATATATATATCGATAAATATATATGTATATATGTATATTTATATATGAATATAAACATATATATATTCACATATAAATATATATATATATACATACACACATATATATATATACATATATATATATATATATATATATATATATATATATATATATATATATATATATATATATATATATATATATATATATATATATATATATATATATATATATATATATATCTCACGCGGCTGTTTCATACTGTGGCTGTAATATGTATTGATATCCTTCCGCTAGTAACGAGTTGTTGTGGGTTATTTCTGTGCTTCTAAGTTCGAAAGTGTCCACTGATTAGCGTTTGATATGTGCTGTGGGTTTTACGGCCGCTTCCCATAACAGTCCTGGAATGTAGTTTTACTGACGAACCCGACGCCCTGGTGGATATGACTTTGGTCCTCCTCAATGAAACAGCGGAGATAGACAGCATGTACTTGGTGGCCTTGACAAACCGCTAGCTTGATATAATATGCAAAATTAAGCCACATTGACAATTTAATCCCCTTAGGTACGTTGATATCTACTGAATTAGATCCATCACGCCATGATAAAGGTGACATTTGAGGTCCTCCCGAAGTGCGGTTGTTTGTTTCGAGGCACCCAAGTCGTGATTTTTTATGCGTTTGCGTCACGCGGCAGAATATATCCAGCAGCTGTAAATTTAACCATGAAGTATTGTGTGATATTGGTCAGTTAATGAATTATATCATCAGATTATTATCACCTACTTGGTCAATCAATGTAACAACACGGCTTTGGTTTAAGTTGAAATAAATTCCCTTATTCTCTGCCTTTTTAGACATTTTCGTAAACACAGATAATAGCCCGTTATCAAGGCGGTCATTCGAAAAAATAGTATTTATAGCATTAAAACTCGGGTTTGGACTGAGACAATAACTTGTTAAATGCTGTTGTTTATTGTTCCACAATTGCTTAAAGCGTGTGTATATACATGGTAATGACCGACTGACCCCTTCTCAGAACATGCGAAAATAAAAGTTCGTTCATTTGAGAGGCACACTAAGTGTTAATTAGAAGACGATGCCATAGTTTCAATTATCTCTTTCTCCCATAAAATATGAGCGCAACTGGAGAGATATTTTAAGCATTTGCGATCTAGTTACTTTCGTTGTGCTGAACTTGTATATATCGTTCCGATAGACAATCTCGGTGCAATATGGCGTAGACATGGGAATTAAAGCAGCTCTGCATGTGTTAAATGAACTAGCAGTAGTCCTGAGAAACTTCCCACTTGAAAAACATTTACCGGATACCGGAGATAAGTGATAAAAAAAAGGGCTAAATACATTTTCTAACAATCTGGCGGATGCTTACTATCACATATGGCCGAACAAAACCTCACCATGATGTGTTAATATAACATCAATTTGAGTGTTGCATCAGCTAAATACAAACACGCATATTTTGTTACCAAGTACAACCTTTGTTACCAAGTACAACCTGTTACTCATATAGATGAAAGTTGACACCTGTCAAATTGCCCTTTGATACAACACTGTAATGGCGCACTTGTTGTTTAACGCACGGCTATGTGTATATTTTGCAAAGATTGTCCGAAGTCTCTTTGCTACGTACGTCTACATCCACATCCTGTTATGGGCATACATATATCCCACCTTTACAGTTGCGTGCGTGTAGGGTTTAGGTCATAGGCTATTTTAGGGAAGGAAATGTGAGGCACATAACAGTCATCAACGCACTTGCTGACGTGCGGTGTTGGAGTAACCTCCGATGCCCTATAGATGCTGGTAGGCAGTTGTCGAAATGAAGGATTTTTATATAATAATTGGCTAAGTTGGCACGTCGCAAGCACCACAATCAGCTCTTGGTGTACAGCTGCGGATGAATATCATCTGCACAGTCACTGGTGTAGAAATAGGTGCAACATACCTTTTTTTGTGCTATAACAAATATCTTGTTTTTGCCCTGCTGGAATAGGGAGTAGTACTTGCTTTCTGTACAAAAAAACAGCTTGATAAACTGTTGCAGAGCTAGCCTGAATTTCTTCCTATATTTGTTGATATTTTGTTTAATTTCATCCAAGACAAGTATGAACACATGATTTAATATTATGCCATCTACCATTACTATAGCAACTGTGCGGTGGCCGAGAAGTGCAGCCAAGAACCTCAATGCGAAGTGGGCGAGAACATGATGATTTTTTAGCCATGCCCATTTTGGGGCGGTGGAGTATTACTGGGGTCGCGTTCAGGGCCATGCTTTGTGCCTTTGTTCAACTCTTTCGTTACGCAAACGACGTGTGTTGTAGATGGCTCTGTTATAAGATTTGTTGTCTGGCCACTTTCTACAATGGAACCCTCCGTGCCACCTCGTGTATCATCACAGGCTGAGCAATACATTCGAAGTTGTGTAATCAGTTATATTCTGCATCATCATCAAAGTTTTGATCGCCATAATTAACTACAAGCATTTTATATCTACTTTTCAGGACAACACATTGGCACAGATTAAGACTAGACCTATTCTTTTCGCCTGGCATTCCATATAGGTCTCACATCAAACCGTGACCGATCAAGGTGTGTGGCTACCGTTGCAGGATGCTTGCTTGAGCTGTGACGCAAAGATAAACATTCATCTTGCATTGTTTTTCAATTGGTCTCCTGTCTGGGTCAGCTTATCTCCGATCTGCAACTGAACTTCCATTTTAAAGCATGAACAATCGCTTGGAACTAAGCTGCTGGAATATGTTAGCGAATTGTGGATCCAAGTACGAGCTACAACCCCCATTGAAAGTGAAAAGATGTCGAAGCCATCAATCAACTAGTCAAAGCTGCCAACGTTTCTGAAGCTGTGGCGTGCGCTTGGCAAATGACGTAGGACAGATATACCTTCGGTTTTTGCCCAATGATCATTCACGTTGCAGTAGAAAGCTGACAGTGTTTGGTGCTGCCAGCAGCAACAAAAAGGCCGAGCCTCGTACCCCACATGATTCAGCTGAAGTGGCTCATGCCCGCTCATGCCTCTATTTCCTTTGTGGTCTCTGTCCAAACTGGGCCAATTTCCAAGTTCGGTATCTTTGGGCGAATGTATGGTATTGAAGCAGAAGAGGCTCAAGGTGATGCGGTAATTACTGAGCGGTGCATTCGAACCCTTGCTGAGCGGCTCTTTGAACACCGAAATACCAAGGAGATGCATGGTACGCTCTCGGCGTTCTGCCTTTTTTCTATATATACCAGAAGCACTCGGTTCAGTACGAATAAAACAATATACTGCGATGGATTTATGCCGTAGCGATAAAAAACGCTTTAAAAAAAATTTGTTAATCTCTTTAGAATCCTGCTCTAAGCCAGTTGTAAGCAAATTTGACTAGAATGGTTGAATTGTGTATTCTCGTCTACAACCAAAGCCCCTCTGTCCTTAACCTACAAACAGAGCCGTCACAGATATATTACTTTGTTAAAATTTATGTGATTACAAATGTAAATTTCGTTCAACTGTGATTGAACTTGTTGTGGAGTTATATGCCGACAAAATACCAACTAATATCGGCAAATGTTTATTTTTGCCTGCAGCACGAATTATTTTGCGCCAATGTAGAGGCATACTATAACCTTTCGTACCAACGAATAGACATATCAACACCGGTCGCAAACAGATTGCTACCAAACATGCTCACTATGTTGATCTTCATTATCACTGATCCCGTTGGTATGAGGGCGTTGACAAATTATTACAATCAATTACCTTATATTTATATATGAAAAACATGAGACTCAACAATAATGACGCGTCGCATGAACACCCCATTAAGAATCAGTCGGTAGTCGATCGATACATTAAGTCGTGTTAAAGTTCCCCTCGACGACAATATAAAATTCTTCGGGGACGTGGATACGTGCGGTGCTTAGCTGGGGCCGTGAACTATTAACGCTTGAATAGAAAAGGTTAGATGCAAACTATGTGTGAGCTAGGTTTGTCTTGCGAATTCAGATTTCCAATTGAAATAGTCATCAACGAACTACCGGGGAGGTCATATTCGTCAGTAGACATGTCTGTATCCGTTTGCCCGGGCTAACCTTGAAATCTAACAGATTATGTGACTCACATAACTGCGACGGATATCCAGGGCCACTTGTGGTCGCTTTGTTTGCAGAAAAACGGTCAGCAAGGTGTTGCGTGTCTTGTGTGTGTGTGAGTGTATGGGACCACTAATTGCGAAAGCAGATGATGATGTCATTTGTACGCCATGTTCGTCGTCGGGAAGGGAAGTGGAGGCCAATGTATGCAAGGATAATGCTTGGATAATTGATAACGCTGTAAAACTGTAAAGCCACAGAGCAAGGGGACTGAACTAGTCTGCGTCCCAGACTCCAGGGGTTCCGCTACGCTTCTCGCCCTTTGAGTCTACGACACGACCAGCACTAAAAGTGGCGCGTCCGAATATTCATTAGACACGTTCGTTAATCTTCGTGACCAATCATAGCAAAGGTTGTGACCCGGATTGACCTTAATTGCACGTGTCTGGCTCATGGAACTGGCTTGTGATACGCACCCTCGGTTCTATGTGACGTCTGGACATTGTAGTGGTCTGCTGCCAATAAGAACACATTGAATGTGTTCTGGAATTATGGGGCGTCTCAAAAGTTCAAATTGGCACCACAACAAGCGCTTTAATCGCTTAGCTGCACGATAAAAAGAACCAGTTGTGTGTCTGCTTCTCTAGCCGAATTTGTGATTAACGGTGCCACTCAGCGTGAAACAACAAATCGAAGTGTTGTAGAATGTGTGCCCGGCTCATAAAAATCACTCGGCCGGTTGGACAAGTACTTCGGAAATTGTAGAATGAGAGACAACGACTCAAAGGTACCCGAGAGTGACCGAGAGACACGGCTTGTGATTGGAGCATCCCAAATCTGGGATGCCCGTCCAGTTCAATACATTAGGCTCTCCTAGACTGAAGGCGAGACTATTGAACATCAGTAACATGTAAACAGCGCCCGCAGCCATCAGGCTCGGGGACCTTGACTAGGACTGAACTGATATGAGAGTAAAATCTAGACAAACCGAATAAGATGCAATTTATAAGGATCTCTGCTCTCGGTTTCTTTTGGAGCAATACTGGTTGATTAGGAGTAAACTGAAACCGGTTGTTATTGCGATAAAAATGTCTAAACGGAAAACAATTACTAAGCGATGTTTTCAAATATCTATAACCCATTGTACAATAGCATTAAAACATTTCAAATTCAACACACCAGTTTAGCTATGGAGTGGGGACGGTATGTTTCAACGCGTATTATGCAACGATGCCAACAACATGTCAGTGTTTTGTTGATATTGGCTCAATATGAATTTGTTTAACACTAGTTGGCAGTGGAAAAATGGTTCGGGCTGTCGCTGCTACAGTTTGCCTGTGTATTGTGCTTGCTGTGAAATAATTAAGCGATTGCTTGTAAGTTGAAAAATCATACATATGCTGATAAGCCACGAATATATGTTACCACATATAGATTGTTTGTATTCTGTTGTATCTTCAAGGCTATGTTTGTCCATCGCAGGTTATTCTAATAAGAACTTATGCAAGTCGCCAAATATTATAACATCAGTGTTTGCTAAATGAATGCTTGCTTAATAGAATAATAAAATAACGAGATGTTCCTCACCAAATAATCGATAATCTCGGCTTTAAAACGTTTGTATTACTGAATATTTAGATTGCGATTGTGATTTCATTTACACAAACATCTGCCCGTTTTAACGATTACTACACGGATTGGGGGGGGGGGAAACGTGCTAACAAAAGAGCAAAGAGTCGGAAATACCATTAACTGCCCCAACAGGTATCTCAATCGACCATATATTGAGCGCCCTGTTTTGATACATGTATATGCTTTGTGTTACAACTGTACAGGAACCATCACAAAACATATATGAAAACATCATACGTTCCATAGTTTTAATGATAGCATTTGGTGAATATAATTTGTGTGAAACTGTTAACTTTGTTTACATTTGGTGCATACATGAACGTTTGCATACGATTCATATTGTTATATGGTTTAGTGGTTATGGATAAATCCTAGTTGGCTGAATTAGAAAGCACCTTTGAAACGCACTTATGGAAAGGATATTTTAATGCTCTCGTACTAACCACCCCTTTGATGATGACGATAAGTTCTGCCATCCTAATCCATATTTATGAGGTTATAAATAAATATCAAAGAGGTATCAGGGCAATAAAACAATGCCGTCAATGCATTCAATTTTGGTTCTATCAGCCCAACAGCGCTGTGTCATATTCTTTTACAGTATAATGTATATCGACTATGTAATAAATGCTAGAGTAATGACCATAGACAAGCTGCATAATAAGCAAGTGGAAATTTAGTGCAATATAAATCTATGATAAGCAACAGAGAAAGGAATGCGGATGTTTATGGTGATAGTTATTTGTCTATTCAAGTGGCTTCAAGTGAAGCCCCAAGCGAACCTATTGACTATGTGCAACGAAGGAGAAAAACTTTTTGTGGTGCTGTTAATGACAGACTATGGAACAACATCCCGCATGTTACGTGAGAACAGATGCAATAAACGTATTAGCTGTTAATTCAAGACAACGATTTATTATCGCACAAATATCTACCATTCATTATAGAATGGAATGGTTCATCAATCACCGTGTAAATCAACGCGTCACCGGAATCTCCTCATCGCGACAAACTGCAGCAGCAGCGTAACACGCGCATCTCTGTGACATCAATTTATTTTCCAAGCAGTGCAGCAACCGCTTAACATGCGCATCTCTGTGACATCAATTTCTTTTCCTGGCATTCTGTGCTCAATTTCCCTTGAATTGATTAATTATGATGCCTTTGTGAAAGCCATGTGCCACCATGGTTGGTGTCGGAGTCACGTCGATAAACCCATTACTAGGATTGCCATTATGATGTGCAGTGCACAGAAATATTTTGTGAAGGCAATGTTGATTTGCTATTGATGCAGGATTAAGAACTCAAAATTTGCTTCCCCGTGAATCAAACACACTATGGCCAGGGTGGAAGCAGATACTTTAGTCACAGTGATGCAGCAATCGATAGTTCCACGCTGATAAAAGGTACCCATACACGCCAGAATAATAAATGCCAATACCATACCTTATTACCTTTGTAGAGCTGAGAATCATGTTTGCTCGCGTTATGCAGAGAGTTCTCTTGTGCCGCAATACAAATTTAAGTTATTGTTCGACCACTTCCTTTTATTTTCAAACAAAATAACAATGGGGTTTTTTGGTGCTAAAATTCTACTCGTTTCGATCGGTTTGGATCCATATAAAGTTGCTGAGTTTATTTGCTGTAATATTTGTTTTGTTGGTGAAGAGCTGTCTGTAAA
Source organism: Urechis unicinctus (assembly GCA_034190875.2). Classification (NCBI taxonomy): domain Eukaryota; kingdom Metazoa; phylum Annelida; class Polychaeta; order Xenopneusta; family Urechidae; genus Urechis; species Urechis unicinctus. Next base: position 53,491,023 of record CM067343.1, read on the forward strand.
GGTGCATTAAAAGTATGTAGTGCAGAAATCTGAAAGCAGCTCACGGGAAGGGCCACTTAATGTTAAGTTGTAGTCGCTATAACAAACAGAATGCTCTCACGGTGTTGATTTATCTGAATATGCCCCACTTAAGCCTTGAGGCCGTTGCGCCCAACAAATGATGATAACATGGTATATTATCTAAGTCGTATGATTATTAAAAGCTGACTGCTGTTATTCCATTGAATATACGCTGACATTAAGTGCTATTGAATCCTACAAGGTTTTTCTGTGTTAGCGTGTTTACCTGCTTTGGTTATGTTTTTAGACACTTTGTTACACGTAATGAAAGTCTGTCATCATACAATCAAATCGTGAACTAGACAGTATTAATTGTTATCAGTATTGCTCAAAATTACACAACATTAGAGCGATAATACACATAGAAGAGCTATGCTTAGTGTCAGTGAGTGTTTTATAGTATTCTAGCTGTGTACGTCACACCAGTTAGGTTTGTTATCCCACAGCAATCCGGTTACTCCAAAGCAATTGAGCTTCTCAGCCGGTGTTTCCAGAAGGCGTAGATTCACCGTGTTGGCTAAACAAGGATTGCAGGAGACACGTACATAAAGTGGAACATATAGTGGTTTGTTTGGTGTTCACTGTTTTTGTTTTTGGTATGTTATCTCATTCTAAAGTGAAGAGCAAATACAACCTTTTAGTGAGTGCACTCGACTAATTTCCGTTTGACAACCCGAGAGTTGATGCTTGAACAACTTCTGTGAATCCCTTGTTTCATTGAAACTACTGTAGTAAGTAGTTTGGACCGTACCTGCGTGTCTCCAAGCGCCGTTTTGGTGTTGATTGTAATCGCTCTTTCGGATTCTAGAATCGTTGCCTGTTGAGCGAATAACAGCTTGATCTTGCATCGTATCTTAAACTAACATTGACATAAGGACTAAATGACATATCTGAATAATCAGTAGATGGATTGAGTGCCTTATTATCATTTATCATCAATTTGCCGGCTGCTTCAATTAGATTTGGAATGTTTCAAGTTATGTGCCGGATGCGATGGACTATACAGCAATATAAGAGCCACGGTAATTAACTCTGCCTCTCATGTTATGTGTATTAAAACATAGTGCAAGAGCATGCTTGCCTTTCAGAACTGTATCTCAAGCAACTGTGAAGTTCACATGCCATTTTAAAGATGTTAAATAGCATACTCGGAATTAACAGCAAGATATGTATCCTGAAACTTTTCCAGTGGGCCAATGCATGCAAAATATAATACGATGGAATCTATATGCAATCTCATACCGGAAGATTCAATCATAATAAGGTTCAGGTTACAATGTGCGTCCTGCTGTTTGGAGAGGCCATTTAATAACGCCGTCATTCTGTCCTTTTATAAAGGGCAGATACAATAAACTATATATTAACAGCTTTGGCCAGCAAGATGATCGCTAATTAACTATGTCGTTTGCTCAAACATCTACATTCGAGGAACAGATGGGTAGCGTTAAATGACATTTTTACCCCCCTTTATGGTCCATTGAGCGTGTTATGCGATCATGATAATTAAATGCCGTACCCTTGTAATTGACATCAATTATTTGACAATGCCGTTGGCTACACAGTGCAACAAGAGCAATATCAAGGGAAAAGACGATGCATTCATTGCAAACATATGTTTATTTTACATGTGAAAGCAGCATACCAAATGAGCAAAGTATGGAACTTGTCTTGCACTCATGCTTATATTTTTATTTCGATTGCATGGGCCCACTTTAGATCTGGCGAATACGATGTGACAGGCAATCACACAGCCATGATTGTAACGGCCGCATAAAAATCATGCATATTATATTTGTCATGACGCAAATCACGACCGGCAAAAAATCAGAATAAATTATAAGTGGGAGGTAATTCACTTTTCAGTGTCAGTGGAAAGTTGTAGTACAATCACAGGAGGTGCTTGGCAGCAATGAAGATGTCATATTATCATACAGCTGACGATATCATCAGCCGTATCGGCTACAAAAGTGGAATGTTTAAATGCTATTGCAATTCAGCAATCCTCAATATTGCGTGCACCAATACATTCCGACGATGGCCCCTTTAGAATCAAGTGGAACATATTTACCAAGTTATCACAGCTTAATCATTGGAAGTAATGTTGTTGTAATAGCACTGGAACGGAGGCGCACATATCGTATCCATATTTGTCAACAAATTTATTTTCCATTTACCCTACTTATTGTCCGGTTGATTCATAATTCGTTCTTGGTGACGAAATGCGAATAAAACACACTTACAACGTATTTCATCAATCAAGCGAGTTTGGTTTCAGTACGAGCTACAGTAAATTTCGTTTTAACCTCACTACCAACGTAATATAGTGTTACATTTGCGATTTGGGGAGGCATATACAAAAACATATGTTGCCCAATGTTTCATTATGCCGACTATCGTGTTTTACTAAAGCTTAGAGACCTATTAAGCCCAGAGAACTATATGATGTTTTTCCACGTTAGCTGGGGCATAATGTAACTTCGACATATCGTTAAGTCAGCCCAATCGATATGTGGATAGCTTTGCGCTTAAAAGTGAAGGGATTTTCCCTGCTGGATATTGTATAGAAATCCAATAGCGCGATTTGAAAGTTTGTTGGTCCCGATCTGTCAAGTCCAACGACATCAGTTTGATGTTATCGCATGACACATTTCTATGAACGAGGTCACCGATTCGAAGCAAAAGCACGAATGCGGCTGACTGACGTCGATAAAGCTTTGCGACGCTAAATACAGCTAGGGCATCAATTCGCACCCGGAATATAACACGTAGAATTGTCTTGAAATAATGATTGATGAATCGATTTCACGTTCATATGTATCAGATATAATATATAAAGGTTCGTCAGCGATCGATATCATTCAGTGACCCGGTAATCCATGATGTTACCATGTAACAAAGTATGACGAATATACGTTTCAGGTCCAAGGCCATCCATTCACATTTGTCAACATCTGTACCTGTGCCATTTACGTCATTTTGACATTGTTTGATGGCAGTTCCGTATGGTTTATTAAGACAAAACCAAGGACAATGACTAGACTATAGCAAGTTTAACTTGATAAATACCACCCCCAATCACCCCTCTCGAATAAAGCCGCTAATGTACATCCCGAAAACTAAATGATTAATCCTGTGATAAGGCGCACTATAACCAATTTCGCCAAAACCAACATAACGGCTAGACTATACAAAGTAGAGCATGATAACTACTCTCCCCGCCCCTTCGTACCGGATCAGTATGCATGATTAGATTCAACGATATGACGCATCGTGGTAATGGTATTAAGATTTGATACCCCTCAGTAGAATTTAATAAGCGAGGTTTTAATCGTTCTGTACCGGGGAATTGTGCTGCTGACAAATGTGACTGTGAGCATGATAGTATGCTTCATTTGGAAAAGAAACCATTAGTGTGATATATAATGTGGGGCGATTTTTTTAACACAACCGACAAAGGTTATGCCAATAAAGGTGCCTCACCATCTGGTGATCGCCCTGCCTAACAATGTTTAATGCCTTATATCTAAACCTAAACAATCGCACGACCTGGGGCAAGTTGCATTTGAACCGACCAATACATCGTACGTTTGGCGGTGAAGTTGCACGAGTAGTGTATTACTATCTTGGGAAGCATAAAACCGAACGACATATAGTATGAAGTTTATTCGACTGCTTTCAATGTGCAAATAAGATTTGTCCGTTCTCACCTGATTACGCCAATAGCTCAAGATTTCTCAGTGAAATAAAGACAGGCAAACGTATTCCACCATAAACGTCAAACAAATGTTATACCAATTTTGTCGTCTTACAGGTAATTTAGTAAAACCTCTGATTGCATCTGAGCCATATCTTGTTAATTTAGGACAAACGGAAGCAACATTGCGGAAAAGATTGTCAAAGTTGTCATATGTTTTATCATTTATTTAATTTGGTTCTTTCGACTTATATAATGTCGTATACAGCTAATTACAAATGCATTGTTTGCCTTTTTTTGTTATGCATTGCAGAACTGGCATTTTTTATTTTTATCATTAGATGAAAAGTATCAAATATCTATATGTTAACAGAATCTTCCGAAGTTTAGCAAAGCCACCTGGGAATTATTTATGAATATAGCTGACAATCGCTGCCGGCTCACATTAAGCAGTGGAAATAGTTGCATCAAATACTGTGTAAGTAGTCGGCATCGAATTTCTCTCACTGTACAGTACATTTTCTAGGGTCAAAGTTGAACATCTGACGGCCGGTGATTACAGTTACTGACCTCTGGATGATTGTGGGATTCGTTTATCTCAACTCTAGGGTTTTTCTCTGTAAAAAAGCATCATAGTACATTTGAATATTGATGTACATTGACGGCTTAACCAAATTGGTTGTACATTATGCGTGTTGGAGCTGGGTGGGAGTGTTGGTGTTGGTTTCATCACGGGCAAGTGTCACAAATGTCGCATAACCAAATAATGTTTGATAATCGATTGTGTGTAGCCGCTAAACGAATCCATACTTGATTGTTTTAAAGTGTGTTGCGATCAACATCATATGCTTCAATATATCGTGCATGTTACAGTCATTGGATACAGTTTATCTTGAGATTGTACAGACGTTTATAGGCACCTTTCGATCTGGACATTTCCAGCACAAGGAAAATAAACCTGTTCTTAACATTTGGGCCGATGGAAAATTCGAGAGCGCCAATGTTTGTTAGATTAATGTTCCTTCAGCAGAGGCGTAGGTAACATAAATTGTTGCAAGAGCAGGGCTAGTGTGGTGAGAGACTCAGAGTAGAGTTTTCCGGGAAGGAAATCCCAGAATGCTATAAATTCTAAGTACTCCCTCAGGCTGCCATTTGTCTTATGAAATAAAGCCAGTACGTTTGGCATTAGATTATTGAATGTGAACAGGGACTGAAACTCAGCAAGGGAATAGCTTGATAAACACCATGTGAGCGCACTTTAGTTTTCTCAGGTCAATATTTGTTTGGTTAATCAACTGAATTAAGTTGATGCGATAATTGGCCCTGTCGAGACCTGGAGTGAGATTTGAATGTTTGCTCACAAGCTACAAGAGCAGAACGTCTCAAGACTTGCATTGTCATGTCTAGTAAAGAAACATGAGTGTCTTGTAGCGAAATAATGAAGTCCGACACTGATTTCTCAAAATCGACGAATTGTAACCTTGTACCAAATTTAATCATTGATTCAAGAAAGGCACGAAAGGTCATATGACATACGTCCGGCTATTTCGGTTATTTTGTTCAGTCCGAGTATGGCATCACCATGATTGGTCTTACGGCGCGTTTTGATGACCTCAAGAAGAAATTTTGCCCTTCTTTTCCTTTTCATTCATTTGCATAAGGCTGACACTTAATTTTGTGTGAATAAGATTAATTCTATAATCAGGATCAGGATACGCAAGCTTTGCAAAACGGAATTGGGATGAGAAGCCTAGCTTTTTGTGTGCATTCTAGTATTCATCATATGAGGTACCGTGCGCTGACAGCTGGCCGTTAAATTGCTTCTTGGTGGGGCGAAACAACCATCTTGTTCCAGCCATGCATAATCTGTAGGGAAATATACTCTTTTACATCAATTGCTACCTGATTGATATGCGCGTCCATGGCAAAGACGTTGTGAGCCGCGACTAGCTTGTATGGCAATGCAGGTGTAACACACCTGCCAAAAAGACGGTAAGATGCACATCATGATATTTTCGGGTATTCAGTTAATGCTGTTTTGGAACTTGCTTATGGTCTTCATCACGTGGAAGAGATTCATAGCCTTGTAGGTTAGAGAAGGCATATTTAAGATGCATGCATTGTAGATCGATCTCATGCACTTTCCTATCGGGAGACTTAGGCGAGTTGCCTTTTTAGAATATTGAATGGATTGCTGCATATATTGAAAATGATTGAGCCCTCGCGAATGCGCCGGTCCAGCATTAAAATACTCACTATTCTGGAATATAAAAGCACAACTTTGATCCTATGCTTTCCCTTGTGCTGAGATTGCAGGATTTTTTTCTGCAGCGACCTGCGCTCCGCACACCACTGGGCGGCTGTTACACCTCATCTTTGTTACATTCGAAGCCACAACAGCCACAATAGCCACAATAGCCACAATAGCCAAAATCCAAACGTTCTGCAGTTTATTTGGTGTTGCTCTTAGTAGAGTCATTCGGCTAAACAAACGTGTAGCTAAACCAATCATCAGCAACGTGCAGAAAGGTTGAGTTGGTCGTCACTTTTAGTAGATGATGGTGAGTGATGAAACAAAAAATCGAATGTTACAGTTTTATGTTGTTGTTGACCTATTATTATGTGAGATGCGATCGACTTAACATTGGCAATGAATATATTAACGATGGAAACCATGTCATTGTTGCAAACATGCTTTTTATGCACATACATTGATTATCAAAGTAATGATCTTTTTATCAAAACACATCGATGTGCATAATTGTAGTGCCATGCGCACAAGATTGGACCATCACAAATCAATAATGGATTTAATATAATTGAACTGTTGATGTTTGTTAACTGAATGTGACTGGTAACCATGCCTTCCTTATTGTACCTTATTCGTGTCGACTTATTAGGATTGCATGGATCTATCTGATCAGGGGTATGGAATAGGACAGGCAATCTATAAAATGACTGCATGGGCCAAATATAAATATTGCATATGCGCAGTGTCCCCGAATCACGACGACCAATGCATCGTCATAAGTCATTTTGTAACAGTTGCGATATGTGTGATAACATTCACTGGATATTTTTGAATGACTTTATTGTCATCCGATCAAATATGATTGTTTATCGAACAAATCCCAGTCAGTTATTCCCTAGTAAGTAGCGACACACTATGTAAATACTCAGCAGCTGATGTATGCCGAAACAAGGCTTTGATGGTCGTGTTGGCGGTACATCGGTTATATACCGCATTCAGCTAATAAAAGTAGAAGAACTTGGAAATATCGAGCCCCAACGCAATCCAGCAATAGCAGCTTGTCATTTGCAATCTGACAACTGCTTGTCTGTCGATCGAAAGATGAGGGCTACTAAGTGAAGCGTATTTCTGCAACCAACTTCCAAAGTCT
>CM067343.1:53500677-53505677 GCA_034190875.2 Urechis unicinctus
ATATATAAATATATATATATATACATATGTATCAATTTATATATATATATGTTAATATTATATATATATTTATAATATATATATACATATATAAAGCATTTATATATCAATATGTATAATTATATATATACGCATATATATATTTATATATATGTATACTTATATGCATATATATATATGTATGTATATATAAATATATATATACATATATATATATATAGATATATGTCTAAATTTATAAATATATATATGCATTTATATCTATATGTATAAATATATAAATAAATATATATATATACATCTTAATTTATATATATATATAATATATATATACATATATGTTGATATATATATTAATACATATGTTTGCATAAATTTCTAAATCTGCATATATATATACCGTTTACATATATATAAATATATTTGCATATAATTGTACAGATATACATATATATACATATATATATATATGCATGTACCTATATATATATACCTATATATATATTAATATATATATGTACATATATAGATATATTTATATATATATATATATATATATATATATATAGCGCATCCATATATATATATACGTATACGTACATATATACATAAATATATATACACATATATATATATGCATATAAAGTATATATATATATATATATATATATATATATACATATAAATAATAATATATGTATTTGCATATATGTATTAATATGTATATAATATATATATAAGCATGTAATTTTATATGCATATATTTACGTATATGCATGTATATAAATATATATATATATATGTATCAATTTACATATATATATATATGTTAATATTTATATATATATATATAAATATATATATACATATATATAAAGCATTTATATATCACTATGTATATATTTATATATATACGCATATATATATATATATATATGCATATTTATATGCATATATATATGTATGTATATATTAATATATATATATATATATATATGTCTAAATTTATATATTTATGCGTTTATATCTATATGTATAAATATATATAAATATATATATATACATGCATATATGTATATATATATTTTTATGTAATTATACATATATTTATGTATATATATATATTTATATATATATATATATTTATTTATATATGTATATATATATATATATATATTTATATATATATATTTATGTATATATATATATATATATATATATGTATATATATGTATATACCTTATTACTGTTCATAACTGAATGTATGGCTGTTGGTTTTATATGTTATTGCACCTAACGGCCTCCCAATGAAGCGGTCAAATGTTCGGGTTTTTTCGCAGCTGTCATAGGCTACCAGTGAAGTACTAATTAGCTTACTTTTGATGTCTGATTCATGGAATGTTCTTCGCCAAACCTTGTGCCTACGTCAACTGGTTGATTGGCATGTATCCTCTCGATATTGTATTCTCATAATTAGCGGGCTTCCACCGTCGCTGTTGTAGCGACAAAAGCTTTATTTAAGCTAAAAATACATTAAGAATTTTTAACATTTTGCGACAAACTGCTAGTTGTGCGCTTTTTCACCTCAGAGGGCGTAGCACGTTTGTCTATAAACATAGATGGGCTGTAAATGAGAATACGCCTACATGTGGACCTCTTTGTACCATGCGTATCATTTGATAAATATTCACACCCGAATCGAACCACGCATTTTATGAGACAGTGCTTGGAAAGCTTGTTCATAGAAATCGACGGTGAAATTGACCACAACTTTGCACGAGATAACCAACATAAGCGGCTTTTATGTCAGAAACGTAATAAATTCGTGTCCTTTGAGTGAAGCTCAACTCAAGATTACGATGCAAATAACCATTAATTTTTGTGAGCGGCGTAGAACATACCCACCTCTCAACCCCAGTTGGAATTTCATTTCCCAACAATAAAGCCTCTAAAATAACACCCAAAGCAGTGAAACACGCTAAGACAGAAAATATGTTAAGGATTCAACCAAACCTAATGTCAGTGTATATCAAATAAAATAAATATTAGCAGTCAGTCAGACCCTTTTAATTATCAAATGAACTAGAGAATATATCATGTTATCATCATTTGAGGGGCGCAAAGGCCTTAAGGCTTATATGGTGCTGTTGCGATGAATCAATCGTTCTGTTTTGCTCTTCATGCACAGCAACACAAATATTATAGTAAATCAACTTGACAACTTTATATGGATTCAATTTGCTCATCGAAACAAATAAGACTTTCACATCAAAGTAGCCCTATTGTTATTTTATGTTTATAGCAGAAATTGGTCGGACAATGGGTTCAATATTATTGCGGCGTCATAAGTTAGTTTGTATAGGTTTTTTCATTAAAAAGTTTAATGATGTATGGTAGTTGCATTTATTGTCCAGGCGTGTAAAAGTGCTTTCGATCAGAGCCGAACAGTCCTTGTTGAATGATTGTTACTTGAGTGTCTGCTATCTCGCTGCGTATAACATATTTGAGTCACGGGCAAGCATATTTAGCGTTTTTATTCTTGCATTAATAGCACGTTAACATTTTCGTCATGAAATATTTATTCGCTCTGCACGTCACAACGTCAATCTTTGTTATGGATTTGTCGACGTCGCTACAACACCCACTTTGTTAGCACAAGGCTTGCATGAAGCAAGTTGAGCACAAGCTGACTGGAAGGTGAATTGATATCGAAAGTTGCGCGTGTGAAGTTTTTGCTGCGCTGCTTGTCGCGATGAGAACATTCCTGTAACGCGTTGATGAACCATTCCATTATATTATGACTGGCAGAAAGTTTTGCGATAATTAACCTTTGTCTTGAATAATCAGCTGATACGTTTATTGTATTCATTTGCATGTGACATTTGGATGTTGCTGTTCCATGGTCTGTCATTAACAGTACGCCAACGGGTAAATAGTAATAATAGCAGCTTTAATGACATAGTGTGCTTTGTGTACAAAATTGTTGAACCAAGTCAATACGTTTGCTTGGAGCTCCTAGTAAAAACCGCTGGAGTAGACGAATAATCATCGCTTTGTACACCCGTAATCCAGTCTCCGTAGTTAAGCACTGTGAAATTCCTAATAAATTAATATAGAACTATGATGTCACTGTTGATCACGCAGTTTGTCTTTGATCATTACTCCAGCATTAATCACATAGCCAATATCAATGCATAGCCTCCATAAATCTCTTGGGTTTTTATTCATACACTCATAAATATGGGTTAGGATGGCAAATTTTATCGCCATTATCAAAGGCGCGGTTATAGGAAAATCATAAGATTCCCTTTGCCATAAAAAAATTCTATGCTGCATTTGAACCAAGCCAACCAAGATTGATCCATAACCATAGTGTTATGCCAGGCTTATTGTTATATAGGCGATATGGCATGCTTGGTTAATTATCGTAAAATCTCTGTGCCCAGAACTTGGTTTTAATTATTATTAGTAGCATATATCAAGAAAAGAGCATAAAATAATATATTTTGCGTATCTACTGCTTACGATGATATATAATATATAAACTGTTTATGAGGCCTGTTTGCAAAATAATTAACAATGTTGTCTAGTACACAATCACATATACATCACATACATACATCGATCAATAGCTCAACTCCCAGGTGATTCTTATGGTAATCTTAAGTTGAAGAAACTCACTATTAGAGCCCTGTGAAACATCAATCCACAAAATTGGTAATACATAGACACCAGGTGGCTAGCGATTCTTCCTTGTAACCCTTGGTAGATGGACAAGAATGGACACCACCCTCCGTTTTTGTCGAACATGACAAACAGCGTTTCCGTAATAATATATTCCATACGCCTGAATAATTTCTATTAAAATTTGACGGTAAAGCTGCAAATAACAATTGCAAATCTCTATAATGAACATCATTTGCGCCACGCCCCCCCCCCCCCCCCCCACTTCATCCAATCCGAAATATCGGGCGGATGGTTGTGTTACAAAATCACAGAAAGTATTGCATAATTATTTCATAACAAAGAATAAAGACCGATACACAGACAAATTGTAGCAATGAAAAAGCACGAATCATTATACCCCTGCCGACATGGATACAACGAATATAAACTCAGCAAATATCGACGGCTGTCGCGAATCACTAAAACGTTGCTAGCATCGTCAATCCCTCGGATTTGGAGCAAGAGGTGGCCAAGTTGCTGCGGCCTTGGCTGTTTTATTCAATCAGAGTTGCAAAAAAGGTCTATTTGAGAAAACTGATTTCTGTGATGGTCGCTGCCGTGTTTTGCCGTGCTTCGCCGTGCTTTGCCGTGCTTCGCCGTGCTTCGCCGTGCTTTGCATTGCTTCGCATTGCTTCGCCGTGCTTCGCCGTGTTTGCCGTGCTTCGCCGTGCTTTGCATTGTTTCGCCGTGCTTTGCCGTGCTTTGCCGTGTTTGCCGTGCTTCGCCGTGCTTCGCCGTGCTTCGCCGTGCTTTGCCGTGCTTTGCCGTGCTTCGAACTACGGATAAGCTTGCTTACACAATTATCATTAAGTCTTAGACTGACTGTTTGATCTGTATGTGGATTGGTTGCATTTTTAAGGAACCTTTGATACATAATTTGCAGTGAAACTGAGCGCCCCAACCCAATAGCTAAACTGGTGTTTTGAAATTGTAATGATTCATGTAATATACTTTAATAATGCTATTCTCACTGGGTTTAAAATATAAGGAATCATTATTGATTCGTTATCGTTTTCCGTTTATATGTTAACCTTAATAAACCACCATTCCCATGCCACTTTTAATTACACTTACTCTGCGTCTTCACAATTGTACAACTTCATTGATTCACCTCCCACACTTGACCTCATTTTAGCTGATCAGTATCTTTGTCCCTACATGAGCCAATCAAAGCCTCACTTCGCAGTGGAGCTTTGCCGAGCTTATACCTGGGTCGAGCGATGTTTCACAATCATCGTGCACTTCCTTTTATCCATCTGCAAACCCTCTAAGCC
>CM067343.1:53513177-53558177 GCA_034190875.2 Urechis unicinctus
TTATATAATCAAACCTATATATATAAAAATTGAAACATCTGGACTGGAATATATATATTTAGTCATATATGTAAAATAGTAGACATATATACATACAAATATAAACATTGTGCATCATTAATTATATAAATAATAGATATATATATGAAAATTTATATAAATATGTATGTAATTAATATACTAAGTTAATCTAGCAATATAACCTAAACGAATGTACAACACGTATATATGTATATATATACATAAACTCACCTACATTTATATACATAGTAATATCTATTTCATACGTTTATGAACGGATATATCTTTTTGCAAATATATCTTTTCATTTTGTTTGCATATATACTAAAATATACATTTACATATATACATACATATAGATATATATTTATTCTAATTCATTGACATATATATGTAAATGTATACATATATACATATATTATTAATATATATATACATATATATTTATATACATATATTCATATTTATATATATAAATGTATTTATTCATATATACAATTATATATGTATATATATATATTTATATTTATATATATATAAATATATTTATATATGAATATATAAGTATATATACATATATATCAATATATATATACATTGAATACACGTAAATGTGTATGTAGATATACATATACCGATCTAAAATTGAATGCATATATGTACTTAAATATGTAAACATATACACATATACAAATACATATGTACAAATATTATATATATATATATATACATTGAACAAATATATATTAATATATATATATATATATATATATCTATATATATATATAGTATATATATATATGTATATTTATTTGTATATTTATTTATTTATATATATATATATAGTATATTTATTTATGTATATATGTATATATATATATATATATATATATCTATATATACTATCGACTTATATATATAGACATGTTTATATATGTATATTTATATATATATTTATATATATGTATCTTTTTATATCTATTTAATGTATATATTTGTACATATATTTATATATATATGTATATATATATGTATATATATATACATTTAAATATATATTTATATATATATCTACATATATATATATGTATATATGTGTGTATATATATATATATATACGTCAATGTATTTATTTATATATATATGTATATATATATATATATATATATATATATATATATATATATATATATATATATATATATATATATATATATATATATATACATAAATACAGCTAGAAATATATGTGCATGTGATCAAATGTATGTTTTATGTGAAAGTGTGTTCACTTGCAGAACTATTTTAAGTTACCTCATAACAAAATAGTCGATTAACCTATCTATTTAACCATGAATACTATGCTGCACAGATCTGATCTAGCAGTTACGATCATGATTATAAAACCTGCACTGTTTATTCGACTAAAATTTAACTTAGTCCTAATTTCAATTTTTGGATTCAATAATTTTTATATGAAGACGGACCCGTTTTGCGGGGAATCGCTACGTGGAAAATATAACTAAAACGACTTCCTAGGCATGGTCGGGCTTAAACTGACAACAATAAGCCGGGTTTGTTGATGTGGAACGTGTAATATGCATTTTGTTTTTCAATCCCTTGTCCAATATAGCCATCGTACATGACATAAAAACCGTTTTGACGTTTTTCCCAGGCTAGGGATATTTATGTCATTAGTTACATCCCCTAAAAACTCTTCCCGAAATGAAGTTCTCCACGTGGTACAGACGAGCCGCGTGTTATGAAATATTACCGTGTGCGTCTCCTAAAAGGGACTTCAAATGTAGTGGCACATGAAGAGACCCAACAGTCTGTCGGATTCAATACTGCGGACGCAGACAACTCTTTAGTGAATAATATCCATCAAATTACCGAAAACTAATGCGCAGCCTGCGATAGTTATAACAACAATATATCCCTTAGTATCTTGACACGATATTTGGTCACTATTCTAATAAAATCCTAGCCAGAAATGTAACTATAAATAAATCAGCTCGGGGAATTTTTTTTCATAGTGTGATACGACTATGCACCGCAACGGACCCTCAATTCAACAGCAATCGTGTTGCAACATTGAGGTGGGTGTTCATAACGCTGCAGGCCTGATGATGATGTATCAGCTGTCCCACATCAAAATATATTTCATAGTGAAATTCGCAGCAGCGTGTGGTTCGCCTCATCTACTGACCGTGATCCGTGGATAAATTCTGCCGCATGAGATCGCTGCATTTACGGATTCACTTTTGATTGATTTGAAGATTCTGTAGGTTATCACCTTTTGTGGACGCCTGGTGACGTCCCGTGATCCACCGAGTTACTTATATATATATGCTTATTCCAGATGGCAGACGCAAAGACCTTTTCCAAATTGGATGTAAATGATGGTTTACATCAGATAAAACGGACATACAAATTACGACCTCTTACCACCTTCACCATTAGGAAGACTACCTTAACCCCATTCACCATGGAGGAGATTACACATGTACCCACCTTTCCATTGGGAAGTCTATAATCCCTGCATCCCCTTTATTAATTCTTTCAGACGCCAATGCTTTTAAAAGCTACTTCGGAATTAGCTCTGGTCCAGAGTATTACCAGGAGCACTTACATGAAATCCTCAGCTTCTGTTCTGTGGTGCAAATGTGCAAGAACCTTGCATGATATTTTGATGCTGTGCTAACAAATCGTTTCCGATTCCGGGACGCCTGAAGTTAGTGATATCTTGCAGGTGTTCATCATAATGCAATGTACTGCATAAAGAAATGTGTAGCCTTTCAAACAGGCTTCCTTTCTTCCGTCAAAAAATTGCCGGTTGGTCAAAAAATATTCAAATAAAAGCTTATTCTTATCAGTTACACATCCCTCCCTAAGATGCATATTATATCATTAATAGAATAAGGATATCTGCAGTTGCAGACGGAATAGAAGGATATGAACAGTAATATTCTTATAGAACTGCTGGTGTGTTTTCATGATTGATCAATTATAACATTATATGTGAACGTCTTAAACTAAAATATATCACACATTCTTCTGGTGCCCAGTTTCTGTGTCTGTACGCGTTTTGTTCATGGGGCATATCGTCCCGAGACGACGACCGGTCAAATGCCCTTGCCGCCGAGTCCAAACGCCCCTAGACCACACTATCCGGGAGCGATGGTTTCCCTGGGTGATAGACATTTAGTCATAACAGCAAATATAAATTCCTTAATACTCTTTTGCTACAACAAATAATAAAAGGTCGCGCCACTGCTACAGACGTGGAAGTGGTGGAGAATGGCGTGGACCAACCCATGGATACCCACAAGGCTTTCTGAAAGACACTAATTAGTATGAGTTGTGGTTGTTTAGTATATTTCTCTTGTCACAATCCGCCATAAGGTTATCACGTCAATACTTCAAATGTTAAACAAACTAACTAACCTAGCGCCCCCTAAGATCGACAATTCCATGACAACAGTTTTTCCCCTCATAGAGACAATACTGACAGCAGCGAATGTTGTTAACATTTTGACCAAAGGCGCATTGTCTGAGTAAATTGTGTCTGAGTCGATCGTAGTTTTCGGTCACTTTTTGGAGTTGTTAACGGTGTCGAACGGGTTCCTGGAAATTTGGATCCGTATTATTATCTGAAATATCGGCGATATATTCAGGTATTACGGTTTCTCATATTTTTACGCTGTCCTATCTGATCTGATACAGCACTCATTTTCTTCTATTCGTTGGATAAAGCGCGTTATTGTGTATATTCTGTTTTGCACAGTGTGAGGTGCAGACGTGGTACAGATCGCAGTGTAGCTTCCATGACAATTATCGTAATGAAAATCCTCATAATCTTTTTTTATTTCACTTCTTGTTCTTCCTGATAAGATTTACTTCTGGTACGGACATCAAAAGCATTTGTTGTCATTAAGCAAACTAGCACTGTTGTACCCTTTGTTAGTTTTGGATTTCGTCTTGTGGCTTCCCGATTTTCGTAGACTTAGAAATTGTTCATGGTCATCCTTCAGTTTGTTTTTTGTTTGTTACAGCTTTTTCGTTTATCGGATAGACAGTTTGATCAATCCGGTCCACGTGAAGTCCAGCAGTCACAATCCTGCTGGCATCAGCTTTACTGATCAATGTTTATCCTTCATCTGGTACTCGACATAATGCCACCATGCGCCCCAACACAAACATTCCTAGCACAGGAGGGGGCTATTCCACGAAGATGCCTTTATCCATGTAGCCTTCTGCCTAACCATCGCCCCCGCCCCCCAACCCCTGAATGCGGCTCTAAACAAACTGCGAGGCGATAAATTCAGAGGGTCCAGAGGAAGTCCCATCAACCATGCATTCAACATGGATAACTCAAAGATCTGGCTACTTGGTGGCTACTTGTGTGGAACTTCAGACAGCTAGACGAGTTAGAAATCGTAGCAAGAATGGTAATGTCTGATAACTGGGCGATAACGAGTAGGGATCACTTCTTTTTGGCGAGAGAACAGGGCAGTTGGGGATTCAAGAGCCTATGGGTCGAGCTGCAGGTGGCTCTAGCGGCCATCTCTAGATACGTTTTGCGAACCTTCTATTAATGGAAGCACGCGAGGTTATGGTGCACTTGTGCAAGAATTTTCCTGACCGAGCAACTTTGTTGCAGCGAGTGAAAAAGGTGAGAAATCTCAATGACTAATCCCGGAATCGGGAGACAATCCAACCACCAAAAAGCTCAGGGACGGGTAGAGCAGAAATGGCTGGAGTTATGAAGGAACAAACAACACAACGAGTTTGGGAAAACATGTTCATCGGACAACACGTACAGATGGTTGAAAGAGGGGAGAGTCGGTGCTGGGTCAAAAGCCTACATTTTAGCTGCCCATGAATACGTTACTCGAACAAAAGTGCACCACAAGGCGATAGCACAAGGGCTCTACGAAATGCAGGGTGCATGTAGCAGGGCAAAAAACCGTCATTTACATCTAGGGAAGCTGCCCTGTTTGTAGATTCTCACTCTACAGGCAGAAGTATGACGAAGTGTGTTGAGTGATCCAGTGTCAACTTGCGGTGGAGACAGGGCTAGTTGATGAAACGGTCAAAGTAACTTGGACGGAGGTCCCAGACGTGGTTCAAACTTATTTGTGATAACTTGACGACCACAGAAGACTAGAATATCGAAGGCCGGCTTTGCTGCTCTGGGACAAAGAGGAGCGGCGGTGGCTCTCGACCAAATAGCGCACGATCGAACGCAAGTGAAGCAGGCACGTTACTATGAAGCGGATATGGCCACAGCTAGCGGCTATACTATACCAGATCGTACCTCTCGTGGTGGGGAACCTCGGCAACGTCGACAGTTTGGACACGGAGCTCGGACAATTCCCTCTAGAAAAGGAAGGAGAGAGGCGCACAGGGAACATCCAAAGAACGGCGGTTCTCGCCAGTGCAAGGAAAATAAGATACCACCTCACCACACCATGTATGAATGATCAGCAATTGGTGAGAGTCATGCGATAGGTGACACAGACATCTATTCGGGTATTATTTTATATACCAGTAACCCCCAGGGGATGAGCTGAAGGTGTGTCTTAAGCAACAGCAATATGCTCCCCTTTTTCGATTTGTTGTGTCTGCTATTCATGGTGATGCGTTTTCATTCCAGCTATGTATGATGTCATTATTTCATTAAAGAAACCAGCCATTCAGTTGCTCATCTACCTCAATCTAGATTCTTTGTCTTCAACTAAGAGCCAGCTCATTTGTTGATGACTGGAGCCGTTATCAATGGAGAGACCCGGAAGCTGGGTGGACATTACGCTTTGATCTAGAAGTCATGTGTGTAATCTGCTGTAGGCCCCGTCTTGCAATCGATCGAAGATAAGTGGACATTTGGTTGTACTTATTGCTGGTGGTCCATGGTTCGCATACATACATGCAAACACACCCATGTACATAGCCAGCCGCATGCACTCACGCTTACACACACATACATGCACACACATTGAGTTACATTCCCCAATGACAAACGCTCAATAGTATGTTTTGCGATTGCACGTATCATCCACTTGACCATTTGCGGTGTCTAATGTCGTGTACAAGGATGACATAACCACCAGCCGGTAGTCGTATTATTTACAAACAGCAGCGCACATACTGCGAACGAGTGCGTAACTGTTGGAAGCACGTGTGCTCGCTACATATATAACGTCAACTTTGTATATCGCGTACCTTGGTATTGCGAACAAAACATCCGCTCACTCCGGCCAATAAACAGGGCTAATATTTGAATATTTGAATGCGCCTCCACAAGCGATACAAAATACCACCCATAATAGGAGCTTATGGCAATAAACTATCACTGCAGCCTTTCTTGCAATCACATAAGTGACTTTCATTATCATTTATCATGACAAATTAACGTAATGTGTCAACATATGTTTTTCAATGGCCAAGAAATAACAGGTATATTGGCGTCAGTTAATCGTGTGTGATAAACGAATAACGGAATCAGTTACATATCAACTGCTATGCGCATATCATACACATATATACAAACCTAAGATGTGCGCAAATCATCTTGTGGTACAGCGCGAAGTATACTTTTCAATTGGACGTTTTGCAAAATAATATTTAGTTCTGGCGAGCAACATCACTTCTTAAAATGTGAAACTCTGCTATCGATAAAAACTTGTCATTAAGGGTAAGCATATAGCCTAATTTTTATGTTTTATCTGTGTGTTTCCTCTCGGTAAAAAGCAACATCAGAAGGTAAAATTTTGATGATATATCCTCATCAATGACATGAAATGGACTTCTCCGAACTAATCAACGTTCTTGCATAATATCTCGGGCTTTCAAGTACTAATTATTAGACTGCACGTTGCAAGGAAAAAAGGTTTTTCGCAATTAGCTCACAGAGCGTGTTCACGAGTGTCAGCGGTTAAATGTTCATTGATGGAGAACAATTGCGTGAGTTAATTCTAGAATTTCTAAGCATCGTTGACATTGGACAAGCTCTTGCAAACGCCCGATAACGATAATTGATGTAGGATATATTTGGATAGACGGCATTAAGTTCAGTACTGCGACCATCGCTTGGTGAGCAGCACAGCCAATACATTATCCATCGGCACAAGTTAATGATTATATTTAAGTTTTCATCGGACCAGTAAGACCTTTGATAAGCTCAGACACCAAGAAAATACGATCGACGCGGCTTCATCTGGTAGGCTGTGTGTCCACCAAATAGGGAGAGCGAAAATGGCGTTCTCTTGCGGGCTGTCATCGTTTAACTCTCAACCAATGTTGATATTACTATGAATCGATTTTTTTTTTGCTCAATAGTTCGCGACCAAGTGAAGCAGTAAAGTAAATTGCAATACCTAGTTCCGTGAGGCGCGTATAAGGCAGTTGACATTCGGTCGTTGGTAGTCCATTATTTATCAAGCATCACGTATTGATAAATCCAACGACTCCATTGCATTTAACGATGCAAAGCAAACACTGACACGGTGCAAATGTTTTCATCAAGGGACGTGTATATCATCCGCTTGGATTGGCTTAGAATGTACATTAACGCCAGTGTCTGGCCCATCTGACTGCCTCAAATCTATGCGATGCGGTATCTAATATGCCTCTTCCAATTAATTGCTTGCAATGAGGCAATAAAGCTTGTTTATTTTCCTCATAGGACTCCAGGATTGGAACGGATTGTGCAATAAATGACGTTGTTATTGAGAATAAGCACAGCTGGGACTAAAAGAAACACTTGCCGCTATGTTGATACAGTGCTACTCAATAACAAATGCCAAACGGGTCGTGTAACGCCCTGAAAGCACAAGCTACTACTGCTTGGTGAGGGCTTGTTACATGTAAACGTTACATAAAGGTGCTGACCGATAACAAACTATGGGCGATATCACAACTTTTGAAAACATAAGTTAACAGGCTCGATAGCACAAATTCAATAACTAAATGCCTGCAGGTGCTTATTGCTTTTGAGATTCCAAAAGATTGATGTTCCAGCATTAGCACATAAATAGAAAGTAGATATTACGATATTATTTGCAGCCTATTACTAGGTCGCATGCGTTATTTATCTTGGAACATTAAGATACACCAGAGGTAACTAAAACATAAAATATTAGAAGGCTTTAATGTAAAATATATATGCCTCTCTTGAGAGCATGATTTACAAAACTTTATATATAGCAGCACATATTTCCTGTCGTTTGCTTGCATGGAGTTGTGCTAATTTCACATGAGTTACATTGTTGCTGTTCTAATATGGTAGCAATCGACATAATTTTTTAGATTAAGTGGAGTGAATATTTAGTGTCTATTGTTCCCGTGCTTACACTGTGGATTTTATCGCATATGTCGTTGCAATTAACAAATAAACCACCGTGATTATCATAATGAATTAATTATCGATATTATTGTTACAACGTAAATGCAAGATATAAACGTTCAACATACAATCATGTCTCTGTGATTGCATGTCGTACCTCACAAGCCGGATCTAAAGTAATACCATGACTTTGGAATGCGGCTCATAATAAATGCATATGCAGCTTATGCATTTTTTGCAGCAATTTCATGGAGGAAATTGTTTTCATCGTCAATTATTTCATTGTTTATTTGTTCAATGTGTAGCTTATTGGTTATCGTATATATATATATATATATATATATATATATATATATATATATATATATATATATATATATATATATATATATATATATAGATATATATATATATATATATATATATATATATCTAGAAATATATATATATATATATATATATATATATATATATATATATATATATATATCTCTATATATATATATCTATATCTATCTCTCTATATATCTATATATATATATATATATATATATATATATATATCTTAACTTCCAATATAGCTACAATTACATCGCAGCCTTACGATTTATCCATTGACCTATTATCACCTTCCACCGATGTTATATTGAATCGGCTTCGTCAACTTGCAACCAACCTCAGTTAATGTTTTCCCCTGTTTAGGCTAACAGCAAACTGAATTGACAACCATCGTCCAACAAACCCTCTTTGATACATCCGATTTCTCTTAAGAGCGGTGGTACTGCAGTGTTTTCAATATTGCTTAGGTCCGATAAGATGCATTTTATAAATTTGATTGCCTGTCCTAAATACAGGGACTGGTATATTTCTGACCACTTGTGTGTATTCAAAAGGGAGGATTGGGGAGGTAAAGTACCAAAGTTCTCGTTTCGCGAGGCCGCGTGTAGTATGCATAGCCGCTAGGAATTAAAAACTGCACGAAAGTGTTATAGGGTCCAATAGCCTAAGCGACGGTTGAAGCGTTTGTGTAACATTAAAATGCAGTATGCCTGCATCTGGCCAGTAAAGTTGATACTTGGGATAAGGGAAGTAACTGAAAATGAATACATTGGGCTACCAAGGCATTCACTTGTGGCTGGAAGAAATGACAATGTAAGAAGGAGCAAGGCAAGCGAGCCAATTTACTTGAATCAAATGAAAGGTAGGCATACGTCTAACAAGGAGTGTTCTGTGCATCGAAGGGGTATCGAAGGTCTGCATTAGTCTAGATGAGCTTCACAAGAGGCTTCCCACGCTGGTAATTCCCAATTCACACATATCTACGACATGCCGATCTGCCCCGACCTGAAAAATATCAAATCGGGACAAGATCGGCTCAAGCTCAAAAACTTGAGTTGGTGAATATCTTCCGCCGAATGTCTGCTCGACGCTTGCACTACGATTTCTCTACGACTACAGCATTATGATAGACTGCTCAGGGAGCTCTTTCATCAATTTCATAAGGATGCAACCTGAGAAGTTCGGCGACCTGGTTCGATGGGCTAGTCCAAGAATTCTGATGACAAATACTCACTGGAGAAATATATGGAACCAGGTGTGAAACTTGCCATCACTATGAGACATTTCGCTTCAAGGGACAAATACCCAAGCCTCAATCGCATAGTATTAGCGCCAACTGTACTACGATGATATTACGATCATGCTGATCACATCACGATGCTACCTCGATGTATCGACGATTAAGCCCTCAAAACGCTTTTACCCCGGTTCTTTTTACCCACGATACAGCTACGCTTATTTCGAACATGCATTATTCTGACATTAGATCGAATGATTATGATAGAGAGCGAGGAGCCAATTAGGGCAGCGCGAATTACTCGATTAAGGCTCTGGTCTCAGTCAGTAGGGATGTAACGCACAGTCCCAAGCTGCATCATCGACAAATAAGAATATATGCTTCCCTAATTAGATATTCTCTGTAGATGTACATTGTGTAATGGGTACAGTATGAAAATAACAGTGAGAATAAGCCTCAATAGATGTGGAGCTCTCTTGATGGTTTGACAGTAGTTACTACCCAACGCATCCCACTAGCGGTTTTTTGTGCATGTCTCTTTACATTAACATTGAAAATGTTCTAAAATGCCAAGATAGAGGCTTTATAGATATTGCAGCCAAGCGTATGTTCTGTCAAATGGGAGCAGTGCATGTTAGTCTTTATATATATATATATATATATATATATATATATATATATATATATATATATATATATATATATATATATATATATATATATATATATATATATCTATATATATATATATATATATATATATATATATATATATATATATATATATATATATGTATATATATATATGCTATGCATATATATATATGTATATATGTATATTTAATAATATATATGTATTTATATATAAATATATGTATATATACATATATATGTATATATATTCCCCAGTTTCGCACAAATATTAACACAACATTGACGTGTGGTTATATATGTCTGCAATATTATGTTTTGTATTCGATTCACTACGCGGATAATGCAGTATATTGCTCATCGGTGAATTAGGTTAATTGCCTGGATATCTTCACTCATAAACATAAATTCATTCTGTTTTGCACTCTAACCAAATGTGGTTGCAGTGCGTTCATGGTCAAATGAACACTTATTGTTGTGCATTATCTGGCAAGAACAGTGCTGCGCTGAGTATGCCTCCATGCTGTGTTCAATGATATTGCCCATTAAATCAATACGAATATGTGAATATGTATAGGGCTATTAATTGCATGATACGTCGGTTAGGACATATATGTGCAATTACTGGTATTTGCCCTTATGTGATATATAAAATGTTACCTGCTATGCCGTTCGAATCGTAAATTCCGATATGACCCACAGTTGTACAATACTTGCAGCAATATAGACTCAGAAGTATCTCTTTACATCGCCAAAAAGCTTGTTTTTCATACCTTCTTTTTCCGCAGCCTTTTGTTCTCATTCAATCTAAAATTTCGCCTCTTCAAACGTTGAATTCCATCTGGGCTTACTGTCCCAGGTGTTTTAGGTTCGGGTTTAGACTCGTAGTCCCTTGTGAATGACAAGCTGATGCCATGCGATATATTAAAGTCGCAGTGAAAGGGAGGGTAGCTTAACTTGAATCTGCTTTGCAGCACTGCCGCGATGAATGAGCGATATTGCAAGCGAATCAGTTACTTTGCTTTTTTACTCGTGCGTTGTTAAGCATTCGATGGAATTTGGAAAGTTTGTATCAATTTGGAGAATAGAGGAGTTGGAGTAACTGCGAGCAAGGATCGACGCTGTAACAATTGCTCATCAACGGAGCAATCAATCAAAAGATGATTGTGGGCATGGACCATTGTGCTAATGACTCCATGTCACCCATCACATTCTACCACCGTAAAAGTCTTCCATCGAAGCAGCGTAACAAAAATACAGGACTGCCCTCTGGTTTAACCTCCAAAATTTTCCCATTTGGTACTTATATCACAATAATCGCCGTTAGAATATATTTGTATAGTCCCCTATGTGTTGGGATGCATATTACTCCCTGATCAGCTTGGATGCTACCTATTCATTTGCACATTATTATCATCCATTAACCATTTGTTAATGACAATATATATGAATATATATATATATATATATATAGATATAATTAGATATATATATATATATATATATATATAAATATATGTATATATATTATATAGATATATATGTGTGTGCGTATATATATATATGTATATATCAATATATACATATATATTTATATGTCTATATATACATATACATCTATACATGTATCTAAATATGCATCTATATATATATATATACATATGCATAAATATCGATATATACATAAATATATATATATATATCAATATAAGCATATATATATATGTATATATATATATATATATATATATTTATATATATATGTATTTATATATATATTATATATATATATATATATATATATTATATATATATATATATATATATATACATATATATGTATATAATATATAATTATAGCTGTGTTATGACAACTTGGCTATAGAAACAGTTCCCCTCTTCTTTTGCTATTTTAACAAAGCTACATAGTTGTTTGCTCAATCCATTAGTAATCATCTCACAAGAAGCAGAAGCTTATATATATATATATATCAATATAAGCATATATATATGTCTATAAATATATATATATATTTATACATGTATCTATATATATGCATTTTTATACATACATATGTATAAATTTCAATATATATATATATGAATATATATATACGTATATATATATATATATATATATATATATATATATATACATATATATATATATATTTATATATATAGATATATATATATTTATATATATATTTATGTTCCCCTCTACGTTTGCTATTTTAAAGAAGCTACTTAGCTGCTCGCTCAATCCATTGGTAATCATTTTACAGAAGCAGAAGCTTGCCTTATCAAAATGAAATGCACCGAACCTATCTCTTCCGCTGTTATAAAGTATAAGCCAATAGCTAAATAATATTACATGAACTTAGGCCTATCTACATTATACCTGAAAGATGTTTGTCATTTTGGATATATGGAAAAGACAATCTTTGATAAATCACAAAAGGGATTGGCATACCTCGTAGGTATATGTTATGCTTATGCGTTATATGATTTGTAGCGTAGCATAATATAATGCACCGCATATTGTTCAAGTCTCAGCCTTTCTTGCAGTTTCCCCCCGACCTGCGAGCGTCCGATAACTTGGTGAATCTGGAGGATTTGATTGGATATGGATATTTTGGTGGAAATTGCTTATAACTTTACAAGCCTTTTCTTTATTAGACCGCTTTTACTATATGCAAATGCTCTGTAGGGCTAAACTAACAGCGATACTAACAAACAATACATTCCATAATTGTATAGATAACAAGGGGAAAGATTTGAAGCATGCTATATCTAAAGATATTTATATTTGCCAATGATGTAGTACTTCTTCAACGGAAGATGAGTAAATTATATTAACGGCACAGGTGGTGCCATGATCCGCATGAAGAGACACGAAATCAAATAAAGAAGGAGGCATTAAGAATGGCAAATATATTTATCTCACACCAATCACGCATATAAACTCATACCCATTAAATATAAAACAATTGGTTAATCAGGTATTTCTTTTATCGTCACCATTATTATCATCATCATCACAGTCATCAAGGTTATCCTCATTATTATATACATCATAGAAACTGTGATTTTCATCATAATCAGCATCCTCACCCGTATGATCATGGAATGCTATATCATCATCCGCATTAAAGAAATCGTTTTTATGGCAAACTGGAATGATCATTATCAGCATCGTCATATCGCTAAAGGCAAATTTTGTGAAGCAATACTGAGCATTATTATACCGAATAGCTTCAACTTATGAAGAATTTTCTCCTTCCAAAGTACTTGGCGTACACTGCAACCGAAGTTACTACAGGGAGATTGCTCTTTGTTTTTCAATTTACACGGATATATTAGGAAATAAATGTGTAAACCTATATCAACACCTTTGGTTTGTTCGTAACCGCAAGTGGCGTCATCGACATCCATAAAATCTTCCGATGCGACTGAAATCGTCAAGTAAACATTTGACCGAATCGTTTTTACCCTCTAACTTGTATTGAAACTTTTATTTGCGGGCGCAATATCCGTTAAACTTTTTGATATATTTTGGTCTGATGCCCCGAATACTCGACCTGAAGCGCTTGGAAAATCGACGGTTTTTTAACAATCATTTCTATTAGGAAAAACGTTTGCTATGAATAAAGCAAAATGATGCAAATGTTGTAGCGATCAAATAATTATCCATGGAGATATTCGGGATTCTTAAAGTTTACATTTTTAATGAACTTGACCTTAGTTCAAACATTCAAACAAATCCTCTGGACGCTGCGTATCATTGATGCCAAATACTAAAACGAACAAAATTGCGACCTGCATTAAGAGACACTAAAAAGATCACCATACTTACATGCTTACATGCATTCATATATACATACATATATACATACATACATACATACACACATACATACATACATACATACATACATATACATACATACATACATACATACATACATACATACATACATACATACATACATGCATGCATGCATGCATGCATGCATACACACACACACACACACACACACACACACAACACACACACACACACACACACACACACACACACCACACACACACATACAGACACACATATACACATACATACATACAGACATACATACATACATACATACATACATACATACATACATACATACACATACATACATACATACATACATACATACATACATACATACAGACATACATACATACATACATACATACATACATACATACATACATACATACATACATACATACATACATACATACATACATACATACATACATACATACATACATACATACATACAGACATACATACATACATACATACATACATACATACATACATACATACATACATACATACATACATACATACATACATACATACATACATACATACATACATACATACATACATACATACATACATACATACATACATACATACATACATACATACATACATACATACATACATACATACATACATACATACATACATACATACATACATACATACATACATACATACATACATACATACATACATACATACATACATACATACATACATACATACATACATACATACATACATACATACATACATACATACATACATACATACATACATACATACATACATACATACATACATACATACATACATACATACATACATACATACATACATACATACATCCGGTAGCTCAATACTGTCGTACTGTACCTTCGTCCTAGCGACGTGGGTTTCGCAGCCCGATCTCGAAAAAAACCAATATTACCTCAACCATTACTGTGCCAGATATGTTGTTAAGTAGATAGTGTGTCGTAAATAGTAACACTTCATTCATCTTCCTTAAAGGTCAACTACAACGATTTTCATCATTTCTTTATAATGTGTTTCAAATTGAAGATTAATAACTTATAAACCAACGGGGACCCATAATTCATTGCAACGGCATGCATAAGTACTAAAAATCCACCGATAAGGTTCCATTCGGAAGAAAATACGAAGCCATCTTCTCGATGCCATTTTGCCTCAGTTGGCCGCTAGGTGCACGTTGCGTGACGTCATTCCTGCTGCGCTGCCTCAAAGAGAATTTGACAGCAAGCGAGCGAGCGAAGCGAAAAACGATTGTTTGGATTTTAAAATTACACCGTTTTGGCAAGCCATGTGGTCATCTGGTGAAGTTTACGAGTCCCCATAGCATAACATTGGGGCAAATCATGTCCATGACTATTTATTTGAGCCAATACGGACGGGAGTTGAAAAATCCAAGTCACAATACGAAATGACACTTAGCCGTGCACGACGTTTATTAACATATTTATATTACCGTCGTGCGCGGCTAAATGACACTAAGTCTAACTCAAGGGTCCGCTTCGGA
This sequence comes from Urechis unicinctus, assembly GCA_034190875.2. Lineage (NCBI taxonomy): Eukaryota > Metazoa > Annelida > Polychaeta > Xenopneusta > Urechidae > Urechis > Urechis unicinctus. Next base: position 53,529,190 of record CM067343.1, read on the forward strand.
TGAAGAATCAACAAAAGATTTCGATGAATGGTAAGTTTTAGAATACCCTTCCCAAGCTTTATTGAACTATATTAACTGGTAAAAAATAATCGTTAGTTTCATTTACCCAATAAATTTACACATTCTGTAAGTTGAGGATGGTATGTTGACAGACCTAACTACTACAACAAATAGTACTTGGCTAGTGAATCTAGCTTTGTCATTGTACCCTTAGCGCATTGAATATTGTGGACAGATGTTTGCATGCACTTTATAAAGTATTTTCCTTTTATATTCATTCATTGTACCACAAATATAAATTTACAATGACTCTTTAATTATTTCTCTAACTTAGGTGTAGCTGTCATCACTGCATCCCAATGGACACAGCCAGAGATTGCTACAGAAGTTTGGAGAGAGTGATGGCTCTAACGGAGGAATGGACATGCATCACCAAGCATCCCAGATTCCTGGCTAGCTGCATTAATAAAAATGCGCTGGAAGTGTCCAAATTTGAATCTATTCAAATGGACACACCCGTTGGAGATGAGGTCTCTACAATGAGTAAGTTAGCCATTATTGTTACCAAAAAGGATGGTTTGAGGTTGAACAATCATATTTATTACAAAGGGAACATTAATTCCACTGTGTAAAATATTCAGTGTTCATATTGATGAACTACAATATATTTCACATAGCCAAGAATAAATAATGCCAGTTACATCAAATCCAGAGGCAGAGCTTACAATAAAATTATGAAGTGAGGGAATGGTTGACAAATGACAATTGTTTTTTTTTAACTATACAAACTTATTTAAAACCATAGACAACTAATTGACATATTGCTTCAGATTATTCAGGTATCTAGCATACCGCCAGTTTACACTCTGGATATGGCACAAGAAGACTGGGCAAAAGAAACAGGAAAGTGCTGGCAGCCTGTGTGGTAACAGCTGTTAGACAATCCTTCCCTGACTCGGGCGGCAAATATACAGGTTATCTACAATGGATCGGAAGATTTCTTGGTCAGGTTGAATCGACACCTGTGAGCACCTACGAGAAGATCCTTTTCAGGTTTCTCGTACTGGGAGGCAATAGGTGGTGGGACAGTCCTGTCATCTGCAAGGACCTCAGCAAGTCTGTAGCTTGGGTATTTTTGCCTTAGATCAAGCACCTGATGTACATAGTCTGAAGCAAATCAATGATATTCATATTTTATGATAGTCATATAATAAGTAAGTTATATTATATGCCAATTTTTAATTGGGTAACAATGTTTGTGCAAATGAAACTTATTCAGGTTTCGTTAATTAATGTCAAAATAACATGTGTTTCATTTTAGATTGATGCATGTACACACCAAAAGAAATTGGTACTTTGACAGGCTTGGGATTTCCCCCATACCTGAACATGTTCAGTGTTCTAATAGCACTACTGCCACTAACAAAAATCCCCGAAGCCATAAACAAATTCCCTGCGGGCATAGCTCCTGTAAAAGGCTGACAATCCCACATCTTACGGTGTCCATTCACGCCGATTTGTTCAAAACAAGCAAAACTCCCCCGGTATCTTTGATTCTGACTAGGGTCATCCTCCAGATCAACACCACTGTACATAAGGATTCTGTGAGCTAAATTTTTCTTCCATCAAATAAAACCCTGTGATTACACTACAAACAAAACAATATTTACCTAACAGTTCTTCAAACGCCATGTCATCATCAGTACCCATCTCAGCATCATCACTTCGTCAGTGAAGTCATAGTCAGGGTCAGTTTCCATCTCATCATCGCTGTCCACCAGTCCAACAGATTCCTCCTGGGGCTCATATTGGGTGCCCCTAGTTACACTTTTGGTGAGATGGGCCAACTTGGGTACCTCTTGAATATATCTTTATCCCAGGAAAGATAGAACTCTGTGTCTGTAGAGACTGGTCAGCCATCTATGGTATCAATACAATAAGTATGCTACAATTTCATTCATCATAGCCTTTAAGGATGTAAATGTTTACAAATTGACTCTGAAAAGACACATGGATACATACAACAGAAGTTATCCCTGCCAATGCATTTCATCATATATAATAATGCAGTTGCCTTGTGACACTCACCAAAACATTTGCCTGCATCCCTAATGACATGTGAGAGCAAGCTTCATGGTCGGCAGACGGCAAGGCACTCGCCCCTGGTGTAGCAAACAGCGCGGACGCTGACAGGCGAAGTTTCTTCGCCTAGGTCGGCAGTACTTGAGTGTGACACCTCAGTCTGTGATTCACCACTGTCACTTGATTTATCTATCTGCTCAGCTGCCAATACCATTTCGGAGCCTAGGTTTCTTACGAAATCCTAGACTTTTGAGCAGCTCTGGGTCAGTCTCATAAGCACTTTTCTAGAAATGATCAGAACATAGAACTGTGTATAAGGGCAGGACTCCAGTGTTTACGCTTGACTTTCGACACCCAAATGCGGCGCATATGTCTTTGAGAAACAAAAAAAATCACGCCTGACTTATCATTGTTCCGACAACCAAACGCACAACAATAAGGCATAATCCACACCAAGAAACGCACCAGACCGTGAAGAAAGATGAGTTAGTCACACGCTGTCAACCAACCGGGAAGGCTAAAGATGGCGATGAATATTTGCGAACAACCCGAATGACGTCACTGTACGGAAATTCACGAATTTTACCGAGCGGTATCTTGTCAGATTCGACGGGGGAAATATACATTTAAAAATCATTTTTCTAAAAGAAAAAAAAGCGCGCAGTCACCTTATTTTGGTCACGATACCCTTTTAAAGCATAGAACTTTGGAAAAATGGAATAAAAAAAATCTTTGTAGTTGACCTTTAACAATGTAGCATCAGCCGTCCAAATCTGGTCTTTGACCCAAGCTACTGAAACATATAATGCCGGTGGAAGTCTATTTGGGAGAATGGCGCCATAGCCAAATATCTTTCGTAGTGCATGTTAAAACATTGTGCCGAGGCTCATGCTTGTGTGATCAAACGCACTATTCATTCACATATATTTAGGGCTATACGAACTCCGACCATCTTGCTGGATACATTAGTTATTGGTTTTGAGCAAATAGCAGGACTAACAAATCAAGAGCAGGGGTAGAACAAATGTCAGTGTGCAAATTGCCGTAGAGATGAATAATGAACCGTCAAGGGTTGTCGTCCTAACCGTCTTTCTGCGGACCATTTCTCAATAACTCATTTAATGCATTACAGAATGCCAATACGCAGCGCGTAATCGCACGTCTTCAACTGATGAGTTTCTAAACGCTTTGCATGCTACTACAGAATATAATACTATTCTAGAATACTATGCAATTTGTTGTCCTAGTCTGCAAGCTAACGAGCGGCACGAGTCAATTTGGCCGTGCGGCAGCTGTTGATATATGAACATGCTCTTCATAACCGTAAAATAGAACACTGTTATAGTATGCTTTGTCGTAATTTACACAACAGCACAAATGTTATACATACTATTTTATAATTCAAAATATGCCATGATATCATAAATCATCTTCATCTGTGTTTCAGATACTTGTAATTAAGTTTTAATTCCATGATTCAAGACAAGATAGGTACAATGGTAAATTATCGCTACCTATCAGTGTGCAGTGTTGGTAGATATTTATTACTTGCGTCCTTTGTTGTTTCCATCTCCTGTCCATACAAGAATTACTTGACAAGCAATGACAATGTTCATTGTTTCCCCCATACACTTTACACAGTCTAAATCTATATGGACTTTAGGGTTCCTATATATTTTACTTACTATCTGGTATATTTACTATTTTTTAACCACGAATGGCGTGCTTGCTATATATTGCTTTATATCTAAACACATTCAGATTGTACACATACTCAAGAAGAAAACTGATACAGCCTGATATAGCTGTTTGACTATAGCTGGTTAATCTGCATATCCGCATTAGAAATGAATAAGCATTTTACTCATAGCAAATATAGAGTCAGCGACCATTTCTTCCAACGTAAATCTAGGGCCTTAGTAAAATATGATTTAGACTAAATCTGCTATACCGCTTATCCCAATTATCCAATGGCAGTACCGATCATTCTGTACGATAATTCAGGTTAGTTTCGCTTTACTCACATACCTTGCATCTATGTGAAGATTCCGCAATACACCATTATAATGCTGTTGTTCATTTATCAATTTAACGTTCTGTAAATCTCTCTGTATATACACAAACAAACACACAAACAAACACACAAACACATACACACACACGCAGCAAACACACACAAACTCATACATACACACAACACACACACTTACGAATCGTAGACCATTTAATAATTAGCCATCGCGTCTTAGCTGCATTGGTTTAAGGATACATCAGTAACTTATTCCCTAATGGAATATGTCTCTGTGCAAATTGCTGTGACGGCAAGAAATGGAGCATTTAAGGTTGAGCGTTTAGTGTGTCTCATTGCTGACGTTTCTCGAATAAATTGAATGACGCAATTTTCCCTATAATCGTCGTTCGGGAGATTGAGATGATTAACTACGAATAGTCCATTAAGTCTAATATGGTGCGCCAAAAGATCTGGTAAAATTGATTATGCTGATATCGCCCTTAGTGAGTTTTGATTATAGATGCACTTGGTGAAGCTTGGCTCATGTTGAGGTAATGGTTTTTCCTACATTTGAGAGATCCTAAATGTTTGAAATTATGACATATGTGTCTAGGTGCGCTTAATCGACATATGTTTTTCATCGCGAATATAATCTTTAGGAGGCGTATCTGTATTGGTCGGCACAGTTGTTTATCGACATGGCTTCAATTTTAACATTCAGGCTCTTGTATGGCTCACATCGATGGAAGTTGCAAGCAACCACCTCAATACTAGGGACAAGTTGGCCTATAGGAATTGGGTGGGGCATTGTAAAAGTTTGGTTTGCATGCATTTGGTGCAATCCATGGTTATGAGGCTAATGACATAGACTTGTATGACCCTGAACCATGATTAAAATTTCCTGATCATGTTCATTGGCCAGAATAAAAGAAGTATACATTATGGTTTCAACAGATCATTGATATCTTCCTTACAAGTTGTACAAACCGCACAAATCAAACTAACAAGGCAACTGACTTTTTCTTACTTTTTCTACCCAAATATGCGACATATGAAGCAGAGTATGGCGTGATATTTTTAGGCTTTTATAGAAATCTGTGAGTTATTAACGGTACACGACGAAATACCACGTTGCTTCGTAGTAGTTTATTCACCAAGGAATATTTCTACAAAGAGTAAATTAAACTTATTTTTATCGTTTATAAATCCGTAGCATCAGTAAGATCGATTTTGCTACGTAAACATAAAACTCACCATTTTCAGTTGTCCGACACCAAGATGAGATATTGTCTCTCAGCTTACCCTTTAAGATTAGTTTCGTCACGAGAGAATGTTTCGAATGTTGAAATATAATCCTCTAGAATAATCCGCAACGGGTTTTCGTGTTTCATTTGGCCACAAAGCGCCCAATAGTAGGCTAAAATGGTATATAAAAGCCGTTATACAAATCGTGGTCATCAACATGGTAGGAGACCCCGACTGCATGTTGTACACACACAAGTAGCTGTCGCATGCAGGATGCCACACAATTTTACTGGTACTATGCATGCACTTTTTATAGTAATTAACACGACTCCAATCCATTTGAAACTCAAAGCTATTCACACTACTAATGTGATATATTGCGGAAGTACAATTGTGGTAAGTAGTTGTTGTGCAAAGCACCATTGTTACAGCACAAATATGGATTAAAGAATGTCTGAGTAATGAAATACAGATCATTGTGATCATTGGAGTAGAATCTGATAGGGTTAGCATTATAAGCGGTGTCACTCAATGTTCATCCTTGGATACCGTTCCCTTCATAATGTGCATTAGTGGTGTAGATAATACAGACGACAATCTAGAACGAGTTTATAAAAGTACCATATTGTACTTCAGAGTAGAAACCAGACTTATTGCTCTATAAAATGGCTTGCCTGACGCTGTAGAAGAGGTAAATAACTGGCAAAAGCTATTTATCCTCCCGAAATGTATCGGCATGGTAGCAGCTATATGAGTTGGTAAACTAGTGTCGACAGTGCTACTGAGTCACTTCTTCCTGCGATGTAGACTTGTATCAATCGCCGCCTGCTTTTCGTAACCTAAATCTTGTATATTTCCTCCTTACTATGCATCATTCCGCATCGCATTAGGGCTCCCCCATTGTTGTTGTTTGAATTAGAAAATAACGATAATAATGACTTCGTTATATAACACCAGATAGCGCGAGCAGCATGGCTCTTTGTAACGTTATAATACCCAGCCGCACAAATGCATCAGTAGGTTTGGTTGGAAACTAGGCAGAATTAGATACCAACCGATCGCTATGGAATAATACGTTTGGTGATATCACGTGTGTTGTAAACCTGTTCATCACATTTTACCCTTGGTACATGTAACTGAATAAAGGGAATAATGTGGTTTAGCTCTTAAATAGTGTTGGTAGGAACTAATCTACTCCAAGTATAAGAATTGACCGTGTTCAAAGACATATATGTTTGATCGCAGCTAAATATATTGTCAAAGAAAGGTGTTGGTGCATGGATTTTGTTATCTTATAAAATCCACTAAGCAAAACATGGCAAATCCGGCATTTGCATTCCTTCGCCAGAAATTGTCATTATGTTCTTCGATTAGCTAGCAAATTGATTTCAATGAACGGGTCATTTATTTGTCTTGGGCAGCAACATCTTAAGACAGACGCAATTACGATTTAGCTGACTTTCCACAGGCTGCATCGTTTGACGTTATTGATTTTTTAGGATAGCTCTGCTTTCTGCAATGTCTGTCGTTGCTATACAGTGTAAAGTGACATATTATGTTTATCATGGATTTAGATTTCCGTTGCACCAGAATGGTCCCCGGTGACCAATAAAAGAGGTCGACGCAGTCGATGCGTCAGCAGTGTGAGATATTACAATCGAGACGCCTTGCGCATCCTAATTGGAGGATATCTGAAATAACCGTGCCCAGCGCTGCATTTAACATCGTCACGTATAGTTTCACGCTCTCAAATACTGGTATAGCATTCACAACATTGGATGCATCTTGATACTGTACCTGCGGTACATCAGGATAAAGTCTAATAATAACGCTTATAGATGGCTTAATTGCATGATGCTTAATGGAATTAATATGAGTGGAATCATTTGTATCGGCAGTAATGTGAATGGAAAAGATAATGAAATCCATGGGGTGTTATGACAAGATTGAAAGGGTGCTGCAGTATAAACTATAATCAGTGTAAAATTCTACTCACCTTCATGGATTTGGCCATTTCGAGACTACAGGTTATTATTTGATAGGGTTGTAATAGACTAGAAATATATTGCTGTTTTAACACGAATTGTCAACTATATTTTAGCAATAGCCGAACATCAAGAAGCGGCTGTCAAAATAATCTGATACTTTCTTTTCTTTTAAAATAAATCTTTATCATTAAAACTGAATTTGCAAAACAGAATTGTAATCCATTCAGAAGGAATGTCAAAAATTTCTGATACGTTCTTTTCTTTTGAAATATATCGGTATCATTAAAACTGAATTTTCAAAACAGCATTGTAATCCATTCAGAAAGGGATGTTAAAATAATCTGATTTGAAATAAATCGTTATCATTAAAACTGAATTTGCAAAACAGCATTGTAATCCATTCAGAAGGGCAGTTGCCGCGTTCACATTACGAGTGGATATACGATAATAACAAGCATCTATATCGTATATCCAAAAAAAAGTTTTTCCTCCTTCAAACGGGTCTCACTTACTTATATATTTGTCTAGGTCTTATGGTAGGTTTCAACCTCTCTTTATAACAGTGTGCTAACTGTGACCCCTTTAAAGGACACCAAAGCCTCATTCTCTATTACTCTCTCATTTAGTTCCCACAGAGCCATTTTAAGTGATACATGGCAATATTGTTCTTAGAACTTAGTGACCTTGTTAAATCACCATTATGTTACAATATACCATAGAACAGGACCTGTACTAAGCGACGTCCTATGACCTATCCAGTTTTAAACACCATAGTATATGTGAGCAATATTTTTCATTGTATGTTATTTTGTGAATTGTGAGTTATCAATTGCCGCTAACAGCAAGCATGTATATTGATAGAATGACAATAAAACGCAACTGCCCTTGGGAGAACGATTTGATGCATGGAATTCAAAATTAAATTATTCATCTCACAACACATGTTTAGATATGGTATAAATATAGGTCTTGTACATTTTTGTGCGCCAAATGTAGTTATATCCCTCACGTAGTATTCTTAGCAAAAAGTATTGAGACAAGGGTGCCAATTACACACTGGTGTCTTGTAAGTGCATGTCTCCTCTACAGCATATGCCTCATCAACCGAGATAACGAGGTTTTTAGGGAAAAAAAACCTGCATGCAGGTTGGGTTGTCTTTGTCTACAAACAGTCGCTCGGTATGCGCATTCGTGTAAGCCTTCAATGGGAGAAAGGAGCTCTAATAGTTTTTCTGTTGGTATTTGTTGATGCCATCTATGACATGGTTTTCACAAATTTTCATTTGATGTGCTGATATTGTTTGTTTTGTTTTGAATACCGGCTTCTAGCTTTAAATGGTAAGTGCCTCACCTGATAACATGTTTCATTAAAGTGGCTGTTGTGATAATCTCATTATGAAACCAAATATGTCTCAGATTTCTGTTCCCCCCTATCACAGGCCACACTGTGCGATACCTAACCCTATGCCATGAAAATGTATATAAACAGCAACAATGCTAGACATATTAGAAAAAATTGTTGAATCTAAGTGTCAAGACCCTACGCATAAACTACCGAGAATTACAATCAGATACATTACATTGTCTCTGCAACGTAATACTTCGCTTGAAGCAATCTCCAGCACTGGTAAGAGTGCACAAGCTGACAGGGTAATCCCATTATTGGCTATATTCTTGATATATGGTCAATATGCCGGTCACTTCAATGTTTAATAGCAGTTTCCTATGGGCAGATATTTGCTAGTCGACACCACAAAGTTAATGACAACTCTTAGGTGCAAAACATAATATTGCGTTAGCCATAGCCACGTATGCTCCGATTGTTAAAGTGAGCCTTAAACTGTTAGACTTCCACTCACTTTATGACCAAGACAGCCAACCAAACATGCGTACACCGCTGTAAGTGTAGTCAGCCATTAAGTTGAAGAGCTGTAATTTATCACTGTAAATTATTGAATAAGTGGAAATGCCCATCACAAATATGTCACATACGCCATAGCTATTTGCAATGGTCTTCTTGTTTAAGGCGGAGCTAATTGTCATGCTACTGTCGATGCCTGTGTTACATCTTAGGTACAGACATTCATTGAACGTTTTTTGCTAGCATCTCTGCAGCAATTTCCAGCTCGGCGTGTTTCGTAATTGAATTTCGGTCAAGTTTATTGCACTATGATTTCAATTATTAGTGATGACAACGATTGCTGCAAATGCTGAATAATGCGATGTCTCAGACGTACAGTGCGGTGCTAGAGCAAGCAAGATCTTGTCACGAATCCGAATGGTTGGTTTATGAAATATGACCACACTACATGCCTCGATCATTAAGTTCGAATATATATGCAGATCTTGCATTTCAGGTTTTCCATCAAACCACTTGCAGATTGTAGTACTATAGCAAATAGCGGTTCTGGTCAACTTAATTCAAATCTAGTGGGGCCAGTTTCGCTCATACCGGGGTGTTTTAAATGTGTGCTCCCTGTCACATTTGTTGTTTTCTAAGGTGACCCCTATGAGGGCTACGCGGCTCATAATCAATTTCAGGGCTGAAGGCGAGGCGGGTAGGGTCCGACCCCCTATGGGGTTGACTATGCGATGGTAAATTAACGTGATCATAGGTTAAGGTGTGTACGCCGTTCATGGCTATCCACCGCTTTGAGTCAAATGGGGAGAGTGACACCTGGTTGACGTGGGCACATATATCTTGAGACCGTCGCTGCTAAGCATGTTCATCCCATGCCGGATCTGTTTCTGTGTGAACAGGGACTCCATGTATTGTGCGTGGAGTAACGAGCAGGGCTTTACAATTACCTCTATCCTCAAGTACCCCGGCACCAACAGTGACACCGGCTGACAAGCCTAGTGTGAAGGAATTTGTGACCTACTACGTAGCAAAAGCGTAACTAATCTTTTCGTGATTCCGCCTACAATAAGAGCCTTTTTTACATCCTCGTCTGGTTGGACCTTGGCCGTGGGTGTAGCAGGTGCTGCAGCAGCCTGGCTGACGGTGCCCATATCATCCGTTGGTTCATGTGCGTCAAAGTTTCCTCCATTAGAAGGTGCAGCATCCAAGTTGACATCAGTGTTGATGCCGATCTGCTGTTGCTTATTCGCGATGATAATCAGGTTGTTGCACCCAGCTACTTTTCAAACAGCAAGGCTCTTATCTGACGGTGCCATGTAAAGGCCCATTCTAAACACATCATCAGCCTTTGACGATGTGCTCTGGAGCAGGTGTTCACACCTGCTGATGGATAAGGGAATGTCCATTGGTGAGTTGATAGCATCCTAAATATCAGCCTGAAACTTATTTCGGGCGTCAAAGAATGTACCCGTACCTGATATCCCTAAGCGGGTCTGCGCCTGAGCACAGAGAAAGCCCAAACATAGGATGAAATACTGTCGTTAATCGGTGAGATACCTGGAGCTGTGAACCCCTTAGATTTTTCCAATATTCAGGTACTCCAGGCAGTACTTGCACCAGCAGTATATTGTTTTGTGTAATCAACATGTAGCAAGCCACCTTGGAAAACGAACCTATTCATTGGTTTAGTAAACACGTGTTCCTGTTTTGTACTGGTTGGGATTCCCGTTATGAATGATTGGCCGTATTTTATCCGTTTCAGTGTCAGTGAAGTAAATTCGCCCGAGACCTTGGTTACCACCTTTTATTCACACATCGGTATTTTCGGCAACATCGAACTCATGGAAGAGTTCATGTTACGTTCTCTTGTCGAAGGTATTATCTGAGGCTAACAATGTAGCCTCATCCGGTAGTGCTATCCTCATTCCGTTGAGAAATTTCCGAATTGTGTAGTGCACGTGAAACCTATAAAGATCTCTTATTGGAGGGACTTCACAGAAGCAAAACCTTGAGACAGAGATATATTGTGCTATGTACAACTAATATAGGCGTGCTGTTAACTCAGTGGATGCTGAAGTTACTGTTGGTAGGTGTCTTGGCGCAAGTGGTGTAGGTGTAATGTCAACAGTAGTTGCCATTCTTATTGTCACTGTGTTGTGTGCTACTGGGGCCGCTTGCTTGCTACTTGGAATCGCTGGAAGATTTTTCAGTCGGTGACCACCAAGGTAAAACCACATGATCAGCTCCGCGTTCTTGCGCAAAGCAAATTAAATACCATTTCTGACATTGTATGGACAGCACCAAAGGTAGCAATATTTCAGATCATGAGCTTAAACTTGTCTTAGCTGAGGTGACAAAATATACCCAAATGAAGGGAAAAATTTAGGCTAGATTCGTCAAAGCATACCAGACTGTTTAAATCCATGGAAAAACGCACTGATCTAACGTTGGAAAGACGAAGCATTAGAAGTCATCATAAACGCTTATGCACCGACCAGCAGACCGTGCATGATATCGACCCACCTCAGTGCATAGGGTCATTTCATTGGACGGACGTTAACCGGCTATATATATCTGGCCTATTAAATAACTGATGGAATAGAAAAGAACACGGAAAAATATATTGTTCGGCTTGACGGTTGTGAAACAAATTTGAAGGAAGAAGTAGCTTATCTGAGAGAAGAGAAAATAGTTTGGGAGATCGAGCTGAGAGATGTTGTTAATGATTTTGAGACTAAAAACTAGGACCTTGTGCAACGAGAAAAACATTTAGCGAAGCTCGTCAGTGGTGAGATGCAGACCACAAGCTACACATCAACAACTCTTCCCGTTTGACGTAGACACCTTAGCCTATGGTCACGTTGATTTACCAGCGCGAAGTCGGACCCGTTTGGGGTTGGACCCGCCTCGCCTTTTATCTTTGTAATTGCTAATGAGCCATGTAACACTCATGGGGGTCACCTTACAAAAAAACACAAGTGACAGGGAGCAAATATCGATAACCCTGTATAAGCGGAGCTGGCCCCTAATGGTTGAATCAAGCACGGTGCGCCATAACTGGTATCATCTATAGGACTACATAAATTAAAACACTCCATAATAACAGTTTTTAAATCTAGAGGTATTTTAAATTTTCACACAGATCGTTTCCAACTAAATGCAACACAAATATTACCGAATTGTATTTTGCTTTGATCTTTTAACTATCTCTGCGGTGGATGTATCTACTAATGGAGTAGGCCATTTGACTTAAGCAAGTAAGAGTGTAGGGAATGAACTAAGATTAATGCGACGATTTATCAACGATAATCTACATTTAATTTGCGAACATTGCTGCTACAGTAACTGGGGTGACATTGACGCAATGCATCAAAACACTACAACATTACATGAAAAAAAGAGTAAAATTGTAGCTATATATTACATAACCAAAAAAGCACAGGGCTGATTAGATTATGACAAATAGACTATTGGTTATATCACGAATATATGCGTTCCGTACGGTTTCCTGCTCATGGAAACGATGTCAGTGATATTTGAAGAAATGATCCATATTGCTCTTTTTTTATCAAGTACAGTGATCCCTTTCCTCAAAATAATCAAACTGAAGATTGCTAGATCAGACTGACAGTTCAAATTGCTGCTGCACCAACCTGCATATATGATAGATAAATAATATATTCGAAATGTTTCTACTGTTATGAGCCATTATGGAACTTAAGCATTTCGACTCGCTCAAACATGCAAAATTGTGATAACAGATAGTAGTCTTATCTGTGCTTTATTTGTAACATTATTAAAAACAGAAGAGTCGATAGCCAAGAAGAAGTACCTTTGTTGTCAACTATTTGAGCAAGAATGGGCGGATAGATCATGGTCAGATTGGATGTCGATTGCTCATTATGAGTTGTTTGGCTAGCTGTATGTGACAGCTACTTGTGTGTGTGGAACATGCATTCAGGCTGTCCCACTGTATTGATAGACATCTACGTATCAGCTGTTATATGCCATTGTATTTACGTAGCGGCTGTTATATGCCATTGTAGCCTACATATTGAGTGCTTTGCTGTCAACCGAAACACCAATAAATCCATTGCTGATTGATCTCCATTGCTGATGACGAAACCAAGCTTAAAGGATAGGATAAGAGGCTTAGAGCTAGCCCATAACGTCAATCCGCAATATGCTGCTATCTAGGTGTCGGACAGTGGAGATATTTGCTATAGTGATGTAATGTAGCGTATTTGATCCAATAGATGCAATGGATTTATTAAGAAAATAGAATTAGCTGTGAATTGTAGAAATATTACTTTGTTGACAAACTACGAAAAAGCCATGTGATGGTGCTTAAGTCTCGTGTACCGTCAATAACTCCCAGAGTTCTAACAAAAACCTGAAAAATATCGCACCATATTCTGTTTTATATGCCATACATTCGGTTGGAATGAGTACAAAAGAATGCCTCAGCAGTTTATTTAGTTCGGTTCGAACCATTTGCTCGGAAGATACCATTGCTATCTGTTGAGACGGTAATATCTACCTCTTATATTCTGGCCAACAGCAGAATCATATTTAACTTGTCTACAATTCGTTAGTATGTGTGCGTGTATGTGTGTGTGTGTGTGTGTGTGTGTGTGTGTGTGTGTGTGTGTGTGTGTGTGTGTGTGTGTGTGTGTGTGTGTGTGTGTGTGTGTGTGTGTGTGTGTGTGTGTGTGTGTGTGTGTGTGTGTGTGAGCACACGAAAGAGATCGAGAGAAGAGTGAATTGGTAAAAGAAGAACATCAATACGGCGGCGTACTGGGTCGCTGGTGTTCGCTTAGATGATTATATGATTCGCATTAATTTACAGTAAGCCTGATTAATTGTAGTACGTACCCAAGTATGATCGAGCATGCGATCTTTACCCAAGAACATAGAATACCAATACACTGAACTCAAGAATGTGACAACTAATGTACACGTTTGGATGTTGACAATGGTACTACACAGTTACCAGGGAGTGGGTTTTATCCCAACCACGCCTTCCGCTCAAACCAATAACCTTAAAAAACCAATTAAAATGTCGGGTGCGATACCAATCGCCACAGACAACGTCGCAGCTGCGACCCCACAAGGCGTTGTTGATCCTTTGACAACCTAGTATGCGTCCTTGAAAGCACTATGGCAGTCTGTTATTGGAGGAAGAGGCAATATGCAAGTGTCCTAGTTGATGATTGGTATTGGGCTAATCAAAGAAAAATATTTGATACAAGTCGATCAACCAAACGACATCGCAGACTCCCATTTAATTTCACGCTGGAAAACAAGCAAAGGTAACTTAACGAACGTTGATTGCGTCTAACAGCAGTAAAATAAACAATCGTATAACAAAGAGTCAAACAAAATGACTCAATAACCGAGAATCGCTTAGCCACTAAATTTGGCAGTTTTGAAGAAGAAAGAAAAAGTATAACTGTGAATATCACTCACGCATGTCTAGTTTTAGAACAGATGCGATATTGTAGTTAAGCAACGTACTGAACATACCGGAGCTGGTGTCATGCAGAGATATCACAATTTCCGAGAACGAATATTTACAGGCCCAAAACGATTTCAATAGAACTAAGTTTATTTTACGCAACTGTTCCAAAATGGGGAGCTACAATAAATGACAACGACGGTACTTCTTCCTGGTTATCGACTCATCTGTTTCTGATAATGTTACAAATAAAGCACAGATACACAACACCACTGGCACTGTGCATGCCTCTGTTATAGTTATTAACATCTCGAAGCTATTCACACTAGTTTATCAAATGTGGAAGTATCCTTGTAGTATGAACTTGACATCAAGGAAAATCATCATTGTCACACCACAATCATAGACAAATGATGTTCAGGTAATACAATGCCGATCAATGCGATCATTCGACTGAATCTGGTCGGATTAACGTTATACACGGGGTCACTCATGGTTCACCCATGGATATCGTTTTCTTCTTAATCTACATTAGTGATGTAGACAGTGCAGATGACAATATGGATCGAGGTGATACTAGCACTAAATTGTACTCCAGAGAAGAAACTAGATGTATAGTTTAATGGCAGAGCTTGCATGACGCTGTAGGTAAATGACTGGCAAACGCTATTTATCCTCGCAAAATGTCTCAGCACGGTACATATATCAATTGGTAAATTTGTGTCGACAGCGCAACCAAATCAATGTTCCTTGTGATCTAGACTAGTACCCATCGCTGCAGAGCAGTTCGTGACATAAATCATCTATTTCACGTGTCGAGGCAGGCATAGGTCAGTAAATTAAGTCTATTCTAGTAGTCGAGGGTCTTGGTTACACATGATCTGCCATTCCCAATCTCTACTTGCGGAGTTATTACAGCAGGGATCAGGTGTCTATCATGAAGCGAGGCAATGAGATTTGACTGACGGGAAGGAGCATGCTACCCCACCTGTACTAGATTCACCTTGGTCACACAACATGTTTTATCATGGTACTTCACGACATGAGCGTTGATTTATGAGGACGAATGTCATTTGAGCGGGACATTTACAGAGTTTATCCAATTGCAATTAAGTGGTAGAACAGGCAACGTGCCGGGAACTACAAATGCCTTATCATACTGCGGTTAATGTAAAGATATGATTGAAACCAATCCTCTTTTTCTGCCCAGTGGAGGGCCCTTATAACATTTTCCGTCCCACCCCAACCCCTCTCCCCACCCTAACAATCATGCAAATATGACTCGTAGAAAAGTCCGTTAACTACAGAAAAGAATAGATTAGGGATATGCTAGTTATGTCAGAGCTATCATATTTTAAAAATCAATTGATAACGATTGGTTGTTTGAAAAGGGTAGGTAAAATGGTTATAATCGAAGTTGTACATCTTATCAGATGCCTGTCTATGGTTAGATAATGTCAGCTGTGGTTGTAATATCTACGAAGTGAAGCGGAACGACGCAATACAGTCTTGTAAGCTGCCCCCTTGCTACACACATTCCGCATCTCATAAGTGCCACCCCATTGTTTTCTTGTTAATGAGAACATACGGATGATGATAATGAGGTTTTCGTCCTTTTTTAATTAGATAGCACGGCTAGCTTGGTTTATGGTTGCTTTTTTAAATAGATGCACATATGTAAGTGTGGTTGCAACTAAAATACCAACCGATTACTGCGCAATAATAGGTTTTGTAATATATTTTGTGCTTTTAGTCTATTCGTCACATTTACACCCTGGGTATATGTAACAAAATTAAGGGAAATAGTGTCGGTACGAGCTGCTATGCTCTTAAGAGTGGGAATAAACTTTGCTCAATGATACATTCATTCGATCGCAGCCAAATATATTGTCAGAGAAAGGTGTCTTTGTATGGATTTTGAAATTTATAACACATATGGCATTTGCACTCCTTTGCCAGAAACTGTCATTTAAGTACTTCCATTACCTAGCAAAAGGGTGCCAACGAACGGGTCATTTATTTTCCTGGGACAGCAATTTCGCAATACAGTCGCAAACTTTAGTTTTCTTTCCATACGCTGCCTCGGCTTCTTTCGCTGTGCGAAGTCAAGTGACATGGGAAGTCAACCATGCATATGGATTTCTCTCGGACACTAATGATCCCCATTGAGCAATAGATAGATCGATGTACTTTCTGCTCGTATATTTTATGCACCAGCGGCCTGTGATGTTATGACACCATTAATATCCGGATATAACAATCGGGAGCAAGTGCCTGTCCTTATTGAATCGCCTTGGCATGTGCAATAACGGTGCCCTGTCCTGCGCTGCATCCAACATCGTCACATATGGTATCTCAGTCCCACACATTGGTACAGCATTCACAGCATTTGATGCTTACTAACACTGAGCTTAATCTCCAGCGGCATAACAGGATGGAGGTAGAATAATCGCTTATGGATGCTTAAGTGCAGGATGCCTTATGGAATTGATATGAGTTGGATCGCGTGTATCGGCAGTGGTGTAAATTGACAATATTATGGAACACTTGGGGTAATATGACAAGGCTTAAAAGCTGTTTACTAACCACGATGGATAGGGCCAGGAAGGTTTTTTTTTGCAATGCCATAAAAAGGGATTCAATCCGGAAACTGGATTCGTCAGCATCTGCAAAATAGCATTATTAAGTAAACTCGCTGAGTTCAGATTGCAAGTAGGGGTGCAATAAATATGAGCCCGTATGTTATGTACCCTTATAAGATATTGCTCGTTCAATGTAATTGTGTGCGTCAAGTGGTTTGTTTCAACCTCTCTTTATATATGTTTGGGCTACTTTGTCTCTTTTACCATTACTGTCTCATGTCGTTCCGCAATGACCATATAAAGGAATACAAGACAATATGGTTCTTACAGCTATGTGACCCTTTTTAATCAACATTTGTTCACATAGGACAGAACGGATTATTGTATATGGGAGCAATATTTTACATTTCACGTTAGGCGATTGATTGTGAGTTACAAATCGCCGCTTACAGGGATATACAAGGTTTTCATAACGCTGCTAAATGAAATATAGTTATATATCCTAACATAATATATTCAACATTTAGCTTAATCTGGTAAGCGACCCATGTGACAACATTTTTCATTGATGTTGCTATGGTAGCATGTTTTTCTAAAGTTAGGTAATACCTAATAAGTTTATGATGAGGCCAATTATTCATCTTGAATTTACATATTGGTTTCATTCCATGCCACATAGCACACTGTGCGATACATAACCACTATGCCATGACAACGTAAGCAAACAGCAAGGACCCTGATCCTAGACACATATATAGTGGGAGAGCGTTTTCGGGCTACCATTGATCAGCATTGTGCGGTGCAAATAACGGATCTGAATTTGAGGGAACCCACATACAAACTGCGGCGAATTACCATCTGATAAGTAACATTATCTTTGCAGCTTTTTAACCCGCTTGCACTAATCTCTAGCACTTTCAACAATACAAGAGCTCACATGGTTAACCCATTCATGTGCCTGTTCTTGATATATGGCCATTATACCGGTCAATTCCATGTCAATTGGCCATCATTTTCGGGGCAGCTGTTTGCTAGTCCACACCAGAAAGTCAATAACAAGTATCCGGTGTATAACGTAATATTGTGTTTGCCATGGCAAGGTGGCAATGGTAGACAACGTGGCTACAAACATCCCGGTCTATTTGTTTTTTGTCGCTGTACAAAATGTCAAGTATTGCAACACAGGTGATTAGCGATGCTTTCACCAGCGATATGCTATCACCATCGTTTTAGTTGAGGATGATTGCAATGTATAAACTGCTGCCATCCGGATGCCAGCGCTTACCAATGAAAAACAAATCCCATTGCTATCGACCTCGGTGCAAATTCCTGCCATTATCAACATTGTATTATATAATTTACCAACTATTCTGTTTTTGTGGTTACTCAGCATACTTAGTGCGAACGCAGCACATTTTTCCGCGATGTTTTAACTAATTTATCCTACACATGAATTATTTCTTTGGGACATACATTTGAATGTCAATACAATTAATTAAACTCTGGTGCACTGCGATGGAATGATAAAGTGTGTGAGTATATGTCTGCGTATGTGTGGGTGCTGTCATTCAATCTTGTTATCGTCCCTATTGCATACAAAGAGTTGACCATTGCAGAAATATTACGCACGCCGTAGCAATGTGCGATATAAACCTAATTGGCAATCGTCTTGCTGTTTAAGGCGAAGTTAGTTGTCGTGCTGCAGTCGATGCCTGCAATATTGGCTCAAATGCCTGTTTTATAATTGTAGCTATCGACATGCGCTGGACGTTTTTGCGAACACATCTACAGCAATTTACAACTGTGCGTTTTTATAATTGAATTTCAGCCAAGTTTATTACGGCATGAGTACAATTGTAGGATATTATTAGTGATCACAATGGTTACTGCCAATGCTTATTAATGAAGCGTGTTTCAGACGTCCATGCAGTGCTTAATTTGGTCATGAATCCGAATGAATCAAACGTATAAACATCAATTAATTAAACAAAAAAACAGTTGTAAGAACTATTTTGTAAGGTATTTTGAATTTTCTCTAACGCACCGTTAGTTATCACAAACATTATCGAACTGCATTTCGCTTTGATCTCTCCGCTATTTCCGCGGTGGGAAATGAGTATCGACAAATCATGTAGGCCCTTTGGCATTACGTGCCACATCTTAACGCATGATTATATTTCACTTATCTATTTGTAATTTGAAAGTTGTTTCTAATTAAGTAAGAATGTAGGGAATTTACTTAACGCGATTGGACGATTTATCTAAGATCCCCTATAAAAAAACTGCATTTACATCACTACTGCAGTAACTGTTGTGATATAGACGCACTGCATCAACACATTGCAACATGACGATATGAGATGAGGTGCAAGTACAATCTTCCCTAACCAAGATAGCACAGTGCTGATCTGATTGTGACAAATATATTAATGTTGATATTACGTTTTGCCGCGCAAAGTTACACTGCCAGTGATATTAGGTTAAATGATCAATGATGCTCATCCTTTTACCAAGTCTCTTCCTAAACAACATTAGATTGTAGAAATAAGGTGGTCAACAATCAAGACTAGAACCGATTGACAGTTGATAAGCTACTGCACTAACATGCTTCCATAATTAATATATCACATATGCGAAATGTTTGTTAAGTTATAAGCCATTACTGAATCGCTGTCACTAATTCTAGAATTAATTTATAGGCTATATTCCGTTACTCTGTTGTTGTGTAAGCATTGTGAATTGCATTATGACTGCAATACTAAACCAACAGTTATTGTAAAAAGGATTGCAATACTGTTGATGTATTGAACGTAAATTCGCACAAAATAGGACTGATATGATTGATGGCCAGCAAGTTTCCCTCGTGCATTTTTACCTACGTCAGCACATGCAAATGCAGACTTTTGTTGCTACAATTATAATTCTAATTTGGCTATACTAGCTCTGTACAAACTGCACTGCAACAAATTTGTGTTTTCCTATTTTACTGTTGAATTAACGATGTTCAGCGTTTTGCGGTGATATAAACTATAATCATTTAGACATTAAAGTCCTATTTATCCCCCCAAAAAGCTGGAATAACTGGTGGTGAAACGATGCAACGTCTAGGTGCCCTGTGTTTTACATCTCACATCAATGATGGTTATGGGTGCACGGACAAAAATAAGAAAATAGGGCAGGCATGTCAAACATGATGTTTAACCCTTTGTAATACGATAGTTAATTTTACTAGTGTTGATTTTAATCAGCGTTCGTTAAGTTTCCTGTCCCTTTACGGTAGTCCAATAGGATTTCGTTTGGCTAATCGACTTGTAATGGATCTTTTTCTTAAATTAGCTCAATACCAGGACTAGCATTCTTTGGCTGTTTTCCAAATCATCAACACGGACACTTGTCTCTTGCCAGTTCCTCCAATAAGAGCCTGTTATTAAGCTGTTATTAAGCTGGTTTAATGAATGTCTATCACGACAGTGAATCAAACTTGTATAGTGTGTCTCTTACAATGCAGGCCCATTTATTAACACAGAGGTTTTGGACAATTGAATATCAATATAACTTCACAACGCGTGATGAATGATTACATGCGCATAATTAGTGCAACAATTGACATTTGGTGAATACAATACCTAACACATGGATATATCAAAATGTAATAGATGCAATTATGAGATACTCATGCTGTGCCGCATAAATCACTGATTTTTGAGTTGTACTTAAATACTTATGAAATTAGTTAATTCAAAGTTTGTACTTCCCGGCTACTGTGAAATTATGTTTGATCAGAACTTTAGGACATCAGCCTCATTGATACCACTTTTATCCACCGTCTGTTTATTTGCTGTACAGGGTCACAATTGAAGATCTGTTTGTCTGCAACAGGTGGTAGAGGTTAACCGGTGTATTCTGCTTTTGCATTGTCGATGAAATACATCAGCAATTTAATTATAATTTATAATGAATTAATATAAGTATGCGCTCATCATTATGTACCAAGTGCTGACCAATGTTTACGTGAAGAGGCACTACAAATTCATATAGGCAACACCGCCAGCGATCATTGTGCACTGGTACACCGTGGGCTGGTACTACCTTATAAAATGCCACAAAGTCCATAAGGGACCACTTTACACACAATAGGTCGCAATTTTCATATTAAAACCCGATAATAAACACCTCCTTCAAAGTTTGGCGTTATGCATTGTATATTAGGAATCATCTCAGTTGTCTCAACGTATAGCATATTCCGCACACGTTTTTATTTATCTTTTTCGCTATCGTTGTTCTCATTTGTGCCGATTCGCTATTGCAAGTTCAAGCTAGCATACGACATATGACCCTGGCCCTGCCGTCTTTTATCGCTTGCATCTTAATTACTTTCACTGTTCCCATAGTTCCTTTGCATACTTGTGTATTAGATCACTAGGTCCGGCTTCATAGCAGCTTCGTTTAAAGCCACTCAGAACGCTACTTGTTTTGTGTAATACATTTTGTTTTTTAAATCCGGTTTCTAGTAACAACAACAAAATCAGCGGTTTTGCAGCCAAGATGCCGAGAGAAACTACAAGCAAGTCAAACCAAATAGGCGGATTATAAAGTTCACCTACCTCAAATAAACATATTTTACAAGACATTTGAGGCAAACATAGCGAGTATTTTAATATCAGCACCATATTGGAACATTGCGGGGTTTCGACCACAGGGCAGTGCTGTATTTTCATAATGGTATTATAATAGAAGACGTTGACGGTGGAAGAAAGTAGTGTATGGCGTAGAGTAATTGTCACGATGGCCTATGACCCATAATCATTATCTGAGTGATGGCTCCTTTTATGAGCAATTGTACATATTGCTGGGGACTATGTTCACATGAAGGTAAATGCATTTAATTGTACCCGGGAAGGATTAATTTTATGCACTCTAATGATTGGTTATATTCACATTCCTGTGGATATAGTACCTTACTGTCGTTTCATGTATTTAGTTGCCTTATAAATATTCAAATAGCATATTCGTATTGATTTAAAGGCCTTTATTGCTTGTAATAGCAAGGACGTCTACTCCGCGTAGCCCTATTCTTACTCGATATTGGAAGGCTGATTAAATTCTAGGTGACATAAGTGTCCATTTGACCACGAACGCACCGAATTTTCTAGACCCTTATCCACATTTGGCTGAGCAAAACAGTTAAGAGAGGATGAATGTGTGTTAATGAGGGAAGCTCTCCGGGAAGTACACCCAATTTGCTAATTAGCAATACCCATCGTTATCCACGTGGGGCAAACTCAGGAAACATTGCCATTGAATTGGATGTTAGATTTATCATTCAATCAATAGTTGAGCTGGAATTTTTACCAACTTCCGATATTTATTATGCAATTTTGAGAAGAGACATTGAACGAATGAATTAGACATTAAACATTGATTTTTCTCCAGACCACAAGAGTTACCATAAAATACCCTAATTGCATACGTACGCACTCTATAGCATAGCAAATGGCAGTCAAAAATTGATACGTATTAATATTTATTTTCTCCGTGTGAATAGCAACTTTCAGTCAGTGCTCCGTTTATGCACTACCGAAGTAAATTAAACTATTTAGGATTAACTTGATGCATATACAAACAATACCAACTTTGATTACTGCAAGCATTCTAGAAATAACACATTGGAGTTATTACACTTTTTAATGATAATATATATATATAAATATGTATATATATATTGTATATATAATATATTGCATATGCATATGAATATATTTATATATATATATATAAATATATATATATACATATATATAAATATTTATGTATATAATTGTACATAATTGTATATATAAGATATTGAATATGCATATAAATATATTTATATATATATATGTATTCATAAATATATGCATATTTATATACATATGTATATATATAAATATAAATATATATATATATATATACATATATATATATATATATTTATATCTATGTATATAATTGTATATATAATATATTGCATATGCATATAAAATATATTTATATATATATATATATATATATATATATATATATATATATATATATATATATATATATATATATATATATATATATATATATATATATATACATATTTATAAATGTTCTTGAAAATTGAAGGGGTCCTTACTTTTCTTTAACAGATTGAGCCATTTACTTGTCGCTGTCGGCACCATTACGAACAGCTGCATTCTGTTATTATGTGATATGAAGCAATATTGCTGGTCCGTTCCCGATTTCTGTTTTTAATGAGAATATTGAGGTTGCAATCTAACGCAATCATATGTTAATCTTCTTTTGCCTTATGCGTATTTATACTCCTTTGATGATATGAGTTGTTTTCAATAGGCTACATATTGATTAGTGCAATTTGCCTGCAAACATGAGCTTCTTCGTGCACGTTCTGCAAACAATGCCTTATCATATTATTTGGCTTGTTGGTCTACAATTTGGCAAATTATGTTTAAAATCTAAATGGTTACTGAAAAAAAACCAACTTACAAATTGTCCATATCGTTTTGCAGGTTATTTTAGGGATGCACATCGTTGTTGTTTAGATTGCTGTTTGCAGGTGATCGGTACAAATATTGTTCTACTTAACCACGCCTTTCTCAATTGTTTTGCCCGCACTTGCCCAAAAGAACTTAGCAACAAAGTCTATCTCAAAACAGATCAGAATAAAAAAAATAATCTAACAGCAAGACATTACACATTCTTGACTTTGTGTGGAGAACAACATATGGCTGCAAAACGCTTTAATATTTTGTTTCTCTCCCAAATCCCTTTCTCTCAGTTTCGTTAGTATTGCGGAGACCAACTGCAATCGAATGCATTTTGTTTCCCCGAGTATTAAATGTTCTACCAGTCTTACTTTACCATCAAATGTTACAGCCTAGACATACCTGTGTCTTCACCTGGATCATTAGGCTCTAGTTTGCTTATATTGTTGGTTTTCTTTGGCAGGATTCAACTGCAAGACAATTCGCATTATACGTCTGTCGTGCACCAATACTTTTCTTGATCTACCTGTCTTTATTGCTTCAGTGAATATTGATTGCTTCAGTATAAACAGCATGATAACTTGTGGTTGCTATAGCGTTAGAAAAATAATATGACCTTGACAAATTCAGCTCCTAATTCAGATAGCATATAGCTGCTCCTCTTCAGCTAAACCATAGTCAGGAAGATCCAAATGCAAATACAACGACTAATATAACTTGTACTATATCTACCAGAACATAGATTGTGTGTGTGCATTGATTTACGTTTCAACCAATTTAAAACACAGAGACTGGCTTTTGTTGGTTTACTAGCAAACAGGGATGCACAAAAGGCAAATAAAGCCAACCAATGGTCCAAATAAATTATCATGCCGTGTCACTTAAAACAGGAGCTTTGACGTTCTTCTGATGACGAAAATAATAGTCAAAATTCCTGTCCCCATGTGTTTATATTAATTGATATTGCTTTGACAGTGTGTTATGCGTAAGTATGCTAACGGTCTAATTATGTTCGTATTTGAGGTTTTCACGAAAGTCAATCACACGCAACGACGCTGAATAATACGAGAATCAACTAACAAACCCACCCGAGTGCTTCTCACTTGCGTCATTCGTTGTTTGTGAATATAGCAAGCATTAAAGAAAAGAGGTCTTATTTCGCAATGATAATGAATAAGAAAGCTTTGAGTGTGTGGGCAGCACCTTAAGATTATCATCAGCCTCTTGTTGCTTACCCTTTTCACCGCACAAAGCTGGGATACACCTTGAACGCCATACAATTGAGCCCCCACCCCAACTTTGTTTGAGGCTCCACTGTTACATCAAGATTTACGTGTGTCCTTCGCGATTGCATAATAGCCATTATCTTCTATACCTAACATGAAGAACCCGTATTGGAGAGAAACACGTAGCCTCACTGTCTATATAAGCTTTATCTAAGCAGCTTGGAAAGTTTGAGTTATTCTCTAATGTAAATGTTTGGAGACACACATTCATAAACACCCGCTAGTGAGATAGCGTAGGGTAATTACTGCTGTCAGTCTATTAAGAGAGATCCCTATCCATTGAAGTTTACTGTCAGCTATGTTGCCCATCTACTTATTTCACGCAAAGGGTGATATCTATTGCGTGGTTATGTGTGAAGACCGGGGTATTTGCATTACGGTGGTTTGTTAACAAGACAAAGGCATATTTAGAATGACTATCTAATAAGCGAGGCATATGTTCCTTATTTGTCGATGTTGCAGTTTGGAACTATACGTTGCCTCCCCACTGCCTGCGACATTAACCACTATCGAGTAATTAGAGCCGACCTAACTTGCACATTGAACTAATTCACGATCATTTATTCTAATGTCAAAACATTAAGCTTATGTATACAGTCTTGACTGAAGAACTGAACAGGGTTTGTATTGTAAACTCCGATTATATTGTTCGACAGTTGAAATATGGTAGATATGCTTTTGAGGTTGCCATTAACTTAGAAGCGTCTATTTCTGATCATATTTGAGTTTTGATGAGAGTCGTTCAACATCAACGTACTCCAGTTATTATTTGATACACTTACTGTTATATATATTGGCAGCATGAATGTCAAGTAATCGATTCTAGAAAAAGGCCCCACATGTATCATTACAAAATGTAACTGCACCTTTTACTTTTGCTAAAATTGCAAAAAATATGGCAAAAATATAAGTTAGACAGAGCTTTTATCATACGTGGGTTTATATTCCGTTAAAGACGATAGAATATATATATATATATATATATATATATATATATATATATATATATATATATATATATCTATATATCTATATATATATATATATATATATATATATATATATATATATATATATATCTATATATATTATATATATATATTACATATATATATATATACATATATATATATATAAACATATATATATATATATATATATATATATATATATATTTAAGCGCCCTTTTGTATGTGACAAAATGTAATGTTTTTTCTTTTGCTAAAATTGAATATATATATAAATATATATATACATATATATCGATATATATATATATTAATTATATATATATATATATATATATATATATATACATGTGTATATATATATATATATATACATACATATATATATATATAAATATATATATATCTATATGTATATATATATATATATATACACGCATATACATATATACATATATATATAAATATATATATAGATTATATATTTATATATATATATTGTATATTTATGTATATATATATATATATATATATATATATATATATTATATATATATATATATATATGTTTATATATATATATATACATATTGTATTTTAGCAAACGAAAAACATTACATTTTGTCGCATACAAAAGGGCGCTTCCGCCCCTTTGACAAGCTTGGCATATGCATACATGTCCAACCACATGTCCGAGACAGCGAACAGTTTTTCTCACGCGATTCAATGACAACACAAAACCAGTCACAATTATTTTCTACACACTCCTGATGTGTGACAAATGTCAACCATACCAGGTAAATGCATCAGACATTATTTGCTGGAATTTACTCAACGTTCAAGTTTACTAGTAGGATGTTGAAATACCAATGGCTAAGAGATGTATCGACTTGATGCGAATCATCCTTTATCATCGCGTATCCATCGATAAAGTTATGGTCAATTTATCATATCCCTTAAATCATAAGGAATGGAACTCATCAAACGCCATGCAATGGGGACGGTCACTACGTATGTGATTTCTAACTACAATGGGAAGTCTGCTCTCATTTGCTGTGTGATGTATTGTTTATCTAGATATGTCATTTGTTTATTTGCTTTGCTACGTAAACTTTCATTATTATATGCCGTGTCGATTCATTCAATTGTAAAAGATAGAATCGTCTGAAAATAACGAAGTTGCATTCTATGTAACCTAATAGTATCCGGATGCAGAGCTTGTAGAGTGAGGATGTTTATGTACTTGATATAAGGTTCGGGAAGGTAGCCGAGAGGTGTTTAGGTGGGTTGTAAATATAATTTTCTCACGACACAGAGGCAACCCACGGAAACAAATATTTGATCAAAGTGCTTAAAGCCGCACTAAGAGGGCCCACTCTAATTTGCTTGCGCTGGCGCTATTATAAAATCAACAAAAACACATCGAACTGTTGCTTATGGTCGTGGCGGCCGCGCCGACAGTCTTCCACATTGTTTTACGAGAGACGTTATGACAAACAGCAGTGGCGTCTTGTCATATTTGTCGGGATTGAGACCTCTTAGCATAGCTATAAGCACTTTGATTAGATGGCCAAGGATATGCTCTAGGGGTCGTGGACAACAGCATATACAACTACAGCATCAGTCGAGAAGTCATGCTTTACGTCAATTCTCTTAAGTGTTGCTATTGGTGAGATGTCTATTGTTGCGTTATCGCGGACAACAATACATATATGTTTAGCAATTAATACAGAGGTGCACTTTGTTGGTGAATTACGTTCACTAATTTTCCTGTCGTTGATTTCGTTCACATTGCGCTAAACTCTCGAGAGCGAATGATTCAATCAGAGAAATGAAATCGCGTGCGGGAGGTACACTTGATGACATGCCAAAGAACCGGAGGGATTGAAACCAATCTTCTACGGTGGTTGATCGTGTCAAAACATAATTCAAAGACCTCATAATTCAGCCCTCCTATTCAACATATGTTGCCAAAACTAGCACTGACAGCAGTCCATTTGTATCTGTGGATGATTGAGCTCAAAGGTTATCATCTCTGGCAATATTGTAAAATAGATATTGAAGCAAAATGATTGCAGCTATCAGTCTATTGTTGTTGTGCCTGAATTTGTGCAATCTGATTTCGAATACGTAACTGAATTGCTCTTCTGGGGTTAACTGAAAAGGCAAATCATATCACTAAGTTATGGATATTATTGACTCAATTGGTGGCCAGTCAATTTGAGTGGCTGCTATATCGTTAAGAAAATGCAATTTTTATTTATAGTATTGGCCTTCCAAATCAATCGTCAATTGCAAAATTATTTCATATAGAGACTCTCTTTACTAATCTGCTGATCCATCACAGAACCGTAAAACTCTGAGTGGCCAATGCCGCCAAATTGACGCTATGCGTTACTGAGGATGACAATTGCATAAAGGGGAAATTATATTGAAGCAGATAGAGATAGATATATATATATATATATATATATATATATATATATATATATATATATATATATATATATATATATATATATATATATATATATATATATATATATATATATATATATATATATATATATATATATTATTATATATATGTATTTATATATATATATGTAAGTGCCTTGTCATCAATGTCTCAGTACAAACAAAGAGATTGTATATGCTCCCTTGAAGGGTGCTCCGTCTTCATGAGATGGATTTCATGGTATTATTACGGAAATGATAGGAAGCAAGACATGTTACATGAATAAATTAACCACGCTTATTTGGCATGAACGCTTATTTTTTATATATATATATATATATATATATATATATATATATATATATATATATATATATATATATATATATATATATATATATATATACGTGTATATATATATAAATATACATAATAAGTGATTGAGGGCAAGGCAAGCAGCGGTCTAGCATTCGAACTAAGCACTTCTCTCCAATTTATGCCTTTCACAATGGCGGATTT
>CM067343.1:53563177-53590677 GCA_034190875.2 Urechis unicinctus
TAGTGATAACACTCATGATCATTGTCTTCATCCTTTTCATTGACATCATCAGGAAAAACGGCAACGTCAAATGCACCATCATAACCGCCATTAACAGGATATTTGCAGTCATCTTCAAAATAATCATTACCGTCCATTAAGCCGGTGTTAATGATTGAACGTGATACCATGATAGACACATTGATAACACCAACAGATGATGACCCGACTATTTCCCAGCACATGATTTTACGTGAAGATGCGCATGCCACATGGTTTAGCTCATGTGTACAATGCTGCATCCAATTTTACTAATAGAGCGGTAGTATATTTCACAGAACCGACACCTTTCTATCCATCACAATCCATCCCCATTACATATTGCCGCATATTACACAGTCTATGAACAAGCGATGTTTTATATGCATTCAGCCCGCATGAAGCATCATACAAGGTCGCTGGGAGCGGCATGTGCCCAATATATTGGTTTGTTCGGTTAGATATACACTCGGAGAGAATGATATTATCAAATGGAACCGGTTAAACGGCGTATAGACGTTTGAGACTCGTTGACAAGTAATTTCGTTTGTTTGATCACTTGATCAAAGAGGATGTCTATTCCACCCACATGCGTTTGCCGGCTTGTTAATGGGTAATGAGCAAATGACGGCTGGTGAGTGACGAATTGACAACAAACCTACCCATCATCAGTACGTCCCATGAGAATTGGGATAGCCCGCCTTAGTCGTTGAGACAAGCACTTATACATTTTTAAATATGTTCTATGCTGGTCTACGAGCTCAACACATCTCACTCCAGAAATTAGGCATAGTTCCATCTAAAATTTTAAAAATGAATTCAGCTAATAAAGTTCAAATTCTTATAAACACTACACCTGGAGTTCAAATCTCACTTCATTATCTCCAGTGCATATCGTGTGCATCTCCACACACAGATCACTAACTACTGGCTTTTGTTTGTATGCCCCACATCCAAATGTATGTCGATGCATGCCGTCATATGGTTTTTGCTTAACTCACACAAATAAGGCATAAATAATCAACAATGAGTTTCATTTGAATATAAGGTAAATATGTTACTTCTCTATACCAGTATCAATAGTACACGAACGCAATCTTCATTTATCAAAAGTACAAAAACTAGTTGTACAATAGTAGAATAGTCGAATTTATTCACTGACAACAACGACAATTTTTTATATTGATTAGAACAAAATACATATATAATAAATCTAATGTTGTAAGCAGGGACAATGTAGCCAGGGGCTGACTTCCCATTCTTCTTCAGTAGGTTTTGCACAAAACACTTTTATGCAATCGATGTTAGGTGACACTGCATTGTATTGAAAGGAGGACCATTGTTGATTTGTTATAATTGCTGAACGGAGCAGGGGGCTGGTAATAAATTTCCAAACGCTACTAGACTGGGGCCACACTGTTCATGGCAAACATTTCATTAAGACGCACATACACACACATAATAGCTACGTAGACACAGGAATATATACATATTGTAGCATATGGGAATAAACAATTTTGGAGAAGTTCAATGTTTTCCAGTACACAGTCCCGTGCATTACCCAGGCCTGGATTAGATAGCAATGTTTTCCGGCTCTTTGTGTCCAAAGACAATTTGTTTCACTTGACAACATTTATTGCCATAAAGAACTCAAGCCCGTTTACAATATTTGCGTGTGGGTTATGTCTATGTCGGAATGGATTTGGAGCTGGCTTCATGTGCCTGATGTATAAGCTCAATCACCATGCATAATAACGCAAGTCGTGTGATCTGCATTTATTTCGGGTCGGTGGATTTGCTTGTCGTCAACTAAGTTCTATAAAGCGCTGGCTGCTGTTATTACCTTCCTCCATTTTGAGCGGTTTCAAATAAAACGTACAACCTCCCCGCTACGATGCCACACAAAAAACACTCAACCCTTTCTGAAATCCAATGGGTTCCATTCCTATCAACATGAGCATGGCTTAATATAGTCTTTGCAAAATGTCTGAACCAATACAGCATATAATTTAGTTTCTCTATCGCTTTTTGAACATTCGACATCGATGCATAATTTAGCACAAATGAGCGAGCTGTGAGGCAAAACATTTAATATCCTCATACCATCAATTTTCTACGCATGATATGCATTACTACGATGGGATGGATATGATTCGCCTAAAGAAATATGATGACAAATACGCAGGACAAATAGTATTTCGTTATTGCACCATCGACAGCAGCGCAATGGTATAATGATATGATAACAGCGTTCTA
Organism: Urechis unicinctus; assembly: GCA_034190875.2. Lineage (NCBI taxonomy): Eukaryota > Metazoa > Annelida > Polychaeta > Xenopneusta > Urechidae > Urechis > Urechis unicinctus. The sequence goes on from CM067343.1 coordinate 53,565,452, forward strand.
GAAGCTCATGAATATGTCGCCATTTTCACAGCCAAACATTGATTCACTGTCACCCTTATTTGCTTCAAAAATATGCAAAGCAAACAATAACCCTTCCTTTCCATCACAATGCTGACGACTTATGGGCCTTATCTATAAAATACGGGATACCTCAATCATCGATTATCTTATTTGATATAATTATGCATATAATGAGTCCAATGCAGTACAATGTCGCACATAACGAAGATGACTTATACACCATTGCAATTCAAAGACACTCATTCATTTCCTTGTCTGTTGTTTTAGTATGACCTCATACATGCGACTTGTAGGACGGGAAGAGTAAGGTGAGTGGGTGAACCAACACTGTGCTTTATTAACGTGTGCGTTTGTCTGTCGTATTGCAATCTTCAGTTTTAACCAAATGAATAATTATTAGAAGGTTCGCCGTGGCTGTATAGTATTGTCTCTAACCAAAGGACTCCTCTGGGGTGATATACCCATATAAACCGACCAGGGTTATATTCCACCGATATCTACAATCACAAGAAGTCATTGATTAATAATTTCGTAAGTGGCACACTATTTTACAAGTACATTATGTCGTTTTATTGTTTCAAACAAAGATATTGGAACATGGTTTAATTGTTGTACTTTTAACAGAACAAAATGAGAGCTGCCATGATGAGGTCACCCACTATGGTTGTTCAGACTTCATAGCTGCAATACAAGAGAAATGTTCTCTCCATCAACAAATGTACAGTTTGAGAAATTGATAGCAATATATCATTTAGTGTGATCGATAATCTCTTGCGTTAAATGTGTATTTCATCAAAACTCATACAACACCTGCAGTTGTTAATAGTTTATTGGCCGATTATCTTCAACTCTTGAAAATGATACACATAAATTTCACTGCTGTCTTCAACGCCATTGCTAGTTCGAATCGCTTATTTGTTAGGGGTAAAGGTTAACTTTGTGATATTCAATGATAATTGCAGGGATGGAAGAGGGCAAAAACAGCAATATGCATAGGTTGGAACAAAGTAAGTTGCCACAATCCTTCGAGGGGCGTTTTGCAACAGAGTGAAGCTGTTGACGACTAAAGCTGAGACACTTTGAGGTTATTAACGTATGATTTATATCTAACCACAGCCCAAACAAATGACTGCACCTGAACCTGAAAATAATCGTTTATTTACCTGGACAGTAAAACTTTGCAAGCACGTAAAAACACTAAGCAATGCTAACAATCCCTAATACATTTGGTGAAAGCAAAACAAACCCCTATGGTTGTGTTTTACTCTGTGATCAATTTCAAAGAGTGAGAGTATGTTTGCACACAGTGTTGCATAAGTCACGCCACTGTGCAATTGCATTTAATCGGTTTTATTATGCTAGGACTGCTTAACCGTAGTTCATTTTACACGTACATCAACGCTAGCTTATGACACTTAAATCTTCGCATACTTAGAACATAATGTGTGACACGGAAACGCAAAATCATTTAAACCCTTCCTATTTCTGCGTCTGACTTAATATGTATCGTGTTATGTTTTAAGTGGAACGCCGTCGCCAAATCCATTATTCCTTATCCTTAATCCGTTGTGCGTGACCGATCTACACTTTGACAATGGGATGAACTTTGTTTATATGGCCTCGCATTGTTTAGGCATGCCAAAAGCTTGCAAAGCAAAGGCCGAATTGGGTTCACTTAATTGGTCGTTAATGAATGCTACACACTATTAATTATTGTGCAAATACGATGGGTATGAATCTATTCACGCCCAAAATGACAAATGCGTCATTCAATTCGAGTTTACATTAACAAATGCCAAAGCGTTATTTATACCAAATGCCAGTTTCTGATAATAAGGCAGCAGATAGTAGCAAGCATGGACCATTACTACCCGGTTAAGTGACAGACATCCGAAAAGTTGAAAACAGTACTGGAGTATTCAACACGTAAGGGGGGGAACGTTTTGTTCTACTTGTGAGTGGTGGCATGTCCCACGCAGTTAATTATTCGGATATTTGGTTGCTCTCTCATGCAAAGATCTCAGTTGCACATGATTGTGGCAGGGGTGTTGGGTCTTTTTTGTATAAAATAGAAAAAAACTGACAACATCCTGGCCAGAAATGGTATTGATGGCTCTGTCGATGCATCATAGACTGTTGTGTTTTCGCATTAGACACGGATAAATTGTCGTACAAGGTGGGTGCAAATAAGTAACAGTTATGGCAATCAGATGAATTATGTGCATCAATATGCATTGCAAAACTCTAGAACAAGTCAGTGGCTTAAGACGCAATATTTGTCATTTAACAAAAGTAATACCAGATGCATATTAACCGGGAACAGACGTACAACAAGCTATGCAAATAAGCTCCAGTGTAGCTATTTTGATTGATGAAATGCATAAATCGAAAATAGATCTGCATACAAATAATTTATGTCAGACCATTGATTTCATTTCTTTGCATCAAATCACAATACAGTACTGTGGCATGCACACGTTGTTTATATCAGACGACAAACTATATATTGACCATACCTGCAGCATATGTCTCCTATGTCAACCAATAAGATACCGGAAGAGATATGAGCATCGGTCTCTTCTCGGCGGGTTAGCATTCTTCACTCTGAAACAACATATAGTGTGAAGCACACTGCCACTGGTGTTGATGCATATTCCTCGGTTGTATGGACAAAACAAACATCGATAATTGAAATTACTGTTTTATTAATCAACTGCTGATCCTGCATCGTCATTGGTAAATGCGATTACACAGTGTGCAAAGAGCAGTTGAAACCCTCTATTACCTGGAACAACTTTTTTGAACACACTTTAGATAAGTACTTTAAAAACTGCAAATATATTTGGTGTTTTCTTCTTATTGAGATCATGCGAGCTGACACAGTCCCGAAATGCATTGTATCAGCATCCCAGTATTCCACAATACTGGGCAATTTACATAGGCACTGTCATTAATGTAGGCTTAGGGTACAATAGACGATCTCTTTGGTTATGCGCAAGTACGTGATCAAATACATAAAACATGCTTATTAAGCTATTGTGATATATTCGCGAAAGGACATCAGTCTCTCCGATAGCATGGGAAAATCAATCAATCACTTTTCTGACTTGCCATATTGATTGCCCGCGTTGAGATGATTTCTGCTTAAGAATCACTTACCAGCTTTTATGGTCTGCTAGTTGATCATTGAATCAAGCTGCATTCAAGATGTTATTAAAAAGCGCGCAGCCACACTTGCCGATGATTATAATGATGACGTCGATAATGATAACTATCGATATGCAATAATTACCATTGCCGCTATTATTATTCGACTTTGCGATACATAGGTACCTCAGTTAGAGTTTATCCTCAAACCTCAGTATTATTGCTAAGATGATATCACTCACACAAAATACTTTGGGCCTAGTTGCAGGTATGTATAATGTATGCTAAATTTAATGTATTTGATTATGTGAATGCAACTAACATATTAGCCCGACTAAATGTAATAAGGCATAGATTGAGGTATAACACTAATGAGGCTATACTGCTTCGGGATCCAATCCAATATTAGGTCCTTTTCGTTTTCACACTTTCTACAAGCACTAAAGCATCCCATCAAAACAGAACTGAGCAATACGGATATCGGTGATGAATGCATGTACTGGTTTCGTTAAGCATGATGTAGCACAACGTGAGACTATAATTTCAACAATCTGCCGTTAAATTGTCGGGATATACGAATCGCTGCAAACGCATATCAAAGTATGTAGTTATTTCCTGCATTAATTATAAAACCATAAGGGGAATAAGTTAAGTAAACATTGAGCCTGTGTTACTCTAGTCAGCTGCCTCTCACTTGTTCACACTTATTGTTAAGACGAACCAATAATTTCTACTGTGAAGGTCGTGTTCTGAAGAGTCCTAGCGGGCTTCAGCTGAGGGCTCATAAATTGGGTCTCTTCATTTGCCATATTAGCAGCTAAATCAATCCGTAATTGAATTGGACTTCGAGTCTGGGCAGCTCAAATTCGAGTATTACGAAAACTCAAATCCGATATATATATTGGCTCAAATGATTACTTCTCTAATTTGGTAGCAATAACAATGGACGTAATCGAGTAACATCCGCATCTCCCTTCTATTCTCGGGACAAGGTTATTAACTGTATACACTGCCATACCTAACCAAGTTAGCAGAACAATCCATCATGTGAAACGTCCGGGGCAGTAGGGACAATGGTAGCACACATATCGGAGGTGAAGCTTTATTCATCTGTGGTTTATCAGCGATCATCACCAGACGGCACGTGGCAGTTAATTACAACGGGGTTATATCATGCAGCCGTCATTCCATGTTACGTCTGATGCTGCAACAAGCCCTTTCACATTTTTGTACAATGCATCTTTTTGTTGTTATTCATGCAGGAAAAGTATGGCTTCGAAGGAATATGGCTTCGAACATATAACTTCATGTGTACGAGCCTTATCTCTACATTTTCGAAAAAATCCTAGGGTGTGGTAAGGGTATCAAATGTAAGCAAATCGGTGGTTTTTTTGTGACTCAGATTTTGCACAAAATCATAATAAGTACTTTAATGAAATGAATGAAGATTTATACACGCTTAACAGAACGGTATATATGTCTCATGGGTAGGATATGGTGACGGTATGATAATGCTTTCCAAAGGATAATGCATGATGATATTATTATTTACGTTTTCGTTAATTTTATGCTACCAAATATTTTACACTTCAGAAGCATATGTCCATCCTAACTTGCAGACTTAACACGAAAATGCCAAAATGAATACAACCATTGCGGATCGAAACTGTTAAGCAACATTTCTGGATTTGCAGCAGCAGCTTAAAACACAACAAACTGTAAAGAAAATGCCAGCATAATGTCATGACTTCACATGAATGGCTCTAGATTATTGTATTTGAAGTATACATCTCTGACATAGAGCATAGTTTACTTCAAACGGCGTCGACTGGAAATGTTTTTATATAACGGCTTCATGTTTAGCTACGTTCCGTGGCAAAGTAGTCTGTCATGGCATTTCGAGCTTTTACAAAATGTATTAATTTTGTTGCGGACTTAATAACTAATTATGCATGTTGATTAACTGTAAATAGGTTATTCTTCAAATTGAATGAAACATATGCTTAAAGCATGGTTACCATCATAAGCGATATGGTAATATCCTTTAATAACATATTACATTACGTTCGTTAGTACTTTACGTCCCACCCAATATTGCACGTGGCCCAGAAAAATTAAATAAAAACTTTATATAACAAGATTGCTCTCGCATCCAATGCATCGAACTGCTATTGACAATCTGCATTCACCATTACTATTCAAATATTTCAAAGTTACGGAATTGTAAGCAAATAATTCTGTGAAGTAAACGCTCGCTTTTTGTCTTGTCTTAATGACTTTCGACATCGTTAAAAGTATTTAGTTCTAAATTCATATGAGACGAGAGCTATGTGCGTTGAGGAGTTCATTCTTTCGGGATTGGATTTGTTTGCAACGGTTCACGTGTGACCCATTAAAGCATATGCTATCTTTAAGGAATAAAGTAAAATTAAGACCCGCGTTAATCTTTTATTAAGGGCATCAGACACGTGATACATTCATAGGAACGAAATGCGATATTTGTAATACGAAACGATATGTAAACCCAAACTGTATTGGAGGAAACTGATGCTTCCGATCTCAAATACAGGGCCATTTAATAAAACAAAGTAGCAGTACTATAGACGGATATATAGATCCGTGTTATGTTAAAGCTTATTAAGGGGAATGGCTCAATACCAAAGGATAGTAATTTGGAAGTATACTCTCAAGCCACAATATCGGCGGTCCGCCATGCTTAATTGATGAGGCTGGGTTATTGGATTCCAAATCCCGACCTGATGGATCAGGTTGGAATTTGTACCTCTCTTTTCTGCTGTCTAACGACTTTATCAGTCAGTGAGGCTTTTAATATAAACTGATGCACGGCCATTGATTGAATTGCTAGGCTTTTTGCACAACGATATGTCCAAGTGTATAAACAAATGCATTGGCTCGGGAATTTCTTGGCGCAACTGCGAAGTACTGTTATCATCTAGCTTACCAGTAAAACAGTAGCGCCACATGCTGACAGTGATAAATCAAAACAGAATTTTTTAAAGCACTCCTTTGAAACTATATATTTGCAAATGGATCCTCAGCAACATTCACTCCATTAAAAACGCCCCCAATGGACTCCAAACCATGTTTAAGGCAAATCCGTCCATTTCTATTCAGTGGTGCCGAAACACATCATTATGGCTGACACGTAACATGCTAAAGGCAACTCCTTTCTTGCCTCGGACTGACACAAATTACTATCTTTTGAAAGCATCTACTAAGGCTGCGGCTGTCAGGCAGTATGATGCTGAGTTGATCATTAGGTCCTTTTAATTCACCCACTTTATTAATCAGTGCCATTTAGTAACCAAGACAAGCTCATTTTTGTAAGTTCATGTCAATTATCGAGATCAGTAGTTCGGTTCCAGGGCAAAGCGTGTATTTGTAAAGTAACCTAATTTGTGTTCCATCTAGCGCATACGTATGAAATAGTATGTTTGCGACGTTAACGTATTCCGCCTACCCAATGCCTAGACCAAACAGATTATAGTCTGTAAGTTCATTCGAATACGATTACGGCTGCAGTTTGTTACTTAGAAAGAAGAAGAATATTGTTCACATGGAAGCAACTACACTTGAGAACTAGTGTAGACATAGATATAGCAAAATGCCTACGATAAACTTGTTTATAATACCGTCATCATAGCGCGACAAAATATAAAAAAGAATGACATTGACTGCTGTTCAATTAGTACTCACCTTGATTCAATTAGACTGTTATTTTCGGAAGGAGCAAAATTTTCAATTAATCACTCAATTCTGGTCTGCCTGAAATACTCATAAAACCTTCGCCTCACCTTGCTTTTTATTGACGATAAACATTCAAAACAAAAAGGGCAGTTATTTGGAATTATTGGAACAGATGCATTCATTTTGTTAGCTGAGGTATTGTCTTACTTGCTTATTGATAACTGGAAGATATAATCCGCCCAACATCAAGATGATTAGGCATTATTCATACAATACACAGTGGCTTGTACTGGCAGCAGTTCGCTTACTTACTCGAAATACATGTAGTTTGAACCACTTCCAAAAAGGGTTCCCTCAAATCTTGCATGTTGGTTGTTCGGTAATCAGCTCAGGTGAAAATGGCACATGAATAAGCATTGCAAATAAAAGGTTTCTCAGCATGTTACCGAAAGGATATTTAAAGAAGAACACATGTCTGATCGCATTATCGCCTATCCCAACTCATTTGAAAATCAGCCATCATTGTTTGAAGGTATTCAAAGGAGTGTCACCAGTTTAAGAAGATATGCAATCGCGTACTGTTTCAATTCAGAATCAGTAGGAATTGTTATCAATTACGAATTCATGTTGTATCATACACCCTGCTGTGTGAGCAGAAAATCTAAATGATCTAACAAATCTGAATGTGCCTACAAAGAATCTATCGTTGAAATGCCCCTCATCAATAAAAAAAACCCCAAAACACTTCAGTCATCGGGAATCGACTATGGATCGTCAAAACGTTTATATGAGTCCATCGATGTATCGATATACGCATTTTGATATAATCAAAATTGCTATAAAAGCAAAACACCGAACTGTTGATTTTACTAAAATCACAGCAATTTGAAATAATGTTGTCATGAATATATCCACAATTACCTTTCCGTATTCAATAAGCTGCTCAAATAGTTGAATGGGTGCAGTGACTTTTGCAAATATTTCTTAAGTATAAATGTTAGGGGGAGTTGCCAATTATTGTAATAACGTGTAACGGAAATAAATCAGTGTAATTCGTGATACAAAAGACGACATTTCCAATCCTCTAAGGCCAAACTTCGTATGTGCCTGAACTCAGAACAGCAGCCACAGCTGTCCGATTTGTCTTGCCAATTGTGATTGTGGGCGGTTATTCAAGTACAATATACAAAAACGGCAAAGTAGAAGTTGACTATTGACAACCGGCTGAAAAAGCGCAGGACACAGATAGACCACAGCAGCACGCTTTGAAGGCACAGAATATCACTCTTATTATTTTTCAAATTATTTTAAACTAATTATTATTTATCTAGAAATAATTAGGTAGATTCACCGAGTTCTAGGTCAATTGTCCGTTGAATGCAGACGTTTGGAATGTTCTACGTCAGGCAATACTAAAGGACTACTATACAGAAGTCATTTAAGCAGCTAGAACTACCGAAAAGAAAGAACAGGAATCATGCCTTATGATGATTCCTGTTGCTTCAAAGCAACTGACGATTTGATTTAATAACGTAGATAATAATTGGTAATACGATAAATACAATGTATCAATTGTAATAAAACTATGCCTAATATTCATTTAAGGTACTTAGTACTTTTCTGTTATAGATACATGCCCTATTGAGAATAGTCTGAGTACGACACACCGCAGCATAGGGATGGCATAAACATTGATTAATCCAGCGCTGAAGTGCATTTTATTTCATTTTCTCTTAATCGCTTATATGCGTTATATCTCCAAATATATATGACAGTCGTTTTCGTTCAGCACGTGATGAGTGTTTTTCGTTGACTGATGTATGAGCAACGGGTTGCATAGGCTGGGCTTTACCTCTGACTGCGGTGAGTATAGACACACGGGTTGCCGTCGAGCGTGTGGCGCTGCTGTTGAAACGCCGTATGCGCTGGTGTAACAAGCGATCATCCTGTTAATTATTACAATGATATCTCAGCCAAACCAACCGCCCTTTGACTCAAATCAACTGATTATTCATCTGTTATTATTAACTAATTAATCACTCAAACATGAGGAAAAAACTTAAAATGTGCGTACTCATTTGGCAACTTAGCGTGCTGCCGTGAGTGACTTTTCCTCTGGTTGACGTTGGGCAAACTATTATTCCGCTCTGTTACATCACGCATTAGCATCATTACCCCGAATAATGTTCAAAACCCCTCTCCATAAAAGCATGTCGAAGTGGTCAAACGTCTTGCTTATCCTGGCAGCAGCTTATATCGCTGCATTTGTAATTTAGGCAATTAACCACTGTAAAAAGCAACCAGTACCGAGTGTAGTGTAAAAACCTGCAATGATATACCGCTTTGATGAGAATAAATGGATTTTCTCCGCCTCAAATGTGATCTACATCAATGGCCAGTTGCAATATCAGCACTTCTGGTTTGATGGGAAAACTCTCCGTAAGGGGGACATTCAATCACGAAAAATTACCCTTCATCACTTTTAATCTCTCTAAGTTCACCGAAAGTGTTGATTGTTCGAACAAGTATATCCCTATTCGCATGCATTCAATATTTAACGTCGACCTGTACTGCATATGTCACAAAATCGGGTTGCACGCAATATTGAAAATTGAGGAATTGCCAACGCATCCTTACATTCAATTTGAAATTGTACAATAGGGCTCCTACTATCATCAGCTGCATACATATACGACACCTGTGGTAGTAAGAATGCCATCAGCATTTACTAGCTGCCAGTGGCTAGCGAGGGGTTCTCTACAATTGAAAATAAAGCACCTTCTAATGTGAACTAATTAAGATTTAATCCTGGTTTTGATTTGCTTCAAAGCAAATGTGCAAGATTTTTTGTGGCCTCTACAATCATGACTCCAGAATTGCCTGTCATTCCTCATACGCCAGATGTGAACCCCAAGCCATCGAAATAACAAGAATACGTATCGCTTATATGTAGATTATGCATGAATGGTATGAAATATGTACGCAGGATTGAAAGACATATTCAGTTATCAAGCATAATCATTACACGCACATTTCCCAATGAAGAAAGATAATAGTATGAGAACATTGCCCCGCACCCAGCTACATAACGATTCGGAAGTAATATATGCAAATACATTTTCATAGTTTGCCTCGCTGTTACTTCAATTGGCGATGTCTCGATCATGTTCATTCCCATTGTACCACTAAATACATTACCATTAACCATTAAGTTCACAGTTGCTTTACATATCACTGGACACACGATTATAGCTGAAATGTGATAAGCAGCGCAAAACTGTAGTCGATGGAAATAACAGTGTACGGATGATAAGGTAGGGGACGTAGATTCGCAATGCTGTTATGCACCAATAAATCAGTATCGAAAAGATAGCGAAGTATGGTACACGACTACTGCAACATGTAGTATTGGGCGCCTGAAAATCTGTTTAATAACTCGGTAAGGAGCAGTTGCTTCAATTAGTAAAGGAGAGAGTCGTTTGAGTATGTGTATGGGGCTCCACTTACGGCAACAGTTATAAAATGTTCTTAAATGATTGTTCCGACAGAGAAGAGGTATTGTTCACAATTTTGCAGGGCTTACATTTATTTGATTATACACTCAGTAAAAAGGAGTGCATTAAAGCACTGTAGCAACATAATTTGCTACACGGACTAAAGGTTATGCACTCATGTATATGTCAAACACTTTTGTCGTAACGAGCCATGAACGAAATTCTATTACTTGAATAGATAAACCCATTTCGACATGTTGTCATCCCAACGGAAAGACTAGATCACTTATCTACATTATACAAGTCGTTAAGATTTAATCGAACCAAGTTATAAGGATATGTACTTGGACTACCTGCTAGATGCGTATTTCGTTTTAGTTCCTATGCGATCAGCCGTGCCACTCTTGCGTTGCCTTGCCGTGTGAACCGTTCCCTACTTAGAGCATTAGATTCAAAACAGATGGTTATATCTTATTGACGTTATCTTTGTGATATACATACAAAGAAGTTGGGGTTTTTTTCTATTTGTCCCATCACATTAAAATTTTCCTCTTACATAGGTGAATATTCGTTCATTATTACTTTGTCTTTTATTCGGATATTTGTATCTAATCCAATCACTTCAATGGAAGAGTATGATGTGCTTTGCGAGCATGTAAATGAAGCATGCAATGGCATATGATATTCGCATGCTCCTATTGATAATATTGTTTGGCTCGGATCTCAGGTGTATGTATGTTGACCATCTTATCAGGTAGAAGGCAACCTCTTTAACGGATTAACTGTGCGCAGATCTGTTTCCCTCAAAACACAGCTGAGCAACGATACACATAGGATGTCTGTGAATTGGTGAATCCTATCAATGACAGCAGTCAGGGATGAAGGCATATACTAGTTTTAGCGATCCTTGTCGCTTCATATATAAGATAGCTGTTTATCACAAGGAACGCACCACACCTGCGGCTCGAGTTGGCACATTCCCTAGCCGTTGGTTCATGCCACTTTAATGTCAAAGAATCATATCGGACACGCCTTGATGATTTCCTATGTTCTACTTCTATGTTATAGACAATCTACCTACAGTCACACATACTAGGAGTTGCTGTCAGTTATTGCAGCTCTTATTATTATTCTGTGCGCAGAGCTGTTGTTTTGCCGTTCTCTCTACACAACAGAGTCAATACTATGTAATATACACGAATTGTTACATAAGTGAATGAGAATATATGTCAGTTTGATAATTATAGCAAATGTAAAAAGTGCACAAGTGAATTAGATAATTCATGACCCGCATGACTAGTTTTCCATTTTGTCGCATTGTGGTATATCACTCGAGTATATACGTTGGTTGTAATGCAGACCGCCCTAAATGTGTATTTCCCATTTTGACGAGATAAACAGGCGTGAAAAAGCAAACAGACCCTGCTTCGTGGGTGGATATTCATCCGCATAACAGGAGAGCAATGTGTGGAATGCAACATTAACCACTTAATAAAATAACCCTCACCTCTCTAGCAACCATTCTACTCTAAGATACTGTGCTGTGCTTGAGAAAATGCCCAGCTGATACACATAATACGCATTAGCTCCGCCGACCACCGAATGACTCTCGGATCATTATTCACCTCGCCCCCATATATATTTTACCCCCCCCCCCCCTCGGGGTCAGACTACCTCCATATTGCTCAGCTGCTTGTCCACAAGTCTATGTAATGCCCGACCCCTCATGACCCATTCTGCTGCATGCCCCGAATTCGATATATCCGTCTCATACATCCAATGCCGAATCAGCGGGGGCTAATGCAACGTGGTCATCCACATTCACAGTTCGTTTGTTCAACCATACACTCCTGATATATATATATATATATATATATATATATATATATATATATATATATATATATATATAGATATATATAGATATATATATATATATATATATATATATAGATATCTATATATCTATATATATATATATAGAGATATATATATCTATATCTCTAGATATATCTCTATCTATATATCTCTCTATCTCTCTCTATCTATATATATATATATCTATCTATATCTATATATCTCTATATCTCTATATATATATATCTCTATATATATATATATATATATATCTATATATATGTATATATATATATATACCTTCCAAGCCAAGTTATCGAACATATGCATTGAAGAAGAGAAGATTCACTGCTTTACACAGATCATGATCAGGCTGAATAACCAGGCTTTGATACGTTAGTCAATCGGGCTAAATGATGAATATTTCCGTTGAATATTTCCCAGTTAACATTAAGATGGCGAACTTGTTTTGATTAGGTAACATGCTTGATATGATTGTGAACAAAATATCGATGTTGAGCGTTGTTGTAATAGAACGAATACAATGATCGTTACTACACTCAGCTTGGCTGAACGTCACAAATTGTATTTCCAACATACACTATGAGGGCATCATTCGGAACAATCATTACCGATTTCGTCTTCTTATCTGTGCACTTAAGGAATATATGAAGCCACTGCAAAATGCAGTATGAATTCGCAGTAAAATAAAACATTCGTGCAAATTGGTTGCTGCATTTATCTATTTTAGTCTACGCCGGTAAATCTGCTATATGCATATATGTAGTGATAACAGTAACAAAACAGCTGTCGTTACAGTAGTTGGTTCAAATTGGGGTTGCTATTACGAAGACAAAATATATGCTGTAAAGATGCCGAGCTGAATGACAAACTGTTCGCAATGTTGTCGGGCCCAAGGTACAGAATTACACACAAGGCGACCCCAGCGCAAATGCGCTTTGTCATGCTAATATGAATGTATACAACTATAAAATAGAAAAAACTGAATAAATTAACTGTCAAGTCAATCTGCACAGAGCGCACTTGCTATCAGAAGCAATTATGAGACCATTATAGTGTGCATAACGAACCTACGCCAAGACAGCATGCATGCGTCGGAGGCAGATGACTCTAGAGTGACGCAGATTAAATTGCATCCCATTGCAGTGTCTGTTATGAATAGACTCCTCACTCTCCGCGGAATGTTTTTACCCAACCAATTGAAGGAATATTTGTTGAATAGGTTCTTGATTCAATGTGATTCCCTTGAGTGTCATATCGTTTTTGTGACACGCCATTCTACGGCGAACAGGGACATGTGATTTTTTAACACCGGAAACAAGCGGCTCATAGTTAATTATCAATGCAATAAAGTTATCTATAACATGTAAAAAATGTTATCAAACTAGCACACAGTCTGCATTCCTGATAAGTTTGAACACGTCCGATTGTCTTTTTAGATGACTGCAGAAAAGATGTTGAAGAAATATCCGTACATGAGGTTAGATTGCAATCCTTAATTCAATATGGTCGATGGATGTTGTTTTGAGATTTAGTAGAACTAAGATATAAGCCAATTTTACCCAACATATATCCTCTTATTTTATTTCTGACAGCTTATTTTCGTTTTTAACGATATATATTTTATAATCGCTATAATCGCCATCACTAATAGTGCTGTGTAAATAATAATGTTGCTCCACATTCAGCATTTTATATCAGTTGCCGTTCGCTTCGATAAACAAATGTTGTTTATGCTGAATGTCACAGTAGCGAATATAACAAGCGTCATATAATGGGGCATGAACACCATATTATTATTGTACGAACATTTCAACTATTCCGATATTGCTGTCTTGCCTTACTTTCTCCCTCTCTTGTCATCTTTAGTCACACTAGATGCAGCCCATAGATCTAAGGCCTTGTTTTTTTCACAATGAAATTCTGTGATCTGACAGAGAAAATATACTGCCCCGTGTAATAATGGCCCATAATTCCCCCAAACCATTATCTTACTGGAAACAAGATGAATTAGCTTGCTCCATCTAATAGATAAGCTTGGCGTTGGTGCTCAAAACCATCCATCCCAGCCGACGAAGTGCATTCCAAGGGAAAATGGGTCGTAATAAAATTAAGAACAAGGGTCATGGGTAAGACAATATTTTTTTTCGTCAAAACATTCGAATTAAGGAGAATGCTAATTGAATTTCATAGTATAAATAATTCTTCCATTGATTCGTTACTAAATAAAGCATGTTAAAGACGAGTTTTCAGCCTTAGTACAAATTCCACCTTGCCGTCTGTTGTTGTCATGTTGGCATGACCCTTGAAGCAGAATAAAAAATTCTGCAACAATGTCAATGTGCCTATGAGGGTGCAAACGTAAGGGAGCTCTAAATAAGCAAACATTCAAACCAATGCGCTCATCCATTTCATACAGAAGAGATTCAATTCATGTAAGGCCCGTTTGACTGCCAACCATAAATCTCACTAATGACGGTGATTATTCTAAATTCCCCCCAAGGACAATATCAGTTCTGCCCACCTTTGTACTTTAAGCAACTACCACCATTGCTGTCCACAGATTATGTGTCATTGCCTCTCGCATCCCCGCAATCTCCTTTCCCATATGCTAGGTTTTTACATACGTCAGTATCTCATTTAAGCTTCTCTTCAGATTCTTCACATTTTTCAAGGCCATGCTCCTCGATGGACCTCAGGCAAACTAATCTCAGCAGTACCCCTCCTTGGGTCGAGTGATCCTCCACCATCATCAGGCGCTTATTCTCATGCATCCACAAACATCTCAGACCAATTTGCTGCAACCACCATAAAACTTCCATCACTTCCCCATCGCCAGATCGAGTGCACATCGTTACAATGGCAATCGTCTCCTGGTGCAATCAGTGGCCCGACGCACCCTCGCAAGACACGCAACTACTTATTGACTGGCTCTTTGTCTGCTAACAAAGGGACCACATGGAGGCCCGCAATTCTATGTAGATTTGCTTGATCAACATAGTCAGGTAGGTCAAAAGAATACACAAAGTTATACTGACGAATGTGATATCCGCACTCACGCACTTACACCTAATGCGATGGGAGACTTTGATTCGTGTACATGTCAATGTGTTGACATGGTTTTAGTTAGACATGAATGCTGCTCAGACAGTTTTATCATTGCATACATAACATATGTTTGAATATGCATTGAAAGCGATATTTGTTGTGCTTTCATTGTTGTGTAGTTGCTAAAATGACATGACTATAATTCTCTAATTTGATTGGAAACACCAAATCATTTTTAATCAATCGATACAGGTGCCGCCGAACCTCTTTTACAAAAGTAAATGAATAGCAAACTAACAAACGGTAACTACGCATGCGCAACTCCATCATATTCTGGTGTGATCGCTCAACCTTAGTTCGTTTTCAGCCTCGGATTGTAGCGTCTACCGTATACCATATTTGTTTCAAAATTCACTTCCCATCAAACACAAAATATTGGACTTAATAATGATCATAAGAATAAACGGGGTTACAGATTGGATACGAGTAATTGGATATTATTAATAAATATTGTTGTGAATCCCTTCATGAATTTTGTACTCTAAACAAAAAATGATATTTTATGAAAGGCGCTTTTAAGACTTAATAGCTCAGCGACCTTAGGTAGAGTCGGAATATTCCCCCTTAATGATGTACCCATCGTAAAATTCATTGATGTACCAGTTGCCTTCACTCACGTATTCAATCCACAATTTACTCGCTGGCACTATATTCCTTCTTGCCTTCCCAATCCTGCTTTATTTCCTCTCAGCCCATTCACCACTTTTTCCACGTGTCTATTGACTTCATACAATACCATTTAAACGAGCTTGTTGTGTTCTAAACAAACAGGGGAAGGATAAAGCTCTCTTGGTCCAGGGCCAGTCAGGCCCATGGGTTTAAAAATCTAGGGGCCAAATTTTAAAGTTTGGAGCCACTGTTTTTACGACATTTTCGAATAAAAAATCTTACACTCAATGTAATCCTAATAACAAATTCTCCTTCCTATGCATAAGCTGTGGTAAGAAAAATGAGTGTGATATGTTATGATCAGGGCAAGAGATGATGTCATGACATCAATTGTGCAAATAGTATCCGTTGATAAAAAGTACAGCGCTAGCGCCTTACTTCAGTTAGGTGTAGAGGACTAGACCTACGAGGAGGGTATGTCCCTAACTTTGTGTGTAACTCGCCAAATGGTCAATATCTATGATTTTTTTGTAACCTATGTTCAATTTCATTAGCTCAGGCCTTACTCACTCACTATCCCAACCAACTACTTGACGACCTCGAACCTAGACTATACGACATAGAGACAAATACTTTAATTAATTAATGCCTTATTTTTTGCCTGAAGACCGCCGGTTTGAAAATTGAAGATAATAACACGAAGACATCCACGTTACCTGGCTCATCAGGGACGCCGCTATTCACAGTAGAGGCTCGTAAGCGACACCTTCAAGTCACAGAGCGACGGCACATGATCTACCGTGAAGAGCATAAGTGAGACCTTGGAAAATTTAGTATCAGTATTAATAAACAAGGCCCCCGGCCGCTTCGACCCCTGAACAATCGTAGATGACATATTAAGGTCATTTGGGAGGCATGCTCATGCTCTGTGATGTACCAACTAAACATTATTTAGGCCGACAGTACACGTTATGAAGTTAAATTGTCCGAATGGCAAATATCAATCTATTTCTACTTTACGTTCTATTATTTACTGTAGTTCTTTATTCATGCTGATTTACACAGATTTATAATAATGGCCACCCAAAGTCTTATCAAAATGAATGCATGGCAAAACGACAGTTACAAATTAGGTGCAGTTAAAACTTTACCTTCCTCCTTACAATACCCGTCGACTTGGTGTTTAAAAGAGTTAAATGAACTGACTGAAACTTTCCTGGCTGGTGAATTATTCCATTGGGTCACAACGCGATTGAACAAAGCTATTTATTCTTAATTCATAGGTTTGGTCATAGTGTAGAAATATTCCCGAAGTCTTTTGTTCTCAGCATTATAAAGTTGAAGAAACAACTCAACGTTAATATCATCTTATCCATTTTGTATGCCTGTATGAGGTATCCCCGGAGACGCCATGTTTCAAACGATGTCAGACCTAGGCAAGTGCTACCTTCGTTCGTAACCTAACTCAGACATACCGGTTGCGAGCTTAGTTGCTCGCCTATGTACTCTGCAGTAAAATTCGGTGTTTTAAGCAAATTCTTTTTCAACATTATGTCAACTACAATGTCTAGATCATTATTTGAATTAACAAAAGATAGTTCCCAGAATCGACTATTACTATGATTCACAAATAGTTCAATGCAAAATTCTCAAGGATGCATATTGCACATCCCGATGTAGACACTAATTCACCTCTTTACCCGTAGTCTCGCTGAGAAACTTTCGTTATCTATGTGAATTTTTATACATGTAAATGAGAAAGAATACGTCAAGTGCCATATAAATTTTATCATACATTAATAAATAAATGTGCTGTAACAAACGCTCCCCTCGCCCGTCTGGCCTTGCCCTTTTTAGTTATTATGTTAACATTTGGTGAGTAGCCTCTTCAACTGATATCAATCATAATTCTTAGCTTTCCAAATCAATGCGTGTTACTTGTCGCCCCCCTCCCTACCCCTTTTCCCAGCCCTGTGCAACCTTTGCCCCATCAGACACATTTACTCACGGCCCAGGCTGCGCAAACCCCGGTACATGCGAATGGCGTGGCAAAGAACTGTTTATACATTTATTATTTGATCTCATCCTGAAACTGTTGCCCAACTCATCTCTTCTCGTTCCGTAGGGAAAGATGCATCAAAAATTATCAGCGAAGAAATAAATCCCGCTTCAACCTGTGCTTTGAGTGAGTCGTCTTTACACATCACCCCAAGCGCGCATCGCGATCATTATTCATCACCTATCACAATATATCATAAACCCTGCTTGTGTTGATCGAGTATCGAGTTCTTCTAAATGCAGTAAGCTTTTGACTACATGAATGATCACTTCATTGCTACTGCTACATCGAATCTGCCGCTTTGACATTGGTTTTTACATGTGTTTACAGGACGAGTGACAACAATAACGTCTTTACTGCGAATCGTTGACAGTAAATTTTATGTAATTCTGTGTGTTCTATAAGGTAATATATGTTGCTGTACCTCTTCTGTGAGACAGATAACACGATACTGATGATGATTGTGTGTCTTCATTTGCCGTATGTATGTTGCATCACTCACAAAATTCATTTTATTCTTTGCCTAAGGAATGTACAAAAATTTAACATTCTCTTCGACAATAATGCCGACCTTGAGAGGTACACATACTTGACATCTGTTGGATATCTTTAATGTAAACTTGTCAACTCTGATCCACACATTATAACTCATAGACGTAGCCCACTTATTTTGAATTCCTCCGTGAATTACTGCTATTTCATTTAAAGTCTCGTAATCTATCCCAATAAAAATCATTATGTAATCATCTTTCAATGATTAATTACATAAACTCTCAACACTACCCTAGGAAGTTACTATAGATCATCCCTAGAGAAGAAAGGGATAGGTGAAACTGTCCGTAGTATGCACGTCTTTTCGTCATACAAATGTTCATGTCGACTACAGGACCTTCCGGCTTCTATATCAAAGCGGAGAAGCCGAACATTGATGCCGTTGGCAGAGAGCCATTGTCAGGGCAATGTGCAAAGGCGCAGTTGGTATAATCTCATCGTGAAGCGAAAGACGATCTCCATGCCAAAGTTGATAAACAACAAACAGTGTCACGGCAAATGTGTTTAGGCCATCCACTTGTTGCATTAGGGTGTTTTATCTGACTTTGTTCCAAAATCATAACTTACTTGTCTCTTTTAACATTATGATACGAGAATTCCTACATCCCATTGTAACTAGACATAACATGTTAACTTCTATGTAATTCTCAACAATACTCTTTAACATTTCATCACTTGGTTCATATGACGCCGGGATGGGATTGACTGTAAGGTCACACAAATTAACAGAGAACGGAACAGCCATCAGTCATTGCGCCCTATTCTGACCTATTTCAGATTGTATCATCTTGCCGATCTTTAGCTTCAGACATATCCGCTGTTTAGGAATAGCATTCTGCAATATACTAACTTATTATTTACTATAGGAGGGCCATGATTGTCTCAGAGGGCTTATCATTTCATAAGATAAGCTTGCATATAGAGGTACTGCCATCGGTATTGGGTTGAGAATGTATATAGAAGCATAGTTGAATACATTCACTCTTTATTCGAGCGTTATCTGGGAAATATTGTTTTATTCGATGCCGTTCAATATACATTATACATGTATCATTATTTGCATTGAATAACACTATTATATCGACTTGTTGCATATATTTAATGTAGTTCAGATTAGAGACCGTGCTGCGTTAGAACGCGAGTTCTTTTGTAATTCGATATGCAACTATGGTAAACGACAGCGGGCAAAATGTTAGCAAATATAATATTGTATGATTATTTAACCATAGTCATATAGTGCATAAACAAATATTAGGCATGAGTAAACATTTCAACAGCATAAATCGGGCATGGATCATGTGGGTACAGCCTCTCAACTTTTACTTGCTGTTGTCTTATTGTGCGTTCCTGCTTTATTAGTTGCAATCTATAAGCATGATACAATAACGTCCATGTGTAATACTTCATTGGCAATAGCCACTAAAGACAACATCATCGAATCAGAAGTGACAAGAGCAGTCCTTTTGAGGAAATATAATGCCGCATTATTATTCACTATGTTAAGGATGTTTATCATAGTGACAGATATGATGTGGCAAATTGCAGAGACACTAATCGTGCAACCCTGACACTCTTCTTGGATAACCTGATTGATTATAATCGATGGAGATGAGATTGATAACATCTTGACACAATCCAATGTATATATGCATGTAAAATGCTTTGTCCTGCTTCCAAGCTATGTTAATATGTTTTCATATGTTGAGATCCTTGTGATGCGTTATCAACGGAATTGCAATGGCTTTTACAGGAGCAATTAATCTTCATTTACGCTTTCAGTGCCATGGTGAAACACGTGTGACTAAATTCATCGTTAGGGGCGCTCCACCAATTTCAAAAGAAGAAATGTACGTTGAAACTTCCATCCACATTGAATACCTCCAGTAGAGTCAAGGGTTCTACTATATGTAGGCACCTCAAAGTTATATGCATCATTACGATGATCATATGAAAGAAATTAACATTGCTTCTACCTTCATTGAATCTATGTCATTCATACGCTGCACACACTGCTCACAAACATGAAATCCATGAATCGAGGACAAACTATAATGTGCTTACTCGTTTGTGACGTCAATTGCAAGGGTTAAAAAAACAGCAGAATGCATGGCTGAAACAAAAATACTCTTCCAAATGGGTTCCAGGTCAATGTACATTTTGTAAATCGCATTTATGTACTCATTAAAACATGTGAATGTATACGTGTTTGAAAAGAGGGGCACTGTTCATTGCCGTGGTGTTATAGCTCCCCCACGATAGGATAATTATGAGGCTATCAAGAGCAGAACATAACCAGTTTATGCAGGGGGCGAGTATGAATAGGCTGCGCCATATATCGACGCATATTCAAATAGCAGCATTAACCGGCGAGGATGCTTTGTGTTACGGACGACCATGCATCGAAGCTAATCTATAGCAGGTTTGCAAGCAGATTCTATTATAGCCGCGTTCACAAGTCACTTAAATAGATTGTTTTCATGGAACACATCTGAATGATATTTTCGACAATAGTGGCCTTGGCAAGAGCTCCTCAATACGCAAACAGCAAGCCTCCTTCATGCTTTAATACTAAGAATAATTAAATCGACTGCTATTGACCCATCGTTATATAAATCCCGTCTAAAGCGGTCATAACCAATCAAGTTCTATTATTTATACAGGATTAGTCCCTTTCTAATTTTCCACATCACCATTGGTAATACACAAACATACTTTGACGACTGAGAAGAAAAGTGACACGGCAATATTGTTCCCAAAAAGACTTTTCTAGACACTTCTGTCTCGCAAGCGACCATTGCCAACGACGTATTCTCAATTGGAGTGTAAGCTCTTTCGTGTTTAGTTATTTTGCAACATAGCACGTCCTCTCAATCAATTCAAACCACCTTTTATATCATAAACGGCGCCGGTAAAAAAATGAGCTAGTTTTATTTCCCTGATAACGCTCTAATAACCAGAAAAATGAAGTGTTTAGTTATCTTGGACAATCCTGGCCAACGTCAGCACTTCATATAGTTAATATAAAGGTATAGCATTTGCAGAATGCCCCTGGTTCAGATACCCTTCCTGTTAGGACAATGAGCGCCATTTCGTGAATATTTCTGAAGCAGACGGTTATAAATATACGCATGCTAAATTATGTTAGAGATGTATTTCCTCTATGATAAATGCGGTGCGACGATCAATATGGGAAGATCCTTACAATGGGATGAAATGGATGTACCATCCCTTAATCCGAATGCTTAAGCGTCGAGCTCACGATCATTTGGCCTTTTTTTTGACAAACTTACCAGTCAATCTCACACAGGCGTCACTAAAAACAAGTACCGTCATCAAGTGGATGGGCATGACAAATTTGCCGTTATACTATTTGCAGTTTATCAACTTAGGCATGATGATCAATGACATAATGCTCACCGCCTCTGTGCACATAGCTCTGGCAATGGCTTTGCTTACGGAATCAAGGTTAGGCTTCTTTGCTAAAGAGAACCTGTAATCGACATGAAATATAAGTAGGCTTAGGCATAGTTGAGAGAGTGATGAGGCCATTCGGATGCAAGGTAGTTCCGAACAAGTGTCGGTTGGCCCGTATCGCCTTTGTAGAGAACATACATAAGGCTCCGTGGGCATGATATAAAAACCGGAGGGGCTAGATGTATCTCAAATGGCCCTCTAGCTACAACTTTTGAATCATAAATAAAGTCCCAATCGACGATCAAAGATCAACTGTCCGCTGTTATGCTAATACCTCTACTGAATTTCTCTAATATCATTTTATTAATCAGCACGTTGCACATGGAATTATGCTCATTCATATGTTCCTCATATATGTCTAGTTCCAGTAGAGGTCATAGGTAGAGCTTTTTTCGTCGCAATGCATTCTAGTGTGCAAGGATATCACAGTCTTTCGAACGTACGCTAAGTTTCAAAATGCGTTACAACTGCTTCGTTACACATGGTGCTCAGTTTTAGATATATGTTTTCTGAACTCACATTATTCGTGACATAGCAACCTTCATTTGGGTCTCCGTTTGGTCAAGGGCCATGCAAAGTGACCATAAATTGCTGACCTTTGTGACTCAAGAGATGTGACCAAACACGATACCCGCACATTATATGTGCCATTGCCAAGGATATTTCATACATATGCCCGGCCAACATTTAAATGTTGACGACGTAAGTTGCTTGGTACGAACGGACGGACGTGAGGATTGACATCACGTTGGATCACATTGCTAGTTTTCGTTATTCTCGTTGCCCACATTGAATCAGCATCGACCTCGCATGACGTTCATGTTTAGCCTGATGACCATTAAATCATTGCTTCGACGTGAGTGTCAGTCAGTCTATTCAGAACTTGTCATGTCTTCTTTGGCGTAGCCAGCAAACGACCTTCCGATGTTGCCATCCAGCCTAAGCGTCTGGTCCGACAATGGGTGTACCAGAGCCATCGTAAGCAGGCATGTCAGTATTTCACACCTGGAATCGTGGCTTTACCACTGTTGGTCACCTCAGTCAACTCAGCATCATTCGTTCATCTCACGTTCCCTGTAGGTAACCATCCGGGTGACCTTCTTGCCACGTTCACATAGATACCTTGAGGACCGTCCGCACATACTATAATTATCTCATCTCACAACCAGATTTCAACTCGACTATTATCATAACAATGATGACTAAATCGAATACAGCTTATCGTTCACACACTAATCTACTCACGTTCGTATGTAGACCAACTCGTACCCAATACAACCCGCTGGGACACTCGCTGAATTCAGGCAAAGCGTTCGAGATGTCCCACCAATACCACGACGATGCTGGCCTGGCTGATGCCCTTGGCAAATCTTAATAGTAGAGCGTAAAACGTTTCTGATGACGTGAATCGTCGTGACTAAAACTGCCCCGTTGGTACCACTTACCTTTGATCGCCAGTTCATCTTTAGCAGTCCAACAAGTCGGGATTGTTTTGGGTGCGTTTTATTGATAAACGACGTTTATTTTCTCTGGCTTTTTGTGTTTTCGACGACCTCATTGTTTGTGGGGTCGTCTGTTGGTCGTGATGTTGCTAATGCAAGGACCAGTGTTGGAAGCGGCGACAGTGGCAGTTCATGTTGGTAATGAAACATCATATGTTTCTGCATCATCTGATTGTATTTGATCTTCTTCCAGCAGTACCCCAAGACTTGCCGCATGTCATCCTCGGAAGCTAACAGGACATTGATTATGATGGTTATTCATTAATGCTGGCATCCACCAATATATCTTTCTAGGCTAATATTTCAAGAGACTCGCAACCACGTTTCCAAATAATGCAATGACTGATGATAACGTTTTTGATAAGGCTGGCAAAAACCACCTGATGACAAGTTGGCTTTCGTCTGTGTTGTTGATTGGTGCCACGGGTTGAAATGAGATATCTCACGTTTTGTACCAGGCGTTTGAGTGTGTGCTTTGTGTTCTGTCTTGGCGGTTCGTCATCACGACTAGATAATGTGTGTGGTACGACGGTGTTTGTTTTGACCAAATAGGTTGTGTCTGAGTGATTTCGTAGTGTTCACCATGTGTTGCAGCGTCTCACGGAAAGAACCGGATTATTGGTCATTTTATCGTGGTCCTCGCGTGCCATAGCGCAGCCAGACTCACAAGTCGTTTCTCTGAACCACTGCCCATCACAAGAAACGTCAACAGTGCAGTGGTTATTGGCAAAGACATCAATGGTTAGGTATTTTAACCTAGGGGTTACATTAAACATTCATTGACAAGAAAATCACGCCTTATCAATTTCTGCAATGCATCTGATGAATGATGTCACGTCTGAGTTATCATCTTACATTATCATACCAAAGCCGTCCATGAGTACCCATTACATACCAAGTAGGTCGGGGTTCGATCACCTGCAAAATCACTTTCCATAACTGCATCAAGAATATATCGCCCACACATTGCAGTGATATTGGCATTCACGACTTGACTTGTCCTTAGGACTTTTTCTTTGATACTCATCAACCTACTTAAGACGTGTTCCAATTGAACGACTGAAAGCCAACCTGGACACTGCCTGTCTGTTATGTTGTCGTTTCCACTGATCTGGTCAACAAACCTTATTGAGACTCAACTTCCCAACGCGCACATCAAGCCTGCATCATCGAAGATATGATGACCGTGGTCGAATATAACGATGATCGCATTTTGAACAGGATCGACTTCTGGATTTGATCAGATTTCGTCATGATGTGTCATAATCAGATGAGTCTTCGGTGCGGAAAGGATATCATGTCATGCGATATATACTACTCATTTATTCCGTAGTCTCCTATCAGCCGATGATCGCCTTTACTCGAATCACTTTTAGTCCGGGTTCGACATTAGATTTCATTGCGTTTTACTCTATCGTTCTCTATCAGAGCACGAATATCGTGCTCTCATCCTAGACCGAATGGAGACTTTTGGTTTCTAGACCGGCATCTCTCCCAATTTCTGAGAGGCTTAGTTGAAGTTGACGCATATGTAATCATACCCTTTCACTCCGAATCGACGTTCGACATTGATGTGGCACATAATCCCATGCACATAACGTACACACTAATCCCGGCCGTATATCATTTGTTTAATACCTCATTACAGTCTGTACGGATCATAAGGGGTTTGAT
>CM067343.1:53595677-53648177 GCA_034190875.2 Urechis unicinctus
GTTGTCAAACTAATGTGATTCGCTCATTTTGTCATTAAGTACTGTGAAATGCGAAATAAAAACCAAATGGAATATGAAAGACGTAAACTAAAACGTCGAATGACACTGACATTTTCCTCAGGTGAAATATATATAAAATATATATAGAGATATATATAGAAATTATATATATATATATATATATATATATATATATATATATATATATATAGATATATATATATATATATATATATATATATATATATATATATATATATATATATATCTATCTCTATATATATATCTATATATCTATATATATTTATATATATCTATATATATAGATATATATATCTTATATCTATATGTATATATGTATATATGTATATGTGTGTTTGTTTGTGTGTGTCTGTGTGTCTGTGTGTGTGTGTCTGTATGTATCGTGATTGATGTAAAGTCATGTGGTAACGATAGGAAACCTTTTGACCATATTTTATTTGCTAACAATCGTTGTTTAGCAACACGATTGATACTGCTGGTTTTATTTTTTCTGTGATCTTCCAACTTCCATGCGAATCGGACCCACAGCCTCCTTAAAGGATTAAATAGTTGATGCACACTTGTCTGCCAATGAAGCAAGTTCTAGTGAGTCTCGGGTGAGTCTTATATGACCGGTATTTGCTTAATTCGTTTGGAACTTACTGCACTTTTAACACCTAGCAAACGTGAAACAAACTATGCTGCATACCAATGTGGACGTACCCTACTTGCTGGGTTGTTTCTACACTGCTTACCCGTCTGATCCGACGATACTGATCCACTACTCTCTGTTATCAAAGAAGGCGTGTTAGTTCAAACAACCTCATGTCGTGATAACTGCATCCAATTGCAAGAACATGCAAGAAGGATTGAAATCTACTATCTCTATCACGATACACTTTGTCGCCCATTTGTTCGCTGCTGTTATAAATCATGAACCTTAGATGAATTGCCTCATAAAGCATTTAGTAAGGTAGCAACTGCAACAATAACCCGTTTAGGGTGATTGAACTTGCATACAAGCATTAACATTGAGCACGTTTGTAACATTTTGGTCGCCATCTACTTTACGTCGCTACCATTTCTGTGGGAATATTCATCTAATCAATATGTCTTATAAATTATCCCATAGGGGAAGTTCTACTCATATATGAGCATTTGAAACCCAAAATCAAACTTCTTACTATTAAGTATTCTGGTTTATGGTCAATGAGACCAAAATTGGCTGCATGTTAACAACTGCAAATGCATCGAAATATCACTGATGGATATGTGCAATATTGCTCTTCGGATGTCCTATTACTATATTGTTTCAAGTTTGCTGAGTTTTGGCATAAAAAACAGCATATTGATAGATAATTCATGTTGTGTCATATGATAGAGTATAACAATGTATACTGTACCTGTAGGGAGAACAGTAACTGGTTGTCCCCATCTGTGGTTTAACCATTATTCTTAGTAAGGGTGTGTACTATCTCTAAATTAATCAGTTAGATACCAGAGCTATATTGGCCGTATCAACAATATGGTATTGCCATCTTACATTGTCAAAATGACGTCAATGGCACAGGTGTAGACGATGGCAAATGTTTATGTTTAAGACACATCATGTCCTTGGATATGAAGAGTCTATTTGTCATACACTGAATAGTGATAACTACAAAGACTACGAGGGCAGTGAATAATAGTCATCGTAGACGAAGCGTCACATCGTTTATTTTATACCTGTGAACATGCAAATGATTCATTAATCAGGACACCATGAGGATGCTCGGTTAATTATTAAGATGCGAATTGACAAATTGGCCAACAGCTAAAAACAGAACTTAACTACTAGATCCATAGTGCAATAAGATACAAAACAGGCATCATTAGAACAATTTAGCAGCATGGTGGTGCAATGTGCGACAAGAACCGCAAATTGGACGAATTCGGATTAGCATTACAGACGGTGGTAGCAGCAGGAAATGTGGCCCATTATAAGTGTGATTTTGCGCCGTGTTAAATTCAGGTGCTCTTCTGGCTTAATATGATATTGGCTGCGACAGTTTTCAGCTTTGATGAAAGATTTCATTTGACACTTTATTTCACACAAAAAGAAGATGTGAATAATAGCCGCAATGTACTATATCTTACAATGAATATCATGTCAGAAGCTTTCTAATCGTTGGTGAGCTAGTTTGATGTTTGATGAAAAGGACGAACCACTATATCACGTTAGTCATGCTCATAAAATGCACACAGGCAGTAAGTTGATTAAACACACAGAATATGCACAACAATGCTTTGTAATCTAAGATCGACAGCGATTTAGTTGTACTTCTGAATGGCTCTTTTAATGTCTAATTAGTGGCTGCAAAGCACAAAAGCCGTGACCAAATTGAGTTGCAACGTTGTTCTATATTAGGATTGCAAGATTAACTAGCACAAGGAGAATGAACTCCACTTGGGAGATTTACCCATACAAACCGACCATGGTTATATTCTACCGATATTTACAGTCACAAGAAGTCTTTAATTACAAATGTCGTAGGTGGCACACAATTTTACAAGTACATTATGTTGTTGTTTCAAACGAAGATATCGGAACATAATACAATAGTTTGTATATTTTACAGAACAAAATGAGAGCTGTCGTTATGAGCGCACCCACTATGGTCGTTCAGACGTCATTGCTGCAATACCAGCGAAATGCTCTCTCCATCAACAAATTTACAGTTGGAGAAATCGATAGCAATTAATGATTAAGTGTGATTGATCACCTCTTGCGTTAATTATGTATTTCATCAAAACTCATACAACATCTGCAGTGTAAAATACTTTATTGACCGATTATCTTCAAATCTTCAAAACGATATCCAAAAAATTGAGCCAAGCCAGTGAGCACCGCTGTCTTCAACGCCTCTGCTAGCTCGAATTTCTTATTTTGCAGGGGTAGTGGTAAACCTTTTGATAGTGACGATGCTAATTACAGGGATGAAAGAGGGCAAAAACAGCTTTAGGCATGAGTAGGAGCAACGTAGCTTGCCACAATCCCTCGAGGGGCGTTTTGCAACAGCGTGAAGCTTTTGACGACTAAAGCTGAGGCAGTATGAAGGTTATTAAAGTATGATTTATATCTAACCACAACCAAAACAAATGACTCGCCTGAGTCTGGAAATAGTAAGCAATTTACCTGGACAGTAAAACTTTGCAAGCACATAAAAACACTTAGCAATGCTAACAATCCCTCATACATTTGGAGAATAAAAAACACCCTATGCTTGTGTTTTATTTTCGTGATCAATTTCAGTGGCAGTATGTGTGCACACGGTGCTGCATAAGTCACGCCACTGTGCAATTGCATTAACATTTTATCGGTTTTATTATTCTAGGGTTGATTAATTTTAGTTCATTTTACAGCTAAATCAACGCTAGCTAATGGCTCTTACATCTTCGTATACTGAGAGCATAATGTGCGACACGGAAGTGCAAAATCACTTAAACCCTTGCTGTTGTTTGCGTCTGACTTAATATGTATTGTGTTATGTTTTAAGGTGAACCCCGTCGTCAAGGCCTTTATTCCTTACCCCTGAATCCGTTGCGCATGATCGATGTACACTTTGCCAATTGGATGAACTTTGTTTATATGGCCTCGCATTTTTAGGTTATGCCAAAAGCTTGCAAAGTAAAGGCCGAATAAGGTCCAACACTTAACTGGGCATTACAATTAATACTATATACTATTAATACTCTTTCGGATAGGATGAGTATGAATCTATTCACGCCCAAAATGGCAAATGCGTCATTCAGTTCGAGTTTACATTTACAAATTCCAAAGCGTTATTTACACCAAATGCCCGTTTCTGATAATAAGGCAGCAGATAGAAGCAAGCACGGACCATTACTACCCGGTTAAGTGACAGACATCCGAAATGTTGAAAACAGTACTGGAGTATTCAACACTAAGGGAGGGACAAAACGTTTTATTCTAATTGTGAGTGGTGGCATGTCCCACGCACCGTTCGCATTATTCGGATATTTGGTTGCTCTCTCATGCAAAGATCGGAGTTGCACATGATTGGGCACTGGGGGTGTTGGTTCCCCTCTTTTTGTAGTGGCGTAATAAAATAGAACAAAACTGACAACATCCTGGCCAGAAATGGTATTGATGGCTCTGTCGATGCATCATAGACTGTTGTGTTCGCATTAGACACGGATAAATTGTCGTACAACGTGGGTGCAAATAAGTAACAGTTATGGCAATCAGATGAATTATGTGCATCAATATGCATTGCAAAACTCTAGAACACGTGGCTTAAGACGAAATATTTCATGTACACGTTGTTTATATCTGACGACAACTTGCTATTGGCCATACCTGCAGCATATGTCAACTTATCAGATACCGGAAGAGACAAGACTTTTGTCTTAATGCATCGGTTTCTTCTCGGCGGGTCAGGATTCACTCTGAAACAAAATATAGTGTGAAGCACACTGCCATACTACTAGTGATAATGCAATTATCCTCGGCTGTATGGACATAGCAAACATCGAAAATTGAAATACTGTTTTATTAACCTATTGCTGATCATGTATCGTCATTGGTAAATGCAATTACACAGTGTGCATAGAGCAGTTGAAAACCCCTATTATCTGGCACAACATTTTTGAACAAACTTTAGATAAGTACTTTAAAAACTGCGAATAAATGTGGTGTTTTCTTTGTATTGAGACCATGCGACTTGACACAGTTCTGAAATGCACTGTATAAGACTGTGACCTCCTTAGCATCCCAGCAATGACTTATCATGCCTTCCTTTTCAATTACATGATCCACACCTCTTCTACTGTTAAAGCTTGCCTCGATTCCACAGTTGACAGGGCAATTTACATAGGCACTGCCATTCATGTAGGCTTAGGATACAATAGATGATCTCTTTGGTTATGCCCAAGTACGTGATCAAATATATAAAACATGCTTATTAAGCTATTGTGATATATTCGCGTAAGGACATCAGTTCTCTCCGCGTGCTAGAGAAAATCAATCAATCACTTTCCTGACTTACCATATAGATTGCCCGCGTTGCACTTAATGAGATGATTTTTGCTTGAGAGGCTCTTACCAGCTTTTATGGTCTGTTAGTTGATCATTGAATCAAAATGCATTCAAGATTTTATTAAAAAGCACACAGCGACACTTATGATGCAGATGATTATGATGGTAATTATTGCCATTGCCGCCATTATTATTCGACGTTGCGATACATAGATACATCATGCAGAGTTTATATAATCAAACCTCAGTATTATTGCTTAAATGATATCACTCACACAAAATGCGTTGCGCCTAGTTGTAGGTATGTATTATGTATGCTAAATTTAATGTATTTGGTAATGTGAATGCAACTTACTTATAAGCCCGACTAAATGTATAAGGCATCGATTGAGGTATTTCATTAATGAGGCTATACTGCTTCGGGATCCAATCAAATCTTAGGTGCTTTTCGTTTTCAACGTTCTACAAGCACTAAAGCATCCCATCAAAACAGAACTTATTAACGTTTCGATTATACTGAGCCATATAGTTTCACTTGCAGTCATCGGATATCGGTGATGAATGCATGTACTTGTTTCGGTAAGCATGATGTAGCACAACTTGAGACTATAATTTCAACAATATGCCGTTAAATGGTCGGGATGTATGGATGCTGCATCTGTCATATCAAAGTTTGTAGTTATTTCCTGTATTAATTATAAAACCATAAGGGTAATAACGTAAGTAAACATTAAGCTTGTACCACTCTAGTCAGCTGCCTCTGACTTATCGACACTTATTGTTAAGACGGACCAATAATTTCTACTGAGAACAAGGTCGTGTTCTGCAAAATCCTAGCGGGCTGCAACTGACGGCTCATAAATTGGGTATCTTCATTTACTATGTTAGCAGCTAAACCAATCCGTAATAGTTTGGGACTTCGGGTCTTGGCGGCTCAAATGCGAGTATACTGTTCGATATCTCTTAAACATGCGTATTTCTTTGATGATCAAATTAGAAATGACTACTTCATCATATTTGCTGTAGTGACAGTTGAGCAGCCCTTCCGTCGCACCTTATGTACACGCTTACAGGTCATGAGAGAAATGCACTTTAAAGAGAGGGGCGTTCGAGTGGCAGTGGTCTAGATTCTGGAGAGGAGTGAAGAGGTCAAGGTCAGAGATGGTCAGCAATCCATCGTGTAAACGTCCGGGCAGTAGGGACAGTGGTAGCGCACATATTGGAGGTAAAGCTTTATTTATCTGCGCTTTATCAACGATCATCACCAGACGGCACGTGACAGCTTATTACAACGGGATTATATCATGCTGCTGTCATTCCATGGTACGTCTGATGCTGGAATTAGCCCTTCCACATTTTTGTACAATGCATCTGTTTTTGATTATTCAGCACCATGATATGGAAAGTATGGCTTCTAAGGACACCGCAGGGTATTTATAAAGAAACCTAAATTGTGTTCCATCTAGCGCATACACATGAAACAGTGTGTTTGCGATGTTAACAGATTATAGTCTGTAAGTTCATTCGAATACGATAACGTTACTTAGAAAAAAGAAGAATATTGTTTACATGGAAGCCGCTAAACTGGACACCTAGTGCAGATAAAGAAATAGGGATACTTTTGCAAAATTCCTACGATGAACTTGTTTATAATACCGTCATCATCGCTGAAAAACGTAATAACTGACTGCTGTTTATTCAATCAGACTAAATCAATCAGACTAAATCGTACACTATGATAACAGTATAGTTTATGGCTAAGCCAATGGACCTGAGATTCCATTGCACATTTGTCATGACGACAAACGTATCCTTGATCACGACCTTGATAAATGTCTGACAATTATAGAGACACAGCTGGAGACATGCGTTAAAATATATGTTATGATGCTGCTGTTTTATGTCCATTAATGTTCGTACATAACTGGGTCACTGGGCATTATTATGATGTATCTATGATGCAACAATCTGAAGGATCATCACACAGGGATCCCTGTCGGCCTGTCCGGCATGTTTTGATGCACAATTGCATCGGAAGTTTATATTGCGCTTTTCCCCCACATTACAGCGTTTTCAAAGGCACTTCACAACTGCAAAATAGTAATGCAAAATATGGCATACATGTAAACAAAAATATGTAATATTGCAGATACTAAAAACGGCCTATTAAAAGATTACCTGAGTTCCAACATGCACACTAATCTTGCCTGGAAAACCATTTCAGCACATATCAGATACATATGACTAAATATAAGCCGCTTTTTCGACGACAACACGGGGCAGAGGAAACGTATATTTATTTATGTTAATTTCCAAGCAGTCAGTTATGCTACAAATATTATGGTCGGACAACCATCTGGAGCTTCCCAACTTAAGTAACCTTCCAAGCAGATTCAGATTTGGGTGCATATAACGACTTAGGTTTTATAAGAACTATGTTGAGACTAAAAGCTCAATTTGCTGATTCAAAGTGCGGAATTTGCAGAATAAGGATTATTAATGAACACGATCTAATAATTCAAAAACCTTGTCTTTCTAAAATGAGTCATGACGTCGAAAATATTCAACGTATGTTTGTATAGTTCTACTCAGAAAATCTTGCTTTATGATCGAAGGGAATTTTGAGATTGATTAATTGCTGAAGCAATAATAACTTTTAATACGCTGTAGAATGGGGGTTTTTCTTAAGGGAAAACGGGGTGAACGAAATATAATTCCTCAACTACTCACGCAGTTCCCTGATAACCAACAAGAAAACTGTAATTTTTTCGGCGAATAGTTTACTTTGTCATCAACTTTTTCTCTATAACCACCGACAGCTTTTGATGTCCCAAATATCAGACGATTTATATCAGGAGCAAAATTGTCAATTAATCACTAAATTCCGGTCAGCCTGAAATACTCATTAAACGTTCGTCTCATCTTGCTTTTTATTGACGATAAACATTCCAACGAAAGGGCAGTTATTTGGAATTAGTGGTAACAGATGCATTCATTTGGTTAGCTGAGGTATTGTCGTACTTGCTTATTGATTTCTGAAAAATATAATCCGCCTAACACCAAGATGATCAGGCATTATTCATACGCTACACACCGCGCAGCTATCAGTGGCCTGTACTGACAGCAGTTCTTTTACTTACTCGAAATGCATGTAGTTTGAACCACTTCCAAAAAGAGTTCCTTCAAATCAAGCATGTTGTTAATTTTGTAATCAGCTCAGGTGAAAAAGGGCACATGAATATGCACTCTGCATCGCAAATAAAAGCTTTCTCAGCCTGTTACCGGAAGGATATTTACAGAAGAACACATGCCTGATCGCATTATCGCCTATCCCAACCATTTGTAAATCAGCCAACACTGTTCCACGGTATTCAAAGGAGTGTCACCAGTCGCTTGGGTGTACCAGCATATATCTGGCGGTGCACCTTTCTTATTGTTTGTTTATCACAGATCTGAAGATTTAAGAACATATGCAGTCGTGTACTTTTTCGATTTAGAATCTGTGAGAAATTGTCAGCAAATACTGATACATGTTATATCATACGCCCTGCTGTGCAAGCAGAAAATCTACATCTCTGATGCAACAAATCTGTATGTGCCCACAAAGAAACTATCGTTGAAATTCCCTACATCTATAAAAACAATCCTAAAACACTTCAGCCATCGGGAATCGACTATGGATCTTCAAAAGGATTATATGAGTTATCAATGAGTCCATTGATGTATCAATATACGCATATCAATATCATCAAACTTGTTATAAAAGCAATACACCAAACTGTTGATTTTGCTAAAATCACAGAAATTTGAAAAAATGTTGTCATGAATATATCTACAATTAACCTTCCGTATTCAATTAGCTGCTCAAATAGTTGAATGGGTGCAGTGACTTTTGCGAATATTTTTAAGTATTAACGTTAGGTGGAGTTGCCAATTATTGTAATTACGTGAAGTTAAGGAAGACGGTTTATCAACGGAAATGAATCGGTGTAATTCGTGATATAAAGGACGAAATTCCCAATCTTATAATGCCAAACTTCGTTTGTACCTGAACGCAGAACAGCAGCCACAGCTGTCCGATTCCCTATATCGTCTTGCCAATTGTGGCCGTGGGCGGTTATTCAAGTAAACTGTACAAACGGCAAAGCAGAAGTTGACTATGGACAATCGACTGAAAAAGCGCACCACACAGATAGACCACAGCAGCACGCTTTATATGCAAAGAAAAATATCACTCTTGTTATTTTTCATATTATTTTAGACTAATTATTCATGGAGAGATAATTGGGTAGATTCATCGAGTTCTAAGATACGTGGTTTGTCTCTCTCAACTACCAGAATCAAAACTTCACAACGTTTATTGCTTGTTTGTATAATCATTTTCTTTTAAAATAGCCACATTTTGACATTATTCCAAAGCTTGATTAAACGCTTACTGGAGCACACACAAAAACTAAATTATCCAACGGTTGCATTTTAATAATTCTTCCAACGGGCCCACCTGCCCTGTTACATTTACGGATTACGTTTATCTAAACGATGATTCATCATGATTTAGATACATATCATCATGAATTTATTCATAAATGGCATGAGATTCTACATTCAAACGCAGAAAACAATGTTATTTTTGTGTCATTGGGCTTAGGATGGGGTAGTTTATGTCATTGTATAACAGCGATGCTGACTATGTCGCCATTAGTGAGATTTTGCAAATTGTAAGTGCATATTTATAGGACTCGAGTACAATTGATATCAATTGTCCGTTGAATGCAGACGTTTGGAATGTTCTTCATCAGGCAATACCAAGGGACTACTAATCATAAGTCATTTAAGCAACTAGGACTACCGAAAAGAAAGAACATCGATCATGTCTTTTGATGATTCCTGTTGCTTCAAGCAATCGATGATTTTATTTAATACCGTAGATGATAATTGGTAATACGATAAATACATTGTATTAATTGTAATAAAACTATGCCTAATATTCATTTGAGGTCCCAAGTACCTGTCTGTTAGAGATATATGCCCTATTGAGAATAGCCTGAGTAAGACACACTGCAGCATAGAGATGGAATAAACTTTGATTAATGCAGCGCTGAAGTGCATTTTATTTCATTTTGTCTCTTGATCGCTTAGATGCGTTATATTTCCAAATATGTACAATAGTCGTTTTCGTTCAGTTTCGTTGACTTGTCATTCAAATATATGACGTTTGGGGGGGGGGGCAATAAGCTTAAATGATGTATGAGCAACGGATTGCATGGGCTGGGTTTTACCTCTGACTGCGGTAAGTATAGACACACGGGTTTCCGTCGAGTGTGTAGCGCTGCTGTTGAAACGCCGTATGCGCTGGTGTAACAAACGACCATCCTGTTAATTATTACAATGATATCTCAGCCAAACCAACCGCCCTTTGACTCAAATCACTGATTATTCATCTGCTATTATTAACTGATTAATCGGTCAAACACGAGAAATAAACTTAAAATGTGCAACACAATAATGTTTAACACTCGCGAAAAAAGCATGTCTAAGTGGTCAAACATCTTGCGTGTCCTGGCAGCAGCTTAGATCCTTGCATTTGTAACTTAGACAATTAACCACTGTAAAAAGCATGAAAATATTGTTAAAAACACTGCAATGATTTACCGCATTGATGAGAATAAATCGATTTTCTCCGCCTCAAATGCGATCTACATCAATGGGCATTTACAAATTTCAGCATCTCTGAATTGATGGGAAAACTCTCCGTTAAGATTCAATCACGAACAATTACCCTTCATCTCTTTAAATCTCTCTATGTTCACTGAAAGACTGCAGTGTTGATTGTTCAAGATAGTTGAATAAGTCTAACAAGTATATCACTATTCGCATGTATTTAATATTCTTACAGTTATGTCAAACTGTATTGTATGGGTCACAAAATCGGGTTGCGTTTATGCACGCAATATTAACAATTGTTGATTTGCCAACGCATCTGCAGGCACCTTCAGAGGGTGTTATAACCACACCAATCTAGAATTGAATATAAAACACCTTCCAATCCTAGTTTTGATTTGCGTCAGAGCAAATGTGTAAGGTTTATATGTGGCCTCTACAATCATGACTCCGGAATTGTCTGTCATTTCTCATACGCCAGATGTGAACCCCAGGCCATCGGAATAACAAGAATGCGTATCGCTTATATGCAGATTATGCATGAATGGTATGCACTATGTACGCATGATTGCAAGACATATTCGGTTATCAAGCATAATGATTATACACGCCATTCCCAATGAGGAAGGATAACAATATGAGAGCATCGTCCAGCACCCTGTTACATAACGATTCGGAATAATATATGCAAATACATTTTCATAGTATGCCTCGCTGTTACTTCAATTGGCGATGTCTCGATCATGTTCATTCCCATTGTACCACTAAATACATTACCATTAACCATTAAGTTCACAGTTGCTTTACAAATCACTGGACATACGATTATAGCTGAAATGTGATAAGCAGCCCAAAACTGTAGTCGATGGAAATAATAGTGTACGGATGATGAGGTAGGGGACGTAGATTCGCAATGCTGTTATGCGCCAATAAATCACTATCGAAAAGATAGCGAAGTATGGTACACGACTACTGCAATAAATTTATATATAAATTATATATATATAGAAATATATATATATATATATAATATATATATATATATATCAATATATATATATTATATGGCTATGCCTTCCTTTCTCCCTCTCTATGTCATCTCAATATATTGCTGGGCATATGTCATCTTTAGTGGCATATGATGCAGCCCATAGATCTAAAACCTTGTTGTTTTTACACTGAAATACTGTGATCTGACAGATACCATCTACTGCCCCGTGTAATGATGTCCCATAATTCCCCTAAACCATAATTTTACCTGCATTAGCGTGCTCCATTTAATAGATGAGCTTGGCTTCCTAGCCGACTAAGTGCATTCCACGGGCAAATGAGTCGTAGAAGAATTAAGAAAAGGGGTCATGGTTAAGACACTATTTTTCGTCGTCAAAACATTCGAATTAATGGGAATGCTAATTGAGTTTAAAAAATTATCCAATAGAATCGTAATTAAATCATGCATATGTTAGACGAGTATCGATTGAATTCAACCTTAGTCGTATTGGCATGAACATTGAAGCAGAAAACAATATTCTGCCACAATGTCAATGTTTCTATGAGGGTGCAAACGTAAGGGAGCTCTTAATGAGCAAACATTCAAACAAATACACTCATCCATTTCATAGAGAAGAGTTGCAATTCATGTAACGCCTGTTGGACTGCCAACCATATATCGAACCTGTATCATATATCTAGCTAACGAGGGTCACAACCCCGTTTCAGATTATTCTAAATTCACCTCAAGGACAATATCAGTTTTGCCTACCCTTTGGTTTTAAGCAACAACCACCATTGCTGTCCACAGATTATGTGACATTGCCTCTCGCAACCCCGCAATCTCCTTTTCCATATTCTGAGTTTTTACATACGTTAGTACCTCAATTAAGCTTCTCTTCAGATTCTTCACATTTCTCAAGGCCATGCTCCTCGATGGACCTCAGGCAAACTAATCTCAGCAGTACCCCTCCTTGGGTCGAATGATCCTCCACCATCATCAGGCGCTTATTCTCATGCATCCACAAACATCTCAGACCAATTTGCTGCAACCACCATAAAACTTCCATCACTTCCCCATCGCCAGATCGAGTGCACATCGTTACAATGGCAATCGTCTCCTGGTGCAATCAGTGGCCCGACGCCCCCTCGCAAGACACGCAACTGCTTATTGACTGGCTCTTTGTCTGCTAACAAAGGGACCACATGGAGGCCCGCAATTCTATGTAGATTTGCTTGATCAACATAGTCAGGTAGGTCAAAAGAATACACAAAGTTATACTGGCGAATGTGATATCCGCACTCACGCACTTACACCTAATGCGATGGGAGACTTTGATTCGTGTACATATCAATGTGTTGACATGGTTTTAGTAAGACATGAATGCTGCTCAGACAGTTTTATCATTGCATACATAACATATGTTTGAATATGCATTGAAAGCGATATTTATTGTGCTTTTATTGTTGTGTATTTGCTAAAAGGACCTGTTTATAATTCTCTAACTTGATTGGAAACACCAAATCATCGATAAAGGTGCAATGAAAACAGCCGCCGATCATCGTTTACAAAAGTATTCAAATGAATAGCAAACTAACAAACTGTAAGCACGCATACGCAACTTCACCATTTTCAGGTGTGATCGCTCAACCTCGGTGCGTTTTCAGCCTCGGATTGTAGCGTCTACCGTACACCATATTTGTTTCAAAATTCAAATCCCATCAAATATAAAATATTGGACTTAAAAATGACCATAAATATAAACGGGGTCACCGATTGGACACGAGTAATTGGATATCATGAAGAAATGTTGTTGAAAATCACTTCATAATTTTTTGTTTCTAGACAAAAAATGATTTGTTATGAAACGCGCTTTTAAGTCGTTATAGCTCAGCGACCTTAGGTAGAGTCGGAATATTCCCCCTTATTGATGTACCAATCGTAAAATTGATTGATGTCCCAGTTGCCCGCACTCACGTATTCAATCCACACATTACTCGCTGGCACAGCCCATTCACCATCTTTCCCCGTGTTGTCTATTGATTTAATACAATACAATTTAAACGAGCTTGTTGTGTTCACAACAAACAGGGGTAGAAATAAGCTCTCTTGGTCCAGGGCCAGTCAGGCCCCTGGGTCTAAAAATCTAGGGTCCACCAACCAACGTTGTTTTTACGACATTTACGAATATAAAATCCTACAATCAACATAATCCCTCCAACAAATTGTCCTTCTTATGCATAAGCTGTGGTAAGAAAAATGAGTGCGATATGTAATGATCTGGGCAAGGGATGTTGTCATACCATTCAATTTTGTAAATAGTATCCGTGGTTAAAAAGTACAGCACTAGCGCCTTACTTTAGTGAGCTGAAGAGGACTACACCTACGAGGAGGGTATGTCTCTAACTTTGTGTCGAACTCGCCAAATGGCCAATATCTATGAATGCTTTGTAATCCATGTTCAATTTCACTAGCCTAGGCCTGTATGCTCACAGCTGTTGTCTGTCTGTTCTCAGTTAGCAGTAGCTGAGAGTTCATCCATTCCTTCAGATTCGTCCTCTCTCTAGGAGATACCCTACTTTCAACCAGAGACGATGTTGACATGAGATATGATCAACTGGCCAGAGATCTTCAAATATTCAGTACCGCCATGAATTGAATAAACTGAATATTTTAGAAATCACTTTATAATTGAATCACTGCTATTGCATGCAAAAAATCTCTTAATCTATCTCATTAAAATTCATTATGTAATCATCTCGCAAAGATTTATTACATAAACTCACAACACTACCTTCGGAAGAAACTATAGATTATCCCTAGATGTGAAATGGATAGGTGAAACTGTCCGTAGTATGCACGTCTCTTTCGTTATACAAATTTGTATTGGGCTCATCAGACATCATCAGTATGAGCAAGACTGCAGTTTCACTGCTGGAGTTTGTCGCACCTCATTTTTAGCGACAAACCGACAATGGTGAAATCGGGTTCCATTTTGTTTTGAACCATTGCAATTACACACGCTCCTTTGAATTTCCCGTAAGTTTATAGCAATAAAATCTTTTTGGAGCTAACATTTTCAAACTATCACTGGTGTTTGTACGCTGCTCAATGTTGATTAAGTATCACCCATGTAAGACTGAAATGGAGAGCGTTTGACCATGACAATTTAATGTCATCTGACGAACGCGATACCTATTAGGTGATTATGAATAGTTGATACGTAGAATTGTATATGCTTATGAGTTGCCGCTTGATGCTTCTGTAGTTGCACAAAATTGCCCCTGCAAATGAATGATCATTGACTATGCTATCATTCACAGTTTACAATTGCCTTTTACACAGCCCCATTAACAAGCAATACCAAAATTCAACGTTTTTAGTCAAACTTCCTACTATAGGCTTTACGGGCTGCTTTCTACAGCATTAATGAAGCGGTTCTTATCGTTATGAAATCGATGGGTTTTGACGTCATAGCAGCGTTTATGTCGTTTGGTTATGATTGATCCAAGTTGTAATAAGGTACACTAATATTATTCTTTCAAATCGATGTTAGATTACATTGACCCTGTTGTTTGTAACGATACAACAAATCATGATTGAATAACACATACAGAATAGAGGAGACATATTTAATAACACACCGTGATTACATTTGAAGGCATCTCAATCAACTTTATGTATGTAAGTAAGTAAGATAGAATTGAAAAAAGACAATGTTAACGAGCTGAATCGGCAATATTCCAAACGAGTTCGATGAACAAAATCTTTGACTGAATCCATCGAATCAATTTGATTAACTACGGTTGGTTCATACACCTGCCTTCATCCACATTTTCCCAGCGAGATGCTTTCAAGCAAACGTCACAAAACTTTGAAGAAGGTTTGTGATTAAACATACAGCGATTATTTACTGAATTTCCACAATTTACGGTGGAGGAGGAATAAACATATGAATTTCTATCTAAAACTTGAGTAGAAACATTCATTAAATACACATGGATACAAATGATAAAATCGCATTCGGTTGTCACTATTATAACCCCGCATTCATACTGATGATAACACGCCCTAGTTCTCTCCGCCGGACAAATTTTTGATGCAACCATGTTATTTTGTAATGGGGCAAAGATAAAATCTCGTGAGATCCTAATTGGATTCAAAAGTCGCCCACATCCATTTGCAATATGCTGTCTCGTTGCTTCAGTTGTCCACATAAACGGGATAATCTGCCAATGATTGCGTTGAAACAAGACGTATGATAATGTTAGGTTTTGTCCAATTGAAAAAGCATTTCTCCATATCTAGTTTCATTTGCTAATGAGACCCCGGAAGTCAAGCTAAAGGGCCACGTATGAGCCATTAGCATTGTATACGCAAACATCGACCAGTGCAATTACAATTAGATCTTGAAATCCTCTATCTCATAGTGCATTATTTACTAAACTGTACGTGTTACTGCAATCATAATGATTATTTTGTAATTGATAGATGCTTGCGGATGACATCTTTCAAAATAACAATCGGCGGCACGTGTCATTTAAGGAAAGCGTGTGCGGATGAGTCATAATTATGCATTGGCCATAAGAGAGCACATCGCTAAATAACCTATTCTTAAACAGCGGATATGTCTGAAGCTTAAGATTAGCAGGATGATGTAATCTTAAATATGTCAGAATAGGGCGCATTGATTGACGATCTGATGTGATGGTTGTTCCGTTCTCTCAATGAGAATGCTTAAGAGTTCATTTGTGTGACCTTACAGTCAATCCCATCCAGACGTCATATGAACCAAGTGATGAAATGTAAAAAAGCGTATTGTTGAGAATTACATAGAAGCTGGCATGTTATGTCTAGTTACAATGGGATGTATGAATTCTCATATCATAATTTTAAAAGAGATAAAACCAGGTAAGTTATGATTTTGGAACAAAGTCAGATAAAACAGCCCAATGCAACAAGTGGATGGCCTAAACAAATTTGCCATGACACTGTTTATTGTTTATCAACTTTGGCAAGGAGATCGTCCATCGATGAGATAATACCAACTGCGCCTTTGCACATTGCCCTGACAATGGCTCTTTGTTAACGGCATCAATGTTCCGCTTCTTCGCTAAGATATAGTAGCCGGAAGGACCTGTAGTCGACATGAATGATAAGCATGCCTAGGTACAATGGAGAGCGTAATGAAGCTATTCAGTTGCAAGGCAGCTCAGGACAAGCGCCGGTTGACTTAATCGCAGTGTAAAGAAAACACATAAGCGCAATGGGCGGTTTCAGGTATGACAAAAATACAATGGGGTACTAGATGTGTCTGTACAACGTAGTAATAGCAAGACTTTTTCATTCAACATGAAGTCACAATCGACGATGTCTGATCAGCCGCGGATCAATAGAGCCATTTTTGCATACTGCTGATTTGCGTTTACCTCCACTGTATTTGTCATGCTTTTGTCTTTAATCGTTGCATTGTGGATTATTGCTAAAGCAGGCTTCACATCAGCCGTGTGATTATTATGTCGCACGATTTCACATGTCCGAGGCACCGTAGACAGAACGCAGACAAATTCGCAATGCATCCAGACATGTCCACACAGGTAGTGTACATTGCAAGGCAGCAGTACGATGCTTGCACGGTTGTCTCACGTTGTCGCACGATGTTCGCAGCTTGAACGTAGGAAACATTTCGTACAACTGTCTCAAGATTGCCATGCAGCAGCCGTACACATTTGCAAGACTGATGCAGGGCTGTTGCAAGAATTTGCAAAAGATTCTTGCGACCATCGTGCAATAAAAAGAGTGACGCACGAATATTTTACGATGTTTGTGCGTTCATCGTACAAATTCGTCCCATGTGACAGTATAAATACAAGGGTAAGTGCAAACAGCCGTCACATCTTCATCATAGATTGTTGTAAACAAATCTTGTCTTTGAAATGGATATTCTTCCACGAAGATTGTGGGAGGTCGAACTGAGAAGAGTACTGCTAGACGAATAAGAGCGTCATGAAACACTTCTGATACTACTTATCCGTGAGCAACTTCGTCAAAGAAGGCGAGAGAGGTGTTGGTTGGTAAAACCCTGGATTGAGCGTCGTCGGCTGTTTGGGCAGAATCACACCCTCTTCCTGGAGCTAGAGATAGAGTCCGAGGGCGACTACATGACTTACATCAAAATGAGCCGCAACATGTTTGCCGAGCTGCTGCTACGGGTCACCCCGCGCATCATAAAATCTAGAAGGCACGTACAAATTTGATTTTCACATTTAAATGCAACT
Source organism: Urechis unicinctus (assembly GCA_034190875.2). NCBI lineage: Eukaryota > Metazoa > Annelida > Polychaeta > Xenopneusta > Urechidae > Urechis > Urechis unicinctus. The sequence goes on from CM067343.1 coordinate 53,613,667, forward strand.
TAAATGTACAATATATGTAGTTTCTGTTTTATTAATAGCGACCTTTTATTTTCAATTCACGAAGTTTGTGATAACGCTTCGCTTTCTGGCCACCGGAATGAGTTTATGTCCTTACAGTACGGATTCAGGGTTTCACGAAACACTATCTCACTCTTTGTCCCTGAAGTGTGTCAGGCTATTTACGAGGAGTACAGAGAGACACTCTTCATCCTGCCATCTACTCATGACCAATGCCGAGCGTCAAAAAATCGTCCGAATTTCGCAGGAATAATGTGCATGTCGAAAATTGAGTTTGCGACCATGCGACTGCCTCGCGTCTTGTGAAAATCGTAAGAAGGTCTTGAAACATTCGCGCGAAACTCAGCGATTTTTCTCTAAAAGGTGTTCGTAGACATGTGCACGGCAGCCCCAAGGCTGATGTGAAACAGGCTTAAGTGATATGTCCGTTACCTATATATAGTTCCAACACAAGCCAGGGGCAGCACTTATCTCGTTCCAAAACATATCAAGGGTACAAGGCCATCTCAGTCTAGTGAACGGATTCAAATTCCGACCACCAGTCCATGCAGGGAATTGATAAAGCTAGCAGCAGCATTCTGGTTGATGCATTGCCAATTACCATTCTTACATTTAGAGGACCGATTTCTATTAAAGGCATACGCTAAAAATGTCATTCATCATGATCCATATTGTGTTTTGTATGGCGATGAAGTTGGATGTATACAACTAAGGAGCAAAGAACATTATATAATTGGTTCATATTCCCGCCGTTGTCGCTACATTTATCTGGCCCTAGACTGGTGCTGCTATGGCATAAATTTCCAGCCTTCTTATTATTCTCAGTTGTTGAACGTACCAATTTCATCACGCCATTGCATTTCAACCAAGCCTACCACGCCAGGCCTGTAGTTAGGGGGGATTCGAACGAACCGCCCACTTTGCCCAGAAAGGTCCGCATTACTCTAGCGCATGTGTGTATATATAAATATATCGTGTGTAGATGGTGCCTTTGATTATGGTCTTATAGCCGCATCAGTATTAGCCAGGAGAAAGGTCCACAATTGAGGGGAAAAGAACCCCCCATTCAAAATCCTGGTTACGGGCCTGCACGCACATGCTCTTCAGAAGCGTACTTAGAATCTCCCACATTCAAAGCATATGTTGTACTCCCGGCTACCACCTGGGTTCATGTCATTCCTAACCACTATCACCACTGACCTTGAACGGCATATCCATGGTGCAACCAGGGACTTTGCATGATAAGAGGTCTAGCAGAAGTGCCATTGCTTGCCAGAACAACGCATGGCGCCACCTTGTCATCATTATCGCATTGTTTGCAATTCCAAATAAGACCGTATCTAGCCACTTCAATATGTCGGTACATGTTCAATCAAAATGATTGCAAAGGCAAATTCTTCCAGGTAATTTCTCTTTACAACTGAATAGTGCATTTCTCTCGTTGAATTTGTGATACCTTTGTCTAATCTTCACCTACAAATGTCTACGGAAATGGTTATTTGCATCTACAAAAAAATATGCTATGTAGTATTGCAGCACTTTATCCAAGGGCATGCTTCGTTCGACGTCTTAGCTTGTGTGATACTTATGACCACGGAATGCCGTAAGTTGCTCTGATTAAGCTCTAATGAATTTCGGCCCTCGCTGTCAATTGCGATATATATAATACAGGTTACTAATACGAAACTCCACTCGTTGCCATTGCTGTGGGTCGATACATATGTAATATACCATCATCTTTTAGTATGATTCACATTTATCCTGATTCTCAGTCTTTGTGTCTACTATGATTGTTACAAAATCATAGAAGATATGTAGCATTTGTAGACAGCAAATGTATTACATATACCACTTTCAGATGAGGACTATTTTACGATGACAATAATCTGTACTTGTCGTATTAATCGACCTTGATATGAGCGTCTTCTAAGGGCCTCGCTTGCATGTTTGCCGCACATTATGAGCTTCAACATAAGCGGGGATATCATTTAAAAGTGTAGCACAACCATCATGGCTGATTTGCCAGACGTCAATATTTTTGCGACTCTGCTGAAGTCAATATTTGTTGCAGGAAATTAGAATGTAGATGTATAGCCAGTGAGTGGATTCAATATCCTCCCATGCACACTTTTATGGAAATATCTATGAATGCCGAACCCCTTTTTGCGTGTCGGCTGGCCCACAAAGAAAACATGTCTCACTAAAAGCATAGTAATAGCACACCTCATTTCAATCACTGACAAATTATTACCCAAGAAAGATGATAATATGGCGTAATACATATTTCTTCGCTATAGCTTTGGAGCTATCAATGATCATCCTCTCGGGGTGAACTGATCTACCTCTATTATGGTTGTGCAAAAAAAATTGTTACAACTGAAATATTGGAATTCCTAGATGCCAAAACGTGCAATTAATATAATATTTATCCCAATGTTCGTGTAATATTCGCGATCTATTATTTTAATTACGTTATACCGTTGAAAGAAATGAATGTAGGAATAGATAACGGCGCAGAACATAGTTCTTTGAGCGGCGAAAAGGTAGCGAAACCCAAAGGAGGTCATTCAAATGCAGTTGAAAACCCTCTCCTGCTCACAGAAAAAAAACATTGTATAAATTCTAGTGGTGAGCACTACTGAAAGGATGGGTAAGAGGGAAGCAGTTCATAATTGTTTCGTCACATGCTGTGTCTCAAGAGTCATGATATCTATTCTTATTAAAGTTGGTCTTCTGTTACTGGATCTAGCACAATATTCAACTAATTGTGTTGACCAAATGGTAAATATTGCATCGGCCAATATGAAGTCCGATATTTCCCTTTTATCATTTGTCATGGCATGGTGATTGCATGGATTGATTGACGGGACTCTTTTAACTGCGTCGCATCGGGCATTAACTTCAATTCCTTCATTAAGAAGCCAGCTACTTGTATTTCGCGTGGAAGGAATATAAATTGTCAGGTGAGACTGAAACATTCAGGCCAATTACGATGATGGTTAATTACATCCGTAACAGACGTAACTGTAGCAAGTGTCGAATAAGTCAGGTTTCATTTGGATTTGCAACACACCTATTAAATAGTCTACTATCTCAAAATTGTGGTGCATTGTCGCTGCTGTGAGAATTTCTGTTACGTCACTAGTAGCTGTGGCAATATTGTAACACTTACAAACTATTATTCAATGTGGTCTGAAAATGTCCGTTGAAACCCCCACCCACATTGAATACCTCCAATAGAGTCAAGGATTCTACTATATGCATGAACCTCAAAATTATATGCATCATTACGAAGATCATTTGAAAGAAATTAACATCGTGTCAGTCCCCGTTACATCAACGGAAGAACAATATCTTCCACCTTCATTGAATCTATGTCATTCATACGCTGCACACACTGCTCACAAACATGAAATCCATGTATCAAGGACGAACTATTATGTGCTTGCTCGTTTGTGACGTCAACTGAAAAGGCTGAAATAAAAATACTGTTCCAAATGGGTTCCAGGTCAATGTACATTTTGTGAATCGCATTTATGTATTCATTTTAACATGTGAATGTATACGTGTTTGAAAAGAGGGGCAGTGTTCATTGCCGTGGTGTTATAGCTCACCTATGATAGCATTATTATGAGGCTATCAAGAGCAGAACATAAACAGTTTATGCATATTGTGAGTATGAATAGGCGGCGCCATATATCGACGCATATTCAAATAGTAGCATCAACCGGCGAGGATGCTCTGTGTTACGGACGCCATGCATCGAAGCTAATCTATAGCAGGTTTGCAAGCAGATTCTATTATAGCCGCGTTCACAGGCCTCTTAAATTGGTGGTATTCATGGAAAACATTTGAATGATATTTTCGACAATAGTGACCATGGCAAGAGCTCCTCAATACGCAAACAGAAAGCCTCCTTCTCGCTTTAATACAAAGCATAATCAAATTGACTGCTATTGACGCATCGTTATATAAATCCCGTCTAAAGCGGTCATAACCAATCAAGTTCTATTATTTATACAGGATCAGTCCCATTCTAATTTTCCACATCACCATTGGTAATACACCATAATATTCTGAAGATTGAGAAGAAAAGTGACAAAACAGACTGTTCTTGACACTTCTGTCTCGCTGATGCTATTTTTTGCGACCATTGCCAACGAAGTATTTGCAATTGGAGTGTTTGCTCTTTCGTGTTTAGTTATTTTGCAACATAGCACGTCCTCTCATTCAACTTAAACTACCTTTGATATAAAACGGCGCCGGTTTTATTTCCCTGATAACGCTCTAATAACCAGAGAAATTAAGTGCTTAGTTATATTGGACAATCGTGACCAACGTCAGCACTTAATATAGTTAACATAAAGGTATAGCATTTGCAGAATGCCCCCTGGTTCAGATACCCTTCTCGTTTAGACAATGAGCGCTATTTCGTGAATATTTCTGAAGCAGACGATTATAAATTGATGCATGCTAAATAATGTAAGTGATGTATTTCCTCTATGATCAAAGCGGTGCGACGATCAATATGGGAAAGAGCCTAACAATGGGATATAATGGATGTATCCATCCCTTAATCCGAATACTTAAGCGTCGAGCTCACGATCATTAGTCCTCTTTTTGACAAACTTAACAGTCAGTCTCACACAGGCGTCACTAAAAACAAGTACCGTCAACAAGTGGATGGGCAAGACAAATTTACCGTTGTACTATTTGCAGTTTATCAACTTAGGCATGATGATCAATGACATAATGTTCCCCGCGTTTGTGCACATAGCTCTGCCAATGGCTTTGCTAACGTTATCGAGGTTAGGCTTCTTCGCTAAAATGAACCTGTAATCGCATGCAATATAACCAGGGTTAGGCATATTCAAGAGAGTTATGATGCCATTCAGATGCAAGGTAGTTCTGGACAAATGTCGGTTGGCCCGGATCGCTTTGTTAAGAACACACATAAGGCTTCGTGGGCACGATAAAAACCGGAGGGGCTAGATGTATCTCAAATGGCCCTCTAGCTACAACTTTTGAATTATAAATAAAGTCACAATCGACGATCAAAGATCAACCGTGGGTATGTTACCCAACTGAGTATTCTGTTATGCTATTTCCTCTACTGAATTTGGTCATGATTTCTCTAATATCATTTTATTAATCAGCACGTTGCACATGGAATTATGCTCATTCATATGTTCCTCACATATGTCTAGTTCCAGTAGAGGTCATGGGTAGAACTTTTTTCGTCGCAATGCATATCTAGTGTGCAATGATATCACAGTCTTTCGAACGTACGCAAACTTTCAAAATGCGTTACAAATGCTTCGTTACACATGGTGCTCAGTTTTAGATATATGTTTTCTGGACATTATTCGTGACATAGCACCCCGTATTTTGGTCTCCGTTTGGTCAAGGGCCATGCAAAGTGACCATAAATTGCTGACCTTTGTGACTTAATAGATGTGAAAAAACACGATACCCGCACATTATATGTGCTTTTGCAAAGGCTATTTCATGCATGTGCCCACCCACCATTTAGATGTTGACGACGTTAGTTGCTTGTAACGAGGCTGTCCAATCGCCAATGCTATACGAACGGACGTGAGGATTGACATCACGTTGGATCACATTGCTTGTCTTCGTTATTCTCGTCGCCCACATTGAATCATCATCGGCTTCGCATGACGTTCAACTTTAGCCTGATGACCGGCAAATCGTTGCTTCGACGTGAGTGTCAGTCAGTCTATTCAGAACTTGTCATGTCTTCTGTGACGTAGCCATCAAACGACCTTCCGATGTAGCAATCCCGCCTAAGCGTCTGGTCCGGCAATGGGTGTACCACAGCCATCGCAAGCAGGCATGTCAGCTTTTCACACCTGGGATCGTGGCTTTACCACTGACGGTCGCCATTTTCAATTCAGCATCACTAGTTCATCTCACGTTCTATGTAGGTAGCCATCTTGGTGACCTTCTTGCCACGCTTTCATCGGCAACATGAGAACCGTCAGCACATATTATAATTATCTCATCTCACAACTCGACTATTATCTTAACATTGATGACTAAATCGAATACAGCTTATCGTTCACATACTAATCTACTCACGTTCGTATGTAGCCCAACTCGTACCCAATACAACCCGCTGGGACACTCGTTGAATTCAGGCAAAGCATTCGAGATGTCCCACCGATACCTCGACGATGCTGGCTTGGATGATGCCCTTGGCAAATACTTCCTAATAGTGGAGCGTAAAACGTTTCTGATGACGTGAAGCGTCGTGACTAACACTGCCCCATTGGTACCGCTTACCTTTGATCACCAGTTTACCTCTAGCAGTCCAACATGTCGTGATTGTTTTAGGTGCTTTTCATTGATAAACGGTTTTTTTCTCAGGCTTTTGTGTGTTTTCGACGACCTCGTTGTTTGTGTGGTCGTCTGTTGGTTGTGATGGTGCTAATGCAAGGACCAGTGTTGTAAGCGGCGACAGTGGCAGTTCATGTTGGTAATGAAACATCATATGTTTCTGTATCATCTGATTGTATTTGATCTTCTTCCGACAGTACCTCAAGACTAGCCGCATGTCTTCCTAGGAAGCCATCAGGACGTTTATCACGATGGCCATTCATTAATGTGGGCATCTACCAATATATCATTCTAGGACAATATTTCAAGAGACTAGCAACCACGTTTCCCAATAGTGGTCCGGCAATGACTGATGATAACGTTCCTGATAAGGCTGGCAAAACCCACCTGATGACTAGATGGCTATCGTCTGTGTTGTTGAAGGGTGACAGGGGTTGGAAATAACATATCTTACGTTTTGTACTGGCGTTTGATTTGACAAGTGGGTGCTTTGTGTTCCTTCACAGCGGTTCGTCATCACGACTAGATAATGTGCATGGTACGAGGGTTTTGGTTTGACCAAAAAGGCTGTGTCCAAGTGATCTGGTAGTGTTCGCCATGTGTTGCAGCGTCTCACGGGAGGAGCCGGGTTATTGGTCAATTCATCGTGGTCCTCGCGTGCCACTGCGCCGCCAGACTCACAAGTCGTTTCTCTGAACCACGTCCCATCAAAAGAAACGTCAACAGTGGTGTGGTTATTAGCAAAGACATCCAAGGTTAGGTTTTTTAACCTAGGGGACACTTTAAACATTCATTTGACAAGAAAAACACGCCTTGTTCGCAATTTATGCAATGCATCTGAGTTATCATCTTACACTATCAGACCAAAGCAATCCATGAGTACCCATATCATACTTCTAACCAAGAAGATCGGGGTTCGATCATCAGCAAAATCACTTACCATAACTGCATGAACAATATATCGCCCACACATTGCAGTGATATTGGCATTCACGACTTGACTTGTCCTTGGGTCTTGTTCTTCGATACTCATCATCATACATATGTGTCTAATTGACCGACTGAACGCCAACCTGGACACTGCCTGTCTATTATGCTATCAAGACCACGTCATCAAACATATGATGACCGTGGGCGAATATTACGATGATCGTATTTGGAAACGGATCGACTCTTGGATTCGATCAGATTTCGTATGATGTGACATAATCTGCTGAGTCTTAGGTTCAGAAGGGATATCATGTCATGCGATATATACTACTCATTTATTCCGTAGTCTCCTATCAGCCGATGATCACCTTTACTCGAATCACTTTTGGTCCGGGTTCGACATTAGATTTCATTGCGTTTTACTCTATCGTACTCTATCAGAGCACGAATATCTTGCTCTCGTCCTAGACCGAATGGAGACTTTTGGTTTCTAGACCGGCATCTCTCCCAATTTCTGAGAGGCTTAGTTGAAGTTGGTGCATATGTAATTATACCCTTTCACTCCGTTAGGAATCGACGTTCGACTTTGATGTGCCACGTAATATCATGCGCATAACGTACACACTAACCCCGGCCGTATATCATTTGTTTAATACCTTACCTTATTACAGTCTGTACGGATCATAAGGGCCTATTGGTGCGCCTTTCAATGTTGTTGATCACGTTTTCCTCAACCAATTTGCTTTAGTTCACTATCCTGTGCGTAGATAAAAGGGAATTAACCTTTGGTCATCCTCCAATATATGTGCGTATGCTATCTTAATGGGACATATATATCAACCTAATTGTCAATGACCCATGCCCTTGACCAGGTGTGCAACATAACTTTAAGGCGCACAGCATCTCTACATCCAGTAAACATCCCCATTACACAGAGCCAATGTTACAGCGTGCGATCATTTATGTTCGTAAAGCCTCGCTTTAAAAAGATTTATTGCTTGCATAAACTGAAGAATGGTCTATATCGTTCGTATTTCGACTGTTCAAAATAGACTCTTTCCATGCTAACGAATTCATGATAATTTGTGAGTATAAGCCTCTGTTTAGTTGGACCTAGATAGTCATAAACGCGCGGGTGTTTGTGTACTTGTGACAGCGATGTCAGGGCGACGCCACTAAGACACGTATTACTGGCACTATGCATTCATTAGAACATAGTCGAAATACAATGTTTGACGAGAAGGAATATAGTTGTTGTTTTTAGTGTATTTGTCAACTGCTGAAAAACCGATGGTGAAGTTAATGCATAAGTCATTAATTCCTTTCTATGGAACGCATTTATGACGCACATCGTTCTTTTAGCACCTTTGCAGCCGCATCATCTTGATTTATCCATCCCTCTTTCAACCAACATGAGCGCCCAGCCTAATAAAAGTACACCGCCATTTTTATCTCGTCTTGCCATTGTGCATCCTGTGGCTACTTCAATGAGCACTGCATCACTTTCCAAAACATGTTCTCTTAGCTCATCATCGAAATCACTCACATGACGTAAAGTTTCCTGCGATTACCACCACTCATACCACTCCACACGTTATCGTGTTGTGTCATGTGAATCACCGATGTCAGTAGTTACTACACTTTTAAGACCTATAACTATTGCGTTTGTCTTGCTTGACCGTTTACCATACTTGAGCTTTGCCGTAAGCTTCTAGAGTAAAAGGCAAATAAATTAAATGTAATTGTCCAATGGCTTAGGCTTATTTTGTGGCAAAAGTTTCCTTCAGTCTGAATCGTCAAAAACGAAACAAGAACAATATGAATCAAAACTTGTTATATGGTTGCATATATTGGTAAGTCATACCCAAAGAATGCGAGGCATTATAAACACAGGCTCTTCAACTGTTGCAGTTATCGAAAATGGAAGTCTGTGGAGGAGAACTTCTATGCACTGGTACTCCGGTGCTCGCAATTAGTTTGCTGATAATGGCAACAACACAGAAACAGCGGCTAGGGGTAAATGCCTAAAACATTCTACAAATAATATTCTGTTACTCTTTGTTCGTGCAAGTGGGTCTCAAAATACCCGAGTTACTGTTACTAAGTTTGGTTATATCGTCGTGGAGTTGATGTTTGGACCCTGGTCTTACCCCCTCTGGATTATGAGATGTTAGGCTTAACAAGTGGTAAGCGGTTAAACCCAAAGCAACATGGCGGGGTAGCTCAGAGCTGTATGTCTGGTTCGCTTAACCTGATAATGTTATGCACGTTTTATATTACTCATGATGATGGAGAGCATTGCCATTTCATCGATGTGTCGAGTTATACACTACAATGTTAAAAGCAACTATACAGATCACAAACACCCGATGAAGCTAACACTTTTGGTCTGCACCGTCCAGTTTTCACGCCCTCCACACGTGATTAATAGTCCAACCAACCACATTAAAGCCGTTTGAAGATGTTGATCTCATCCTCATTTTCCTGTCCGATACCACGTGGGATTATATTACATAACATGCACAACGTCATATCAATTGCTTCACGCTTACAGTCGGAAAAGCGCATCCGAATCAAAAAAACTATTGACGTCACAATTTCTATTGTATCAAATAATGGTTTTTCGATTGCGCCTCACCTCCTTCACAAGAATGCTGTGTCAGTCATTGTTTGCTGTAAAGATGTCTGTCGTTGCCAGCTAGATAGTCATTTTCTTAAATCATTGAAGCATTGCATCATAATGTTGAATCATATGATTGAGTATAGCAATGTATACTGTACCTGTAGGGAGAACAGTAACTGGTTATCCCTATCTGTGGTTTAACCATTATTCTTAGTAAGTGTGTATAATCACTATACTAATCAGTTAGATACCAGAGCTATATTGGCCGTATCAACAATGTAGTATTGCCATCTAAAATTATCAAAATGACGTCAATGGCACAGGTGTGACGATCTTTGATGAAAGGCACGAGCCACTATATCACGTTAGTCATGCTCATAAAATGCACACAGGCAGTAAGCTGATTAAAAACACAGAATACGCACAACAATGCTTTGTAATCTAAGATCGACAGCGATTTAGTTGTACTTCTGAATGGCTCTTTTAATGTCTAATTAGTGGCTGCAAAGCACAAAAGCCGTGACCAAATTGAGTTGCAACGTTGTTCTATATTAGGATTGCAAGATTTACCAGCACAAGGAGAATGAACTCCACTTGGGAGATTTACCCATACAAACCGACCATGGTTATATTCTACCGATATCTACAGTCACAAGAAGTCTTTAATTAGAAATGTCGTAAGTGGCACACAATTTTACAAGTACATTATGTTGTTGTTTCAAACTAAGATATCGGAACATAGTTCCATAGTTTGTACATTTTACAGAACAAAATGAGAGCTGTCGTTATGAGCGCACTCACTATTGTCGTTCAGACGTCATTGCTGCAATACCAGCGAAATGCTCTCTCCATCAACAAATTTACAGTTGGAGAAATCGATAGCAATTAATGATTAAGTGTGATTGATCACCTCTTGCGTTAATTATGTATTTCATCAAAACTCATACAACATCTGCAGTGTAAAATAATTTATTGACTGATTGTCTTCAAATCTTCAAAACGATATCCAAACAATTTATCCAAGCCGGTGAGCACTGCTATCTTCAACACCTTCGCTACTTCGAATTGCTTATTATGCAGGGGTAGTGGTAAACCGTGTGATAGTGACAATGCTAGTTACAGAGATGGAAGAGGGCAAAAATAGCTTTGAGCATGAGCGGGAGCAACTAAGCTTGCCACAATTCCTCGAGGGACATTTTGCAACAGAGTGAAGCTGTTGACAACTAAAGCTGGGGCAGTATGAAGGTTATTAAAGTATGATTTATATCTTACCACAGCCAAAACAAATGCCGGGAAATAGTAGGTAATTTACCTTGGCAGTAAAACTTTGCAAGCACACAAAAACACTTAACAATGCTAACAATCCATTATACATTTGTATTTTACTTTTGAGATCAATTTCAAAGAGTGGCAGAATGTGTGCACACAATGCTGCATAAGTCACGCCACTCTGCCATGGCATTAACATTTTATCGGTTTTATTATTCTAGGGTTGCTTAATTTTAGTTCAGCTAAATCAACGCAAGCTAATGGCACTTAAATCTTCGTATACTTAGAGCATAATGTGTGACACGGAAGAGCAAAACACTTAAACCCTTGCTATTGCTGCGTCTGACTTAATATGTATCGTGTTATGTTTTAAGTGGAACGCCGTCGTCAAGGCCTCCATTTCTTATCCCTGAATCTGTTGTGCGTGACCGATCTACACTTTGCCAATGGGATGAACTTTATTTATATGGCCTCCCATGTTTAGGTATGCCATAAGCTTGCAAAGCAAAGGCCGAATAGGGTTCAACATCCTAAGTTACGTGCGATTGATTCGCGATCATATTGATAGATCAGATGTGTGGTCTTCACTTCATCGTGGGTCTGCTGCATTCTTTACCGGATCTGACTTATATTCCCCTCTCATCTGTTAGTGCCGTAATGGACAGGTTGAGTGACAGACATTCGAAAAGTTGAAAACAATACTGTAGTATTCGGCACGTAAGGGAGAGAACGTTTGATTGTACTTTTGTTTGAGTGGTGGCATGTCCTACGTAGTTAATTATTTGGTTGCTCTCTTATGCTAAGATCTCAGTTGTACATGATTGTGCCTGGGTGTGAGTCTTTTTGTATAACATAGAGAAAAAGTGATAACATCCGGGCCAGCAATGGTATTGATGGCTCTATCGATGCATTACAGGCTGTTATATTTCAGCATTAGACACTGACAAATTGTGGTACAAGGCGCGTAAAAATAAGTAACAGTTCTCATGGCAATCAGATTAATTAATGTGCACCAACATGCATTGCAAAACTCTAGAACAAGTCAGTGGTTTAAGACGAAATATTTGTCTTCATTTAAAACAGGTACTACCTGATGTATATTAACCAGGACCAGACGTGAAACAAGCTGTATGAAATAAGTTCCAGTGTAGCTATTTTTATTGATGAAATGCGTAAATCGAAAATAGATCTGCATACACATGATTTATGTAAGACCATTGCTTCCATCACTTTGCATCAATCACAATACCGTACAGAGGCATGCACACGTTTTTTATATCAGACGACAACTTGCCGTTGACCATACCTGCAGCATATGTCTCTTATGTCAACCAATCAGATACCGAAAGAGACAGGAGTTTCGTCTTAATGCATCGGTTTCTACTCGGCGGGTTAGGATTCACACTGAAACAAAATTTAGTGTGAAGTTCATTGCCATACCGCTGGTATTAATGCAATTTCCTCGGTTGTATGGACATAGCAAACTTCGATAATTGAAATAATGTTTTATAAATCTACTGCTGATCATGCATCGTCATTGGTAAATTCAATTGCACAGTGTGCAAAGAGCAGTTAAAACCCCCTATTATCTGGTACAACATTTTTTTTACACACTTTAGTATTTTAAAAACTGCAAATATTTGTTGCGTTTTCTTCTTATTGAGACTCAGCATCCCAGAAATGACTTGTCATGCCTTCCTTTTCAATTACATGATCCACCGAAAAACCTCCTCTACTGTTAAAGCTTGCCTCGATTCCACAGTTGACAGGGCAATTTACATAGGCACTGCCATTCATGTAGGCTTAGGATACAATAGACGATCTCTCAAGTACGTGATAAAATACACAAAACATGCTTATTAAGCTATTGTGATATATTCGCGAAAGGACATCTGGGGGCAAGAGAAAATCAATCAATCACTTTCCTGACTTGCCATATTGATTGCCCGCGTTGCACTTAAGAATCACTTACCAGCTTTTATGATCTGCTAGTTGATCATTGAATCAAGCTGCATTCAAGATGTTATTAAAAAGCGCGCAGCAACACTTGCCGATGATTATAATGATGACATCGATAATGATAACTATCGACATGCAATAATTGCCATTGCCGCCATTATTATTCGACTTTGCGATACATAGATACCTCAGGCAGAGTTTATAATCAAACCTCAGTATTATTGCTAAAATGATATCACTCACACACAATACGTTGCGCCTAGTTGCAGATATGTATTATGTATGCTAAATTTAATATATTTGGTTATGTGAATGCAACTTACATATTAGCCCGACAAAATGTAATAAGGCATTGACTGAGGTATAACACTAATGAGGCTATACTGTTTCGGGATCCAATCCAATCTTAGTTGCTTTTCGTTTAAACACTTTCTACAAACACTAAAGCATCCCATCAAAACAGAACATATTAACGTTTCTATTATACTGAGCCAAACAGTTTCACTTGAAGTCATCGGATATCGGTGATGAATGCATGTACTGGTTTCGTTAAGCATGATGTAGCACAACATGAGACGATAATTTCAACAATCTGTCGTTAAATTGTCGGGATATACGGATCGCTGCAAACGCATATCAAAGTATGTAGTTATTTTATTTATCAATTATTAAACCATAACGGGAGTTAGTTAAGTAATAATTGAGACTATGTCACTCTAGTCAGCTGCCTCTGACTTATCCACACTTATTAAGACGGACCAATAATTTCTACTGAGAACAAGGTGGTGTTCTGCAGAATCCTAGCGGGCTGCAGCTGACGGTTCATAAATTGGGTATCTTCATTTGCCATGTTAGCAGCTAAATCAAACCGCAATTGTCTGGGGCTTTGGGTCTTGGCAGCTCAAATTCGAGTATTTTGTTCGATATCTTTTCAACATGCGTTGATTATCAAATTGGAAATTACTCCTTTATTATATTTGTTGTTTCCCGCATAGTATTGAAGCTGTAGTGACAGTTAAGCAGCCCTTCCATCGCACCTTATGTACACGCTTACAGTCCAGGGGTGTTGAATGAGAAATATACTCGAGAGAGAACGGCGTTCGAGCGGCAGCGGACAAGATTCTGGAGAGGAATGAAGAGGTCAAGGCGAATCGCCCGAGGTCAGAGATGGACGGCGGAGTGAAAACAGGATGGGACGTTTATTAAGCAGATGTCTACTAGTCTCTCATCAGTGCATATAATAGAATAAGTAATCCACGACAGATGAAGTCAAGGTGAGGTTAAGGGTGAATAGATAAAGCAGAATAATAACTGAATATAATAAGAGTGTTTCATATATGTTGTTACCATACATCAACACGTACTTTGGTGTCATTTCTACAACCAATTATTACATACTCATAATATCTGTAAATAACACCAATTCAGATCTTTTCTCGCCCAGGGACCATGCCAATCTGGTTGTGTACTTAATCTAATGCCCTCTCCTCATCCCATGTCTGAAATGATTAGGTATGTGGTCTATTTAAGCATGGAATCAGGATTACAGCGTTTTGTCCGCATCAGTTATTTGTATGGACAATATTATGAACTACGCGAAACAAAAATATAGATATTAGTGGAACCTGTAACATAGAGCCGATAGAAATAATCGGGGAATAATGACGTAAATGAAATCGAGAAATGTATAGAAAATGTAGCACCCATTCCAATTAGGACACTCTGTCGGTTAATGATGTCCACAGCGTCAATTCATGCAAATATGAGTAGAGTTACTTTGCGCCCTTTCACATTGTTGTACAATGCATCTGTTTTTTATTATGCAGCACCATGATATGAAAAGTAAGGCTTCTATGGAAATGGAACATATAACTTTCTTAATAATTTTGCTAAATGCAAGGGTGTTGTAAGGGGTATCAAATGTAAGCAAGTCGGTGGATTTTTTGTGACAATAAGTTCTTTAATGAAATGAACCAATTACATCACAAATATGAATACAGATGGAAAAGATTTATGTACGCTTAGCAAGCATAATGCATAATGATATTGTTATTCACGTTTTTGTTAGCTTGATGCTACCCAAAATTTGACACTACAGAAGTATATGCCCAACCCAACTTGCGAACTGAACAAGAGAATGCCAAAATGAATATAACCATTGCGGATCGACACTGTTCAAATATTTCGATGTTACGGAATTGTAAGCAAATAATTATGTGAAGTAAACGCTGGCTTTTAGCCTGGTCTTAATGTTTATCGTCATAGTTAAGACGAGACGTATGGCGTTCATTCTTTCGGGATTGGATTTGTTTGCAACGGTTCAAGCTGTACCCACTGAGTCATATTGTATCGTTAAGGAATAAAGCTAATAACAGTTTACTTTGTTATTAATCTATTATCTATAACCGCCGACAGCTCATGATGTCGCAAATATCAGATGATTTTAATCAGGACCAACACCAAGATGATTAGGCATTATTCATACGCTACACACCGCGCAGCTATCAGGGGCTTGTACTGACAGTAGTTCGCTTACTTACTTGAACTGCATGTAGTTTGAACCACTTCCAAAAAGGGTTCCTTCAAATCAAGCATGTTGTTTATTTGGTAATCAGCTCAAGTGAAAAAGGGCACATGAATATGCACTCTGCATCGCAAATAAAAGATTTCTAAGCCTGTTACCGGAAGGATATTCACAGAAGAACACATGCCTGATCGCATTATCGCCTATCTCAACTCATTCGCAAATCAGCCATCATTGTTTGACGGTATTTATAGGAGTTTCACCAGTCGCTTGGGTGTACCAGCATAAATCTAGCAGTGCATCATTCCTATTGTTTGTTTATCACAGATCTAAAGATTTAAGAAGATATGCAATTATGCACTTTTTTTTATTCAGAATCAGTAGGAATTGTCAGCAATTACGGATATATGTTATATAATACACCCTGCTGTGTGAGCAGAAAATCTAAATCTCTGATGTTACAAATCTGAATGTGCCTACAAAGGATCTATTGTTGAAATGCCCTTCATCTATAAAAAAAATGTTAAAACACTTGTCATCGGGAATCGACTATGGATCGTCAAAACGTTTATAAGAGTCATCAATAAGTCCATCGATGTATTAATATACTCATTTTGATATCATCAAAATTGCTATAAAAGCAATACATCAAACTGCTGATTTTGCTTAAATCACAGCAATTTGTAATGTTGTCACGAATATATCCACCATTATTCTTCCGTATTCAATTAGCTGATCAAATGGTTGAATGGGTGCATTAATGTTAGGGGGAGTTCCCAATTATTGTAATAACGTGTAGTTAAGCAAGACGGTTTAACAACTGAAATGAAGGACGACATTCCAAATCGTATAAGGCCAAACTTCGTATGTACCTGAACACAGAACAGCAGCCACAGCTGTCCGATTCGTCTTGCCAATTGTGACTGTGGGCGGTTATTCAAGTTAAAATGGCAAAGCAGAAGTTGAATATTGACAATCGGCTGAAAAAGCGCACCGCACATAAAGTCCACAGCAGCACGCTTTAAAGGCACAGAAGAATATCACTGTTATTATTTTTGATATTATTTTAAACTAATTATTTATCTAGATTAATCGAGTTGTAGGACATGTGGTTCGTCTCTCTCAACTACCCGAATCAAAACTTCACTACGTTTGTTGCTTGTTTGTATTATCATTTTCTTTTCCAATAGCCACATTTTGACAATATTCCAACGCTTGACTGAACGCTTACTGGATATTACACAAGAACTGAATCATCCAACGGTTGCATCTTAACAATTCTTCCAATCGGGCCTACCTGAAAATGGATGATTTGATTGATGGGCTCTCAAGATTTACGGATTACGTTTATCTTAACTTTGATTCATCATGATTTAGATAAATATCATTATGAATATATTCATGAATGGCATGACATTCCACATTCCAACGCAAAAAACAATGTTATTTTGTGCCATGGGGCTTACAATCATATCGCATCCAAACAAACCGCCCTTTGACCCAAATCCACTGATTATTCATTTGTTATTATTAACTGATTAATCATTCAAACATGAGAAAAAAACCTTAAAATGTGCATGCTCAGCGTGGCAACTTAGCGTATTGCCGTGAGCGACTTTTCATCTGGTTGACGTTTGGCAAACTAATATTCTGCTCTGTTACATCACGGATTAGCATCATTACCCCCAATAATGTTTAACACCCCTCTCGATTAAAGCATGTCTAAGTGGTCAAACGTCTTGCGTATCCTGGCAGCAGCTTATATCTTTGCATTTATAATCTAGGCAATTAACCCCTGTAAAAAGCACCCAGTACCGAGCATACTGTAACACAAACTGCAGTTATATACCGCTTTGACGAGTATAAATGAATTTTACATCAATATCAGCACCTCTGATTTGACGAGAAAACTCTCCGTTAAGGGAACATTCAATCACGAACAATTACCCTTCATCTCTTTTAATCTCTATATGTTCACTGAAAGAAAACAGGGTTTATTTGGAATAAGCCAAACAAGTATATCACTATTCGCATGGCTTAAATATTCTTACAGGTACGTCGAATTGTATTGCATAGGTCACAAAATCGAGTTGGGTTCATGCACGCAATATTGAAGATTGTTGATTTGCCAACGCATCCTTACATTTAACTTTAAATTGTACGATATGGCTCGTGTTATCAAAAAATACTATATCATTATATTCGCACTTACTTGTTCTGCTGCAATTTACGGGCACCTTCAGAGCGTTTTATAACCACACTTCTCTAGAACTGAAAATAAAGCGCCTTCCAATGTGATCTGATTAAGACGTATTCCTGGTTTTGATTTGCGTCAGATTTATATGTGGCCCCTACATTCACATCTCCGGAATTGCCTGTCATTTCTCATACGCCAGCTGTGAACCCCAGGCTATCGAAATAACAAGAATACGTATCGCTTATATGCAGATTATACATGAATGATATGCAATATGTACGCATGATTGCAAGACATATTCAGTTATCAAGCATAATCATTACCCATGCCATTCCTAATGATGAAGGATAGCAGTATGAGAATATTGTCCCGCTTCCAATTGCATAATGATCCGGAAGTAATAAATACAAATACATTTTCGTAGTATGCCTCGCTGTTACTTCAATTGGCGATGTCTCGATCATGTTCATCCCCATTGTACCACTATACACATAACTAATTAACCATTAAGTTCACAGTTGCTTTACATATCATACGATTATAGCAGAAATGAGATATGCAGCGCAAAACTCTTGTCGATGGAAACACCAGTGTTCGGGTGATAAGTTAGATGACATAGTCTCGCAATACTGTTGTGCACCAATATACGAAAAGATTGCGAAGTATGGTACACGACTACTGCAATATATTTCATTATATCTTTTGACTCAACAAGTGGCGCCTGAAAATATGTTTGATAACTCGGTAAGAAAAAGTTGCTACAATAAGTAAAGGTGGGAGTTGTTAGAGTAGGTGTATGGGGCTCCACTTACGGCAAGAGTTATTGAATGTTCTTAAATGATTGTTCCGATAGAAAAAGGTATGTTAACAACTTTGCAGGGCATACATTGATTGTTATTAGAAATTAAGTAAAACGGGGTGCATTAAAGGCACTGTAGCAACATGATTTGCTACACTAACTAAAGATTATGCACTCAAGTTTATGTCAAAAGTTTTAGATAGATAACCCTATTCCTACTCGCTGTCGTGCGTCTGAACCACATATCTACATTATATAAGTCGTTAAAATTTAATCAAACCAAGTTATAAGCATATGTACTTGGATTACCTGCTAGATGCTTATTTCGTTTAGTTCCTTTGTCTGCCATCAGTCTTGCTACTCTGGCGTTGCCTTGCCGTATGAACCAATTCCATACTTACGGGAATTAGATTCTAAACAGATTGCTATATCTTATTGATGTCATATTTGTGATATACATACAAATAAGTTGTGTTTTCTTTCTTTTCGTTAAATCACATTTAACTTTTCCTCTTACAATGGTGAATATTCTTTCGTTATTACTTTGTCTTTTATTCTGATATTTGTATCTAATCCAATCACTTCAATGGAAAAGTATGATGTGCTTTGCGAGCATGTAATTGAAGCATGCGATGGCATATAATATTCGCATGCTCCTATTAATAATATTGTTGGACTTAGGGACCATAGTGTTCGGCTCGGATCTCAGATGTGTATGCATGTTGACCATCTAATCAGTTAGAAGTCAACCATTTTTAATGGATTAACTGTGCGCAAATCTGCTTCCCACAGAACACAGCTGAGCAAGGAAACAGGATGTGTTTGAATTAGCGCATCCTATCAATTACAGTGATCAGGGATGAAGGCATATACTAGTTGCCCTGTATAGCGCTCCTTGTCGCTTCATATATAAGATAGCTGTTTATCACAAGGAACGCACCACACCTCTGGCTCGAGTTGGCACATTCCCTTGCCATCGGTTCATGCCACTTTGATTTCAAAGAATCAAATCGGACACGCCCTGATGATTTCCTATATTCTACTTCTATGTTATAGACAATCTACCTACAATCGCACATACTGGGAGTTGTTGCCAGTTATTGCAGCTCTTATTATTATTCTGCGCAGAGCTGTTGTTATACTATTTTCTCTAAACTACACAGTCAATATAATATAATATACACGAATTGTTATTTAAGTTAATGAGAATATATGTCAATTTGATAATTGTAGCAAAAGTAAAAAAGTGCATAAGTGAATAAAATAATTCATGACGCGCATGGCTAGTTTTCCATTTCGTCAAATTGTGGTATATCACTCAAGTATATATGTTGGCTGTAATGCAGACGGCCATAAATGTGTATATACCATTTTGACGGGGTAAACAAGCGTGAAAAAGCAACCTCACCCAAACTTAGACAATTGTTTCATCCGGCAGAGACCCTGCTTCGTGGGTTGATAATCATCCGCGTAATAGGAGAACAATGTGGTGAGTGCAACATTAACCACTTAATAAAGTAACCCTCACCTCTCTAGCAACCATTCTACTCTAAGATACTGTGCTGTGCTTGGGAAATGCCCAGCTGATACACATAACACGCATTAGCTCCGCCGACCACCGAATGACCCTCGTGTCATAACTCAACTCGCCCCCATATACATGTACCCCCCACCCCCTTTCGGGCTCAGACTACCTCCATATTGCTCAGCTGCGTGTACACGCCCATGTAATGCCCGACCCCTATGACCCATTCTGCAGCACGCTCCGAATTCGATATATTCCTCTCATACATCCAATACCGAATCAGCGGGGGCTAATGCAACGCGGTCGTCCACATTCACAGTTCATTTGTTCAAGCATACAAAGCTAACAGAAACCGACCATGTTGTTTCTGCGTCATGTACATCTTTTTATATGACCAGCCATGACTTGTCAATTAGCAGTATCAGAGAAAACGCTCACTGCGCAATATTAGATCCATCTACCAATTCGCACCCCCACCCCTCTACAAAAAGCACGCTGAAACATAACATTTATATATATATATATATATATATATATATATATATATATATATATATATATATATATATATATATATATATATATATATATATATATATATATATTATTTACTGTAGTTCTTTATTTATGCTGATTTACACATATCTATAATAATAATCACGCAAGGCCTTATCAAAATGAGTGCAAGGCAAAACGACCGTTACAAATTAGGTGCAGTATAAACTTTACCTTTCTCCTTACAATAGCCATCGAGTTGGTGTTTAAAAGAGTTAAATGAACTGACTGAAACTTTCCTGGCTGGTGAATTATTCTATTGGGTCACAACGCGATTGAAAAAGCTATTCCTTCTTAATTCGTAGGTTTGGTCATAGTGTAGAAATATTCCCGAAGTCTTTTGTTCTCAGCATTATAAAGCTGAAGAAACAACTCAACGTTAATATCATCTTATCCATTTTGTATGCCTGTATGAGGTTTCCCCGGAGACGCCATGTTTCAAACGATGTCAGACCTAGGCAAGTGCTACCTTCGTTCGTAACCTAACTAAGGTGTACCGGTTGCGAGCTTAGTATCTCGCCTGTGTAACAAACGCTCCCCTCGCCCATCTGGCCTTGCCCTTTTTAGTTATTATGTTAACATTTGGTGAGAAGCCTCTTCAACTGATATCAATCATAATTCTCAGCTTTCCAAATCAATGCGTGTTACTTGTCGCCCCCCCCCCCCACCTCCCTACCCCTTTTCCCAGCCCTGTGCAACCTTTGCCCCATCAGTCACATTCACTCACGGCCCAGGCTGCGCAAACCCTTACTGTTAATACATTTATTATTTGATCTCATCCAGGATCTGTTGCCCAACACATCTCTCCTCGTTACGTAGGGACAGATCCATCAGAAATTATTAGCGAAGGAATAAATCCCTCTTCAACCTGTGCTTTGAGTGAGTCGTCTTTACACATCACCCCAAGCGCGCATCGCGATCATTATTCATCACCTATCACAATATATCATAAACCCTGCTTGTGTTGATCGAGTATCGAGTTCTTCTAAATGCAGTAAGCTTTTGACTACATGAATGATCACTTCATTGCTACTGCTACATCAAATCTGCCGCTTTGACATTGGTTCTAACAGGTGTTTACAGGGCGAGTGACAACAATACCGTCTTTACTGCAAATCGGTGACAGTAAATTGTTAAGTTACTCTGTGTGTGCTATGAAGGTAATATATGTTGTTGCACCTCTTCTGTAAGACAGATAACACGGCACAGATGATGATTGTCTGTCTTCATGTGCCTTACGTTATGTTGCAACACACACAAAATTCATTTTATTCTTTGCTAAGAAATGTACACAAATTGAACATTTTCCTCGATTATGATGCCGACCTTGAGGGGTACACATACTTGACACCCGTTGGATATCTTTACTGTAAACTTGTCAACTCTGATGCACACACAATAACTCATAGACATAGCACACTTATTTTGAATTCCTCCGTGGAACACGGCTTCAGAACACACCAAATAAACAAAGAATCCGAGACCAATATCGACCGTGCGCATGAACATTTTATGAAGCACTTTATAATTGAATTACTGATATTTCATTTAAAGGATCCCTTAATCTATCTCAACAAAATCATTATGTAATCATCTCGCAATGATTGATTACATAAACTCTCAATACTACCCTTCGAAGATACTATAGATCATCCCTAAATGTGAAAGGGATAGGTGAAACAGTCCGTAGAATGCGCGTCTTTTCGACATACAGATGTTTATTGGGCTCATCAAACATCATCTGTATGAGCAAGACTGCATATTTACTGCTGGAGTTTGTTGCACTTTATATTTGACGACAAACCGACAATAATAGAATCGGGTTCCATTGCAATTTCCCGTGAATTTATGGTAATTAACAAATTTAATTTCATCTGACGAAAGCAATTCCTAATCGGTGATTATAAATAGTTGATACGTAGAATTGTGTATGCTTATGCGGTGCCGCTTGATGCTGCTGTTGTTGTTGCATAAGCTGTGGTAAGTAAAATGAGTGCGATATGTAATGATCTGGGCAAGGGATGTTGTCATACCATCAATTTTGTAAATAGTATCCGTGGTTAAAAAGTACAGCACTAGCGCCTTACTTTAGTGAGCTGAAGAGGACTAGACCTACGAGGTGGGTATGTCTCTAACTTTGTGTCGAACTCGCCAAATGGCCAATATCTATGAATGCTTTGTAATCCATGTTCAATTTCACTAGCCTAGGCCTGTATGCTCACAGCTGTTGTCTGTCTGTTCTCAGTTAGCAGTAGCTGAGAGTTCATCCATTCCTTCAGATTCGTCCTCTCTCTAGGATATACCCTACTTTCAACCACGTTGACATGAGATATGATCAACTGGCCAGAGATCTTCAAATATTCAGTACCGCCATGAATTGAATAAACTGAATATTTTAGAAATCACTTTATAATCACTGCTATTGCATGCAAAAAAGTCTCTTAATCTATCTCATTAAAATTCATTATGTAATCATCTCGCAATGATTTATTACATAAACTCACAACACTACCCTCGGTAGAAACTATAGATTATCCCTAGATGTGAAATGGATAGGTAAAACTGTCCGTAGTATGCACGTCTCTTTCGTTATACAAATTTGTATTGGGCTCATCAAACATCATCAGTATGAGCAAGACTGCAGTTTCACTGCTGGAGTTTGTCGCACCTCATTTTTAGCGACAAAACGACAATGGTGAAATCGGGTTCCATTTTGTTTTGATCCATTGCAATTACACACGCTCCTTTGAATTTCCCGTAAATTTATAGTAATAAACCAATCTTTTTGGAGCTAACATTTTCAAACTATCACTGGTGTTTGTACGCTGCTCAATGTTGATTAAGTATCACCCATGTAAGACTGAAATGGAGAGCGTTTGACCATGACAATTTAATGTCATCTGACGAACGCGATACCTATTAGGTGATTATGAATAGTTGATACGTAGAATTGTGTATGCTTATGAGTTGCCGCTTGATGCTTCTGTAGTTGCACAAAATTGCCCCTGCAAATGAATGATCATTGACTACGCTATCATTCACAGTTTACAATTGCCTTTTACACAGCCCCATTAACAAGCAATACCAAAATTCAACGATTGTAGTCAAACTTCCTAACAGCAAGCTTTACTGGTTGCTTTCTACAGCATTATTGAAGCGGCTCTTATCGTTGTGAATCCGTTTGGGTTTTGACGTCATAGCTGCGTTCATGTCGTATGGTTCAGATTGATCCAAGTTGTAATAAGGTACATAATATTATTCTTTCAAATCGGTGATAGGTTACATTGACCCTGTTGTTTGTAACGATGCCACAAATCATGATGGAGTAACATGAATAGAAGAGACATATTTCACATCACACCGTGATTACATTAAAAGGCATCTCAATCAACGTTATATAAGTAAGTAGAATATAATTGAAAAATAGACAAAGTTAGCGAGCTGAATCGGCAATAATTCCAAACGAGTTCGATGAGCGAAATCTTTGACTGAATCCATCGAAACTCACAAATTTGATTCACTACTGCAATCATAATGTTTATTTTGTAATTAAAAGGTGCTTGTGAATGACATCTTTTCAAATAACAATCGGGGGTACGTGTCATTTAAGGAAAGCGTGTGCGGACTTACGCTTTCTGTCTTGGATAGGTCATAATTGTGCAAAAGTCACAAGAGAGCACCTTGCAAAATAACTTTCGCCATTTAATTTTTTGTGAATTTCTGTTTATGTTTAATTATTTGGATTTCTCGAGCGTAGTTCTTTAATTATATTAGGAACAGCAAATGGTCGAAAGTATCTTGTGTTATTATGTCTACAGTGTGCTAAATGGGTCTATCGACAGCCTTCTTCAAATTATCGATTGGGTCTTTTCAAACGTCAAACTATAGCCAGATTGTCGATTGTGTTCGACTTAAACCACAGCAATATAATTTATATAATATTATTTTTAAGTAGATTTTTGATAGTGTTTTCAAAGAGTTTATAGCTTCGCTAAGAGAGCTCATTTGAGGCGTCCGCCCGAAGAAATTTGAATAGACGCCACCTGTTCGCCGAAGCGCTATTGTCATAGCGTCTTGTCATAGCGTCTCTTAAAACCACGTGTAATGTTCTGTTTACTTTGGAGTTGTGGTCGCCTCGACTAATCAGATGACTCCATATTCTTAACAGCCACCGAGCCCCAAGACCTGGTTCAACAGTCTCACGTGCTTTTGTTGATTTCATGTCGGGAGTGTCTTTCGGGTACTTCCATAACCGTCACGCAGCTCAGTGTAGCTATAAACTCTTCGCTCGAAACCTTCACACATCCCCTAACATGCCAAAAATGTTTAAGTTGACCCCAGGTCAGTTCCCTCGCTTCAGACATTAATTATCAATCTAAAACTACCACATTACGGACATGAAAGATCGAGGATCGTAAACTGCGCGGACGCTGTCCATAATTTATCAAGTTGACACTTATCTAGTAGAGTACTTTCTATTTTCGCTATTCATAAGCCTATTGTGCGAGGTGTTTTGACAGTGGCAAGGCTCTGTGAAAATACATTTTTCCCGCTCTCAACAATCACAGTGACGTCGGCCCAGTGTTCCCATGTGCTTTTGTTTGTATCAAGGTAGCGCCACCTTACGAGTGCAATGTATTATAATTAGGGAAGCGATCACCGCAGAGCCACTCGAAGTGAGCCCTACTAGCGTACCTATAATCTCTTTGGTGTGTTGGTGAAATGCATCTTACAAAACAGTTCAAATGTAGTTAAGTGGTCCATTTTAACGACCAATATATCAAGTAATATTAAGAGCCTCATACATATATATATATGATAATATACCGTATATATATATATATATATATAAATATGTATATATATGCCCTATATATATGTGCGTATAGTATATATATGATCTATTTATTATGATATATACATATATATATATATATGAATATATATATATATATATATATATATATATATCTGATGTATCTCTATATATACATATATATACATATTATATACATATATATGCATATATATATACCCATATATATCTATATATATATATATATATGAATGTATATATATATATGTATATATATGTATATCTATCTATTTTTTATATCTGTTTCTCTATCTCTCCCTGTATATCTAGATATAACATATCTCTCTATCTCTATCTCTATATATATATATATATGTATATATACATATATTTATATATATACATATACATATATGCCCATTTAGATGGTTGTCTCCGAACAGTTTGGCGAATGTATTTCATTTTCCAATGTGTATATCTTTTAACACAATCCAATGTATATGTCTATGTAAATTGCATGGCCGGGAAATCTGCCCACCATAACCCAGCGAAATTGAAATATATAAACCACTATTGTATTGCAGCGATGAATTCCGTTTCTACATTAAGAAGGAAGTACGGATATTTCGCGGCTAATGAATATCAATTTTATGGTGAGACCAAAACTATGAAACAGAATACCTGTCGGGTTTATGACGTTCTTTGCGGATATAGTCAAATAGAATAATGGCTGGCAAATCAGGATTGAGTAAGGGTCCTTGATGATTTTGCACCGGAATCATATAACCTCAGGTGACTGTTTGCGCATAAAGGCATTTTTAATGGTCTACTTTCTCTTATTTGCTAGTTGGTTGCTGCAAGAACAGTTTATTCGACGTCATTTGTTGTTGCCGCCTGCGTTATTTGTATGTGTAACAAAATAGCAGCACCTCCCATCTATAATTTAATGTTGACAGCAAATGGAGGTTGAAACACGTTGGGACGTTTTTTAGATGTTATTGTGCCAATTATGTCAACATTATATGCATCAAAACGTGTTCATTCGATAAAAAATAACAGTGCTTCAGTTTCATCTTTTCATTAACGGAATACGAGGTTTTCAAGATTTAGATATGCTGGCTATTGCTGTTGTTCCTTAGTTGATTAATTGGCTTCCATAACTTTGTTCACAATGCCGACAAACATGGAATCCTTGAATCAAAGACGAACTATGATTGGTGTGTTTGTTGATGCGGTCAACAGAAAAGGTTAAAAGAACCAGCACAATACATGGCTGCACTAATAATACCCTTCATAACGGGTTCTAAGCCAATGTACAGTTTGCTGACGGCAACATTTAAACATGTGAATATATACGTGCTGGAAAAAAAAGAGGGGCAGGCAGTGGTCAGTGCAGGAGTGTTATAGCTCTCCCGAGGTACGATTATTATGAGGCAGTCAAAAGCAGAACGTTAACAGTTTATGCATGGTGTGAGTATGAATCAGCGGCGCCATATCTCGACTCATATTGAAATAGCAGCATAAACCGACGGGGAAGCTTTGTTTTTACTAGCGCCATGCTTCAAAGCTAACTGTTAGAAGGTTTGCAAGCAGTTGCTTAAAATTGGTGATATTTCTGACGAATATCTTGTTGATATTTGGAACAATAGTGGCCACTATAAAAGCTGCAACATCAATCATTATATCTTCCACAAATATAATGGCAATGTTTGGCCTGATATTGCCTATTGATTTAGCTGAATGCATAAGTCAGTCATCTAGTGTTGGGGTTGAATTAAGTTTCGGTTGCAATTCACATTTTGGGTTACAATCTCAGCACAGTGTATCTTGTGAACGCAAAGAATTATTAATGTCTAGCAACTTCTGCAGATGCTGAATGTGTGTAATGTAGAAATCATACGTGTCTTAACTTTAATAGCATGAGTTGCACAGTCTTGAACGTGATATTAGAAGATCCAGCGAACATCTTATACAACTCTAAAAATACGCATTAACTTCAACTCATTCATTAAGAAGACGGCTACTTGTATTTTGCGTGGAATGAATATAAATTGTCAGGTGAGACTGAAACATTAACGCCAATTACGATGATTGTTAATTACGTCCGTAACAGACGTAACTGTAGCAAGTGTCGAATAAGTCAGGTTTCATTTGGATTTGCAACACACCTAAAAAGTCTACTATCTCAAAATTGTCACGCATTGTCGCCGCTGTGACAATTTCTTTAACGCCACTAGTAGCTGTGGCAATATCATAATACTTCCAAACTATTATTCGATGTGGACTGAAAATGTCCTTTGAAACCTCCATCCACATTTAATACCTCCAGTAGAGTCAAGGATCCTACTATATATAGGCACCTCAAAGTTATATTCATCATTACGATGAAAAGAAATTGACATTGCGTCAGTCCCCGTTACATCAACGGAAGAAACGTTTTACTTGAAAAAAGGTCTGCTGTGTATTGCTCTTCTACATTCATTAAATTTATGTCTTTCATACATTGCACACAATGCTCACAAACATGAAATCCATGAATCAAGGATGAACTATAATGTGCTTGCTTGTTGGTGACGTCAACAGAAAATGTTTAAAAAACAGCAGAATGCATGAAATAAAAATTCTGTTCCAAATGGACAATGTACAGTTTGTGAATCGCATTTATGTACTCATTTAGACATGTCAGTGTATACGCGTTTGAAAAGAGAGGCAGTGTTCAGTGCCGTGGTGTTATAGCTCTCCCACGATAGGATTATTATGAGGTTATCAAGAGCAGAACATAAACAGGTGTGAGTATGAGTAGGCGGCGCCATATATTGACGCATATTCAAATAGCAGCATTAACCGGCGAGGATGCTTTTTGTTACGGACGCTATGCATCGAAGCTAATCTAAAGCAGGTTGCAAGCAGATTTTATTAAAGCCGCGTTCACAAGCTACTTAAATTGATTGTATTTGTGGAATATATTTGAATGATATTTTCGACAATAGTGGCCTTGGGAAAAGCTGCTCAATACGCAAACACAAACATCCCGCAAGCAAGCCTCCTACATGCTTTAATACTAAGCATGATCCAATCGACTGCTATTGAAGCAACGTTATATAATTCCCGCCTAAAGCAGTCATAAGCAGTCATTTCTACTATTTATACAGGATCAGTCCCTTTCTAATTTTCCACTTCACCATTGGTAATGCACAAAAATATTCTGAAGATTGAGAAGATAATGACACGGCAATATTGTTCCCAAAACAGACTGTTCTTGACACTTCTGTCTCGCTGATGCTATTTTTTTGCGACCATTGCCAACGAGATATTCGCAATTGGAGTGTTTGCTTTTCGTGTTTAGTTATTTTGCAACATAGCACGTCCTCTCATTCAATTCAAAACACATTTGATATTAAACGGCGCCGGTGAAATAGGAGCCGGTTTTATTTCCCTGATAACGCTCTAATAACCAGAGAAATAAAGTCTTTAATTATCTTGGACAATCGTGGCCAACGTCAGCACATAATATAGTTAATATAAAGGTATAATAGAATGTTCCCTGATTCAGATACCCTTCCTGTTTAGACAATGAGTGCTATTACGTGGATATGTGTGAAGCAAAAATCAAGAGGCTAAATGTTTATTATTTATGACAGTATGACTAAAACATGCAATGAGAGGCTTGTTTCATTATGTGAAAACAAATAACATCAAACGAAACGAAACAGCCGTAATGCAGCATAACGCATACCGGCAACAAGTGGATGGGCACGACAAATTAGCCGTTGTACTATTTGCAGTTTATCAACTTAGGCATGATGATCAATGACGCAATGCTCACCGCGTCTGTGCACATAGCTCTGGTAATGGCTTTGAAAACGGAATCGAGGTTAGGCTTCTTCGCCAAAAAGAATCTGTTATCGACATGAATTAAAAGCAGGCTTAGGCATTGTCGAGAGAGTGATGAGGCCATTCAGATGCAAGGTAGTTCCGGATAATGGTCGGTTCGCCCGGATCGCGTTGTTTAGAACACACATAGGGCTCCGTGGGCATGTATATATGGATCTCAAATGGCCCTGTAGCTACAACTGTATATTACTGTTAACAAGACTTATGAATCATAAATTAAGTCACAATCGACGATCAAAGATCAGCCGTGGGTATGTTAGACAGTTCCTCTATTGAATTTGGTCATGCTTTCTCTGATGTCATTTTATTAATCAGCACGTTGCACATGGGATTATGCTCAGTCATATGTTCCTCGCTTATGTCTAGTTCCAGTAGAGGTCAAGGGTACAGCGTTTTTGCGACTCAATACATATTTAGTGTGCAAGGATATCACAGTCTTTCGAACGTATTAAATCGTTGCCTCGACTTGAGTGTCGGTCAGTCTATTCAGAACTTGTCATGTCTTCTATGACGTAGTCACCAAACGACCTTCCGATGTAGCCATCCCGCCTAAGCGCCTGGTGGGACAATGGGTGTACCAGAGTCATCGCAACCAGGCATGTCAGCATTTCACACCTGGGATCGTGGCTTTACCACTGATGGTCGCCATTCTCAAGTCAGCATCACTTGTTCATCTTACGTTCCGTGTAGGTAACCATCTGGGTGACCTTCTTGCCACGCTCGGCAACATGAGAACCGTCAGCAAATATTATAATTATCTTATCTCACAACCGGATTTCAATTCGGCTATTATCATAACATTGATGACTAAATCGAATACAGCTTATCGTTCACATACTAATCTACTCACGTTCGTATGTAGCCCAACTCGTACCCAATACAACCCGCTGGGACACTCGTTGAATTCAGGCAAAGCATTCGAGATGTCCCACCAACACCTCGACGATGCTGGCCTGGCTGATTCCCTTGGCAAATACTTCTCAATAGTGGAGCGTAAAACGTTTCTGATGACGTGAAGCGTCGTGACTAAAACTGCCCCGTTGGTACCGCTTACCTTTGATCACCAGTTTCATTGATAAACGACGTTTATTTTGTCAGGCATTTTGTGTGTTTTCGACGACCTCGTTGTTTGTGGGGTCGTCTGTTGGTCGTGATGATGCTAATGCAAGGACCAGCACTGGAAGCGGCGACAGTGGCAGTTCATGTTGGTAATGAAACATCATCCTATGTTTCTGCACCATCTGATTGTATTTGATCTTCTTCCTACAATACATCAAGACTTGCCGCATGTCTTCCCTGGAAGCCAACAGGACATTGATTATGATGGCCATTCATTAATGTGGGCATCCACCAATATATCTTTCTAGGCTAATATATCAAGAGACTAGCAACCACGTTTCCAAATAATGGTCTGGCAATGATTGATGATAACGTTCCTGATAAGGCAGGCAAAAACCACCTGATGACAAGTTGGCTTTCGTCTGTGTTGTTGATTGGTGCCAGGGGTTGGAAATGACATATCTTACGTTTTGTACCAGGCGTTTGAGTGGGTGCTTTGTGTTCTCTCATGGCGGTACTTCATCACGACTAGATAATGTGCATAGTACGATGGTGTTTTTTTTACCAAATAGGCTGTGTACAAGTGATGTGGTAGTGTTCGTCATGTGTTGCAGCGTCTCACGGGAGGAAACGGGTTATTGGTCAATTCATTGTTGTCCTCACGTGCCACAGCGCAGCCAGACTCACAAGTCGTTTCTCTCCATCGTAGGAAACGTCAACAGTGGTGTGGTTATTGGCAAAGACATCAAAGGTAAGGTTTTGTAACCTAGTGGTCACATTAAACATTCATTTGACAAGAAAAACACGCCTTGTTCGCAATTTATGCAATGCATCTGATGCATGACGTCACGTCTGAGTTATCATCTTACAAACTCAGACCAAAGCCGCCCATTACATATTTCTAACCAAGAAGGTCGGGGTTCGATCACCAGCAAAATCACTTACCATAACTGCATCAAGGATATATCGCGCACACATTGCAGTGATATTGGCATTCACGACTTGACTTTTCATTGGGACTTGTTCTTCGATACTCATCAACCTACTTAAGACGTGTTCCAATTGACCGACTGAACGCCAACCTGGACACTGCCTGTCTATTATGTTATCCAGCCCCCATCATCAAAGTTATGATGACCGTGAGCTAATAATACGATGATCACATTTTGAACCGCTCATAACGTACACACAAACCCCGGCCGTATATCATTTGTTTGTTACCTTATTCCAGTCTGTACGAATCATAAGGGCTTTATTGATGCGCCTTTCAATGTTGTTGATCGCGTTTTCCTCAACCGATTTGCTTCAGTTCATTGTCCTGTGCGTAGATAAAAGGGAATTAACCTTTGGTCATCCTCCAATATATGTGCGTATGCTATCTTAATGGGACATATATATCAGCCTAATTGTCAATGACCCATGCCCTTGACCAAGTGTGCAACATAACTGAAAGGCGCACAGCATCTCTACATCCAGTAAACATCCCCATTACACAGTGCCAATGTTACAGCGTGCGATCATTTATGTTCATAAAGCCTCGCTTTAACAAGATTTATTGCTTGCATAAACTTAAGAATGGTCTATATCGTTCGTATTTTGACTGTTCAAAATAGACTCTTTCCATGCTAACGAATTCATGATAATTTGTGAGTATAAGCCTCTGTTTATTTGGACCTAGATAGTCATAAACGCGCGGGTGTTTGTGTTCTTTCGACAGCGATGTCAGGGCGACGCCGCTAAGACACATGCATTCATTAGAACATTGTCGAAATACAATGTTTGACGAGAAGGAATATAGTTGTTGTTTTTTAGGTCAACTGCTGAAAACCGATGGTGAAGTTAATGCATAATTCATTAATTCTTTCCTATGGAACGCATTAATGACGCACATCGGTCTTTTAACATCTTTGCAGC
Source organism: Urechis unicinctus (assembly GCA_034190875.2). Lineage (NCBI taxonomy): Eukaryota > Metazoa > Annelida > Polychaeta > Xenopneusta > Urechidae > Urechis > Urechis unicinctus. The sequence continues at coordinate 53,646,106 of CM067343.1, forward strand.
CGCATCGTCTTGATTTATCCATCCTTCTTTCAACCAACATGAGCGCCCAGGCTAAAAAAAGTAGACCGCCATTTTTATTTGGTCGTGCCATCGTGCATCCTGTGGCTACTTCAATGAGCACTGCATCACTTTCCAGGACATGTCCTCCTAGCACACCATCAAAATCACTCCCTTGGTGTAAAGTTTTCCTGCGATTACCACCTCTAATACCACTCAACACGTTATCGTGTTGTGTCCTGTGAATGACGTCACGTAAAGATCGTGACAATCGGTGAGTGGTTGGTTGATTCCGGATGCAATCTATTGCTTTTTCAGATGGTTACCTACATGAACTTCAATCAATTAGCTCAAAGACGGGGTCGTGGCGTTTTTGACTAACACATGGCCTTGATATGATAAAAAAAGATATCAACACAGGTGCAAAATATTAACTGGTATTGTTGATGTAGGTGTGGATGTTGCATTAGTCATTTCACTATCAGAAATGAAGAGGTCTTCCTTTCACTGCAGCCTCAATACGAAGCCACACGGGCTATAAATCTAAGCAAAGCCGCGAATAAATGTTGTTGCTTCACTTTCCGCATGCACAACTTGTGGTAACGCGCTATAGCAGCATATTGTTCGCTTAAAACAGACACATTCTCCGCTCTTGAAAATGTCAACTGTCCTCATTCGATTGTGACGTGACAAGGCAGATGGCGCGCTGTGAGTTGCAAAAAATAAGTGCGAAGCATTGCTTCTATTCTGGTGATCGAGTCAATGAGTATTTTCGCTACCCAGGTTAAGCCACCAGCTCAATGAGGATCAGACGTGTTGTCTGTTAACATCATTCTTTGCAGTCTACGTGTTTACATGCTTGCTGAAAGTAGAAAATCATACAATATAAACACAATAAGGACTGCAATTTGTTAATCATCTTCAGTAAATCACCGATGTCAGTATTTACTACACGTTTTAAACCTATGACTATTGACTATTGAGGTTGTCTTGGTACATATCTATATACAGTCTGATTAGTAATCACAGGAGTAGCTCACATGCTGAGCTGGTGCATAATCAGACATTAAAAGTCTTAAATGTGTGTGGGTCCTCGTGCGCGGATAGTTTGTCACTACAAGAAACGTTTTTGGTTCTGTGAGACAAAATGTTCAGAAAATATGCACTGCACAAGTGAACGAGTTCAATCCCGCTTCATGTGTACTTACACCCGATATATATCATTCTGTCATCATTCCGCGTCTGATAACCGTAGACTATGATGCGTTGAATCATTACAGATGAAATTGTGAAGGCGCTTATTACAAATAAATTGCGAGGTTTTACGTCACCTTCAACGACGTAGTTATACAGCGTCTGCGTTTTATGATAATGATAGCTATACATCGACAGCGTTCTTTAAGTAACATTACCCACTAACAACAGTCCAAGTGCCCGCATAGGATTCCCCCACTCCATACATATCTAAAACACAAAAGACACTTCATCACCTTCGGTGGCAAATGTGCGCTTATATTTTTCTGATTTATTGAGCCACAATCAGTAATTAAACAGTGGTTAATAGCAGGGCTTAATCCTATTTAATTGTAATGGACATTAGGAGAACAAAAAAGGAGAGACGGCAATCAAGGCGCGAAACATACAGCATGTGTTACCATGTAGGTATGGTATGTACATATTTTGTTTCTGTCCTATATCCTACGGCAACAGCTGTAGCGGAATAGAAATGCGTTCCAGTAGTAGGCACCGCCGAACTGAACGCTGATATAAATGCGATCCGTATATATGACTTAATAGCATGCGCATGATGGGTGATGTACTTTCAACAGTAAACTCTGTGTTGTTGCAAAAGACGATTTCTATCTGAAATCCACGCTTTAAAACCTGCTTCAAGCACTTCGTATGCCATACGATTACTAGTTTGTCTCGCAATTTTGCCACCAAATTCAGGCTCAGTCTGCGTGTTTGGCCCTGATTTTCTACTCGTGATCGCTGTATGAAGGTACTATGTGAACTGATTGTGCACCTGCTCTGCATATAAATTACGTTGGTAATAGCCGTATGGCAAAACGGCT
>CM067343.1:53650677-53690677 GCA_034190875.2 Urechis unicinctus
ATATATATATATATATATATCTATATATATATATATATATATATATATATCTATATATATCTATATATATATATATATATATATATATATATATATATATATATATATAAGATGCGTTAAGATAACATAGGTGGCAATATTTGAATTGGCCATTCATACGCACCAAAGTCGGTAAGCTAATGTAAACGATTGATGACAATACAAGCAGCTACACACACAGGCCACGCATCGAGACCCAAGTAATCCATATCGAATTGTAACAAAACCAAACACTCGATTTATTTCAAGAGAGAATGTCATTATATTCTCACTTCACGAGGTTGAGAATGTGGACTCGCATGTGTATCGTAGTATATAAAACGAATCCAATTATCGAAAATGGAAGTCTCTGTCTGTAGAGGTGAACTGATATGCACTTGTACTCCGGTGCTCGCAATTAGTTTGATGATAATGGTAACAAAACAGAGTAAGCGGCTAGGGGTAAATGCCTAAAACATTCTTCAAATAATATTCGGTTACTCTTTGTTCGTGCAAGTGGGTCTCAAAATACCCGAGTTACTGTTACTAAGTTTTGTTATATCGTCGTGGAGTCGTGGTCTTACCCCCTCTGGATTATGAGATGTTAGGCTTAACAAGTGGTAAGCGGTTAAATCCAAAGCAACATGGCGGGGTAGCTCAAAGCTGTATGTCTGGTAGGCTTAACCTGATAATGTTATACACGTCTTATAGTACTCATGATGATGGAGAGCGATGCCATCGATGTGTCGAGTTATACACTACAATGTTAAAAGCAACTATACAGATCACAAACACCCGATGAAGCTAACACGTTTAGTCTGCACCGTCCAGTTTTCACGCCCTCCACACGTGATTAATAGTCCAACCAACCACATTAAAACCATTTGAAGATGTTGATCTCATCCTCATTTTCCGGATCGATACCAAGTGGGATTATATTACATAACATGCACAGCGTCATATCAATTGCTTCACGCTTACAGTCGGAAAAGCGCATCCGAAGCAAACAAACCATTAACGGCAGAATTTCTATTGTATCAAATAATGGCTTATCGATTGTGTCTCGCCTCCTTTACTAGATGCTGTGTCAGTCATTGTTTGCTGCGACAGCTGCAGCGGGAATAGAAATGCGTTCCAGTAGTAGGCACCGCCGAACTGAACGCTGATATAAATGCGATCCGTATATATGAGTTAATAGCATGCGCATGATGGGTGATGTACTTTCAACAGTAAACTCTGTGTTGTTGCAAAAGACGATTTCTATCTGAAATCCACGCTTTAAAAACCTGCTTCAAGCACTTCGTATGCCATACGATTACTAGTTTGTCTCGCAATTTTGCCACCAAATTCAGGCTCAGTCTGCGTGTTTGGCCCTGATTTTCTACTCGTGATCGCTGTATGAAGGTACTATGTGAACTGATTGTGCACCTGCTCTGCATATAAATTACGTTGGTAATAGCCGTATGGCAAAAAGGCTGTCAGATAAATAGGCAACAAGGAAGTGCACCTCAGGTTTTTTAATTTCAGCTACGTTTTGCCTAGTTTGTGCCATATTCTGATTGCTAATATTCATTAAGTACAGCATGTAAATGGATATGGTGTGACTTTTACGTGGACTTTTATACCACTGGTTAGGTCGTTCATGTTTCTTAGATTTAAATTAAGTGCGAGTTTACTTGTGCATCTGCATGCCTTGTGTTCACCTGTTCAAGGACATGGATCATAGTCGTTTAGGCTGCTGATATATATAGATATATATATATATATATATATATATAGATATATAGAGAGGAGATATAGAGAGAGAGAGAGAGAGAGAGATAGATATAGATATATATATAGAGAGATAGATAGATATATATATATATATATATATATATATAGATATCTCTCTCTATATCTCTATATATATATCTCTATATCTCTGTATATATATATATATATATATATATATATATATATATATCTATATATCTATATATATATATATATATATATATATATATATATATAAGATGCGTTAAGATATACATAGGTGCCAATATTTGAAGGTAACCTAAGGTTAATTGACCATTCATATGCACCATAGTCGTCGGTAAGCTAATGTAAACGATTGATGACAATACAAGCAGCTACACACACAGGCCACGCATCGAGACCCAAGTAATCCATATCGAATTGTAACAAAACCAAACACTCGATTTATTTCAAGAGAGAATGTCATTATATTCTCACTTCACGAGGTTGAGAATGTGGACTCGCATGTGTATCGTAGTATATAAAACGAATCCAATTATCGAAAATGGAAGTCTCTGTCTGTAGAGGTGAACTGATATGCACTTGTACTCCGGTGCTCGCAATTAGTTTGATGATAATGGTAACAAAACAGAGTAAGCGGCTAGGGGTAAATGCCTAAAACATTCTTCAAATAATATTCGGTTACTCTTTGTTCGTGCAAGTGGGTCTCAAAATACCCGAGTTACTGTTACTAAGTTTTGTTATATCGTCGTGGAGTCGTGGTCTTACCCCCTCTGGATTATGAGATGTTAGTCTTAACAGGTGGTAAGCGGTTAAATCCAAAGCAACATGGCGGGGTAGCTCAAAGCTGTATGTCTGGTAGGCTTAACCTGATAATGTTATACACGTCTTATAGTACTCATGATGATGGAGAGCCATGCCATCGATGTGTCGAGTTATACACTACAATGTTAAAAGCAACTATACAGATCACAAACACCCGATGAAGCTAACACGTTTTTAGTCTGCTCCGTCCAGTTTTCACGCCCTCCACACGTGATTAATAGTCCAACCAACCACATTAAAACCATTTGAAGATGTTGATCTCATCCTCATTTTCCGGATCGATACCAAGTGGGATTATATTACATAACATGCACAGCGTCATATCAATTGCTTCACGCTTACAGTCGGAAAAGCGCATCCGAAGCAAACAAACCATTAACGGCAGAATTTCTATTGTATCAAATAATGGCTTATCGATTGTGTCTCGCCTCCTTTACTAGAATGCTGTGTCAGTCATTGTTTGCTGCGACAGCTGCAGCGGAATAGAAATGCGTTCCAGTAGTAGGCACCGCGAACTGAACGCTGATATAAATGCGATCCGTATATATGAGTTAATAGCATGCGCATGATGGGTGATGTACTTTCAACAGTAAACTCTGTGTTGTTGCAAAAGACGATTTCTATCTGAAATCCACGCTTTAAAACCTGCTTCAAGCACTTCGTATGCCATACGATTACTAGTTTGTCTCGCAATTTTGCCACCAAATTCAGGCTCAGTCTGCGTGTTTGGCCCTGATTTTCTACTCGTGATCGCTGTATGAAGGTACTATGTGAACTGATTGTGCACCTGCTCTGCATATAAATTACGTTGGTAATAGCCGTATGGCAAAAAGGCTGTCAGATAAATAGGCAACAAGGAAGTGCACCTCAGGTTTTTTAATTTCAGCTACGTTTTGCCTAGTTTGTGCCATATTCTGATTGCTAATATTCATTAAGTACAGCATGTAAATGGATATGGTGTGACTTTTACGTGGACTTTTATACCACTGGTTAGGTCGTTCATGTTTCTTGAGATTTAAATTAAGTGCGAGTTTACTTGTGCATCTGCATGCCTTGTGTTCACCTGTTCAAGGACATGGATCATAGTCGTTTAGGCTGATATATATATAGATATAGGATATATATAGATATATATATATATAGATATATATATATATATATATATATATATATATATAGAGAGAGATATATATATATAGATATATATATATAGATATATATATGTTTATATATATATATATATATATATATATATATATCTATATATATATATATATATATATATATATCTCTATATATCTATATATATATATATATATATATATATATATATATATATATATATATATATATATATAAGATGCGTTAAGATAACATAGGTGCCAATATTTGAAGGTAACCTAAGGTTAATTGACCATTCATATGCACCAAAGTCGGTAAGCTAATGTAAACGATTGATGACAATACAAGCAGCTACACACACAGGCCACGCATCGAGACCCAAGTAATCCATATCGAATTGTACAAAACCAAACACTCGATTTATTTCAAGAGAGAATGTCATTATATTCTCACTTCACGAGGTTGAGAATGTGGACTCGCATGTGTATCGTAGTATATAAAACGAATCCAATTATCGAAAATGGAAGTCTCTGTCTGTAGAGGTGAACTGATATGCACTTGTACTCCGGTGCTCGCAATTAGTTTGATGATAATGGTAACAAAACAGAGTAAGCGGCTAGGGGTAAATGCCTAAAACATTCTTCAAATAATATTCGGTTACTCTTTGTTCGTGCAAGTGGGTCTCAAAATACCCGAGTTACTTTTACTAAGTTTTGTTATATCGTCGTGGAGTCGTGGTCTTACCCCCTCTGGATTATGAGATGTTAGTCTTAACAAGTGGTAAGCGGTTAAATCCAAAGCAACATGGCGGGGTAGCTCAAAGCTGTATGTCTGGTAGGCTTAACCTGATAATGTTATACACGTCTTATAGTACTCATGATGATGGAGAGCCATGCCATCGATGTGTCGAGTTATACACTACAATGTTAAAAGCAACTATACAGATCACAAACACCCGATGAAGCTAACACGTTTAGTCTGCACCGTCCAGTTTTCACGCCCTCCACACGTGATTAATAGTCCAACCAACCACATTAAAACCATTTGAAGATGTTGATCTCATCCTCATTTTCCGGATCGATACCAAGTGGGATTATATTACATAACATGCACAGCGTCATATCAATTGCTTCACGCTTACAGTCGGAAAAGCGCATCCGAAGCAAACAAACCATTAACGGCAGAATTTCTATTGTATCAAATAATGGCTTATCGATTGTGTCTCGCCTCCTTTACTAGAATGCTGTGTCAGTCATTGTTTGCTGCGAAGATGTCTGTCATTGCTTCCTAGCTTGCGAGACAAAATCAATCAATCACAGTCCTGACTTGCCAAATGGATTACCCGCGTTGCACTTAATGGGATGATTTCTTCTAAAGAATCACTAACCAGCTTATCTAGTTTATCTTTAAATCAAGCTGCATTCAAGATGTTATTAAAAAGCACACAGCGACACTTATGATGCAGATGATTATAATGGTAAAAATTACAATTGCCGCCATTGTTATTCGACGCTGCAATTCAAAGATACCTCAGGCCGAGATTATCTTCACAACTCAGTATTATTGCTTAAATGATATCACTCACACACAATACGTTGGGCCTAGTTGCAGGTATGCATTATGTATGCTTAATTTGATGTATTTGGTTATGTGAATGCAACAAACATATTAGCCCGACAAAATGTAATAAGACATTGACTGAGGTATAACACTAATGAGGCTATACTGTTTCGGGATCCAATCCAATCTTAGTTGCTTTTCGTTAAAACACTTTCTACCAGCACTTAAGCATCCCATCATAACAGAACATATTAACGTTTCTATTATACTGAGCCGAACAGATTCATTTGCAGGCATCGGATATCGGTGATGAATGCATATACTTGTTTCGTTAAGCATGATGTAACACAACATGAGACTATAATTTCAACAATATGCCGTTAAATTGTCGGGATATATGGATCGCTGCATATGTCATATCAAAGTATGTAGTTATTTCATCGCACCTTATGTACACGCTTACAGGTCAGAGGTGTTGAATGAGAAATGCACTTTAAAGAGATGGGCGTACGAGCGGCAGCGGACTAGATTCTGGAGAGTAGTAAAGAGGTAAAGATGAACGGCGGAGTGGAGATAGTAATGGAAGTAAATAAAGCAGATGTCTACTAGCCTCTCATTAGTGCATATAATAGAATAAGTAATCCATGATAGATAAATTCATCGTCAGGTTAAGGGAGGATAGATACAGCAAAATAATGACTGAATATAATAATAGTGTTTCATATTTGTTGTTACCATACATCAACAAGTACTTTGGTGTCATTTCTACAACCAACTATTACATACCCCCAGTCACTGAAAATAACTATAATTCAAATCTTCACTCGCCAATGGACCATGCCAATCTGGCGGTGTACTTGATATTATGCCCTCTCCTCATCCCATGTCTGAAATGATTAGGTATGTGGTCTATTTAAGCATGGAATCAGGATTACAGCGTTTTGTCCGCATCAGTTATTTGTATGGACAATATTATGAACTACGCGAAACAAAAATATAGATATTAGTGGAACCTGTAACATAGAGCCGATAGAAATAATCGGGGAATAAATGACGTGAATGGAAACCGAGAAACTTATAAAAAATGTAGTACCCCTTCAAATTAGGACACTCTGTCGGTCAATTCATGCAAATATGAGTATAGTAACCACCTGCATTTATGCAACAACGAACTCGAGCGGAATAGCCCAACGGTATGGCGAAAACTCAAATCCGATATATATGGGCTACAATGATTACTTCTCTTATTTGGTAGCAATAACAATGGACGTAGTCGACTAACATCCCAATCTGCCTCCTTTTCTCGGGACAAGGTTATGAACTGCATACACTGTCATACCTAACCAAGTTAGCAGAGCAATCTATCATGTAAAACGTCCGGGGCAGTAGGGACACTTGTTGCACACATACTGGAGGTAAAGCTTTATTCAACTTTGGTTTATCAACGATCATCACCAGACGGCACGTGACAGCTAATCACAACGGGGTTATATCATGCTGCCGTCGTTCTATGTTACGTCTGATGCTGCAACAAGCCCTTTCACATTTGTGTACAATGCATCAGTTTTTGATTATTCAGCACCATGATATGGATAGCATTGCATCTAAGGAAATGGAACATATAACTTCATATGTACAAGCGTTAAAAAATTGGCAAAATCCTGGGTTGTTATGGGGGTACAAATGTAAGCAAATCGGTGGATTTTCTGTGACTCCGATTTTGCACAAAATCACAATTAGTACTTTTATGAAATGAACCAATTGCATCACAAATATGAACACAGATGCAAAAGATTTATATATGCTTAGCAAGCATAATGCATAATGATATTGTTATTCACGTTTTTGTTAGCTTTATGCTACCCGAAATTTGACACTACTGAAGCAAATGCCTAACCTATCTTGCGGACTGAACAGGATAATGCCAAAATGAATACAACCATTGCGGATCGAAACTGGTAAGCAATATTTCCGGATTTGCAGATGCAGCTTAAAACACAACAATCAGTAAAGAAAATGACAGCATAATCATATGACTTCACATGAATGGCTCTGGATGATAGTGTATGAAGTATACATCTCGTAAATAGAGCATAGCTTACTTTAAACTGCGTCGACTGGAATAGTCTTCAGGTTCAGCATCGTTCCGTGTCTAAGCAGTCTGTCATGGCATTTCGAGCTTTTACAAAAGGATTCAGTTGTGTTGCGGACTAATTATGCATGTTGATTACCTGTAAATCGATAATTCTTCAAATTGAATGAAACATATGCTTTAAGCATGGTAATCATCATAAGCAAATGATTTTGTGCCCCAGGAAATGTAATTTTTGCATTTATAGATTAGTAGCAAAACGTCAAGATGCAATGCACTCTCGAGTTGTATCTCTTAAATTCCTTCAGAGTAGCGATATTGTATATCCTTTAATAACATATTATGTTACATTCGTTAGTACTTTGCGCCCCAACCAGTATTGCGCGTGGCCCTAAAAAATTGAATCAAAACTTTTTATAACAAGATTGCTCTCGCATCCAATGAGTCGAACTGCTATTCACAATCTGCAGCTAGCATTAATATTCAAATATTTAAAGTTACGGAATTGTAAGCAAATAATTATGTGAAGGAAACGCTTGCTTTTAGACTGGTCTTAATGTCTTTCGTCATCGTTAGGACGAGACGTATGTGCGTTGAAGAGTTCATTCTTTCGGGATTGGATTTGTTTGCAACGGTTCACGCTGTACCCATTGAAGCATGTGCTATCTTTCATGAATAAAGCAAATAATAACCCGCGTTTATCTTAAATCAAGGGCATCAGACACGTGATACATACATAGGAAAGAAATGCGATATTTGTAATACGAAACGATATGTAAACCCAAACGGTATTGGAGGAAACTAATGCTGCCGATCTCAAATGCAGGCCATTTACTATTAAACGAAGCAGCACTACTCTGGACGGATATATAGATCCGCGTTATGTTAATGGCTCTATACCGAGGGTTGTGATTGGGAAATATACTCTCAAGCCACAATATCGGCGGACTGCCATGCTTAATTGATGAGGCTGGGAAATTGAATTCCAAATTCCGACATGATGGATCAGTATACATTTGTACCTTCCTTTCGGCTGTCTAACGACTTTATCAGTCAGTGAGGCTTTTAATATAAACTGCACGGCCTTTGACTGAATTGCCAGGCTAATTGTACCACGATAGGTCCAAGTGTATAAACAAATGCATTAGCTCTCTAATTTCTTGGCGCAACTGCAAGGTACTGTAACTACTTGGCTCACCTGTAAAACCGTAGCACCACATGCAGTAATAAATCAAAACAGAATTTTCCAAAGCACTCCTGTGAAACTATCCATCTCTGTTCAGTGGTGCCGAAACACATCAGCATGGCTGACACGTAGCATGCTAAAGGCAATTTTTTATTTCTTGCCTCGGAATGACACAAATTACTATCTTTTGAAAGCATATACTAAGGCTGTGGCTTTTAGGCAGTGTGATGTTGAATAGGTTCTCTTAATGCACTATCAATCAGTGCCATTAAGCAACCTAGCCAAGTTTAGGGGTTGGCCGCTAAGTTAATATGCCCTGGAGTTCTGTTCCAGGGCAACGCGTGTTTTTATAAAGAAACCGAATTTGTGTTCCATCTAGCCCGTAAGCATGAGAAAGTGCGTTTGCGATGTTAACTTAGTCCGCCTACCCAATGCCTAAACCAAACAGGTTATAGTCTGTAATCACGGCCTTGATAAATAATTGACACTTATGGTGACACAGCTGGGGAGATGCATTAAAACATATGATATGATGGTGCGTTTTATGTCTATTAAAATTTGCACATAACTGGGTCACTGGGCATCAATATGACGTATCTACGATGCATCAATCTGAAGGATCATCACCAAGGGATCCCTGTCGCCCTGTCCATCATGGTTTGATTCACAATTGTCTCGGGAGTTATATTGCGCTATTCCCCACATTGCAGCGTTTTAAAAGGCACTTCACAACTGAAAAATAGTAATGCAAAATATGGCATACATGTAAACAAAAATATGTTATATTGCAGATACTAAAGAGTCCCATTAAAAGTTAACTTGCTTTCCAACATGCGCACTAATCTTTCCTAGAAAACAACATAAGCACATATCAGATACATATCACTAAATATAACACGGGGAAGGGGAAACGTATATTTATTTATGTTAATTTACAAGCAGTCATTTATGCTGCAAATATTAAGGTCGGACAACCATCTGGAGCTTCCCGACTTAGGTAACATCCAAAGCAGATTCAGATTTGGGTACATATAGCGACTTAGGTTTTATAAGAACTCTGTTGAGACTAAAAGCTCAGTTTGCTGCTTCAAAGATTGGAATTTGCAGAATTGGGATTATAAATGAATACGACCTAATAATCAAAAAAACTTGTCTTACTTAAATGAGTCATGCCGTCGAAAATATTCAGCGTATGTCTGTATAGTTATACCCCGAAAATCTTGCCTTATGATCGAACGGAATATATGAGATTGATTAATTGCTGAAGCAATAATAACTTTTAGTTCCTCAGCTACTCCGCAGTTCACCGATAACCACCAAAAAAACAGTAATTTTTCGGCAAACAACTTTGTCATCATCTTTTTCAAGCATGTTGTTTATTTGGTAATCAGCTCAGGTGGAAAAAGGGCACATAAATAAGCACTCTAAATCGTAAATAAAAGCTTTCGCAGATTGTTACCGAAATGATATTCACAGAAGAAAACATGTCTGATCGCATTATTGCCTATCCCAATTCATTTGCAAATCAGCCATCATTGTTCGACGGTATTCAAAGGAGTCTATTGGGTTTACCATCATACATCTGGCGGTGCATCTTTCTTATTGCTTGTTTATCACAGATCTTAAGTTTCAAGAAGATTTGTAATCGTGTACTTTTTTGATTTAGCATCAGTAGGAATTGTCAGCAATTACGGATACATGTTATATCATGTGCCCTGTTGTGTAAGCAGAATATCTAAATCTCTGATGTAACAAATCTGAATGTGCCTACAACGGATTTATCGTTTAAATGCCTAATTACATCTATAAAATAAATCGATTTTGGATGTTCCAAAATTTATATGAGTCATCAATAAGTCCATCGGTGTATCAATATACACAATAAAAGCAATGCACCAAACTGTGGATATTGCAACAATCACAGCAATTTGAAATAATGTTGTCACGAAAATATCCACAATTAAATTTCCGTATTCAATAAGCTGATCAAATAGTTGAATGGGTACAGTGACTTTTGCGAATATTCTTAACTATAAATGTTAGGGGGAGTTGCCAATTATCGTAATAACGTGTAGTTAATCAACGGAAATAAATCGGTGTAGCTCGTGATATAAAGGACGACATTCCCAATCGTATAATGACAAACTTCGTATGTACCTGAACGCAGAACAGCAGCCACAGGTGTCCGATTTCCTATATGGGCTTGCCAATTGTGGCTACGTGCGGTTATTCAAGGAAACTATACAAACGGCAAAGCAGAAGTTGACTATTGACAATCGGCTTAAAAAACGCACCGCACACATAGACCACGCTTATATCACTCTTATTTTAAATTAGTTATTTATCTAGCGATCATTAGGTAGCTTCATCGAGTTCTACGACATGTGGTTCGTCTCCCTCAACTACCCGAATCAAAACTTCACTACGTTTGTTGCTTGTTTGTATTATCATTTTCTTTTACAATAGCCACATTTTGACAATATTCCAACGCTTGATTGAACGCTTACTGGTTCACACACAAAAACTAAATTGTCCAACGGTTACATTTTAATACTTCTTCTTACATGTAAATGGTTGATGTGATTGATGGTCTCTCACGATTTACGGATTACGTTTATCTAAACATTGATTCATCATAATTTAGATAAATATCATCAGGAATATATTCATAAATGGCATGACATTCCACATTTCAACGCAGTCAACAATGTTATTTTGTGTCATGGGGCTTAGGATGGGGTAGTTTATGTCAATGTATAACTGCGATGCTGACAATGTCGCCATTAGTGAGGATTTTGCAAATTGTAAGTGCATATTTATAGGACTCGAGTACAATTGATATCAATTGTCTGTTCAATGCAGACGTTTGGAATGTTCTACATCAGGCAATACTAAGGGATTACTAATCATAAGTCATTTAAGCAGCTAGGACTACCGAAAAGAAGGAATCGCAACTCATGTCTTATGATGATTCCTGTTGCTTCAACGCAATCGATGATTTTATTTAATACTGTAGATAATAATTGGTAATACGATAAATACATTGTGTCAATTGTTATAAAAATTTGCCTAATATTCATTTAAGGTACCAAGTGCTTGTCTGTTATAGATATATGCCCCATTGAGAATAGTCTGAGTAGTCTTAACTTTGATAAATACAGCGTTGTAGTCCATTTTATTTTATTTTGTCTCATTATCGCTTATATGCGTTATATTTCCAAATAAGTATGATAGTCGTTTTCGTTCAGCACGTGATGAGTGTTTTTCGTTGACTTGTCAATCAAATGCATGACGTTTTTGGGGGTCAATATGCGTAACCGATAAATGAGCAACGGATTGCGTGGGCTGAGTTTTAACTCTCACAGCGGTGAGTATAGACACACGGGTTGCCGTCGAGCGTGTGGCGCTGCTGTTGAAACGCTGTATGCGCTGGTGTAACAAGCGATCATCCTGTTAATTATTACAATGATATCGTAGCCAAACCAACAGCCCTTCGATCCAAATCCACTGATTATTCATCTGCTATTATTATCTGATTAATCGTTCAAACATGAGAAATAAACCTAAAATGGGCATACTCAGCGTGGCAACTTAGCGTGTTGCCGTGAGCGACTTTTCCTCTGGTTGACGTTGGGCAAACTAAAATTCTGCTCTGTTTCATCATTTGCATCATTACCCCCAATAATGTTTAACACCCCTCTCGATTAAAGCATGTCTAAGTGGTCATACGTCTTGCGTATCCTGGCTGCAGCTTATATCTTTGCATTTGCAATTAACCACTGTAAAAAGCAACCAGTACCGAGTATACTGTAAAAAAACTGCTATGATATACCGCTTTGATGAGAATAAATGGATTTTCTCCGCCTCAAATGTGATCTACATCAATGGGCAGTTGCAAATATCAGCACCGTTAGGGGGACATTCAATCACGAACAATTACCCTTCATCTCTTTTAATCTCTCTGCGTTCACTGAAAGAACACAGTGTTGATTGTTCAAGAGAGTGGAATAAGTTGAACAAGTATATCACTATTCGCATGCATTTAATATTCTTACAGGTACGTCGAACTGTATTGGTCACAAAATCGGGTTGCGTTTATGCATGCAATATTGAAGATTGCTGATTTGCCAATGCATCCTTACATTCAACTTTAAATTGTACGATATGGCTCGTACTATCATCAGCTACATACATATACGACACCTTTGGTAGTAAGATTGCCATCAGCAATAAGTGATATTCGCTATATATATAAATCATATTACAAAAATACTGTAGCATTATATTCGGATTTACCAGCTTCTGACTATGGAGCAGCTCATATCGTGCTATCCTTGTTCTGCTGCAGTTTACAGGCACCTTCAGAGGGTTTTATAACCACACTTCTCTAGAATTTTGAATAAAGCGCCTTCCAATGTGAACTAATTAATACGTATTCCTGGTTTTGATTTGCGTCAGAACAAATGTGCAAGATTTATATGTGGCCTCCATAATCACGACTTCGGAATTGCCTGTCATTTCTCATACGCCAGATTTGAACCCCAGGGCATCGGAACTACAAGAATACGTATCGCTTATATGCAGATTATGCATGAATGGTATGCAATATGTACGCATGATTGCAAGACATATTCAGTTACCAAGCATAATCATTACCCATGCCATTCCTAATGATGAAGGATAACAGTATGAGAACATTGTCCCGCACCCAGTTACATAATGATCCGGAAGTAATAAATACAAATACATTTTCATAGTAAGCCTCGCTGTTACTTCAATTGGTGGTGTCTCGATCATGTTCATCCCCATTGTACCACTATACACATAACTAATTAACCAATGAAGTTCACAGTTGCTTTGCATATCATACGATTATAGCTGAAATGAGATATGCAGCGCAAAACTGTTGTCGATGGAAATAACAGTGTACGATGATAAGGTAGGGGACGTAGACTCGCAATGCTGTTATGCACCAATATATCAGTATCGAAAAGATAGCGAAGTATGGTACACGACTACTGCAATAAATTTCATTTTATATTTTGACTCAACAAGTAGTATTGGGCGCCTGAAAATCTGTTTAATAACTCGGTAAGGAGCAGTTGCTACAATTAGTAAACGAGGGAGTCGTTAGAGTAGGTGTATGGGGCTCCACTTACGACAACAGTTATAAAATGTTCTTAAATGAGTGTTCCGACAGAAAAGAGGTATGTTCACAATTTCGCAGGGCATGCATTTATTGTTATTAGAAATTAAGAAAAAAGGGGTGCATTAAAGCACTGTAGCAACATAATTTGCAACACTAACTAAAGATTATGCACTCATGTATATGTCATACAATTTTGTCGTAACGAACCATGAACAGATCCTCAGGGATCAATCTTAGGGCCCCTTTTATTCTTGATATATGTAAATGACATCTGCAATGCATCAAATTTATTCAAAGTTATAACATATGCAGATGATACAACCCTTACCACCACCCTCAACTCAAGAAATTCTACATACAATATAGACACATTAAACAATTAACTTAATAATATCAACAACTGGCTTATGCACAACAAGCTGTCCCTTAACACAAGCAAGACCAAATTCATGATTTTTTTATAAACCACCGAAAAACATCCATTCAAGGATCCAGATCCTTATAAATAACACAGAAATCAAACAAGTGCAATATTTCAACTTCCTGGGTCCCAACATCGATCAGCACCACAGTTGGAAAAGTCATACTGATAAAATCCATAGCAAACTTAGTCGAACAATGGGCATTATAAGTAAACTAAAACACATCCTCCCCTTAGATATTAAAAAATTGATCTGCAACTCACTAATATTACCACATCTAAACTACAACTTGTTACTTTGGGGTCAACATGGTAATAGAATTGCAAAACTTCAAAAAAAGGTCACTCGAATCATTACCTGCAGCTCCTACAATGCTCATACTGATCCTCTTTTAAAAGAACTACAGATCTTGAAAATTGAAGATCTATTTTCACTGTCCAGATATAAATGCTATTATAATTACAGTCATACCCTCGTATTACAATAACATAAACTTAATAAATCAAACTTCTGACATTCATAATCACAATACTAGAAATCACAATAATCTCTTCATCCCAAGAGAAGAACACTCTTTTGCAGTCTCATCCATTCGATTCAGCATTCCAAAATTCATCAACAATGCCCCAAATATCATAGTAACAAAAATATTCTCTCATTCTTACAAAGGATACTGCAACTACATAAAAAATTGGTTTATCAATAGATACAGGTATATGTGCACCACTCCCAATTGTTATACATGTACTTGCCCACATTAACTAGTCAAGCAAAAAAGTCATTTTGTATTGTATAAATTCATAATGTGCTACTCATGTCACCAAATTCCTGCCAAAACCCTATGTCTATGTAAATGTTTTTCTGTACCTTTTTACTCAGGTAACATGATGCTGTGACCTCATGTACTTTTATTATTTGTGTACTATGTTTCTCTTTTGTTCATAGTCTATCTTTTGTGTTTTTCTTTTTTTATATTATTATTATTATTTGTATTATTATTATGTCAGGGTGGCTCCAGCAGCAGCGGCTTACCAGCCTTAGTTGGAGTCTCCTTATCAATTGTTCATTGTATATATGTTCAATTGGTTAATAAATTGATCTGATCCCATTCCTACTTGTTGTCATGCCAACGGAAAGACTGGACCACTTATCTACATTATACAAGTCGTTTAATCAAACCAAGTTATAGGGATATGTACTTGGTTACCTGCTAGATGCGTATTTCGTTTTACTTCCTTTGTCTGCGATCAGTCTCGCCACTCTTGAGTTGCATTGCCGGGTGAACCATTTCCATACTTACCCCATTAAAGAACTAAACAGATGGCTTTATTTAATGGACGTCATCTTTGTGATATACAAGCAAATAAGTCGGGTTTTTTTTCTATTCGTCCCATCACATTAAAAAATTCCTCTTACAAAGGTGAATATTCTTTAATTATTTCTTTGTCTTTTATTTGGATATTTGTATCCAATCCAATCACTTCAATGAAAGAGTATGATGTGCTTTGTGAGCATGTAAATGAAGCATGCAATGGCAAATAATATTCGCATGCATACGTTGGTTGTAATGCAGACGGCTCTAAAAATGTGTAATTTCTATTTTGACGAGTTAAACAGGCGTAAACAAGCAACCTAATCCAAACTTCGTGTGTGGATATTCATCCGCATAACAGGAGAGTAATGTGTTGAGTGCCACATTTACCGAATAATAAAATAACCCTGACCTCTCAAGCAACCATTCTACTCTATGATACTGTGCTGTGCTTGGGAAATGCGCATCTGATACCATAATACGCATTAGCTACGCCGACTACCGAATGACCCTCGTGTCATTACTCACCTCGCCCCCATATACATTGTACCCCCAACCCCCGCCTCGGGCTCAGATTACCTCCATATTGTTCAGCTGCTTGTACACGCGTCTATGTAATGCCCGACCCCTATGACCCATTGTGCTGCATGCCCCGAATTTGATATATCCCTCTCATACATCCAATGCCGAATAAGCTGGGGCTGATGCAACGTTGTCGTCCACATTCACAGTTATCGAACATATGCATTAAGGGAGAGAAGATCCGCTGCATTGCACAGATCATGATATGACAGGCTTAATAACCAGGCTTTGATATCTACGTCAATCGGGCTAAATGATGAATATTTCCGCTGAATATTTCTCAAATAACATTAAGATGGCGAACCTGTTTTGATTAGGTAACGTGCTGGATATGATTGTGATCAAAATGTCGATGTTGAGCGTTCTTGTAATAGAACGAATACAATGATCGTTACTACATTCAGCTTGGCTGAGCGTCACAAATTGTATTTGAAATATACACTATAAGGGCACAATTCGGAACAATCGCAATTGTCAGCTTTGTGCAAATCTGTGCATTCAAGGAATATATGATGCCGCTGCAAAATGTGGGATGAATTAGCAGTAAAATAAAACATATTCGTGCAAATGGGTTTCTGCATTTATCTATTTCAGCCTACGCCGGAAAATCTGCTATATATCTATATATTGATATATATTATATTATATATAGAGATATATATATATATATATATATATATATATATATATATATATATATATATATATATATATATATATATATATATATATATATCTATATATGGATATATATATATATATATATCTATATATATATATATATATATATATATATATATATATATATATATATATATATATAGATACGTATATATCTATATAGTTATATATATATATATCTATATATATAAATATATATATCACTCTATAGAGATATATCATCTCTATATATATATATATATATATATATATATATATCTCTATATATATATATATATATATATATAGATAGATATAGAGAGATATATATATATATATATATATAGATATATATATATATATATATATAGATATATATATATATATAGATATCTATATATATATATATATAATATATATATCTCTCTCTCTATATATCTATATATATATATCTCTATATATCTATATATCTCTCTCTATATCTATTAATATCTCTCTCTCTCTCCCTCTCCCTCTATACTATATATATATATCTATGTCTATATCTATCTCTATATCTATATCTCTCTCCGTCTATCTATATCTCTCTATCTATATATCTATATATATATCTATATATATATATATGTGTATATATATATATATATATGTGTGTCTATATATCTATTTATATATATAAATCTCTATATATATATCTCTGTATGTATATATAACAGTATATAGTATATATGTATATATAACAGTAACAAAATAGCTGTCGTTACAGTAGTTAGTTCAAATTGGTGTAGCCATTACGAAGACAAAATAGATGCTGTAAAGATGCCGAGCTGAATGACAAACTGTTCGCAATGTTGTGTGGCCCAAGGTGCAGGATTACACATAAGCGACCCCAGCGCAAATGCGCTTTGTCATGCTGGTATGAGTGTATACAACTATACAGTAGAAAAGACTGAATAAATAAACTGTCAAGTCAATCTGCACAGACCGCACTTGCTTTCGGAAGCAATTATGAGACCATTCTAGTTTTCACAACGAACCTACACCATGACAACATGCATGTGTCGGAGGCAGATGACTCTAGAGCGACGCAGATTAAATTGCATCCCATTGCAGTGTTTGTTATAGACTGCTCACGCTCCGCGGAGTGTTTTTGTCCCAACTTATTTAAGGAATATTTGTGGAAAGGTTCTTGGTTGAATGTGATTTCATTGAGTGTCAAATCGATTTTTTGACACGCCATTCTACGGCGAACAGGGACATGTATTTCACAACACCGGAAACAAGCGGCTCATTGTTGATTATCAATGCAATAATGTTATCTATTTCATGTAAAAATGTTATCAAATTAGCACACAGTCTGCATTCCTGATAAGTTTGAACACATACAATTGTCTTTTTAGATGACTGGAGACAATATGTTGAAGAAATATCCACACATGAATAGATTGCATTCCTTAATTCAATATGGTAAATGGATGTTGTTTTGAGATTAAGTAGAACTAAGAAATAAGCCAATTTTACCCACCAATGATTGTTATATATTCTCTTATTTAACTTCTGTCACACTAGCTTATTTTCTTCTTTACATTATATATCTTTGATAATCGTAATAATCGCCATCACTAACAGTGCTGTGTAAATATTTATGATGCTCCACAGTCAGCATTTTATATCAGTTGCCTTTCGCATAGATAAACAAATGTTGTTTATGTTAAATGTCACAGTAGCGAATATAACAAGCGTTATATAATGGCGCTTGAACACAATATTATTTTTGTACGAACATTTAAACTATTCCGATATTGCTGTCTTGCCTTCCTTTCTCCCTCTCTTGTCATCTTCAGTCACACTTGATGCAGCCCGTATTACTAAGTACTTGTTGCTTTCACAATGAAATTCTGTGATCTGACAGAGAAAATGTACTGCCCCATGTAATAATGGCCCATAATTCCCCCAAACCATAATCTTACTTGTAACAAAATGCATTAGCTTGCTCCATCTAATAGATAAGCTTGGTGTTGGTGCCCAAAACCATCCATCCCAGCCGACGAAGTGCATTCAAAGGGAAAATGAGTCATAGTAAAATTAAGAAAAAGGGTCATGTTTAAGACGCTATTTTTTGTCGTCAAAACATTTGAATAAAGGGGAATGCTAATTGAATTTCATAATATAGATAATTAAATAAAGCATATTTAAGACGAGTATCGATTGAATATATATATATATATATATATATATATATATATATATATATATATATATATATATGTATATATATATATATATATATATATATATATATATATATATATATATATATATCTATAATATATATATATATATAGAGATATATATATATATATATATATATATATATATATATATATATATATATATATATATATATATATATATATATATATATATATATATATATATATATATATACAGAGTTCATTTTGTACCCAAACGACCCACATATGCAACCGTCGTGCGTCAATGTGGACGCAAAACAAACATTGTGGTAATCTGCATGCATATTCAGTTAACGCAGAAAGGAGTCACATCGTGTCTTTTCTATGGATCTACACCCTACGCGTAAAGTGCCGAATATCAAATTAGACGGTTTCGTCGATTTCCGTAACAAGACGTCTGGCAAGCTGGTTCCCGGCAGCATCGTGTCGACTTCACCAGCAGCTTGCACACGTATTGAGCCATATCCTCGGGTATCTGGCTGTTGTGCCAAGTTTTCGCGACCGTCTGATGCCTGTGTGCAGCGGGAGTATGCGCTCAAAAAATATAGTGTCACAGGCGTAGTCATTGGTTACGACCTTCCGGGAAAGCGTTATTTTTCGAAACTTACTTGGTATGGATGCTACAGCAGTTACAAAGCAGCGGACATAAACTCATTATTTTAGGCGCCCGGCAAATGATGCTGATTCTTTCGCTTACTTTGAAGCTGACAATGACAGCACTTACGACAGCAGTGACAGTGAACCTGAAGCCGCCGCTATTAGGGTAACCGCCAAGCCCAAGTGGCGGAAACGAAACTTCTGCGACACGTGGCTGACAACCTACTCTTGGCTACGTTATGATATTGATAAGAATGAGATGTATTGTGTTACGTGTCGAGCGACTGGTAAGACGAACACAACGGCCAAGGATACACATTATTTCCGGGTCAGTACGCTACTGAGGCACATCGGTATTTACAGGAGGCGTGGGATGAAGGATGAAAAGATAGTGTCAACCACTGAACACGTGGAGGCTACTAAACATATTATGATGGGTCAAACTCTTCAAAACATAAACCAGATAATTATATCCGAGAACGAAAAGAGCATACTGACAACAATTAAAACAGTGATGTGGCTTGCCAAAGAACAACTGCCTATGCATAAATACTGCAGTCTCTTTCTTGTCAAACACTGAACTGGATTCATGGAGCAATGACAACATGGACACTCTCCTGAAGCATTATGGTGAACAGAAACCCAGGAATAACATAACCAGGGAGGCTATTGTAGATTCACAGGCAACTAGAACATTAATGGAAGGGACTCAAAACAGGGTTACCCCAGAGACAAGATCAGGGGATTGTGGGGTTTAATCCACAGGTTTAACAGGGAACAGTTCCCAAATATATGCAAATTAGCAGCTCTTGCATTGACAGCTCCCTGTCACACTGCAGAGTGTGAGAGGGGGTTTAGTGTGCAAAACCACATAAAGTCCACCTTCAGAAACAGACTCGGAGAACAAAGACTGGAGGACCTGATAACTATGTCTGTTGAGGCGCCTGACATGTCTGACTCCTCTGCAAGTTCTGAATGCAGAGATGCATTGAATGTTTGGCGAAAGAGGAAGAAAAGAAGACTGTTCGGTTTAAGTGCTAAAAAGTAACGTGTTAAAGTTATATCATGGTTCTTTTTCCTGCAAGTACAGTATATTAAGTATATAACTGTGTAACAGTAAATTTTGTTCCAGTATTAAAATATGTATCACATTAATCCCGTTCTTTCCATTATTATTACCAAAACATTTGTAAACAGGAAAAGAACACTAAACTTCATTTAGACAAATCTAAAATTTAATATTCTCTGACTCGACACACTCTCTAACATGTCAAAAGTAGCCAGATGACATAACTATAGTGGTCCCGCTTTGATGAGTTGAAATCACCTACATTGAATACGAGTGGAACATTCGGTTCCACCTTTTCATTAACAATAAGGTTTTGAATTTGATATGCTGGCTTTTGCTATATATTAGTTGATATCGTTATATATATGTTATATATATATACATGAAAATCCTATGATCATAGACGAACTATATATATATATATATATATATCAACGGATATAGGTTAGAAGAACCAGCACAATACATGGCTGCACTAATAATGCCCTTCATAACGGGTTCCAAGCCAATGTACAGTTTGCGGATGGCATCATTTAAACATGTGAATATATACGTGCTGGAAATGAGGGGCGGGCAGTGGTCAGTGCCGGAGTGTTATAGCTCTCCCGAGGTAGGATTATTATGAGGCAGTTAAAAGCAGAACGTTAACAGTTTATGCATGGCTTGAGTATGAATTAGCGGCGCCATATCTTGACTCATTTTGAAATAGCAGCATAAACCGAGAGGGAAGCTTTGTTTTCACGAGCGCCAAGCTTCTAAGCTAATTGTAAGCTGGTTTGCAAGCCGTTGCTATTATAGTCGCATTCACAGGCTACTTAAATTGGTGGTATTTCTGGGGAATATCTTGTTGATATTTGGAACAATAGTGGCCAATTTGAAAGCTGCAACATCAATCATTATATCTTTCACAAATATAATGGCAATGTTTGGCATGATATTTGGCATGATATTGCATGATATTAGCTGGTGTCAACTGGGGTTGGGGTTGAATTAAATTAGCACAGTGTATCTTGTGAACGCAAAGAATTATCAATAACTAGCAACTTCTTCAGATGCTGAATGTGTGTAATGTAGACATCATACGTGACTTAACTTTAGTAGCATGAGTTGCACAGTCTTGAACGTGATATTAGAAGATCCAGCGAACATCTTATACAACTCTAAAAATACGCTAGATAATGAAGAGACCGTAAAAGCGGATCCAGTTTGGTGCATGGTATGAATGTGCCCAGTTCAGTATTAAAGAAACATCAAACCAAATAGTGTCTCAAAACGACTGCTCTTGATGCTTTGTTTTATCAATCCCATATAAATCGATTATAATCAATCAGGTTATCCAATTAGAGTGTCAGGTTTTCACGATTTGTGCCTCTGCAACTTGCCACATCATATTAAGCGCTTTGATAAATATCCTAAAGATTGTGAATAATGATGCGGCATTCAAGTTTCTCAAAAGGACTGCTCTTGTCACTTCTGACTCGATGATGCTGTCTTTAGTGGCTATTGCCAATGAAATATTACACGTGGAAGTGATTGTATCATACCTATAGATTGTAACTGATACAGCAAGAATGCACAATGAGACAGCAGCAAGTAAAGTTGAGAGGCTGTACCCACATGATTCATGCCCGATTTGTGCTGCTGAAATGTATGTCATGTTTGATATTTGTTTATGCACTATATGACTCTGGTTAAATAATCATACAATGTTTAATTTGCTAACATGCTGTCCGCTGTTGTTTACCATCGTTGCATATCGAATTATCAAAGAACTCGCGTTCTAACGCAGCACGGCCTCTGATCTGAACTTCCCGAGCATTATATTAAATATATGCAACAAGTCGCTATGTCGATGTTATTCAATGCAAATAATATACATGTATAATGTATATCAAACAGCACCGAAAACAACAATATTTCCGAATAAAGAGTGAATGTATTCAACTGCATCAAGTAGGTGTTCCTATATACATTCTTAACCCAATGCCGATGGCAGTACCCCTATATATAACATAGTCCTTCAAGATTATCTTATGAAATGATAAGCCATCTGAGACAATCATGACCCTCCTATAGTAAATAGTAATTTAGTATATTGCAAAATGCTTTCGTAAACAGCGGATATCTGAAGCTAAGGATAGCAAGATGATACAATCTGAAATATGTCAGAATAGGGCGCAATGATTGACAATCTGATGTGATGGCTGTTCCGTACTCTCAAACAGAATGCTTAAATGCTGAGTTCATTTGTGTGACCTAACAGTCAATCCCATCCAGGCGTCATATGAACCAAGTGATGAAATGTAAAAGAATATTGTTGAGAATTACATACAAGTTGACATGTTATGTCTAGTTACAATGGGTTGTAAGAATTCTCGTATCATAATGTTAAAAGAGATAACACCAAGTAAGTCATGATTTTAAAACAAAGTCATATGAAACAGCCTAATTCAATTACACTGTTTGTTGTTTATCAACTTTGGCAAGGAGATCGTCCATCGGTGAGATGATACCAACTGCGCCTTTGCACATTGCCATGACAATGGCTCTTTGCCACCGGCATCAATGTTCCGCTTCTTCGCTAAAATATAGTAGCCGGAAGGTCCTGTAGTCGACATGAATGATTAGCATGCCTAGGTACAATGGAGAGCGTAATGAAGCTATTCCGATGCAAGGCAGCTCATGACAAGCGCCGGTTGACTAAATCGCAGTGTAAAGAAAACATATCAGCACAATAGGCGGTTTCAGGTATGACAAAAATACAATGGGGTACTAGATGTATCTCAAGTGTCTGTAAAACGTAGGGATAGCAAGGCTTTTGCATTTCAACATAAGGTCACAATCAACGATGCCTGATCAGCCGCGGATCAATGAGCCATTTTTGTATACTGCTGATTTGCGTATACCTTCACTGCATTTTTTCATGCTTTCGTCTTATATCGTTTAGTAAATCTATATGTTGCACTATGGACTATTGCTTAGTGATATGTCCTTTATCTATATCTAGTTCCAAAACAAGCCAGGGGCAGCACTTTCCAATACATATCTAGGGTACAAGGCCATCGCAGTCTTTCGCACGGATTCAAATTCCGACCATTGCCAATTACTATTCCAACATTTAGAGGACAGACTATCACGTCTATCAAAGCCATACGCTAAAAATGTCATTCATCATTATCCATATTGTGTTTTGTATGGCGATGAGGTTGGATGTTACCAAGTACACAACAAAGGAGCAAAGAACATTATAGAATTGGTTCATATTCCCGCCCTTGTCGGCTACATTTATCTGGCCCTAGACTGGTGCTGCTATTGCGTAAATTTCCTGCCTTCTTCTTATTCTCGGCTGTTGAACGTACCACTATCATCACGCAGCTGCGTTTCAACAAAGCATACCACGCATTACGAGACATCACACATGCTCTTCAGAGGCGTACTTAGCGACTCCCACATACAAAGCATATGTTGTACTCCCAGCTACCACCTGGGTTCATGTCATTCCTAACGACTATCACCATTGACCTTGAACGACATATCCATGGTGCAACCAAGGACTTTGCATGATAGGAGGTCTAGCTGTGGCGCCATTGCTTGCCAGAACAACGAAAGGCGTCAACTTGTCATTATTATCGCATTTTTTGCAATTCCAAATAAGACCGAATCGTGCCAATTCAATATGTCGGTACATGTTCAAGAACCCATACAAGCTCTATCAAAATGATAACCAAGGCAAATTCTTCCAGGTATTTTCCCTTTACAGGAAAGTTTAAATGAACGTTGGTATATTTTCCACATTAGTGAACAAAATACGTGTAACTATATTGCGTGTAACTATATAAAGGGGTACTAATACGGGACTCCACTTCAAACAATTAGTGTTATGCGCTCAAATTATATATTGAAAGACCGTTTTTGCTAATTGTATCAGAACTGCTGCCATTGCTGTGGGTCGATACATAGGTAATATGCTATCATCTTTTTTTATGATTCACATTTATCCTGATTCTCAGCCTTTGTGTCTACTTCGGGAGATTGATACAAAATCATAGAAGACATGTAGCATTTGTAGACAGCAAATGTATTTCATATAACACTTTCAGATGAGGACTATTTTACGATGACAATAATCTGTATTTGTCGTATCAATCGACCTTGATACGACGGTCTGCAAAGGGCCTCGCTTGCATGTTTGTCACACATTATGAGATTAAACATAAGCGGGGATATCATTAAAAAGTGTAGCACAACCATCATGGCTGATTTGCGTGACGTCAATTGTTTTGGAACTCTGCTGCAATCAATATTTTTTGCAGGACATTAATTTGTAGATTTATAGTCAGTGAGTGGATTCAATATCCTCCCATGCACGCTTTATTGGGAATACCTATGAATGCCGAACCCTTTTTGCGTATCGGCTAGCCCTCATAGAAAACATGTCTACCGGTCCCACTATAACGAAGCATAGTAATACCACACCTCATTTTAATCACTGACAAATTATTACCCAAGAAAGATGATAATATGGCGTAATACATATTTCTTCGCTATAGCTTTGGAGCTATCAATGATCATCCTCTCGGGGTGAACTGATCCACCTCTATTATGGTTATGCAAAAAAAATTGTTACAACTGAAATATTGGAATTCCTAGATGCCAAAACGTGCAATTAATATAATATTTATCCCAATGTTCGTGTAATAATCGCGATCTATTAGTTTAATTACCGTTATAATTATCTTAGAAGAAACGATTGTCATATGTGCGAATGGATATCGGCGCAGAACATAATTCTTTGAACGGCGAAAAGGTAGCCAAACCCAAAGGAGGTCATTCAAATGCAGTTGAAAAACCTCTCCTGCTCACAGAAAAAAAACATTGCATAAAATCTAGCGGTAAGCGCTACTGAAAGGAAAGGTTAGATGGAAGCAGTTCTTAATTGTTTCGTCACATGCTGTGTCTCAAGAGTCATGGGAACTATTCTGATTAGCGTTGGTCTTCAGCAACTGGATCTAGCACAATATTCAACTATTTGTGTTGACCAAATGGTAAATATTGCATCGACCGATAAGAAGTTCGATATTTCCCTATTTTTCATTTGTCATGGCATGGTGATTGCATGGATTGATTGACGGGACTCTTTTGGAACTGCGTCGCAAATCGGGCATTGTCGCCGCTTCAATTCCTTCATTAAGAAGCTGTGCTACTTGTAACACTTATTCGCGTGGAAAATGTATGAAAATTGTACCTTCAGTGTGAGACTGAAACACCTACAGATTTGTGTTACGATGATCATTTTCAAATAGTAGCATTAACCGGCGAAAAAAAAGGATGCTGTGTATTGCTCTTCTATATTCATTAAATATATGTCTTTCATACGTTGTTACGGACGCCATAGTAGCATTAACCGGCGAGGATGCTTTGTGTAACGGACGCCATGCATCGAAGCTAATCTAAAGCAGGTTGCAAGCAGATTCTATTATAGCCACATTCACAGGCTACTTATATTAAATGTATTCATGGAAAACATCTGAATGATATTTTCGACAATAGTGGCCTTGGAAAAAGCTGCTCAATACGCAAACAGCAAGCCTCCTACTTGCTTTAATACTAAGCATGATCCAATCGACTGCTATTGACGCAACGTTCTATAAATCCCATCTAAAGCGGTCATTACCAATCAAGTTCTATTATTTATACAGATCAGTCCCTTTCTAATTTTCCACTTCACCATTGGTAATGCACAAAAATATTCTGACGATTGAGAAGAAAATGACACGGCAATATTGTTCCCAAAACAAACTGTTCTTGACACTTCTGTCTCGCTGATGCTATTTTTTGCGACCATTGCCAACGAGGTATTCTCAATTGGAGTGTTTGCTCTTTCGTGTTTAGTTATTTTGCAACATAGCACGGCCTCTCATTCAATTCAAACCATCTTTGATATTAAACGGCGCCGGTAAAAAATAGGAGCCGGTTTTATTTCCCTGATAACGCTCTAATAACACGAGAAATGAAGTGTTTAGTTATCTTGGACAATCGTGACCAACGTCAGCACTTAATATAGTTAATATAAAGGTATAATATTTGCAGAATGCCCCCTGGATCAGATACCCTTCCTGTTTAGACAATGAGCGCTATTTCGTGGATATGTCTGAAGCAGATGATTATAAATTGACCCATGCTTAATTACGTCAGAGAAATATTTCCTCTATGTTCAATGCGGTGCGACGATCAATATGGGAAAGAGCCTAGCAATGTGATACAATGGATGTGCCCATCCCTTAATCCGAATACTTAAGCGTCGAGCTCACGATCATTAGTCCTCTTTTTGACAAACTTAACAGTCAATCTCACACAGGCGTCACAAAAATCGAGTGGCTAAATGTTTATAATTTATGACATGACCAAAACTTGCAATGCGAGGCTTGTTTCATTATGTGAAAAAAAATAACATCAAACGAAATGAAGCACCCGTAATGCAGCATAGCGCATACCGTCAATAAGTGGATGGGCATGACAAATTTGCCGTTATACTATTGGCAGTTTATCAACTTAGAATTGATGATCAATGACATAATGGTCCCCGCCTCTGTGCACATAGCTCTGGCAATGGCTTTGCTAACGGAATCGAGGTTAGGCTTCTTCGCTAAAAAGAACCTGTAATCGACATGCAATTTGACCAGGGTTAGGCATAGTCGAGAGAGTTATGATGCCATTCAGATGCAAGGTAGCTCTGGTTGGCCCGGATCGCGTTGTTAAGAGCACACATAAGGCACCGTGGGCCTGATAAAAAGGCGTAGGTACTAGGTGTATCTCAAATGGCACTCTAGCTACAACTGTAAAACATTGTGATACAAGACTGATAAATAAACGACGATCAAAGAGCTTCCGTGGGTATGCTAGCCTACTTAGTCCGATGTTATGCTAATACCTCTACTGAATTTGGTCATGCTTTCTCTAATGTCACTTTATTAATCAGCACGTTGCACATGGGATTACGCTCATATGTTGCTCACATATGTCTAGTTCCAGTAGAGGTCATGGGTACAGCTTTTTTTTCTCGTAATGCATATCTAATGTGCAAAGATATCACAGTCATTCGAACGTACGCTAACTTTCAAAATGCGTTACAAATGCTTCGTTACACATGGTGCTCTGTTTTAGATATATGTTTTCTGGACTCACATTATTCGTGACATAGCACCCCGTATTTGGGTCTCCGTTTGCAAAGTGACCATAAATCGCTGACCCTCGCTGATCATTTACATGTTGACAACGTTAGTTGCTTGGTACGAGGCTGTCCAATCGCCAATTCTATTCCAACGGACGTAATGGGTTGACATCACGTTGGATCACATTGCTAGTTTTCGTTATTTTCTCGTTGCCCATATTGAATCAGCATCGACCTCGCATGACTTTCATCTTTAGCCTGATGACCGGCAAATCGTTGCTTCGACGTGAGTGTCAGTCAGTCTATTCAGAACCTGTCATGTCTTCTGTAACGTAGCCACCAAACGACCTTCCGATGTAGCCATCCCGCCTAAGCGTCTTGTCGGAATATGGGTGTACCAGAGCCATCGTAAGCAGGCATGTTACCACTGATGGTCGCCATTTCCAAGTCAGCATCATTCGTTCATCTCACGTAGCCGCATGTCTTCCTCTGAAGCCAACAGGACATTGATCGTGATGGCCATTCATTAATGTGGGCATCCACCAATATATCTTTCTGGGCTAATATATCAAGAGACTAGCAACCACGTTTCCCAATAATGGTCCGGCAATGACTGATGATAACGTTTCTGATGAGGCTGGCAAAAAACCACCTGATGACAAGATTGCTTTCGTCAGTGTTGTTGATGGTGCCAGGGGTTGGAAATGCCATATCTCACGTTTTGTAGCCGGCGTTTGATTTGCTAAATGTCTGCTTTGTGTTCCGTCATGGCGACTTGCCATCACGACAAGATAATGTGCATGGTACGATTGTGTTTGTTTTGACCAAATAGGCTGTGTCCAAGTGATCTGGTAGTGTTCGCCATGTGTTGCAGCGTCTCACAGGGAGGAACCGGGTTATTGGTCAATTCATCGTGGTCCTCGCGTGCCACGGCGCCGCCAGACTCACAAGTCGTTTCTCTGAACCACGTCCCATCAAAAGAAACGTCAACAGTGGTGTGGTTATTGGCAAAGACACCAAAGGTTAGGTTTTTTAACCTAGGGGTCACATTAAACATTCAATTGACAAGAAAAACACGCCTTGTTCGCAATTTATGCAATGCATCTGATGCATGACGTCACGTCTGAGTTATCATCTTACACTATCAGACCAAAGCCGCCCATTACACATTTCTAACCAAGAAGGTCGGGGTTCGATCACCAGCAAAATCACTTACCATAACTTTATCAAGGATATATCGCCCACACATTGCAGTGATATTGGCATTCACGACTTGACTTGTCCTTGGGACTTGTTCTTCGATACTCATCATCATACATATGACGTGTCTAATTGATCCACTGAACGCCAACCAGGACACCGCCTGTCCATTATGTTATCCAGCCCACATCATCAAAGATATGATGACCGTGGGCGAATATAACGATGATCACATTTTGAACCGGAACGACTCCTGGATTTGATCAGATTTCGTCATGATGTGTCACGATCAGCTGAGTCTTCGGTGCGGAAGGGATATCATGTCATGCGATATATACTACTAATTTATTCCGTAGTCTCCTATCAGCCGATGATCGCCTTTACTCGAATTACTCTTGGTCCAGTTTCGACATTAGTTTACATTACGTTTTATTCTATCGTTCTCTATCCGAGCACAAATATCGTGCTCTCATCCTAGATCGAATGGGGACTCTTGGTTTCTAGACCGGCATCGCTCCCAATTTCTGAGAGGCTTGGTTAAAGTTGGTGAATATCGTACCCTTTCACTCCGTTAGGAATTGACGTTCCATTGATGTGCCACATAATGTCATGCGCATAACGCACACACACACCCCGGCCGTATATCGTTTGTTTTATACCTTATTCCAGTCTGTACGGATCATAAGGGCTTTATTGATGCGCCTTTCAATGTTGTTGATCACGTTTTCCTCAACCGATTTGCTTCAGTTCATTGTCCTGTGCGTAGATAAAAGGGGAATTAACCTTTGGTCATCCTCCAATATATGTGCGTATGCTATCTTAACGGGTCGTATATATCAGCCTAATTGTCAATGACCCATGCCCTTGACCAGGTGTGCAACATAACTGTAAGGCACACAGCATCTCTACATCCAGTAAACATCCCCATTACACAGAGCCAATGTTACAGCGTGCGATCATTTATGTTCATAAAGCCTCGCTTTAACAAGATTTATTGCTTGCATAAACTGAAGAATGGTCTATATCGTTCGTATTTCGACTGTTCAAAATAGACTCTTTCCATTCAAACGAATTCATGATAATTTTTTTAGTATAAGCCTCTGTTTATTTGGACATAGATAGTCATAAACGCGCGGGTTTTTGTGTATATCCGATGGCGATTGCAGGGCGATGCCGCTAAGACACGCATTATTGGCCATATGCATTCATTAGAACATTGCCGAAATACAATGTTTGACGACAAGGAATATAGTTGTTATTTTTAGGGAGTTAGTAAACTGCTGAAAATCGATGGTGAAAAAATCAATATTGACGGGGTCGTGTCCTTTTGGACTAACACATAGCCTATGATATGATAAAAAAGATTTTTTATTAGATGTCAACACAAGTGCAAAATATTAACTGGTATCTTTGATGACTATAGTGTGGATGCGGCATTAGTTAATTCACTATCAAAAATGAAGGGGTCTTCCTTTCACTGCAGCCTCAATACGAAGCCACGCGGGCTATAAATCTAAGCAAAGCCGCGAATAAATGTTGTTGCTTTACTTTCCGCAGGCACGATGTGTGGTATCGCGGTATAGCAACAGCTTGTTCGATTAATACAGACACATTTCCCGCGGTCAAAAATGTCAACTGTCCTCATTCGATTGTGACATGACAAGGCCAAAGGCGCGCTGTGAGGTGAAATAAATGAGTGCGAAGTCTTGCTTATATTCTATTGATCGAGCCAATGAATATTTTCGTTACCCAGGTTAAGCCACCGGCTCAATGAAGATCAGACGTGTTGTCTGTTAACATCAATCTTCGCAGTCAACGTATTACATGCTTGCTCACATTAGAAAATCACACAATACAAACAAAATTAGGACTGCAATTTGTTAAACATCCTCAGTAAATCACCGATGTCAGTAGTTACTACACCATTTAGCCCTATAACTATTGAGTTTGTCTTGGTACATATCTATATACAGCCTGATTAGTGATCACACGGCTCACTTACATGCCGAGCTGGTGCTTAATCAGATCAGATCAAACCTTCATATGATTAACACTGGTGGAATACGACGTCTCCCCTCGACAAAAGTACATTGTGTCCATCGAGTAACTGGTACATGCATGACATTAAAGCCTTAACACTAAGTGGGTCTTCATGCGCGGATAATTTGTTACTACAAGAATCCTTTTTTGTTCTGGGAGACGCAATGTTCAGAATATGCACTGCAAAACCGCTCGCGCTAAGCGTCATGATATCAGTACAAGTAAACGACTTCAAACAAAATAGTTGGTTATCATCAACATATTGCATTTAGGCTAAATGTGTAGTTACACCCGATATATATCATCATTGGTGTTCACTTCAGAATTCAGTTGAATCATTACAGATGAAATTGTGAAGGCGCTTATTACAAATAAATAGTGAGGTTTTACGTCACTTTCAACGACGTAGTTATACAGCGTCTGCGTTTTATGATAATGATAGCTATACATCGACAGCGTTCTTTAAGTAACATTACCCACTAACAACAGTCCAAGTGCCCGCATAGGGCCCCCACTCCATACATATCTAAAACACAAAAGACATTTCATCACCCTCGGTGGCAAATGTGTGCTGTTATTCTTCTGATTTACTGAACCACAATCAGTAATTAAACAGTGGTTAATAGCAGGGCCATTAAGAGAACAAAAAAAGAGGAGACGGCAATCAAGGCGCGAAACATACAGCATGTGGTACCATGTTGGTAAGGTATGTACATATTTTGTTTCTGTCCTATATCCTACGTCAACAGCTGCAGCGGAATAGAAATGCGTTCCAGTAGTAGGCACCGCCGAACTTATGAGTGTTTGCGTAAGTGTATGTCTGTATGAGTACATGTGTGGTGGAAGTGGAGTACCAACAACTTTTATTCACATTCAACGGATGAAGCTAATAGCATGCGAGTGATGGGTGATGTACTTATAACTGTAAACTCTGATGTCTCTCGCAAAAAACGATTTCTATTCTGAAATCAACGCTCTAAAACCCTGCTTCAAACTCTTCGTATGTCATACGTTTACTAGTCTGTCTCGCAATTTCGCCACCAAATTCAGGCGCAGTCTGCGTGTTTGGCGATATTTTTCTACTCGAGATCGCTGTATGACGGTAGTATGTGAACTGATTCTGCACCTGCTCTGCATATAAATTACGTTGGTATTAGCCGCATGGCAAAACGGCTGTCTGATAAATAGTCAACAAGGAAGTGCACCTTAGTTATGGCTCTTTTTAAGTTCAGCTACGTTTTGCCTTGTTTGTGCTATATTCCGAATGCTAATCTTCATTAAGTACAGCATGTCAATGGATATGGTCGGAATTTTACGTAGATCGTTATACCACTGTTTAGGTAGTTCACGTTGCTTACATTTGAATTAAGTGCTAGTTTATTTGTGCATGTCCATGCGTGGTATGCGTGGTATGTGTGTGTGTGTGTGTGTGTGTGTGTGTGTGTGTGTGTGTGTGTGTGTGTGTGTGTGTGTGTGTGTGTGTGTGTGTGTGTGTGTGTGTGTGTGTGTGTGTGTGTGTGTGTGTGTGTGTGTGTGTGTGTGTGTGTGTGTGTGTGTGTGTGTGTGTGTGTGTGTGTGTGTGTGTGTGTGTGTGTGTGTGTGTGTGTGTGTGTGTGTGTGTGCGGAATCATTGTTGTACAAGCAGCAAAAAAGAGACAACCTTTGAATACCATTTAATCACTTGCGTTGTAAAATTGCTGAAGGGAAGATGGATATGTGAATGCTTAGCAAACATGTTCAATGGGCGTCATATAATATGTTAACTCGATTATCCTTACATGACGTTTTATATGCATCTGCAATAGGTCGTAAATCCCAATCTAGGAGAATTGTTTTTTTAGAAAATGCTCACTATGTGAATGGGTTTAACATCTTCACTCAGGTCGATGCGAATATAGTCTACATTGGAAGAATGGTCTTAATTTAAATCCATACCATATCGACGCAGATTATGCACCACCAGTGCCCTATAGCAATACAATTTAGGATGGTCCCAAGTTGCTAATGCAACAAAAACAAACGTGTGATCAGTGAAATATTAACTATATTTCATTTAGTCAAACATGATACTTCTCTGTTCTCTATTAAACACAACCCATCCAAAGGACACACTTTTGACAGGGTGTCTTTGTCGAAAGGACATAGGCGCTCGACCGTTTAACCTTTTCTGTGCTTTTTCGTAAACTTCTAGAGTATTAGACAAATAAATTAATTGTAATTGTCCAATGACTAAGGCTTATTTTGTGGCAAAAGTTTCCTTCAGTCTGAATCGTCAAAAAAGAAACAAGAACCATATGTATCAAAACTCATTATATGGTTGCATATATTGGTAAGTCATACCCAAAGAATGCGAGGCATTATAAACACAGGAATGAATGTGAATGTGTATTGGAACATAAATATGATATGCTCCTTGCGTTCACCTGTTCAAGGACATGGATCATAGTCGTTTAGGCTGATATATATAAATATATATATATATATATATATATATATATATATATATATATATATATATATATATATATATATATATATATATATATATATATATATATATATATATATAGATGCGTTAAGATAACATAGGTGCCAATATTTGAAGGTAACCTAAGGTTAATTGACCATTCATATGCACCAAGGTCGGTAAGCTAATGTAAACGATTGATGACAATACAAGCAGCTACACACACAGGCGACGCATCGAGACCCAAGTAATCAACATCGAATTGTAACAAAACCAAACACTCGATTTATTTCCAGAGAGAATGTCATTATATTCTCACTTCACGTGGTTGAGAATGTGGACTCGCATGTGTATTGTTGCATATAAAACGAATCCAATCATCGAAAATAGAAGTCTCTGTCTGTGGAGGTGAACAACTCTGCACTGGTACTCCGGTGCTTGCGAGTAGTTTGACATTAATGGTAGCAACACAGAAACAGTGGCTAGGGGTAAAATGCTTAAAAAACATTTTACAAATAATATTCTGTTACTCTTTGTTCGCGCAAGTGGGTCTCAAATTACCCGAGTTAGTGTTACAAAGTTTGGTTCTATCGTCGTGGAATTGTTGTTTGGACCCTGGTCTTACCTCCTCTGGATTATGAGACAAAAGGTAAGCTTTTCAACGCCAAGGCACATGGCGGGGTAGCTCAAAGCTGTATGTCTGGTAGGCTTAACCTGATAATGTTATACACGTCTTATAGTACACATGATGATGGAGAGCGTTGCCATCGATGTGTTGAGTTATGCACTACAATGTTAATAGCAACTATGCAGATCACAATCAGCCGGTGAAGCTCACGCGTTTGGTCTGCACTGTCCAGTTTTCACGCCCTCCGCACGTGATTAATATTCCAACCAACCACATTAAAACCATCATTTCATCTTCATTTCCTTCTTTTCCTGTCCGATATCACGTGGGATTATATTACATAACGTGCACAGTGTCATATCAATTGCTTCACGCTTACAGTCGGAAAAGCGCATCCGAAGCAAACAGAACATTGACGTAAGAATTTCTATTGTATCAAATAATGACTTATTGATAGCGCCTCGCCTCCTTTACTAGAATGAAGTGTCTGTCATTGCCTGCTAGATAGTCATTTTCTAACAACATTGAAGCGTTGCATCATATCTTTGAAGCCATTTGTCGTATATATATATATATATATATATCAATTAAAGCTATATACAAAATAATACTAGCAGAACCGTAATTAATCTCTGTACCAAGTTTTTTTCGCCACTGTTTGATCTATAGATACAACCGATAATTTATATAAACGGTGAAACTAACATCCAAACTTATATATATATATATTCATATATATATATATATATATATATATATATATATATATATATATATATATATATATATATATATATATATATATATATATATATATATATATATATATATATATATATATATCTATATATATATATATATCTGTATATATATATAGTATATATATATATATATATATATATCTATTTATATATATGTATATATATGTATATATATGTTTATATATATATATAAATATATCTCTCTCTCTCTCCCTCTATCTCTTTCTCTCTCTATGTATATATATACATATATATTTATATATGTATATATCTGTATATGTATATGTAATATATTTATTATATACATTTATATAAATTTGTATGTATAAATCTTTTATATATATATATATGTGTATTTCTATATACATATATATGTGTGTATTTCTATATACATATATATAAATATATATGTATAATATATATATATATATATATATATATATATGGTATTATTCTTGGTTAATTATAAATAATAATATATATATATATTTATATACGTATATATATATATTTATATATGTATATATGAATGTTTATCTATATACATATATATAAATGTATATGTATAAATATTTATATATATATAAATATATATATATATATATATATATATATATATATATATATATATATGCATATAAATATATATATATAATCTAAATATATCAGCCTAACCAAAATCCCCGAGCATAAACGAGCATGCTTATATACGAGCAGCGACACATCTCCGATATTGTCCCCAATTATTTCCGATGTTCCCAAGCATGGCCGGTTATCGCATCACAATTGTATTGTGGACAAGGATAGTTATCAAAAGCTAATATATTGTCGTTGGATGACATTAACTTAAACTTATCAAAGTCTGCTCCAGCATCAAGAATGGTATGGCCACCGTCGACAACTATCAGGACACAGCGTATTTCAGGGTGGTGTGTGTGGAACTGGGGTAAAATTTCAATAGAGTTGCCCCATGTTACGGTAAGTCGCCTGGAGCATTGCTTTTGTAGATACGCTGCCAATTGACGGGCGTATGCGTGTATCCCAATATTGAATGAATTACATGTAGTTCTGGATTAGCACTTAACCAGTCCAGCATTGAATCCCGTCTCACATACTGTCTTGACGAATGAGGACTTAGCTAACATCCAATAAATCATGATCTGTTCAATGTTTTGAGTATCCCTCTACAGCGTGTGATAATTTACTATTGATGTATTTTAAACGTACACGAACCAGCTTGGGAAAACATCCTTCCATTGTCTTGGACGGAGTGAGGTTGGCAAACAAATCTTTGCAGTCAATAACACCAGCTGGGAGAAAGCTGTAGTTTTGGATACCACTGATCGAAAAGGTATGTCAGATGCCATATGAACAATATGGTGACCTCGCTTGCTTATATTTTGTATATCTACCATTTTGAAGTGTCGATAAGGCACACTAACGATGTCTACTGATGGGTATGCTCCAATCCATCCTTGATTGAACATGCCCATAAGGTCCCACATACACTGACACAACGGAAGTAATCTCGGTTAACGTAATTTTCAGAATATTTCTGAATATTTTGCTAAAATTTAAATGAAAACTATGAGAGATAATAACAAATGCGAAATGTACATCCCCAAATCCGGATGTTGCATTTGACATTGAGTGCGGAGTCGTGTGCGCCACCTGCAGATGCTCATACATGAAAACATTTCGTGTGCAATTGTTAACGAGGGAAATGCAAAACAACTCCACCATTATACTTTTCAAACGAATATATCCTACCAGTTTTTACCAATTGATTTGCTCATGATCAGATATGTTTAGTGATAATTGCACAAAGAAACTTCTGTATAACGCAGACTGGGGATATATATACAGCGTTATATGAAATGTATGACATGTCTCTGCAGCATCATGCAATTTAATCCGGTTAAAATAATAGGAAATGATTGTCGATGAAATTGACCAAGCTGTACCATTTTAGTCTAGACCTAGATTTTATCAAAGTGCATAGTTGTCCCTGAGGTCGTCAGGTTTCCCTTACTAAGATATCAAACCTTCACCAATATTATCGCAGCTGTTGAAAACTTTGTATCTTTATATCGCATCGCACAAATAAGTTGGCCAAGGAATGTCTGTCTAATGATATGTTATTTTTATTCCTAACTGTTATCAAAAAGCTGACGCTGTTGTAGGACTTCTTTGAATCCCGTATAGCATTCAAAACAGGCATGAATTCATAGTGGTTGGGGTCTAACGATTGCCTTAGATAATGTTGTGGATGTTAATGTGATCAAACATAAATGTCATTTCCGGTTGCTGTTCTGGGCTATTCACTAGATTATGGCATTTGTTCAACAGAGGCACCTAACGTCGTTTCCTCGAACCTAGAAGACTACTCCTTATTTGGTTTCGGTGATCTATACGGAGTACTTGAGATCAATCATCTAAAGCTATCGTCCAATTGACACTTGATTGAGCCGCTAATTATTTCAATCCAATCTGATTAGTCTACGTTTGATAATTCTTTGCATTTCCTATTTCTAAGTGAATCTTTTATAATGCATTTTGCCAACAATACAATACTCAACAAGCTTGTTTGTCTGCTGCTTGGTTTTCACTTGAACAGCAAACGCTCATTCAATGTCTGAAACTGACCGACAAACCTGGAATTAAGTGGCTATGATTGAGTGACTTATTATACATTGGTGCTACACCAGCACATTAGTCGGTAACATGCCCTTCGCTCATTTACTGATTAATTTGCAATCAATAATTGGCGATGGGATTGAAACTCAGGAGCTTATGTCAATGGACATCCATTGCCAGTGCATATATATATATATATATATATATATATATATATATATATATATATATATATATATATATATATATATATATATATATATATATATATATATATATATATATATATATATATATATATATATATATATATATAAATATACTTAGAAAGCTCGTTATAGATCTTCCCGTCGGTAATTGCGTTAGATATATGACTTGCAATCAGGGGCGTAGCTGGGCCTATTACGAAGTATAGGCTCACTTGGTATGGGGGGTTCGGGGGACCTCCCCCGAGATTATCTTAAAATATAGATCCAATATGGTGCGATTCATTTTTGGAAACGATGAATATTTTGCAAGGGAGACATATATACATATATATCATATATATATATATATATATATATATATATATATATATATATAGAGATATATATATATATAGAGATAGAGATCTCTCTATATATAGATATATAGAGAGATATATATATATATATATATATATATCTATATATATATATATATATATATATATATATCTATATATATATATATATATATATATATCTCTATATATATATATATATATATATATATATATATATATATATATATATATGATATATATGTCTCCCTTGCAAAATATTCATCGTTTCCAAATCGTAATAGGCCCATCTACGCCCCTGATTGCAGGTCATATATCTAACGCAATTACCGACGGGAAATCTATAACGAGCTTTCTAAGTTCCGTTAGATAAGAACAATTATAAGCTAAGAGATGTTGTCAGTGATTTTGAGACTAAGAACGATGGCCTCGTGCAACGAGTGAAACACCTGAAGGAACTTGTCAGTGGATATGAGAGGCAGGCCACGAGCTTGTGAAATTCTGGGTCTAGCTGCTCAGATATATGGCTTGCATATCAACAAGGTATCCCTATCCCGTTTGATTCTAAGAGGTGGATCGACGCGAATGTAATAGACACACTGGTGTATGGTCATAAGGATATACTTCATTGAGTCGGAATTATAGCCAAGACGCTCGCTACTGTTCGCGTGTTCGCGTGGTCGTTCGCCCTGTGGGAGGGGGCGCGCTACTGTAGTTACTTCTATGCTCCCTCTAGGGACAAGGTGTGAGACAAGACATATTGGGGGCTAAATTTTATCTCAATGGTGATCTGTCCCAGAAACGCCATTTTATATACTACTAAATGCGATAATATTGGGCTAAAAGTCATTAAAGAGGCAATCTGTCCCATGAATGCCTTTTTATATTTAACTCATTTAACTTTCGCTACGCCTTGCAATTTCGGCTATATGCCGCTGAAAAAGCGACACATCATAAACATAAGTAGTAAAGTCAGTCAGCTCGTACTCATTGTTTATCATCTACATTCTAGTGGCTCGTGTTGATATGTATTTGCATTACGTAGTGCTATCTAGCCTTCAAGGTTTTGTTCGATTTGATGTTGATGATCGGTACAAGACACATTAGCCATCAGCGCCTAATGCAGCGGTGACTACATCCAGTTTGGCTGTTGCTGTTACCGGCCAGCATCTTTGTTGTCTTCATAACGCCACCTGTATACCTACATTACATATAATTGTGGAACACGTTTGAACCAAACTAATTCAGACCAAATACGTGCGGTATGTGAGAAGAATATATGCTGAAATGACTACATACATACTGTATGTCTGTATGTATGTATGTCTGTATGTATGTATGTAGTATGTATGTATGTATTATGTATGTATGTATGTAGTATGTATGTATGTATGTATGTTGTATGTATGTATGTATTATGTATGTATGTATGTATGATGTATGTATGTATGTATGTATTATGTATGTATGTATGATGTATGTATGTATGATGTATGTATGTATGTCTGTATGTATGTATGTAGTATGTATGTATGTATGTTGTATGTATGTATGTCTGTATGTATGTATGTTGTATGTATGTATGTCTGTATGTATGTATGTCTGTATGTATGTATGTTGTATGTATGTATGTATTATGTATGTATGTATGTTATGTATGTATGTATGATGTATGTATGTATGTAGTATGTATGTATGTAGTATGTATGTATGTATTATGTATGTATGTATGTTATGTATGTATGTATTATGTATGTATGTATGTTGTATGTATGTATGTAATGTATGTATGTATGTAGTATGTATGTATGTAGGTATGTATGTATGTAGGTATGTATGTATGTAGGTATGTATGTATGTATGTAGTATGTATGTATGTATGTCTGTATGTATGTATGTTGTATGTATGTATGTATGTAATGTATGTATGTATGTATGTAATGTA
>CM067343.1:53695677-53745677 GCA_034190875.2 Urechis unicinctus
TCCGAGGTGTAAAAAACCTGACTGGCTATGTTGATGAGTGTGAGTCCCTGGTGACTTCGATGATCACTTTAAATGGTGATCTAATCTCCAAAGGGGGAAGTACCTCAATTGTATCAGGCTGGACTTCTGTCCGAGTGGTGGGAGGGGGGCGGTTCGCACGCTTGTCTAGGGACGTGATTTGTGCTGTGTAGGCTAGTTCACTTCAATTCGATGTTCAGGCATCACAAGCATTCTCATTCACCACCGTCGCAAAATCATCGTGTTGCTGGACGTAACGTATTGGACATGTATTTTATTTTTCCTTACGGGTCGCCATTCTTACAAGATTAGTTAATGCGACTGAATTGTTACAATAGGAATAACGGTATCAGGATTCAAATGTCATACAATTGGAATTAAGGAAACACCAAATCCACAAGACTATATATGATATCATTGCATGTATTGAAAGTTCCCTCGAGCCATAAAACTCTGCGTCAAAATACGGCTGCCCAACGACATGGATATGCTTTGTCAATCAATTATCCTATTGATGCGTCAAAGACGTGCAGTGACCCAGGTCCGCGCGACTTGCACTGACCTTCAACCAGCAAACCTCTATAAGCAGTGGACGTTGATGTAATTGTCTCTCACTCGCATATTTGTAATGGGATTAGTCAAGACCCTGGTCCACAGATCACTGCCCGCAGTTATATACAGGCATGGGTCTTGTTTCAAAGGGGCTCTCAAAGTATTCTTTCACGAGATGCTCTAAGATATTTTGTTGTTGTTAAAACACAGCGCGTCCTTAGAAAACGCGTGGTTATTGATCAATCACGCCTTGCTTCACCTATCCCAAGTTTTGTTTTGAAAATATTCGCCCTTCTCTATTTTCTTATTAACCTTTCCTTTAAACTGATTAAGTGCTGCTTCAAGTAAATTATTTCATGGCGCCATTACAAGATTGCTGCCGTCTGTTTTTACATGGCTTCAAGTAACTCAACCACCATCAATTTAGATGGGCTTTGATTGGCTGTCGAAAATTATCAAACATCTCCTTGTCTGGAAAGCACCTGATGATCGCTAAATGGCGCGCAATTTTAACTGGAACCACCTGAGGGAGGCAGATCTCCAGACGGGTTTTATCAATAATGAAATGAGAAAAATCTGAGTGAATGAATTGTTAGTGTAGATCTAGGTCTGTACTGTAATTCGACGGAAGTGAAAGCTTTAAAGTATCCTGAAAACCACTATGGCATCATAATCCGTGCATTTTGACAAAATAAATTGGGCCCACACGTTAAGAAGTTCATTAATGAAGGTACGCACGTAAATGACAGGACCTCTGATTATATCCGGATGCTGCCATTACTTGCTTTTAGGAGGGATACAAAATATCCAACACCTGTTGTTTCATCCTTTGTTGTGCTTTTT
This sequence comes from Urechis unicinctus, assembly GCA_034190875.2. Taxonomy (NCBI): domain Eukaryota; kingdom Metazoa; phylum Annelida; class Polychaeta; order Xenopneusta; family Urechidae; genus Urechis; species Urechis unicinctus. Next base: position 53,697,091 of record CM067343.1, read on the forward strand.
TAATCATGCAATGTGCAGTCAATATTTTGCTTTGGTTCATCGTCAAAAAATGTAATTTCTCTTTTTCAACATCACGAAGATAAAATTCCAATGTTAGTGATCTTACCCGGAAAGAGACGCAATTTTGTGTCGCTCAGGAAAACTAAAGATATTTTCAAGCTTGACTATGATGAAATGACTTTGACATTTCGACACTAAGACAAGGTTTCATGTGAGGCCTGTCAAACAAATTAGGTTTGAATCATCTTATAAAGTAAGAAACGATGTCGACCGGGCGATTTATTGTCAGTTGCATGTGAAGTGTCACATGAGGAAGGAGACACAACGGCAACAATAATCACAAATTGTAACTTTTGTAAGTGCACAGAGCGCAATATATCGAATTTCAATTTAGAAGACGTGCTACATTGCAGCTTTGTTCACACACTTATCATCGATTTTCCTGTCAAATGCTATGTGACTCTGTACAATAAACAGGTGCTGCACGAGCAGCAGCCTAACAAATTCATTGAACATCCCCGTGAAATATATTGGTATCAGGCAATTAAGGGAGTATTCGTGTGGAAGACGCTATGTTTCCTTAACATAATGTTGAAGCAGAGCATCGCATGTAGAAGGGTAATGGGTCGTAGTTGCCTGCTTGCAGTTAGACGCATCAGCTGTGACGCATTATTAGTTAGGCCCAACCTATCAGCCCCGCTCTGAATTAAAAATCAACAAATATAAGTTACCGGAACAACCATACTATGCTGTTAATCCTTTTGGCTACTCGCTGGCGCACAGTAATGTGAGCGATAATCTACTGAATATATGCATGCAATACGATGTACGAAGACTAACAAAGACGGCCACCCAAGACCGTTTTATTAATTGGTGGCCTGGACAAGAGGGTAAATAAGTCCACAGGCATCATGTGTAGCTGATTACGAATGCCACTCAAACACAATTCGGATGCAATAATGAGAAAGGGAACCTCGGGACAGTTATAATAAGTCATTTTAGGTTAACTTCCACTGCAATAAGTTTGGTGCGTTCAATTGAGCAGTAGGGTACAATAGCGTGCAAATCAACAAGGGAAATGATTGATAGATCGGGGAGTGGGGAGGGATATTCGGTTAATATGAATCTATTGTAAGGGTAGGCTCAAGACACTTACGTTAATTTGATGGACGGTAAACCTCATAGTTGTCGTGAAAAATGATTGTTCTACTATACATAAATCAACTAGCCGTATGTGAAGGTGAGTGGCTTTGGGCTTGTAGTGAATCACAGTCTATTCTTTTGAAAAGGTCAATAACGTCTTTTACAGGGGGGTTATTTTCAATTTATATTTCTAACAAGCACTTACAAATACTACGGTAAACCATATAACGCATAACTGCCAACAAAGTTTGACAAATTGCCGCTAAAATGACGATAATCTTATAAGTCAAGGTACACATACTAATATGATTAGCTTACTGTAAGTTGCTGAAATTCATTTTCGGACTACCATTAAATTTGACAGTTTTCAATCTTTCTGCTATCCATAGATACATATAACGACGCTACCGCCAATAGTATCATTGACTCGACCAGAGCCAATTATACACATCTAATTCAAATGCACTGCCCATCCATAGTGTGCAGAGTACGCCTGATTCTATTACCGCACGTCTGTAACGCCATAGTTCCATCCACCTCATGTATCCGCCAGTTGTATTGAACCATCATATCGCCGATTTGCTACATGGACATGAACCGTTCCCACCCAAATTAATTTAGCCATTGTTGTAGTTCTTCCAATATGCTCGCCGATTACAGTGACCAATTGTGTTACCATTTCCTACTACATATATATTAATAATGAACACAACAGATATATCAGCAACTCACATGAGCGCAATATCCAGTTACGCATGCACAATGGGTCAGTTGTTTGTGAATACAAAGCCAGCATTTTTAACAATTATATTCCCCCATGCAATCCCTGATAGATAGTTTGACTGGTAATGTAGCCGTTATTAGCTGTTGTGTTTGTACTAGACGTGAAAATGCCCCTCTTCTAAACATTTATATCTCTCCAAATAATATTTGTTAGCATAATTATCAGTTAATGTGAACCTTGCCTCCGTAAATAATATATACAAGGCAAAAAGGTAACAGATTCTGTTGAGCATGAGAACCGTCAGGCATCCACCTGCAGTTAAAGGAAGCAAAGTCTGTTTAGAGTGGACAAAATACGGCTTTTATGCAGACAGCATCACCCGTACAAAGCATTTCGGCTATCAGTAAGATGGTAGTGGGCCTATCATATCATAGTTGGCTTCCCACAATGCATCGTCACAGTAGGTGTGTGCTACCCTAACTCATAGAGCTTGCCGTGTGAATAGAGCATGACTTTTAACCAGCGTTCATACCCCATATTAATAAGGTGGTACAAAAGACATAGCCTTCAGTGAGAAACATCTTATAACAATTGCAATCGCTAATAACGTGCTTACCATAATGTGGTCAAAAACGTCAACATTCTCATTTCCAATAATACCCACCACTCATCAATATCTACTGTGTTCATGGAACAGTCTCACCTGTATTAGTAACTTCATGTTGATGATAACTGTCTAAACGGTCACTGCCTAATGTACATGTCAGCACGTTTTGTAAAATTACCCTGTCCAGGCTTATGCCATGCCAATACAGCAATTCCTGAAAGGTCAATGGGTTGTCGTGTACCAACCTTATATCAGCGATCGTGTTCACTGTTCAGTTACACTACATTTATTGAGGGGCACGATTTCAATCCGAGTGAAATCATACTTCGGGTTGAATGTTGCCTAGATCATAGAAGGTTACACTGCATCAAAGCCATATCTTGGATTGATTTCTCTTGTCCATACCAGGGCTCGTATGCGTACCACAATTTGAATAATCAAATCGCACCTGTCAAAAGCATTCGCGCAAATAAATCATGTAAGGTTATTGTGCGTGCTGAATCGTAGCATGTCCGTATAAACTCGACCATTTAGCATTGCTAAATGTGCTGCTCTTTGTGGCCTTTACGAGCGCCCACCGTTCATAGGCAAGGAAGACGAAGTGCCGTGGCACGGTCTTTCAGCATTTCTCTCATCTTATATCTCGATCATCTCATCGTGATTTATCGCTGAATATGATAAAGGGGTCAGTTTTCAGAAAATAACAGCATCTACAGAAGTTCCGAGTCTCCATATCTCCATTGGAGCATAGACTTGTTCTGGCTCCACAATCTGCTGTGGACATGCGTATAACAGGAAGATCATTCTCCTTAAAATACTCATTTACAACTTCCGTGTTACATGCTGCTGGTTTAAACCGATGGGTCAGAATATCAATGTATCCATCACCTCTATTTCTACGACGTTGGATGTGTCTGGATATTCTGATCACAGCGATATTTTCATTTTAAACTAGCTTTTAAATTACCCTTGAAACCATCGCTTCTATTGCTTATACTGTGTTTACTGCTATTATAGCGAACCCCAGCCTGGTTTGTGTGAATATATACGCCCATCAGTGGTGCTGATGAAAGATCTGCTATATGAGTGTCCAATAACAGATTGGGCTTCGGACGGGTAGTTGTGTGTTTTGATTATTAGCAAGAGTTTGGCCTGAATGCTGAGCCAGCTTATTAGCTATTCAATTTCCTCCTCACACTGTCAAGCACGAATGCTATTCATTCCTAACATTAACATTCAACCAGACCAATATAAATGAATTTATTGATTCATAGAATGTGTTTGTCCAATTCATCATCAAAGTCCACTTCAACATTGCTTATTAACGATAATATTATGCTATCGGTACATTTATGTAAATGTATAGATGTTTGCCCTTTAGCACCCAGCTCCCACAAAACCTATGGATGTTCATAAATTGGGCACGAGCGCAGTCAGGTTTTCTTCCCAAACGAAAGCATTTTACCTCTGCTGTCACGGATATGGAAACGTGTTTCTCCGCTTAATAATGTGCCATAGTCGTTTATGGCAAGTGATGCATCAAAATTGCTTTTCTTTCCTTCCTTACGTGTCCCAGCACACCAAGCAGCGGGAGTTTGCTTGCGCGCCACGCGTTAGGCTCTGGTCATTACAGACGAGTGCCTACACAATGAGCACCATTTGTCGTGCATGCTCGCTAGGCTCACGTCTCGCGGCTATAAAAAAAGACCCGATGCGATGCATACGTTTCAGGTTAGTTACCGACTTTTACGTCACAATCAGCAGCAAATATGGAATGTATGGTAATATGAAACAGTCAAGTGTTCAGCAGCAGATGAACAACCAGAGTTTTATGGAAAGATAATATCCACCAAATGTCAATTCATCTACCGTGCCCACTCTCTACTCAAATAACTAACACTAGGTGAGTTACGGTCATTCTGCGATATCTATCAATAATACAGGGAACAAGCGACGTTCTACCCGGGAATCATTGATTCCATCGAACCTCCTCCTGCATTCTAGTCATTATCCTCAGGGAAAAATCTAGGCCCACTTTTTTACTTAAAAAAACGACCGTGATGTGCATGTACGAAGTTCACTATGACGTTTAATGTTAGGTGATGCGAAACGTACAAATGATTTGAGTTGGGCGTACATGGAGGAAATGAGCTAAACCAAATTTACGAGGCGTTAGATTAGAATTCCGAAGCTTAACGATAAATTTGCGTCATTGAACCTTGGTAACTAAGTTTGATGTGAACCATTGAGCGCCCCCTGGGGTCATTTGATGAGATACATTGACGACAATTGCGCTATGGGAGATCAATTCTATGTGGCAATACGCATAGAATGACACGGATAACTGCCAGGATGGCTTGGTCGATGTAGGCTACATAAAGTATCCTGCTCACTACTTGTATTAAACTGAAACCATTATTCTACTGCGATTAGCTCACATTCTCGTCTGTGATGTGCATGCAATAGTGACTTAATTTTGAAGCTACTCGTATAACACGCTTCTAGTTACTCTTATTTCACTCGTAAATCTCAGTTAGGTGCATCCAATTTGCAGCAATCAAGGGACATATCTTATGTCAACAGGTCAAAAATTATAATATACGTGATAATTTCCAATTAACTCATCATTTCTGACAATCAGTTATATTTCGCAAAAGACTTAATTCACATCAACTTCTGTTCAAAGCCCTGTTGTTTTTCATTCCATAGTGAACCCTAGTCTTGACTATATTATTCATCAGTGGGGATGATAATAGGTCTGCTGTGCGAGTGTCCAATAACAGATTAGGCTGTTCATGGGCGATCGCTTTATGATAAATAAGTGTTTGGTCTGAACACTGAGCCAGCTTATTGGCAAGAATAATCCCTCTTCACGATTCCCTGATATATAGTCTAGCATGTTTATCTAACCACGTAAGTCTCCGGCTATCGTAGTCGCGTATGTAAACATTATGGATGGCAGGTATAAATTACCACTTATAATGATACAGGTGTTTTCCTGCGATGGTACGTTCACTGAGCTCTATTCTCAGTTATCAAGAACGCGTTCACAAGCAACACACTTTAACTTTCTTGATATCTCCGAAATTATCTGTAACAACGTCACACAGCGAGTGAAATAATCATGCAATATAAGATTCGAAAACAAGCAGGACCCCGGAAAATTCGACTTACTTGACTTATAGTCATTAATCTCCGAAAACTTCAGATAAAATATGACATGCGCAAAGTGACATTTGAAAACAGACACATCACAGCTGTCTATCAGCATCTGCCTATGAGGACTGAATATGTGCAGGTACGCTAATAATGAGGAACCGTTCTTTGATTCTTTCAGTGAACGTTGTTGATATGCAGCCAGTCATCGCAACATAGAACCTCACGTTACTAGCAAGCTGCATAAAGCACGCTGTCTGACACAACCTCCATGTATTTCATAGTCACTTCCACCGTCAATATTTCCTGTTTACGTGATATGAACATCAATACCGTATTTTCCCTGAACTTGATCAACTAATGGAATAGACGGATAATTTCTACATTATGCAGATCTTGTTTTCAAATCAAACAACACTCGATGCTCGCGCTTTTGAGCCTGATCACTTCAGCAGATGCTAGAAATTTATGGTAATATGAAACAGACTCCGGTGTTTATGTGGAGAGGAGCGATGCGTTAAATTGGCTCTCTGTATTTACCCTGCGGCAGTTACATGATTCTGAATAAACGACTTTAAGGGTATTAGAAACGCGTGATGCATGTCGTGAACAATATTACGATTATAACAATAGTAAAACAAAACCTGAACGCACGAGGCCAATGTGATTGTAGTTTGTGATGGTTACTTATCAGGATAGATTAGGTAAAATATACTGGTGCAACAGTGTCAGATTTCAGATTATTAAAAATACTTATCAATAATATAGGGAGCAGACATCGTCACGTTCATTATTCATTCCTTAAAACTCTCCTCAGTGAAATCATTGAATTGTGAGTTATTGATGCCTTTATCAAAGATTAGCATCATCAGAGATTCCCTTAGCAGATTTCATGCTCTGTATAACATCTAGGGGATTATTGATGGCTGTGGTAGCTCTGTATCTCTTGCACAATTGCAGCTGAGAATGACAGTGTTAGCTACGTCAGCAACCGGCTTACCAAACTAAACCCAATCCACTATACATTTAACCTGATTAACATTGGCTCTCAAACAAGTGTTAGCTATGTACCTTTATAAAAGAAAGACATGAGTGAGGACAACGGTGATTGAATTGAAGTTGTTATCATGTTGAAAACATTACGCATCCTGTTATTCCCAGACTAATTTATTTGACCTATATGGCATCAAGAGATTCAGTTATGTTTTGATAATACAAATATTTAATGTTTGTGAGAAGCGTAGAGAATTTACATATGTTAAATTCGTTTATATGAATTGGTATATACAGATGTGTGCATTGACATGAACAGATATTCACGACGACGCCTAATACGAGTAATGCATAAATGATGGAACTGGGTGTTCATAGCCGAGGAAATGAGCTGAAACAAATTGTTTAAAAGACTACAGCTTTACGACCAATTTGAAGGATTGAACCCGAGTCCCTTAGTTGGATTCACCGCTGTCCCTACATAGACGGGTATGACGCAATAGCTGACTACTTACATGTCTCGATCAGAAAAAAAGCGAATCGGGAACTGCTGCTGTGGCATCTTTGTTGATGAAAGCTGCAGTACGTCTTGTTTTCATAAAAATGCAACCCTTATTTCCCTACAATAGGCTCCCAATAACCAAATATTATCCTGCCGAGTTAACGTATCTCCTTAGTAATAATCCGCATGCTGATGATCCACATGACCATCTCTCGTATCCGGTTGTGATGGGGACCGCAAACCGCAAAAAAATATATATTATGTAAACGCCCCCCATCATTGCCCTGAGCTGCGTGCCGCTTAAATCTCCTTGGAGAGAGCGGAACTTGGATAGTGCTGCTTCTTATTCACTTTTTTCTTCCACCGCCGAGCTTGAGCAACACGTGCGGAGTGTTTGCGATGTCTGTACTCTCTCTGGCAGCACTGCATTATTGTTGAAATTCCGCGTGGTGCACGACGATATGGTGAAATCTGTCGGTAGTCGTTGCTTTTATTTGAACAGCAGTTTCTGTTGAGCAATGTGTAGAATGGTGTGTGGAGTCATTGGGCTTGAAATCAGATTTGTTCTGCAATTATATGTGCCTTTGATGCATCCTAGCCCAACTTCAAATCCAGGGGTTGTTCCATTGGTTTCTTAAACCATCTCCCCCCATTTCATCCTGCCTATTCATTGAACAATCAATATATGATTATATTAATGATAACAACAACTTATATTTATATATTTCAAGTACAAATTAAACCAGGAGCACCATATCCACACATTTCACCTACTTTGACCGACAGTGTTATAAACTTCTGAATACACTTTATATTAAATCCCCGCACCCTATCCCACACTAAACATCTGGTAATCACTGCCATCAAACATCCCGTCTGCAGCACGAAGCGTAAAACACGCTGTTTAGCACAACCGCCATAACTCCATCTATTTCATAGTCACTTTCAATTGTTCATTATCACAACTAAAAAACATTTTCAGGGAAAATCTATGCCCACTTTATACTTAATAAAACAACCGCAATGCGCATTGACGTGAACAGTAGCTCGCAATGACGTTTAATGGTAGGTGAAGCGAACCTTGCAAACGATTGAAGTTGGGCATACGAAGAGAAAATGGGCTGAACCAGATGTACGAGGCGTTGGATTAGAAGCCCGAAGCTTAACGATCAATTTACATCATTGAACCTGGGTCACTTAGTTTGATTTGAACCATTAAGTGCCCCCTGGGATCATTTGATGAGATACATGGACAACAAAGTCTATGTGGCAATATGCACAGAATGACACGAATAACTGCCATGGCGGCTTAGTCCATGTTAGCTATAGAAAGTATTCTGCTCATTACTTACATAAACTAAAACCATTATTCTACTGTAACATTCCACCCATTGCCAAATATGCTCCACCCTGCTTTACTTTGCTATCAAATCCGCTTCTACATCATCCATACGAGCAGCCCATTAACTCGTCTGTGCTGTGGCTGCAAATGTGACCTAATGTTGAATGCACTCATATAACACCCTTCTCCTTACTAGTATATCACTCTAAAATAGCACATTGGACGCGATTTTTAAAATAAATATGTGTTGGGTATGAGTTATGAGTCAGCTCCAGCATATGCACTATGAAACCTAAGCCAAAATCTTAACCCGATAGGTAAAAATGTATAAGTCATTAAGCAATTCAAAATTATACTTTTATTAATCGGTATGTTTATGCCCTTTGGTAGACGATACCGAAAAGCCTATGGATACACATGGGGTACGGTAAGAGAACAATTAGTCTTTAATATCCAAAAAACAACTCTGGGATGTATGAAAAGGGCTTTTGATTTCTTGTTTAGCAAGTTAGATGACAGCGCACAAAGCAGAGGTAGTTTGCGTGATCACCATCTTAGTCACGTATTACTATCCAGCATCGAAGTCGCGGATGTAAACAACCAACAATATTGCTCCCAGGTATAAATTATCCTTAATGATGATACAGGTATTTTTTCCTGTGATGGTACGTTCACTGGGCTCTATTCTCGATTATTGAGAACGCGTTCACAAGCTACACACTGTAACTTTATCGATTAATATCAGATATTATCTGTAACAACCTCACACAGAGAGTGAAACAATCATGTGTTGTGGGATTCCACACCAATATGCAATGAGGTTCAGTACGATCCGGATAGTTCTTCATTGTGCCATGTTAAGCTGCCATCAAGCTGATTGGCCATTGGCAACCATATGCAGTGAGATTTTTGAAAGCAGACGCATCCCACATGTTTATCAACATCCGTCTGTGAGGGTTGAACGTGTGCATACAAGCTGTCAATATGCAAGCGTTATAGCGTTATGTATTATATGGTCACTTGCAAAATTAATGTTTCGTGCTAGCGTAAAATGAGCACCAACGCCAAAATCTGTAATTATATCACTTGCCTGATTGTCATTATTCTCAGGTAATTTTGTATCTTATGAACGGAATTTATTTTCTCGGTCATATGAAATAAGACATATGCAGCGACGTTTGATAAACAGACGCAGCCTAAATCTCTATCAACATCTGCCTATGAGAGCTAAATATATGCGTGTATGGAAATAATGAGAAAACCAGACTTGAGAAGCAGCCAATCGTCGCAACATACAACATCACGTCAGTGACAAACTGCATAAGCACGCTGCCATAGTCACTTTCATAATCAATGCTTCCAGTTTAGGTGACAGCAACATCAATACAAACCACCGTACACCTACACCTGAGAAACTAATATTATTAACAGATTATTTATCAATTACGCATCTCTTGTATTCTAATCAAACAATACCCGTCATTCGCACCTTTGAGCCCGATCCTCCCAGCAGATGTTAGGGATCTATAGTAATATGAAGCAGTCTCGGGTGTTTGTATAGTGAGGGGAGACGGTTAAATTAGCTTTCTTTACCCTGGGGCTGCATCTCCGCCATTGCATGGTGCTGTATATAGACAAACAGGGCATTAAAAACCCATGATGTAGAAATTTAATGGTGCGAAAAGTCGTATTGCAGAAAAGCATCCAGTGGGTATTTACAAAACCACGACACATACATTTATTTCAAATCTATTGCCAAGAATATCTTAATCGTCATACAACACAGACCAAGTAACCTTAGATACCCCAGTAGGATATTTCAAGGCTTCTCAGCAGTGAAACAGACACTGACACCAATATCAAACCATCGAACACATGTTAAAGGTTGTTGCAAGTACATACCATATGACCAAATATAAAAGCATAGACCAAATGTAACGTAAAATAACAAATGTCACCCACAGACACAAATTGCAAGATGATTCAAGTAAGCTATTGACATTTGTCCAGCGCTTACCCAACACCTTAACTAACCCAGCCCCCCCCCCCCCCCCCATTACCCGCATCACTCCAAACGAAAAAAACTGCCTAATCCCCAAAACAATCCAAGTCTGCAATGGTTTTCAATAATATGGAGAGTAAACATCATTATTGATTCCATGAAACCCTCCTCAGTGAAATCATTGAATTATGCGTTATGGATGTCTTCATTATAGACCAGCATATTCAGGGATTATCTTAGCAGATGGCATGCTTAATGAACATCTAGAGGATGTTCGATCGAGGTGGTAGCTTTGTATCTCTTGCAAACACAAATATTTTTCACAGTTGCAACTGAGTGTTGGCTACGTCAGGAACCAGCTTACCAAACTAAATCCAATTTACTTTAAATTTAATCTAATTCACATTGGCTCTCAAACTAGTGTTAGCAATGTATCGCTTTATAAAGGAAGATATGATTGAGGACATCGGTGATTGTATTGCAGTTTGTGTCTGTTTGATAATATGAAGCATCCAGCCATTCTTGACCTAGTTTATTTGTCCTTTGTGAACATCCAAGATGGCATTGAGAGATTCAGTGATGGTTCTGATATTGCAAATATTTCGTTGTTGTAAGCAGCCTAGAAAATATAATTATGTTGAAACATGCTTTGCTATGAATCGGTATATACAGTTGTGTGCATTGACATGAACGGATGTTCACAGCGACGCTTGATATGAGGTCATGTTGAATGCACAAATGAGGAAAGTTTGGTATTCATAGAGGAAATGAGCTGAAACAAATTCACAGGGTATTTGATTAAAAGACTGCAGCTTTATGACCAATTTGCATGATTGGATCTGGGTCACTTTGTTTGATTCACAAGTGTCCCTGCAAAGACGGCTATGACGCAATAGGTGACAACTTACACGCCTCGATACGAAAAAAAGGACAAAGGAAATGCTGTGGCATAGTTGTTGATTAAGGCTGTAGTACGTTTTGTGCTTAGTTCTTTCATCAAAATGCAACCCTTATTTTCCTACGATAGGCTCCCAATAACCAAATATTATCCTTCCGAGTCAACGTATCTCGTCACTATCCATCCGTGTCGTGGTGATCCTCTTGACCATATCTCGTATTCGGCTGTAATGGGGACCGCTATTTTAAAGGTACCATCCAAATATAACCGGCTTTTGGCAACTCTTATGTCACTCTTATGTCCTGGTGCTAGTGTTTGATTTCTATTTCCTTTAAGAGAATCCAATAGTACGACCATGTATTGATCCCAATACGTTACAAGTTAAGTTTACTAGTATCGTATTTATTATCAACTTACGACGTTCAGTCATATTTCACAAAACACGAAGATGACAAAAACTAACACCCATACTGTATTTTCTACTGTATGTGTCTCAATCGCGTGAATGCATAATAACTGAACGCTCAAGGTGGTTTCACGTCCATTATCCGCCCACCTCAGTTAAATACTCTTACATAACACATTCATCTCACGCATGTCTTGTGGACCCAGGTTCTCCCCTCGGTCATATCCCTTTCCCTACAGGACAACAGACGACCTATTGGCATTATAGGTCATAGTGTGAGTTCACACCATTAACACAGTGATTATGTCGGACAGCAGATGTCGTTATGGCAGCATAATAGGCGGAGTTTTTACGCATGTCCTTTTCTTTACTTCGCATGCGCAGCATCTTGCGTAACTTGTGTCGGAATGTAGCATTGCACAGCGGGTAGAGGAATGGATTAAGTGTTGAATTGAGATAACCAACCCATGTTACTGTCGTCATTAAATTGGGACTTACACAGGAGCTGCAAAACGCAACAACCATGAAACAGACAAAATAGGGAAAGAAACATAATGTAAACGCCCCCATGATGACCCCCAGCTGGCGTGCAGCTTTAATCTCCTTGGAGAGGGCGGAACTTGGCCGGTGCTGCTTTTTATCCACTTTTTGCTTCCACCGCCGGGCTTGAGCAACAAGTGCGGAGTGTTTGCGTTGTCTGTGCTCTGGTAGCACGGCATTATTGTTGTTATTCCGCGTGGCGCTCGACGTGATGGTGAAATCTTTCTGTAGTGTTGACGTCATTGCTTTGATTTGAACAGTAGCGTCTTGTGAGCATTTTGTAGAATTGTTTGCGGATTCACTTTGCTTGACATCACCAGAGTAGCGCTGCGAATATATACGCCTAGGTTTAACATACTTATTTTTATTTGGGTGGTTTTCCTTTGGGAGGATTTTGTAGCGATGACTATCCTCTCCATCTTCGTCTTTTTTGAAGCGCACCTTGCCCGACGAATCCTCGACAGTACCATCTACAGTAGGTCCGATCGTGAGACAAGATTCCATATCTCCTTTGGAGCATAGACTTGTTCTGGCTTCACAATCTGCGGTGGACACGCGTATAACAGGAAGATCGTGCTCCCAAAGTACTCATTTACAACTGCCTCGTCAAACTCACAGTGTAACTTTCCTGACGCGTCTGATTCGGAGCAATGACTTTCAGAACTATCGAAATATCTTTCAAGTTTACTTCTTAGTGGCGAATAATAGTCACTTTTGTTAACATCATCGTCTTTGCGCTCCGAATCTGTCGCTTTAGACTTTTGGTCCCTATTTGTATGTAACTAGCGCCAGTTAAAAGACGGGTATTAGCAGATGATTTGTCGATATTGTGAATGCGCAGTCTCATTGGATGAGGCATAGGGCCACCATTGCGTACCGCAAGAGGAGGGGCATCTACTACAGCTACACTCTCGTCCGAGATGGAGCCGGATATAGCGGGATTTTCATGTGTCACCGCTCCTCCTGCGGTCCGTTACCCGATCTCCATCTTAGACCTGGTATGGATCGCCAGAAATATCTTTATATACAAGGCATACATGAACACCCGTCGGATATAGTAATTCAAAATCCCAGTTATTATCTTCAATGATGTGTATCACAGACATCAGAGGGCACTGTTCGATGACCTCAATGTTCGAAATTGTGCCATGCTATGATCGGGATGATCCAGAGCGAACTGACAAACCACACGAGTGAAATCATCACGAGAGCTCGCCTTTTTGTGCGACGACGGAGGTACTTGAGTGGACTTGTTACACTCCAATAGCGGTCTAGACTCAGAATGAACAGATTGAGTATAGAGGCAGTACTGGCTGTATAGTCCACGCCAATCCAAAACTGACAGAGGATGACACCATAGAGCCAGTCAGCTGTGAAGATGTAGATGGCACCTATGGGCATTACGATAAGACCAACTGTCAGATCGGCGATGGCAAGCGACAAGATGAACATGTTGCTCACCTACAAATACACATAAAATACAAAGATCGAATAAAAAACTTTCAAAAAATAATAAGTCAAGATATTTCAAAAATATATAAAATTTATTCAATTATTTCCACTTTCAATCCAACGTCAAGCGTTGCGAGATTTGGTGTTTTGCCGATAATTCCCTAGACAGCAGAAACAAAGCTTGTTCCATTAGGTCAAACTAGCTTGTGTTATCTGATATGCGATATGAAGTGCATCTACGTTGTATTTGTCTGGACGTCTCCGATCACAGAGATTAACAAGCATCTACGTATGTTGTGCACTTATTGAGGCATCTATATATTATCCTTGAAACCTTCGCTTCTACTTCCGTGAATGTGCTTACTGCTATCGAAGCCTTGCTGGCTCTGTAGTTTGATTCTATTATGGTTATATGAGTATGTTTGCACTCATTAGCAATGATTAAAGATTTGCGGTGTGTGTATACAATAACTGATTCGACTTTGCTTGGGCCTTAAACGTTTGGATGCTGAACAAGGTCTGGGCTTGTATACTGAGTTTGCTTTATTAGCAAGTATCATCTTTCGCAACAATCCCCTGATATATTATTCAGCATGTATACCATATATGCTTGATCGCCATATTAATTCAGACAAAACGAAGTCAGAAATCTCCTTAACAAGGTTATATATTTGGGCGCTGAGTACGAATATGCCGAATTAACTATCAATGCATTCATTAACATTGCTTATATGTAGTTAACGGGAAGAATTACACTTCCACATCCAAACGAAGGCACTAAGATAACTGGCATGCACAACTTCTCTTAATAACCAGCAAAAGCATTCTATGATAGGGGATGAATCATTATTGCTTTCGGTTTCCTTCGTCACGTAGGATCGGTGCTTCCACAGCAAGTAACTTGAGATCACAAGCAACACACTTTAACTTTCTTGATGAATTACGATATTACTTTTCACCAATTCACATTAGTGCGCTATGGGATTTAAAAACCTATATGCGACTTGGTTAAATAAAAGCTCAGATATCTTATTATTGCTCCACATTAAAGTGCCATCAGGCGAAGTGGGCAGTGGTAATGAATTTGCGACAGGATATTCGAAAGCAGATGCGTCAATACCCGCCAGCGAGGGTCCAACATGTGCCTGTTAGATGTTATCACGGAAGAGGGCTTCGATGACGTCAGCGGTTATTGTTGAGGTGTAACTAGTTATCATCAAAAGCACGCTGCTTAAGGCAAACGCCCAGACTAATCGTGGTTATGCTCTGATCATTTATTGATGTATGCACCTTTGTCTTTCCCAGTCATACAAAATAATATGAAAATTTCAACCGCCATGCAACCGGCAGTTATCTTATATCATTTCGTTACATATGTCAGTATATAAACGCTACAGGCTGAGGATGTTAAATGGGCTCAAATGCATCTCAGCAGACGAAAACATAACACCAATTTTTATAGAAAATAGCATTGTCTTGTTCATAATGGGAATCTCACACATTACGTAACCCCTAACTCCCCAGCCCCTTATGAAATCGATGAGTTCTGCATAGCATCTTCAGTGAAAGCCCAATCCCGCTTGATGCTTAATCAAACATCTCGGGGCTAATCGATTCGTCGTACTGTAGCTCAGAGACCAGCACGAATAGTCCTGAGCGCTGCTTCTCTGATACCTCCACCAGCAATCGGCAAACTATTCCGCGAATAACTGTGTTACTTACTAACATGTTCGCTCTTGAGAAATCTCTCTAAGAATAGCTGACTAATCTACGGCATCAATCAGCTAACCAAGACAGCACTGGTTTCTCGTTAACACGAGTTGTGTTTCGGAGTTCCTTTCTAACCGCAAGCGTTGCTCAAGTGAGATCACATTGTGTTGTATCGCTATACCTATTCCACCATGTGATCACACTTCCCCTTTACATCATCCATACATACTCTCACACGGATCACGGCAATATAACAAAGCCATGAGCATCTAACAATTCTATCCACACTAGTTGATTCGTATGTCACAACCATATTGGAATATATGTCAATAATACAGGGAACAAACAACGCAATCTTCTACCCGGGAATCTTCGATTCCATCAGGCCTCCTCCGAGAAATCTATGAATCATGCATTCTGTTCATTATCAGACCTGAAAAACATCATCAGGGAAAATCTAGGCCCACTTTATACTTAATAAAACAACCGCAATGCGCATTGACGTGAACAGTAGCTCGCAATGACGTTTAATGGTAGGTGAAGCGAACCATGCAAACGATTGAAGTTGGGCATACGAAGAGAAAATGGGCTGAACCAAATTTACGAGGCGTTGGATTAGAAGCCCGAAGCTTAACGATCAATTTGCATCATTGAACCTGGGTCACTTAGTTTGATTTGAACCATTAAGTGCCCCCTGGGGTCATTTGATGAGATACATGGACGACCAATTCCATGTGGCAATATGCGCTGAATGACACGAATAACTGCCACGGCGGCTTAGTCCATGTAAGCTATAGAAAGTATTCTGCTCATTACTTACATTAAACTGAAACCATTATTCTACTGCAACATTCCACCCATTGCCAAATATGCTCCACCCTGCTTTACTTTGCTATCAAATCCTCTTCTACATCATCCATACGACCAGCCCACTAACTCGTCTGTGCTGTGGCTGCAAATGTGACCTAATGTTGAATGTACTCATATAACACCTTTCTACTTACTCCTATATCACTCTAAAATAGCACATGGACGCGTTTTTTAAAATAAATATGTGTTAGGTATGAATAATGAGTCAGCTCCAGCATATGCACCATGAAACCTAAGCCACAATTTCAACCCGATAGATAAAAATGTATAAGTCATTAAGCAATTCAAAAGACTTTTGATTTTCTTGGTTTAGCAAGTTAGATGACAGCGCACAAAGCAGAGGTAGTTTGCGTGATCACCATCTTAGTCACGTATTACTCTCCAGCATCGAAGTCGCGGATGTAAACAACGAACAACATTGCCCCCAGGTATAAATTATCGTTAATGATGATACAGGTGTTTTTCTTGTGATGGTGCGTTCACTGGGCTCTATTCTCGATTATTGAGAAAGCGCTAACAAGCTACACACTCTAACATAAGCAACCTCACACAGGCAGTGAAACAATCATGTGTTGTGGGATTCCAAACCAATCTGAAATTAGGTTCAGTACGATCCGGATAGTTCTTCCATTGTGCCATGTTAAGCTGCCATCAAGCTGATTGGCCATTGGCAACCATATGCAGTGAGATGTTTTGAAAGCAGACGCATCCCACGTGTTTATCAACATCCGTCTGTGAGGGTTGAACGTGTGCATACAAGCTGTCAATATGCAAGCGTTATAGCGTTATGTATTATATGGTCACTTGCAAAATTAATATTTCATGCTACCGTAACAAGAGCACCAACGCGAAAATCTTTAATTATCTCACTTGCCTGAATGCCATTATTCTCAGACAATTTTGTATCTTATGAAAGGCTTTTATTTTCTCGGTCATATGAAATAAGACATGTGCAGCGATGTTTGATAAACAGACGCATCCTAGCCCATGATCAACATCTGCCTATGAAGGCTGAATATGTGCGTGTATGCAAATAATGAGAAACCAGACTTGGATTGTTTCAGTGTATGTTGATGGGAAGCAGCCATTCATCGCAACATACAACATCACGTCAGTGACAAACTGCATAAAGCACGCTGTCTGGCACAAACTCTATGTAATTCATAGTCACTTTCATAATTAATGCTTCCAGTTTAGGTGACAGCAACATCAATACGAACCACCGTACACCTACACCTGAGAAACTAATATTATTAACAGATAATTTATCAATTACGCATCTCTTGTATTCTAATCAAACAATACCTGTCATTCGCACCTTTGAGCCCGATCCTCCCAGCAGATGTTAGGGATCTATAGTAATATGAAGCAGTCTCGGGTGTTTGTGTAGTGAGGGGAGACGCGTTAAATTAGCTTTCTTTACCCTGGGGCTGCATCTCCGCCATTGCATGGTCCTGTATTTAAGACAAACAGGGCATTAAACACCCATGGTGTAGAAATTTAATGGTACGAAAGGTCGTATTGCAGATAAGCGTCCAGTGGGTATTTACAAAACCACGACACATATATTTATTTCAAATCTATTGCACTGGAAGTTGACCAAAAAAATCTAAACCGTCATACAACACAGACCACATAACCTTAGATACCCCAATAGGATATTTCAAGGCTTCTCAGCAGTGAAACAGACACTGACACCAATATCAAACCATCGAACACATGTTAAAGGTTGTTGCAAGTACATATCATATGGCGAAATATAAAAGCATAGACCAAATGTAACGTAAAATAACAAATGTCACCCACAGACACAAATTGCAAGATGATTCAAGTAAGCTATTGACATTTGTCCAGCGCCTACCCAACACCTTAACTAACCCAGCCCCCTCCCCCTCCACTACCCGCATAACTCCAAACGAAATAAACTGACTAACCCCCAAAACAATCCAAGTCTGCAATGGTTTTCAATAATATGGAGAGTAAACATCATTATTAATTCCATGAAACCCTCCTCAGTGAAATCATTGAATTGTGCGTTATGGATGTCTTCATTATAGACCAGCATATTCAGGGATTATCTTAGCAGATGGCATGCTTAAAGTGCAAGTAATGGGTAAAATATGAATTTTCGGGATCTTATAGAACGCGATTTTCTGATCAATAATTTGCAGTTCTTTTTTCGATCCGACGCGTAGTAAACAAGAAATAAGCAAAAACAAACAACACATTCCGGAACTTCCCGACCACACACCGAAGATGAACGAAAGCGCTGTGACGTCATATGTCACCAGAAGATCTATGTTACCACGGACGCCGTTTCTATTCGCGAACTAGCTGTCGTACTAATTTATCGCTATTTACAGAAACTCATCAGCGTTTTTGTATCCATGGTTTCTTGAGAATCTGTAAGTATACTCATCCTTACATTTCCCATATAAAAGTCGAATTAGAATTCATTAGTTATGTTTCCGTACTGATTTTGAAAACAGAATTTGCACTTGCCCGTTGACAAAATTGACATGGCCGGTAGTGATCAGTGTGGGGCGGCTCAAGTTTTATAAGGCTGTTTCACAGATAACATATTGATTTGTCTCGTCAGGCTGCAATATGTAGATGTATGCTAGCCTGACAGTAGCTTACACTTGTCCTAAACAATCCTCGGACGATGCCCAGTGCTCAGTGAGTTTAGTTCTGGTCTGCTGTCAAATTTGCTTCATATAACTTTACCCTTATGTCTTCCAGTCTGTATCATCATTGTGCGAATATGTGAGGCCCAGTACTGCAATAATTCGCATCTAGGACTAGGGCCTCAAACGAAGCATGTCATTTCGTTTGGATGACCAAGGACTCCAGTTGGACTGCATCATCACCGATAGGCACACGAGTATCAATAAGTACATCCGTGATGACCAATGAACCAGGTGCACTTGCTGAAATGTATGACTACCCCACAAGGAGAGTTTTCTTCTTTAGATGAGTCATGTAGTAAGGTATCTAAAGGTGATGATGAATGATGGTGGTGGTAGTGATGGGGTAGGGGAGGGGTGGTGATGGAGTTGATGGTGGTGGCCTAAGCATTATATTGGTGGTTGGCCGATTGATATTTGCTTGTTTACAAGTAATATCTAAGCTCTGTTTATTTTTCAGCTTTGGCTTCAGCTAAGTCAAGCTTGTAACATTTAATTTTACCTATCTGTTAACAAGTGCACAAGGACATAACTATTTCTTATCATCATACTTACAAAATAAATGGTAAATATTGGGGTTAAAATTCACTTTGAACACCAAAGGTCATTTCAAACTGGTGGTGTAAGATGACGAACAAACATTGGAGTTTAAGATCCTATCGCCCAAATGGCACCACCGTGCATAACACACAGTGGGATTTGAACTTGCCACATTTGGGAAACTAGACAAACACCCACCCTGCTAGACCACAGCTGTGGACCTATCACCTTAAACATCATTGGTGAGGTAACCGCCACAATATGACCTCTGATGTTGAAAGTGATGTTAAACAACAATATTAACCATTTTTATTTTCAAATCATCCAGCATGTGTATGGCTTTATGACTTAATTTGAATGTTAAATGGGTCTAAGGTAAGCTAAGCTGTGGTGAAACTCAAACACTGTTATATGATTCCTCTTTGTGGCTTGCTGAGAATTAATTTTGTAAATATATATGTTGGACTGGTGTATATATTTTGCCATTTCTATTATCACAGACAAGTGAATAAGAACCAGACATTGTTGGTATTTGTGAGCAGAATTGCATAAGCATTATTTGTATAATGTGCCCGCGAAATTTAATCATGATGATTGATGTGCAATGGCACAGGATATATAAAATATCCTGCAAAAATTATTAAACGACTGTTGAGTGATAAAATATCTTTTGTACGAGATACAGGATACAGGAACAAGATGCCCTGCAGGTATGTCATGATTTTGGAATTGATGCTTCCTATCATTTTATGCATATGGTATAATAAATTAGGTGGACTGGCCTTAACTGAATTTTATTGCTGGTTGTCATCAGCATGTAGTATCATCATAGCTTAATGTAAATAACAGAATAAGACACATAATGCTTTTTTGTCCCTTTATTATTGTAATGCTGGCAGTTTGAAACCAACATAAACTGATTCACCCTTGGGAAATCATCTCTAATTTTAAGTACAGCACAAGCTGGCAGTGGCACTCTATGATGTCTGCCTAGATTACCCCATCACCACTGTACCAACTGCCGATATGCAGTGAATCGGAATAACCTGCAATAAAAAGAGTACATGAATATTTTTCATCAGTTATCATCTGAACCAGACCATTATTAAGTATATTCACTCATGCTGAGTAGTAACGTTCTTCTTGTACCTCTGGATATAAGCACTATATGCTATTTCTAGTGTCGAGGGACACAGGAACCCTTAGACAAAACCTGGGTGTGCTGTAATACAGGACGCGCCCATAGATTTTACTTTCTCAAGAACTTGTGGAATTTCCTGGCAGCATTTACTCTCTGCTATTGTAATCATTGGCCCACATGAGCACCTAGTACAGAACATAATTACAATGAATAACTAGCTTTTCAGCAAACAAAAAATTGACATAAAACATGAATAAGAAGATGACTTGAAGCAAGACTTAAGGACAACTGTAAAGTAAAGAGAAAAATATCTCCAAAGATTGTTTGGACTGAAATGTGCCAATACCAAGTGCTGTTACCCAGTCGGCTCAAGTCCTCTTCTTTTTGAGGAGAATTTGCAGGCCTTATCTTAGCTGGAGGTTCAAATCTGCATGTCTGTATGCCCCCCTTAGGTTCCTAGTTCCTCTTCTTGGTGAGACGAACACTCACTGCTGTAATCCAGCTCATCGCTTCCGGAGTTGTCTGTATATAAGGAAGATGAGGACATTTTGCTCCCTTGACATATAATAAAAGCAAAGTATAATGGCAGTTATGCACTGTACTAGGTGTAAATAATAAATATAGAACTAATAAGGACAAGATAAAGTATGTATTATTGAGGTTGGTACCCTTTAAAGGCCTATGATATATGTAGTCATAAACATGTCACTGAACTTGGATCCTGTACAATTCACTGGAGAGGTATATTCAATTGTAACAGCTTATCCCTGATAGGTCTCGGTTTCCAAAACCAGTGCCAATATTTAAAATAAAATTGATATTTTCTGTTGTCATGGAGAATATAAATTATTGAAATTTTATTAAATTTATAGCAAAAACGAAATATCAAGTGAAATCCCCATTTAATGTAGTATCAGTTTTCATTTGCGATTAAATCAAATAAAAGCACAAGAAAAGATATTCTCCGTAACAGGACAGGCAAATGGTGAATCAATCATTGATAACCATTAAACGGGCCTGAAATCGAGGTGCAGACCTCTGTTCCAGTACTGCCTGTATTATCGCTCGGTCCCCTTTGGTTGACGTTTTCACCAAACATAATAGAAGTTTATCACAATTTTATGTATTCTAGGCGAACAAGTACTCCATGCCACATTAAATGATGTGATTCGTTGCGGTATATGATGTACATGATGACGGTATAAAATACGATTATGCTCACACCTACCACAGTTCCCATGTAAACAAACGAGGAAATGACTGCGCTATCCGGCTGGACGGTGACATATGACGTCACAAACTCAGGAGCCATTGGCCGTCGTTTTTTGCGCATATGCCAAAACGGTCCGAAAAATCGATGGAAATATTGAAAAAAAACACACAAAACGACATCTATGGACAAAAATATTGTCGGAAACGTCTTTCACAGGCTGAAATACACCTTATTCAACTTTGTTTAGGGATTCGAAAATAGACGTTACTTGCACTTTAATGAAACATCTAGAGGATGTTCGATCGAGGTGGTAGCTTTGTATCTCTTGCAAACACAAATATTTTTCACAGTTGCAACTGAGTGTTGGCTACGTCAGGAACCGGCTTACAAACTAAATCCAATTTACTTTAAATTTAATCTAATTCACATTGGCTCTCAAACTAGTGTTAGCGATGTATCTTTTTATAAAGGAAGATATGATCGAGGACATCGGCAATTGTATTGAAGTTTGTGTCTGTTTGATAATATGAAGCATCCAGCCATTCTTGACCTAGTTTATTTGTCCTTCGAGAACATCCAAGATGGCATTGAGAGATTCAGTGATGGTTCTGATATTGCAAATATTTCGTTGTTGTAAGCAGCCTAGAAAATATAATTATGTTGAAACATGCTTTGCTATGAATCGGTATATACAGTTGTGTGCATTGACATGAACGGATGTTCACAACGACGCTTGATATGAGGTCGTGTTGAATGCACAAATGAGGAAAGTTTGGTATTCATAGAGGAAATGAGTTGAAACAAATTCACAGGGTATTTGATTAAAAGACTGCAGCTTTATGACCAATTTGCATGATTGGATCTGGGTCACTTTGTTTGATTCACAAGTGTCCCTACAAAGACGGCTATGACGCAATAGGTGACAACTTACACGCCTCGATAGGAACAAAGGGACAAAGAAAATGCTGTGGCATAGTTGTTGATGAAGGCTGTAGTACGTTTTGTGCTCAGTTCTTTCATCAAAATGCAACACTTATTTTCCAACAATAGGCTCCCAATAACCAAATATTATCCTTTCGAGTCAACGTATCGAGGTTATCCTCTTGATACAGCTGTAATGGGGACCATAATTTTACCATTCAAATATATCAGGCTTTTATCAACTCTTATGTCACTCTTATGTCCTGGTGATAGTGTTTGATTTCTATTTCCGTTAAGAGAATCCAATAGTACGACCATGTATTGATCCCAATACGTGACAAGTTAAGTTTACTAGTATCGTATTTATTATCAACTTACGACGTTCAGTCATATTTCACAAAACACGAAGATGACAAAAACTAACACACATACTGTATTTTCTACTGTATGTGTCTCAATCGCATGAATGCACAATAACTGAACGCTCAAGGTGGTTATTATTCGCCCACCTAAGTAAAATACTCTTACATAACACATTCATCTCACGCATGTCTTGTGGACCCAGGTTCTCCCCTCGGTCATATACATTTACCTACAGGACAACAGACGTCCTATTGGCATTATAGGTCATAGTGTGAGTTCACACCATTAACACAGTGATTATGTCGGACAGCAGATGTTGTTATGGCAGCATAATAGGCGGAGTTGTACGCATGTCCTTTTCTTTACTTCGCATGCACAGCAACTTGCGGAACTTGTGTCGGAATGTAGCATTGCACAGCGGATAGAGGAATGGATTAAGTGTTGAATTGAGATAACCAACCCATGTTACTGTCGTCATTAAATTGGGACTTACACAGGAGCTGCAAAACGCAACAACCATGAAACAAACAAAATAGAGAAAGAAACATAATGTAAACGCCCCCATGATGACCCCCAGCTGGCGTGCAGCTTTAATCTCCTTGGAGAGGGCGGAACTTGGCCGGTGCTGCTTTTTATCCACTTTTTGCTTCCACCGCCGGGCTTGAGCAACACGTGCGGAGTGTTTGCGTTGTCTGTGCTCTGGTAGCACGGCATTATTGTTGTTATTCCGCGTGGCGCTCGACGTGATGGTGAAATCTTTCTGTAGTGTTGACGTCATTGCTTTGATTTGAACAGTAGCTTCTTGTGTGCATTTTGTAGAATTGTTTGCGGATTCACTTTGCTTGACATCACCATAATAGCGCTGCGAATATATACGCCTAGGTTTAACATACTTATTTTTATTTGGGTGGTTTTTCCTTTGGGAGGATTTTGTAGCGATGACTATCCTCTCCATCTTCGTCTATTTTGAAGCGCACCAGGCCCGACGAATCCTCGACATTACCATCTACAGTAGGTCCGATCGTGAGACAAGTCTCCATATCTCCATTGGAGCATAGACTTGTTCTGGCTTCACAATCTGCGGTGGACACGCGTATAACAGGAAGATCGTGATCCTCAAAGTACTCATTTACAACTGCCTCGTCAAACTCACAGTGTAACTTTCCTGACGCGTCTGATTCGGAGCAATGACCTTCAGAACTATCGAAATATCTTTCAAGTTTACTTCTAAGTGGCGAATAACAGTCACTATTGTTAACATCATCGTCTGTGCGCTCCGAATCTGTCGCTAAAGACTCCTTGGTCTCTATTTTTAAGTAACTAGCGCCAGTTAAAAGACGGGTATTAGCAGATGATTTGTCGATATTGTGAATGCGCAGTCTCATTGGATGAGGCACAGGGCCGCCATTGCTTACCGCAAGGGGCGGGGCATCTACTACAGCTACACTCTCGTCCGAGATGGAGCCGGATATAGCGGGATTTTCATGTGTCACCGCTCCTCCTGTGGTCCGTTGCCCGATCTCCATCTTAGACCTGGTATGGATCTCCAAGAATATCTTTATATACAAGGCATACATGAACGCCAGTGGGAGATAGTAATTCAAAATCCCAGTTATTATCTTCAATGATGTGTTAGTTGCATATTCGGTATCACAGACATCAGAGGGCACTGTTCGATGACCTCCGTGTTCGAAATGGTGCCATGCTATGATCGGGACGATCCAGAGCGAACTGACAAACCACACGAGTGAAATCATCACGAGAGCTCGCCTTTTTGTGCGACGACGGAGGTACTTGAGTGGACTTGTTACACTCCAATAGCGGTCTAGACTCAGAATGAACAGATTGAGTATAGAGGCAGTACTGGCTGTATAGTCCACGCCAATCCAAAACTGACAGAGGATGACACCATAGAGCCAGTCAGCTGTGAAGATGTAGATGGCACCTATGGGCATTACGATAAGACCAACTGTCAGATCGGCGATGGCAAGCGACACGATGAACATGTTGCTCACCTACAAATACACATAAAATACAAAGATCGGATTAAAGGCAAGACAAGATATTTCAAATATATATAAAATCCAATCAAGCTACTGTCATAACTTATTCAATTATTTCCACTTTCAATCCAACGTAAAGCGCAGACAATTAGGGGTTTTTTGTACTGTTGAGAGATTTTGTGTATTGTGTATAATGCCCTAGACAGCAAAAACAAAGCTTATTCCATTAGGTCTAGCTAGCTTGTGTAATCTGATATGCGATGTGAAGTGCATCTACGTTGTATTTGTCTCCGATCACAGAGATTAACAAGCATCTACGTATGTTGTGCACTTGTTTGAGGCATATATATTACCCTTGAAACCTTCGCTTCTACTTCCGCGAATGTGCTTACTGCTATCGAATCCTTGCTGGCTCTGTAAAGTTGCCCATCATTAGCGATGATTAAAGATTTGCGGTGTGTGTATACAATAACAGATTCGACTTTGCTTGGGCCTTGAACGTTTAGATGATGAACAAGGTCTGGGCTTGAATACTGAGTTTGCTTTATTAGCAAGTATTATCCTTCGCAACAATCCCCTGATATATTATTCAGCATGTATACCATATATCCTTGATCGCCATATTTATTCAGACAAAACGAAGTCAGAAATCTCATTAACAAGGTTATATATTTGGGCGCTGAGTATATGCCCAATTAACTATCAATGCATTCATTAACATTGCTTATATGTAGATAACAGGAAGAATTACACTTCCACATCCAAACGAAGGCACTTAGATAACTGGCATGCACAACTTCTCTTAATAACCAACAAAAGCATTCTATGATAGGGGATGAATCATATTTTCGTTTGGTTTCCTTTGTCACGTAGGGTCGGTGCTTCCACAGCAAGTAACTTGAGATCACAAGCAACACACTTTAACTTTCTTGATGAATTACGATATTACTTTTCACCAATTCACATTAGTGCGCTATGGGATTTAAAAACCTATATGCGACTTGGTTAAATAAAAGCTCAGATATCTTATTATTGCTCCACATTAAAGTGCCATCAGGCGAAGTGGGCAGTGGTAATGAATTTGCGACAGGATTTTCGAAAGCAGATGCGTCAATACCCGCCAGCGAGGGTCCAACATGTGCCTGTTAGATGTTAACACGGAAGAGGGCTTCGATGACGTCAGCGGTTATTGTTGGGGTGTAACTAGTTATCACAACATCCCGCCTGTGATAAGTTGCATCAAAAGCACGCTGCTTAACGCAAACGCCCAAACTAATGGTGGTTATGCTCAGATCATTTATTGATGTATGCACCTTTGTCTTTCCCAGTCATACAAAATAATATGAATATTTCAACCCCCATGCAACCGGCAGTTATCTTACATCATTTAGTTACATATTTCAGTATATACACGCTACAGGCTGAGGATGTAAAATGGGCTCAAATGCATCTCAGCAGACGAAAACATAACACCTATTTCTATAGAAAGTAGCATTGTCTTGTTCATAATGGGAATCTCACACATTACGTAACCCCTAACTCCCCAGCCCCTTATGAAATCGACGAGTTCTGCATAGCATCTTCAGTGAAAGCCCAATCCCGCTTGATGCTTAATCAAACATCTCGGGGCTAATCGATTCGTCGTACTGTAGCTCAGAGACCTGCACGAATAGTCCTGAGCGCTGCTTCTCTGATACCCCCACCAGCAATCGGCAAACTATTCCGCGAATAACTGTGTTACTCACTTACATGTTCGCTCTTGAAAAATGTCTCTAAAAATAGCTGATTAATCTACGGCATCAATCAGCTAACCAAGACAGCACTGGTTTCTCCTTAACACGATTTGTTTTTCGGAGTTTCTTTCTAACCGCAAGCGTTGCTCAAGTGAGATCACATTGTGTTGTATCGCTATACCTATTCCACCATGTGATCACACTTCCCCTTTACATCATCCATACATACTCTCACACGGATCACGGCAATAAAACAAAGCCATGAGCATCTAACAATTCTATCCACACTAGTTGATTCGTATGTCACAACCAGCATCATATAGAAATATATGTCAATAATATAGGGAACAAACAACGCAATCTTCTACCCGAGAAATCTAAGAATCATGCATTCTGTTCATTATCAGAACTGAAAAACATCATCAGTAGCTCACAATGACGTTTAATGGTAGGTGAAGCGAACCATGCAAACGATTGAAGTTGGGCATACGAAGAGAAAATGGGCTGAACCAAATTAACGAGGCGTTGGATTAGAAGCCCGAAGCTTAACGATCAATTTGCATCATTGAACCTGGGTCACTTAGTTAGATTTGAACCATTGAGTACCCCCTGGGGTCATTTGATGAGATACATGGACGACCAATTCCATGTGGCAATATGCGCAGAATGACACGAATAACTGCCATGGCGGCTTAGTCCATGTAAGCTATAGAAAGTATTCTGCTCATTACTTACATTAAACTGAAACCATTATTCTACTGCAACATTCCACCCTTTGCCAATTATGCTCCACCCTGCTTTACTTTGCTTTAATCCACTTCTACATCATCCATACGACCAGCCCACCAACTCGTCTGTGCTGTGGCTGCAAATGTGACATAATGTTAAATGTACTCATATAACACCCTTCTACTTACTCCTATGTCACTCTAAAATAGCACATTGGACGCGTTTTTTTAAAAATAAATATGTGTTGGGTATGAGTTATGAGTCAGCTCCAGCATATGCACCATGAAACCTAAGCCACAATTTCAACCCAATAGGTAAAAATGTATAAGTCATTAAGCAATTCAAAATTATACTTTTATTAATCGGTATGATTATGCCCTTTGGTAGACGATACCGCAAAGCCTATGGATACACATGGGGTACGGTAAGAGAACAATTAGTCTTTAATATCCAAAAAACAACTCTGGGATGTATGAAAAGGGCTTTGATTTTCTTGGTTTAGCAAGTTAGATGACAGCGAACAAAGCAGAGGTAGTTTGCGTGATCACCATCTTAGTCACGTATTACTATCCAGCATCGAAGTCGCGAATGTAAACAACCAACAATATTGCTCCCAGATATAAATTATCGTTAATGATGGTACAGGTGTTTTTCTTGCGATGGTACGTTCACTGGGCTCTATTCTCGATTATTGCGAACGCGTTCACAAGCTACACACTCTAACATAAGCGATGAATATATCGATATAATCTGTAACAACCTCACACAGACAGTGAAACAATCATGTGTTGTGGGATTCCAAACCAATCTGCAATGAGGTTCAGTACGATCCGGATAGTTCTTCATTGTGCCATGTTAAGCTGCCATCAAACTGATTGGCCATTGGCAACCATATGCAGTGAGATGTTTTGAAAGCAAACGCATCACACATGTTTATCAACATCCGTCTGTGAGGGTTGAACGTGTGCATACAAGCTGTCAATATGCAAGCGTTATAGCGTTATGTATTATATGGTCACTTGCAAAATTAATGTTTCATGCTACCGTAACAAGAGCACAAACGCGAAAATCTTTAATTATCTCACTTGCCTGAATGCCATTATTCTCAGACAATTTTGTATCTTATGAAAGGCTTTTATATTCTCGGTCATATGAAATAAGACATATGCAGCGACGTTTGATAAACAGACGCATCCTAGCCCATGATCAAAATCTGCCTATGAAGGCTGAATATGTGCGTGTGTGCAAATAATGAGAAATCAGACTTGGATTGTTTCAGTGTATGTTGATGGGAAGCAGCCATTCATCGCAACATACAACATCACGTCAGTGACAAACTGCATAGAGCAAGCTGTCTGACACAAACTCTATGTAATTCATAGTCACTTTCATAATTAATGCTTCCAGTTTAGGTGACAGCAACATCAATACGTACCACCATATTTTCCCTACACCTGAGAAACTAATATTATTAACAGATAATTTATCAATTACGCATCTCTTGTATTCTAATCAAACAATACCTGTCATTCGCACATTTGAGCCCGATCCTCCCAGCAGATGTTAGGGATCTATAGTAATATGAAGCAGTCTCGGGTGTTTGTGTAGTGAGGGGAGACGCGTTAAATTAGCTTTCTTTACCCTGGGGCTGCATCGCCGCCATTGCATGGTCCTGTATATAAGACAAACAGGGCATTAAACACCCATGGTGTAGAAATTTGTTGGTGCGAAAAGTCGTATTGCAGATAAGCATCCAGTGGGTATTTACAAAACCTCGACACATTCACTTATTTTAAATCTTTTGCACTGGAATTTGGCCAAGAATATCTAAATCGTCATACAACACAGACCAAGTAACCTTAGATACCCCAGTAGGATATTTCAAGGCTTCTCAGCAGTAAAACAGACACTGACACCAACATCAAACCATCGAACACATGTTAAAGGTTGTTGCAAGTACATACCATATGGCCGAATGTAAAAGCATAGACCAAATGTAACGTAAAATAACAAATGTCACCCACAGACACAAATTGCAAGATGATTCAAGTAAGCTATTGACATTTGTCCAGCGCCTACCCAGCACCTTAACTAACCCAGCCCCCTCCCCCTCCCCCTCCACTACCCGCATAACTCCAAACGAAAAAGACTGCCTAACCCCCAAAACAATCCAAGTCTGCAATGGTTTTCAATAATATGGAGAGTAAACATCATTATTGATTCCATGAAACCCTCCTCAGTGACATCATTGAATTGTGCGTTATGGATGTCTTCATTATAGACCAGCATATTCAGGGATTATCTTAGCAGATGGCATGCTTAATGAAACATCTAGAGGATGTTCGATCGAGGTGGTAGCTTTGTATCTCTTGCAAACACAAATATTTTTCACAGTTGCAACTGAGTGTTGGCTACGTCAGGAACCGGCTTACCAAACTAAATCCAATTTACTTTAAATTTAATCTAATTCACATTGGCTCTCAAACTAGTGTTAGCAATGTATCGCTTTAT
This sequence comes from Urechis unicinctus, assembly GCA_034190875.2. Lineage (NCBI taxonomy): Eukaryota > Metazoa > Annelida > Polychaeta > Xenopneusta > Urechidae > Urechis > Urechis unicinctus. Next base: position 53,727,277 of record CM067343.1, read on the forward strand.
AAAGGAAGATATGATTGAGGACATCGGTGATTGTATTGCAGTTTGTGTTTGTTTGATAATATGAAGCATCCAGCCATTCTTGACCTAGTTTATTTGTCCTTCGTGTACATCGAAGATGGCATTGAGAGATTCAGTGATGGTTCTGATATTGCAAATATTTCGTTGTTGTAAGCAGCCTAGAAAATATAATTATGTTGAAACATGCTTTGCTATGAATCGGTATATACAGTTGTGTGCATTGACATCAACGGATGTTCACAACGACGCTTGATATGAGGTCGTGTTGAATGCACAAATGAGGAAAGTTTGGTATTCATAGAGGAAATGAGCTGAAACAAATTCACAGGGTATTTGATTAAAAGACTGCAGCTTTATGACCAATTTGCATGATTGGATCTGGGTCACTTTGTTTGATTCACAAGCGTCCCTACAAAGACGGCTATGACGCAATAGGTGACAACTTACTCGCCTCAATACGAACAAAGGGACAAAGGAAATCCTGTGGCATAATTGTTGATGAAGGCTGTAGTACGTTTTGTGCTCAGTTCTTTCATCAAAATGCAACCCTTATTTTCCTACGATAGGCTCCCAATAACCAAATATTATCCTTCAGAGTCAACGTATCTCGTCACAATCCATCCGTGTCGTGGTGATCCTCTTGACCCTATCTCGTATTCGGCTGTAATGGGGACCGCTATTTTAAAGGTACCATCCATTGGCAACTCTTATGTCACTCTTATGTCCTGGTGCCAGTGTTTGATTTCTATTTCCGTTAAGAGAATCCAATAGTACGACCATGTATTGATCCCAATACGTTACAAGTTAAGTTTACTAGTATCGTATTTATTATCAACTTACGACGTTCAGTCATATTTCACAAAACACGAAGATGACAAAAACTAACACCCACACTGTATTTTCTACTGTATGTGTCTCAATCGCATGAATGCACAATAACTGAACGCTCAAGGTGGTTTCACGTCCATTATCCGCCCACCTCAGTTAAATACTCTTACATAACACATTCATCTCACGCATGTCTTGTGGACTCAGGTTCTCCCCTCGGTCATATCCCTTTCCCTACAGGACAACAGACGACCTATTGGCATTATAGGTCATAGTGTGAGTTCACACCATTAACACAGTGATTATGTCGGACAGCAGATGTCGTTATGGCAGCATAATAGGCGGAGTTTTTACGCATGTCCTTTTCTTTACTTCGCATGCGCAGCATCTTGCGGAACTTGTGTCGGAATGTAGCATTGCACAGCGGATAGAGGAATGGATTAAGTGTTGAATTGAGATAACCAACCCATGTTACTGTCGTCATTAAATTGGGACTTACACAGGAGCTGCAAAACGCAACAACCATGAAACAGACAAAATAGGGAAAGAAACATAATGTAAACGCCCCCATGATGACCCCCAGCTGGCGTGCAGCTTTAATCTCCTTGGAGAGGGCGGAACTTGGCCGGTGCTGCTTTTTATCCACTTTTTGCTTCCACCGCCGGGCTTGAGCAACAAGTGCAGAGTGTTTGCGTTGTCTGTGCTCTGGTAGCACGGCATTATTGTTGTTATTCCGCGTGGCGCTCGACGTGATGGTGAAATCTTTCTGTAGTGTTGACGTCATTGCTTTGATTTGAACAGTAGCTTCTTGTGAGCATTTTGTAGAATTGTTTGTGGATTCACTTTGCTTGACATCACCAGAGTAGCGCTGCGAATATATACGCCTAGGTTTAACATACTTATTTTTATTTGGGTGGTTTTCCTTTGGGAGGATTTTGTAGCGATGACTATCCTCTCCATCTTCGTCTATTTTGAAGCGCACCTTGCCCGACGAATCCTCGACAGTACCATCTACAGTAGGTCCGATCGTGAGACAAGTCTCCATATCTCCATTGGAGCATAGACTTGTTCTGGCTCCACAATCTGCTGTGGACACGCGTATAACAGGAAGATCGTGCTCCTCAAAGTACTCATTTACAACTGCCTCGTCAAACTCACAGTGTAACTTTCCTGACGCGTCTGATTCGGAGCAATGACCTTCAGAACTATCGAAATATCTTTCAAGTTTACTTCTAAGTGGCGAATAACAGTCACTATTGTTAACATCATCATCGTCTGTGCGCTCCGAATCTGTCGCTATAGACTCCTTGGTCTCTATTTTTAAGTAACTAGCGCCAGTTAAAAGACGGGTATTAGCAGATGATTTGTCGATATTGTGAATGCGCAGTCTCATTGGATGAGGCACAGGGCCGCCATTGCTTACCGCAGGGGGCGGGGCATCTACTACAGCTACACTCTCGTCCGAGATGGAGCCGGATATAGCTGGATTTTCATGTGTCACCGCTCCTCCTGCGGTCCGTTGCCCGATCTCCATCTTAGACCTGGTATGGATTTCCAAGAATATCTTTATATACAAGGCATACATGAACGCCAGTGGGAGATAATAATTCAAAATCCCAGTTATTATCTTCAATGATGTGTTAGTTGCATATTCAGTATCACAGACATCAGAGGGCACTGTTCGATGACCTCCGTGTTCGAAATGGTGCCATGCTATGATCGGGACGATCCAGAGCGAACTGACAAACCACACGAGTGAAATCATCACGAGAGCTCGCCTTTTTGTGCGACGACGGAGGTACTTGAGTGGACTTGTTACACTCCAATAGCGGTCTAGACTCAGTATGAACAGATTGAGTATAGAGGCAGTACTGGCTGTATAGTCCACGCCAATCCAAAACTGACAGAGGATGACACCATAGAGCCAGTCAGCTGTGAAGATGTAGATGGCACCTATGGGCATTACGATAAGACCAACTGTCAGATCGGCGATGGCAAGCGACACGATGAACATGTTGCTCACCTACAAATACACATAAAATACAAAGATCGAATTAAAGTCAAGACATTTCAAAAATATATAAAATCCAATCAAGCTACTGTCATAACGTATTCAATTATTTCCACTTTCAATCCAACGTAAAGCGCAGACAATTAGGGTTTTTTTTGTACTGTTGAGAGATTTTGTGTATTGTTGATATTGCCCTAGACAGCAGAAACAAAGCTTGTTCCATTAGTTCGAGCTAGCTTGTGTAATCTGATATGCGATGGGAAGTGCATCTACGTTGTATTTGTCTGGACGTCTCCGATCACAGAGATTAACAAGCATCTACGTATGCTGTGCACTTGTTTGAGGCATATATATTACCCTTGAAACCTTCGCTTCTACTTCTGCGAATGTGCTTACTGCTTTCGAAGCCTTGCTGGCTCTGTAGTTTGATTCTGTTATGGTTATATGAGTAAAGTTGCCCATCATTAGCGATGATTAAAGATTTGCGGTGTGTGTATACAATAACTGATTTGACTTTGCTTGGGCCTTGAACGTTTGGATGATGAACAAGGTCTGGGCTTGAATACTGAGTTTGCTTTATTAGCAAGTATTATCCTTCGCAACAATCCCCTGATATATTATTCAGCATGTATACCATATATCCTTGATCGCTATATTTATTAAAACAAAACGAAGTCAGAAAACTCCTTAACAAGGTGATATATTTGGGCTCTGTGTACGAATATGCCTAATTGACTATCAATGCATTCATAAACATTGCTAATATGTCGTTAACGGGAAGAATTACACTTCCACATTCAAACGAAGGGACTTAGATAACTGGCAAGAACAACTTCTCTTAATAACCAGCAAAAGCATTCTATGATAGGGGATGAATCATATTTTCTTTTTGTTTCCTTCGTCACGTAGGGTCGGTGCTTCCACAGCAAGTAACTTGAGATCACAAGCAACACACTTTAACTTTCTTGATGAATTACGATATTACTTTTCACCACATCACAATAGTGCGCTATGGGATTTAAAAACCAATATGCGACTTGGTTAAATAAGAGCTCAGATATCTTATTATTGCTCCACATTAAAGTGCCATCAGGCGATGTGGGCAGTGGTAATGAATTTGCGACAGGATATTCGAAAGCAGATGCGTCATACCCGCCAGCGAGGGTCCAACATGTGCCTGTTAGATGTTAACACCGAATAGGGCTTCGATGACGTCAGCGGTTATTGTTGAGGTGTAACTAGTTATCACAACATCCCGCCTGTGATAAGTTGCATCAAAAGCACGCTGCTTAACGCAAACGCCCAAACTAATCGTGGTTATGCTCAGATCATTTATTGATGTATGCACCCTTGTCTTTCCCAGTCATACAAAATAATGTGAATATTTCAACCGCCATGCAACTGGCAGTTACCTTAGATCATTTCGTTACATATTTCAGGGGATATCAGTCTGGGTTATCATAAAAACAATACACTGATACTTAAATCACTATATATACGCTTTAGGCTGCGGATGTAAAATGGGCTCAAATGCATTTCAGCAGACGAAAACATAACACCAATTTTTATAGAAAGTAGCATTGTCTTGTTCATAATGGGAATCTCACATATTACCTAACCCCTAACTCCCCAGCCCCTTATGAAATCGACGAGTTCTGCATAGCATCTGCAGGAAAAGCACAATCCCACTCGATGCTTAATCAAACATCTCGGGGCTAATCGATTCGTCGTACTGTAGCTCAGCGACCAGCACGAATAGTCCTGAGCGCTGCTTCTCTGATAACCACCCCCCCCCCCCCCCCCACACAGCAACAACCAACCGGTACACCAGGTCAACCCAGGATACTACCTAACACGGTTACAACGACTTATGTGGTTATCTGTGTTGTAAATGTCAGCAACCGGCTATGGCAGTTAACTCAGTATACCATATAATACGTAAAGTTATCAGCAAACTTTTCCGCAAATAACTGTGTTGTCTGCGTCACTAACAAGCCGCTAAGTCAACCCTGGATACTTACTCTTTGGAAATGTCTCTGCGAATTAGCCCAATAGACCAAAGTCAGGTTATATTTATCACCTTGAGGGAGTGCATGCAGCACTACCCGTACTTAGTTGGACAGAGCTACTGAGAATAGCTGACTAATGTACGGCAGCAATCAGCTAACCAAGACAGCCCTGGTTACGCGTTGACACCTTTCTAACCTTAAGCGTGGCTCAAGTGAGATCACATTGTGTTGTATCGCTAGACCTATTCGCCCATGTGATCACACTACCCCTTTATATAATCCATACCTATCCGCCCATGTGATCACGCTACCCCTTTATATCATCCATACCTATTCTACCATGTGATCACACTACCCCTTTATATCATCCATACCTATTCGACCATGTGATCACACTACCCCTTTATATCATCCATACCTATTCGACCATGTGATCACACTACCCCTTTATATCATCCATACCTATTCTACCATGTGATCACACTACCCCTTTATATCATCCATACCTATTCGACCATGTGATCACACTACCCCTTTATATCATCCATACCTATTCGACCATGTGATCACACTAACCCTTTATATCATCCATACCTATTCTACCATGTGATCACACTACCCCTTTATATCATCCATACCTATTCGACCATGCGATCACACTACCCCTTTATATCATCCATACCTATTCGACCATGTGATCACACTAACCCTTTATATAATCCATACATACCCTCACACGGATCACGGCAATAAAACAAAGACACTAGTTGAATGAAAGCCGTTTTCATTCCTTGCAAAAACAAATGAGTTGAAAGTAAGATTGTGGAATTCATTTCAATATATTATGTGAAATAGCGAATGCCACTTGCGGACGAACCTCACATTCATTCCGCTTCAACTATCTATTCATGCCGAGTGAGGAAGTATCCGACACATTTTGCGTTAGATAAGCCGTCACCAATTATATGAATTTGTTCGCGATAGAAATGCCTCCGACGACCCTCATCGTAATAAGACCGCGATCAGACAAGTGTATAACTTTATCAATTCCTAGTCCTTCTATTTTGATCGCGACTATTAGATATCACTGCCAAACCCAGGGTTTCCAACGGTACGTGCTTTATACGCGATTATGCATAGCAAAAAAGTAACAGACGAAGAACCCACACTGCTTTCCTATATAATCTTCTGTTCGTATAGGATTTCAACGTAAGCAAAGCATGCCCTTACAATGATGTAATCCATGCTATGGTACGGCTTCCTTCACTCACTTGAACAAGGAAATCTTCATTTAAGTAGCTTATGTTACATATACATATATCGGTTTACCCTAGATTTGAGTCCCTGGAGGAACCTAATTAGGAGGTTATTGAGTTTGTGTCCCGCACCTAACCGTCATCATCAGACAGTGTCGGCAATAATTCTTCGCCGCGGAGTGGATTATTACCTCCAAGAATAACATGATTGTGAGCCTGTGGTATTGAAGCACTGGAAACAAGTGCAGCAGTTCGGCGGTTACTATTACTATACTTATCACCAAGTTTGACGTCATTATGTACCATTTGCACTATACTTATAACCAAGCTTAACGTTATTTTGTACCATTTGCACGATACTTATCACCAGGTTTGGCGTCATTGTGTACCATTTGCACTATACTTATCACCAAGCTTGACGTCATTATGTACAATTAGCACGATACTTATCACCAAGCTTGACGTCATTATGTACCATTTGCACTATACTTATAACCAAGCTTAACGTTATTTTGTACCATTTGCACGATACTTATCACCAAGCTTGACGTCATTATGTACCATTTGCACTATACTTATCACCAAGCTTGACGTCATTATGTACCATTTGCGCTATACTTATCACCAAGCTTAACGTTATTTTGTACCATTTGCACGATACTTATCACCAAGCTTAACGTTATTTTGTACCATTTGCACGATACTTATCACCAGGTTTGGCGTCATTGTGTACCATATGCACTATACTTATCACCAAGCTTGACGTCATTATGTACCATTTGCACGATACTTATCACCAAGCTTGACGTCATTATGTACCATTTGCACTATACTTATAACCAAGCTTAACGTTATTTTGTACCATTTGCACGATACTTATCACCAAGCTTGACGTCATTATGTACCATTTGCACTATACTTATCACCAAGCTTGACGTCATTATGTACCATTTGCACTATACTTAACACCAAGCTTAACGTTATTTTGTACCATTTGCACGATACTTATCACCAAGCTTGACATCATTATGTACCATTTGCACGATACTTATCAAGTTTGACGTCATTTTGTACCATTTACACTATACTTTCGTCAAGCTTAACGTCATTATGTACGATTGATGATGAAAGCAAAAAATGGTACATGGAAATAATCAAGATTCAGCCTTCTTCAGACAATAAAATGCTTAATACTTGCAAGAGGGCAAGTGGAGGTTTGATAGAAGTATATTATTAAAACCTTTTTATGTTCAGATGTATTTAGTCAACTACACAGTAGTCGGCTAGATGAGCGCATAGTCGAGGCACTCTCAAGGCTACTGTTGCGTGAGGTTAAGAGCGCAACTACGTGCGGTTGAATGCACATGAGGAAATGACCTGTAGCTAATTCACAGGAAGTTGGATTAGAAGCTCGTAGCTTAATGGCGGACCAATGTAGGATTGCAAGAGTGGTTGTGGGTCACTTTGTTTAATTTGACAGACGGGTTCCCTTAGGCTTCTCCTCGTGTGGACCGAACACGATAATTTAACTACAGATGGCGCAAAGGACCCGACCTCAACTCGTGTTACATGACGCATAGCTTAATCGCCATGTGGCAGTGGGGCTATTGTCGTATCGGGAATATAGTGACAGTATTATATCGTTGGTGGAAATATATTAATCGATCCATATTTTCGTATGATTATTCCTTATCCGACCTCCACCTCTCTCTCTCTCTCTCTCTCTCTCTCTCTCTCTCTCTCTCTCTCTCTCTCTCTCTCTCTCTCTCTCTCTCTCTCTCTCTCTCTCTCTCTCTCTCTCTCCATATGCGAGTATACGTGTGTTTATTCGTGCGCATTGGTGTACATATGTGTGAAAGTGTTACCGTTTACTAATATTCGTATATTATAGCGAAATAGTGTGGAAGGTTGATCCAAGTCAGAGAGCGGATATAAATTGATGCTATACGTACCGTCTGAAGCCTGCGTTCCGTGCGCACCGCATGAAGCACCATGGCATTACCAACAAATGTCAGCAGTGACAAAAAGGCCAAAACCAGACCCAAACACAAATCCCTCGCCCAATCGGAGGCTGACATAGAGGTCCCAACACCATTCTCAGAGCCACTCTCGTTATACAAGCTCCTGTTACTCATGTTGAAAATGAATACATCCACGTATCGTCCGCTCGCTAGAGTCGTTGTCTCCTGACCTGTAAAGAAAGAATCCAAGTTCGTGGACAGTTCACCAGCAGAGAGGGCTAACTGCGTCAATGTAGGTATAAGAAATTCCTTGGGAGGAAATACTGCTGGGTTACTCCACGGGTATCCCAATTTCCAGATGGGCCATACTTCCTTCGGTTCACTACGACTGTCATTAGAATTGCTATATCCCAACAGGGATGGCCTGAAAAAATCGCCAGAATCTTCCATTGCAAGAAACGTTTCAACTCCGCCGTGCAAAAGCGCCGGCAGTCCCGAGTTGTAAACTTTGCGATAGTCTTTCTGCTAAGGTTAAGTTCCAATTGAGGTTTTCTCTATAGTAGACGTTGACTTACTCAATCGTGTAAGAATGTCCATATATCATAATAGGTTTCGTTGTCAATTGTTACTCCAGTTATCTAACAACCTGCAAACGGCCAAAATCGATCTAATCTTGATGATTATAGTTTCCACGCAGGTATGTAAGTCGCCTCTCACCCACTGAATGATCGCATCATTCGCTGTGATTCACGCTGCCACTCGGCACTCACTGGTCTCCCTTGCCAGCATCTGCCAGCTTACCCGCACTCCGATCAATGGCGAGATCTTTTACGCCCATGCCCCGCGCGCCTATTGGCTGCATCAAGTCTCGCCTGCAGTGATGATTCGACGAAATCTACGCCTAAAACGTCTGTCGCATTCTACTGCGTTTCAGAGTTTCGGAGAAAAATTCTGAAAAACGTTGCACTTTTAGTTAAAATTTTCACAAGAAGGAGATGTCATGGCTTTGCTCACGGCGACTGAGGCGTTTCTACGGAGCGGCCATGGCGTGCTACCGCTTTCCCACGGAGTTCTAGTTGGCGAATGACTGCGCTCTCATGGAGTGCTGATGGCGAGTTGTCACTGTGTGTCCAAGACGCGTACGCTGCGCTGACGGGGCGCCCAAAACGTTCGTATTGCGTGCGCGAAGTGTTGACAAGCACTGTCATCAGCTGCTATTTCGCTCGTCACTCGTCGCACGTAAAAAAACATGGTGGCTGGCAAGAGGGGTACTAGAGACAGAAGTAAGAAGACAATTAAGGATCCCAGTACACCGTCATCAAACAGGGGAGGAGTCACTTTATCAAACAGGGGAGGAGTTACATCCGACCTCTAGGGCAAGCAGTCCATCCAAATTATCTACGTCACACATTCCTTCCACCCAGCCTTAGACAGTGTTAGAAGAAGGCTAAGACCGTAACATACCTCTCTGCTGCCCAGGAGGACTATCTGCGTGCGCCGCCGCCGACTACCACTGTGCCTGTACTGTGATCCTATGCGTCCCTGATGCGCGCCTATAGAGCTATAGTGGCGCTGTAGGTGACCTATAGGTGATGCGCGCCTATAGAGCTATAGTGGCGCTGTATAGGTGACCTATAGGTGATGCGCGCCTATAGAGCTATAGTGGCGCTGTATAGGTGACCTATAGGTGATGCGCGCCTATAGAGCTATAGTGGCGCTGTAGGTAACCTATAGGTGATGCGCGCCTATAGAGCTATAGTGGCGCTGTAGGTGACCTATAGGTGATGCGCGCCTATAGAGCTATAGTGGCGCTGTAATTGACCTATAGGTGATGCGCGCCTATAGAGCTATAATGGCGCTGTAGGTGACCTATAGGTGATGCGCGCCTATAGAGCTATAGTGGCGCTGTAGGTGACCTTACCAGGCTTACTGCGCTGCTACGGCGATAGTACGGCGTACTTACTGTGGCACGTCACAACGCATAGCAACGCGGCGCGTACTTTATGCATGCTCCAAGTGCGCGTCGTCGCATGGCGTTCTTGGCGACCCACTGTGTCAAATGGAGATGCCACCACGTTGTTGAAGCGACGTAGGAAACTTTACTGGGCGCAACTCGGCGTTCTGCATTTTTCACGGACGCCGTGTGGACGCAACCCTGGTGTGCCAGTTGTTGTGGATTAGTTTCATTGCCATCGCTCCCCGCGCTTGGTTCATCCACGAAACTGACCATTGGTTCAGTTACAAAAAAAAAGACACTTGTTATGTTAATTCTATGAGAAAGCAACATTATTATCATCATGATCATCTTAAGCATCATCATTACATCATAGATGACGTCTTCATTGTCGTCGTCGCCATCTTGCTCATTCACCAACCATCACACAAACATTCCATTGTGTCTTTTAACATCAGAACCTATAGTGCAATCAACTTAACAATAATCATTAAAAGCCTAAGATTATCCTACTTGGCGTTACCATGCACACCGATGGACAAACATTAGTTACGCCAAGCCAACCCTGATAGAGCGCGAGCACCGCTCTCACTCCGATAGCAGAACCAAACGCATTAGTCAGCGATCCCTGCCATATCGCCTTAAATAGCGAATTACGGCATAGCACATCCTCGTCTATCCCGGAATTTCCTGGCCTCATCCTGGTTGCACCGTTATGCTAACGGCCCCAAGCTGTGGCGCTTAGGTATCTGATATCGGCGCTAACCAAGTGCTTACTGTCTGTACATACTCTGGTGACCGGCAGAAGCACTTCAACGCGTGGGTGTGATTTCAGCCGATCCAAAACCCATCCCCTGCCGCCTATCTGGTTTGTTCCGGCCATATAATCAAGCCAAGTAACAGAGGCGTGTGGTTGACAGCTTCCTCGGCCAGTTTGAATAATTGATACTTGGGTCACGATTCGGGCTGTCGAGTCGGAGAAACGCCAGGTCTTGCGGCCTTTAAGACGTCATTTGGACTGTCTCATGTTAACGATATCATTAAAGGACTGTGCTCATGTTATCTGTGTTATCAACGAACCCATTGTGGAAACAAATCGGTAGCGGTTCGTCACATCAAGGCGGCCCTTTTGAGAGAGGGCTCCCCCTATAGCCATCATATGAAGGAGCCAAACGTATGGGACAGGTATGAGCTGCCTGGAACCCCGCACGCACCCGTTACCAGCGTAAGAATGACGTCCTTGGACAGGTACTCTAGATTGGCCGAACAGATAAAACGTACGTGACGGTGGTCAGTGACTTCACACTCGAAGCCCTAAAGTTCTGTCGGCAGCGGTAACAGCCTCTTGACAACTGCGTAACGTTAATTTATTTCTGCTCTCGCGCGTCATCCCCGCTAGGGGAGGAGTTCAAAGAGGGTTGCTTCATGAATCCTCTCCAACCGAGATGTTATTCAGCCGCCGTTAGCAGCTGACGAGAGCAGGATGTCAACAACTAGGGTAAAAAACTAATAATCCCGCCATCGCCATTACTTCCGGTTGAATCCACGCATCACCGGGCGAGGAAATCCCCAGAGCACGTACGCCATATTTGCGTACTTTTCCGACCAAGTGATTATCTTATTGGCAGCGTGCGGAATGTTGCTTATTGGATTCAGACTAGCTAGTTCAGACGCGTAAAGAATGGTAAGTTTCAATGTTAATTATCTCCAATAAGGTAGATTATTTAGGCAACAAACTCAGCGAAGGATGGGTAGGCATGACTGTGTCACGCATGATGCCTCGCTTGGATCTTGAATGATACAAATTGCGGCACAACTAAGGATTTTGCCAATTTGGCCAAGATCAAATGCGTGTAAATTCCCAAGATAAATCGATTGATTTATTTTACAATCATTTTTATCCGTACTCATCATGATGTTGCAACCTCTCTTCACCCCGAAATAAATTACTTGTTGGAATCGAATGCGAGATATATCAAAGATTTCTCATGACGAGAAATCACCGCAAATAAGCTGCACATAGAAATCTAAATCAGCGTCAAATTGAAGCAATCTATCACGGCCTATACACGTGAACACTTAGAAGCTAACCATCTACTCGCGCCCACGGTCACAAGCACTCCAATTCAAGCCACGCCACGATCCAGATACCGCAATCAAAACCTCTATTTTCGGCACGTTGGGACAAACCAAATTGACCTGATTCAGGCCCGCATGTGTGATGCCCCTTATTGCAAATTAACACTTCCCCTTTTCTAATATATCTTTCTCCAATCTGCAGCGTACGTCAACAGAAACACCTCCCGTCTTATAATCCAATCAGTGTTAAATACAGGAAGAGATAAGAACAGATAAGGTGTTAAATACACCTTATCTGTTCAGAAACGTCGAAGCTACGCTAAGCCACTTGCAGTTGCATCCATTTACCTAAAACTACAGAGGATTCGCTCGCAAATACACACTCACACACACACACACACACACACACATGCATTACGCATACATATTGTTACTTTTATTATTTACCTATTACTGCATCAGATGCTCGCTTCTTTGTTGCGCTATTGAGCCTTAAATAGTAAGTAATTAGACTCAACATCGACATCAACCACCGTCACTTCTACCGTGAGCTCATCAAAGATAACCAAAATAAGCTACTGCTGCAGGCCGAAACTGAGCGACTGAGACGCCAGGAGGAAAGGTTCGAGAAACAATTCAAACTTCGCGCCCTTCAGGAGTCACGTCGATGAATGGTCACCGAGATGGAGAGACAGCTCAACCCAACATTGCCGGCGACGTCAAGCCGGGTCACCTCACTGCATCCGTCTAGCCTTAGATTCCCTGGTTTGCCTCAATTTCACAAGTTTTCTTTCACGATCGCCACATCTTCCGCGACGCCGCACTTAATGTAATCTAGTCAACTTGACTAACTTGGCTAGTCATATTGATTGTCCACCAAACGACTAATGTGTTAGTCAATTCGACCAATGCAGTTAGTCACATATTGATTAGTCAAAATGACTAATCTACCTAGTCAAGTAAAGAGTGGTCAGTATGACTAATCTATTAGTCACTGTGACTATCTCATTAGTCACATTGACTATAGCGTAAGTAGTAATGACTATTGTACTTAGTCAGACCGACTAGAAGATTTGGTCAGTTTGACTATGAATGAAGGTCAGTTTGACTATGATTAAAGGTCGAACCAGTGTAAGAACCAGTGTAAAAACAAGTCAGACAACATAATACGCAAAACAAGTAGACTTTATTGTACATAAACACATACATGCATGCCCTTGTTAATACTAGCCCTGACACAAAGAAGCTTCGCATCAACTGGGTCTTTAGTCTCATCATCAACGACCAGCATCACCTTCTGTACATAACGAAACGTCTTTTTGGTCGATAGGTGGTAAGGCACATAAACACATAAATGGCGGCCATCAGCATGCCCATGGCCATGACCTCTGTTACATCCACAGCTTCTCCAACATATGTTATTGCTGGTGTCTTGCTGCGTTGCGACATTCTAAAACACATATGGTTGAAGCTAAGCACTCATTAGTACTGATACCAGCAATGGTACACGACAATACATACACAAATACAGAAAACTATTTAATATTCTCACCTAATAGTACGGAGGCGATTGTCAGAAAATTTTAACTGAAGATTTCCAATTTCCTGCAGCAACTGGTTAAAGAACCGCCGCAAAGTTCAAGCTTCCGGTATGACGCGGCGCGCATCTGTGGTTATGTAACCAACCCGTGTGATCCGCGCATCGCGGTCACCCAACAAAGAGAAGATAACGCTCTCAGGGTGGGCAAATTGACTAGGTAACTAGTCAAATAACACCTGACCAGCCTTGCTAGTCATTGTGACTATGTTGCTTAGTCGATTTGACCATGTGATTAGTCGTTACAGAGTTTGACTAACTTCGATAGCTGGGTGACCAGGTTGGCTATTCATTTTGACTAGATTGGGTTAAGAGTGCGTGTTGGTCCGCAACTGTCACCCATCCTTCAGTAACAAGGGTCATGATAATGGCGGCCACGTTCCTGTGGTCTGCGGTGCGCTCTTGTACGATGCCGCTCTTAAGGGAATAAGGGATGGGAATCAGCTGAAATTGGCTCAATTTCTTGACTCTCTCATTAACTCGGTGATCAAGCTGTTGAGCTTTTTAGAGGCTCCTCCCCATAGCCTGTACCTCCCTGTATCCTCGATCGCTTGAGTAGATTTCTTGGTTCGTTCCGGGAACGGTCATTTTGGGGCAATTGCGTGGATTAGAATATTTGGCACGTAAGTCCATGAACGTGCGGAATCCCATGATAGCAAAAGTCGCTAATTTATCATGAATAGGTGGACCAGCAGTAGCTGTGTGTTCAAACGATCCGCTAATATCAGTAAATTGGTTATGTCCCTCGCACGTAGCCCAGCAGACCAACAGTCGATCGAGTACTACCTTGTTGGTCTAACAAGGGAACCCACTTTTATCAGTAGATTTACAGACATGCTTAATTCATCACCACTAATCCCGTTAAAAATACCTACTGAGAAGAATGTACAGCCACCAAAGGTGAGAGTATTGACTGAATTGAATTGATATGGGTTTGCTTAACAGTTTAACCAATCTCAAGGCCAACACTTAATATTCGATTAATGTTTAACTTTTCGGCGAAATTCCACTCCGAATTCTGGTGGTAAGAATTCCCTGCAACTACCGGTCTCTTGCATGAGGTAGTCGTAAGTTTGTATCATACCGTCATTGCCATCATCTGCTTGATAATACATTTCACAGGTGCGTCAATTTATTCTTGATTTATACCTTCTAACTTTCCGACCTAGTGGTCTTTTCCTCTCCTTTATTCAGCATCATAACGGCTTATGTTGCGCAATCATGCTGCCATATTGGAAATTAGATGGAAACGTTAATCGCCTCTCATAGTTTAAGCGATTATGCATATTTACTAGATATTGCGGTTGCTGAAACTCATTCACCGTAGATAATAACGATTACTTATTAAATTGCACATATTGCATCAGGTGGACATCGTGAAGGTAAGGTCTTATCACCGAGTTCTACAATTACCGCGTCTGTCCTCGAGAACCAAGAGGGAACACGAGCTTCACTTGGTTCAAAAGAGCTACGCGCACGTGTTTCTGTCTTTAGGGTCAGCCATATCATCATTGTCGTGCGTAAAATTGTCAATGCAGACCAACATTATCGTTGGACCTTGCGAGCTTCAGAAAATGCATACGGTTCTTGTGTCACGGAAGTTGCAGGCCGCATGGAAGGGGCACCTTGAGCTGCAGATGGCGCACACGACTTAGCATTGGTTCCCTGGGTAATCAGGAAGTTGTTCCACGCCCGTATAACCTCCAGGCGTGGGTGGCCCGTGGTGGGATGCGGTTGAGGTTGCGGAACCATCCCCTGATCAGGCTAAAGGCCGTGACGTGCTAGCGAGCAGGAAGAGTCCCCAAGCGGCGCAGTAGAGTAAGACCCTCCTCTGTCATATGAGGTGCTTAGCAGAAGGACGTCCCGAACCTATGACCTTCGTGGCGCTCACGCTACATTTGCGGTAGGCCAGGGAGGCGGTTGGGTTTGTGATGGTCCTGCAACAGACACCTCACGTGGCATAACTTCCCTGGAAGATACCGTCGACTTTTGAGGTGCTTTTGTCACCTTAGCGGCTGTGGGTTTTTTAGGCCTTCTTGGCCCTAAATCGATCTCGATCGTTTTTGGGCTTTACCACAAGAAGTCAAGGTCACAATACTGGACGTGTTAGAATAGAATGGATTATTGCTGGAAATAGAAATTCTATGATAGATGAAGTTGGGTATAATTGCGCTTGATGATCCAATTGAGACCAACCTGACATTACATAGCGGGTCATCGCTGCATACACTAATTTATATATGGCGTATAATTAAGTGCGAACAGATGTTATTCTATGTCAACTATGGTTTCTGGCTCGCGATGGAGAGGGTAGGAGTGTATATTGATGTCACATTGGAACAGACGGCACAGATCGACCGGTATTTTGTCGGCAGATCGGACATTTCTAATGAATTGTGCTCAATTCGCTTGGTACCTCATTTCGCACTAGATACCAAACGACAGGATCGCCTTCCTTTTGATAAAACATATCAAACCAGACTCAAATTACATAGCACACCACTTCACAACTCCTCAAAATTGCCCTTAATTCTGAATTCTTGCCACTGGCTCAAGATTAAGACGTTGATGTTCAGTTGACATTAGGCAGAATGCATTCGATATAGAGCGATGTCTTAAAAAGCCTTTCCCATTTAAATGTCAAAATAACAGTAGATGTGTTTGACATATAGGGCTTGTTTTTTACTTCAATTCTCTGTTGTGGTGAAGCATACAATGTTGTGATATTTTGTTAGATAACTGGTATAATTGCTCCAATCGAGTACAGGGTTTTATTTACTCGGTAATACCCGGCAATTGCGTTGAATATTTGTTCGTCAAGCACGCTAGTATGTATTTTTGCATACGCAATATCGATCGCGATTTTTCAAAAGAAATTCTTCACATTTTGCCGCAATGTTTGCACCTTGAGGTAAGGTTTTGACCTCGTCATCAACATAATGTCAAGGTCATGTGTAAAAATCGTTAACCCTGAATGGATTATTAAATTGTGTGCATTTTCTGATCACTTTTTTTACGAACGTCACAGTTCAATAAACAGAGATGGGATTGTTCGGGGAAAAAGTTACGGAAAAGTTTTAAGCGGGAGTTGAAGCGTCTTCGCTAAGGGTCGCATTGTATTTTTGTTTTAATCCTATTCGGATCTTTCTAATCATGCCAATAAGTGCAATCCATCTAGTTGTACACCTAACGAAATGCTTATTCATAAATAGTCTATAGTGTACTTCTGGATTCGAAGGCACAAATTCAAGATTCATAGAACTCATTGAACTGTAAAATATGTTAATTCAATTGTTAATTGATCGTCTGCCCGTCGTCCGATCGTCTGATTGGAGCTCTTAATTAGATTGTCCAATCAGAGCTTGCGATTTCTCTTCCCCGGACGACGGGCAGACGATCAATGAACTTCCGGGTACAGTAAATCGCCTAAACGGCTGAAATAGCGTTGGAACTCGAAAAAAGTACCCTTTTAGATAGCAAAGGTCGGGGCGGATGGTTTTGTTAGATAGAAGAACATGTTATCAATGGCTATGGGGCGCGCCTGGCTCGTAAACGGGACTAAAGATGGTTTAGGCGAAATGTTTGGTGAGCTGGTGGCGAAATCATTGTCCCCCTTGAGTTTATGTATACATTGAAGATAGCGACCAGCAGGTCAATGTAAATCCCTGTGGGTCTATCTGTTCATGTTCACCACATCGTCAAAGGTCACGACCTTCTACTTCAGCCCTTAAAATAACCCCGCGTGAGGCGGATCAAACTGTGTTGACCATCGTTTGGGGTTTTAATCCAATTTAGTGACGATGTTCAAGCTTACTTTAAGATATCACAATAACTATAACTATGGAGAGCGGAATGGGATCAAACCTAAATCCCTCCATGCTTTACATACAGTATATGCGACACACAATACTTTAAAGAGCCTTTTCAGCCCCATGTGCATTTGTAGCGAGGTTGCCTAGCAAGCTGCTTAGCAACGGCACCTTGGAAACCAAAAGTTTAAAGTTTTACGACTTTCAGTCGCTACGCGGCGCTAGAGTACTGCGGTCTCTGTAAATAGATCCTCACTTCGGCTGTTGCCATTTTTGAAATTACCCTTCCTGCTTGTTGGTCTATTTTTTGCGCAATAATGCCCACAATAGGTGAGGATTTGATGAAATCTACACTTTTTAACCTAAGTGGAAGTATACACATCGACAGAGAGGTAGTTATAGAGCGCGTAATGATTTACAGCTAACATTTTGTGATTCATGGTTTTAGGGAGGCACCATTATCGATGGAACGACTCAACTAAATAAAACAGATTTCCGCAATACATTATGAATATTTCCAGTCAAATGATAATGTTGAAAATTTATCAGCATGATTTTTGATGAAGTAAATTCTGCGGCACGAATTAAAAGATGGCATTATTAAACGTAGCGATGTATAAACAAAATGATCCCTGAGTTCCCGGCTGAACAGCCTCTTTAATCCGGTGACTGGTTTGTTACAGAAGAAGCCATTAGGAAACATAGCATGGTTATATAAGACGGCGCCATTAACCGATGTCCAGGTCACCTGATGGGAATGATTAATCACCGCGTGCGTCATCCATTATACAAGACATCTACAGACGCACACTCATCGTAAATTAGCAGGAAAGTGGGTCTCGGTGTACATCGCCGCTATATAGTGCCCAACCATAGGTT
>CM067343.1:53750677-53763177 GCA_034190875.2 Urechis unicinctus
GCTCAGCTGTGACTAGTGACTAAGCATTTTAAGCAATCAATACCTCGGGATTTGTTTCTGTCAGCAATCCACGAACGAAACTTAGCATACGTCGGCAAGTCTCACAATCCAGGCATCGACAGTGGAGGTGAAAAAAACCGTGTTATTCACCGTGGGAATGTTGCATTAATTATTGTCAATAAATTACAGAGCTAATTGTGATTGTTAACTATAACATATCGAAGTAGCTGGAACTAGATGTTAACCAGTGTGCTCGAAACAGGCCAATCGAGAAGTTATGATCATATCATCTCAGCGGGTTGCACAACAACACAGTGCCAATGGGCTAAAGATTTACAATCACGCATCATGTACAATTGCAGTGCCAGTTTTGGCTTAACCACTGGTGGACTAATGTTTTCCAATCCCATATCATGCACTAACGCAGTGCCAATATCAGCTTGACCAGTGGCTTATGATTTCTATACACGAAGCAATGAGAAGATCTTTGCGAAATTATCGATTTCTACTTATGTACATATTTTAGTGTGTGGCTGAATTAAATATTGATAGTGGGGGTTGAATGCGTAAAGGTTGTCAACTGGATGATTCCTTAACAGTACACGACAAAACAAGGAAACTTCTAGGAAAATAAATACCTGTACAAGCTGACCACACGAGTGATCTCCAACAAATACGCTGATGCAACTCCCAGTTACGGATGTTTTCTCCTCATTTGATTATTATTACTTACTTGGTTCCGAGAAGCAAATAACACTAGTTAAATACTATTCTCCCTTAATGCTACGGGATGGATGCGATAACACGTAATGACTGGTCGAATCAAGGTGATGGCTATCCCAAAGTCTAGATAGAAATAACACATACACAAGTAAGCTTTCATACAATGCATAGTATCCACATATCCGCCTTGTAATGTATGCTTCAGAACGTGAACGCATCATTACTGTGTATTACATATATTTATATTAATTAGAGCAGCATGATGGACGCCTTGATTAGCTACCAGTCATCCGAGCTTTACAACATACCCGAGTATATTGTAGAGAAACTGATCAAATAATTGCTGACAAGGTAACATGAAACCTCGCTCCTCATCGGACTTCTTCCCTTGATGATATTAACACACACATGAGGATTTAATCTGAGGCTAGTCTGTTCAAATGTCCTCCTTAAGTTTTGCAAGATCAAAAGGAGTACCTATTAAACCAGTTTCCTTTCCCTCCAAGCGATATTTGCATTAACTGGCGATGCCAACGACCAAGCGAAAATTATATAGTTACTAATACCCCGAGGTAACTGGTCTGAGTGCGATATGATGAGGTTCAATTACTTCCAGGAAGACTCTCATTTTTAAATGACCCAATTGCAAGACACGTTCTTTGAGGATGATATGCATCAAAATGTTTCCAAATTTACATATCCACCTAATGAGGTTTATGAAGTTCATCAAAGGTGTCACGTTATACGGCTTATCCAAAGGGGAATGTGCGTCTGGGGTCAAACGCGTAAGCCTTAGAAACATTGATTTCTTTGATTCTTTAATGGATGCCTGTTCGCAGAAAGTGGACCAATGTTCTATTTGTCCTTTCACTACAACCGTTGAAACACAGGTTTGGAATTAAACAAATATATTAGTACGATGTGGGGTTAGCATGACGTGGTTAATTGGCGTTAACTTCGACTGGCACTATAATAGACACATACCATGACTCAGACAGCCGATGTTAAGAATGTTGTAAATGTCGTCAAAAGACTAAATTGTTTGCTGTATCAGTTTCATTTCCCAAGTAACCGAGACGGGGAATGAAAATTTGTAATGCTGCAAAGGCATTTATCAATGATATTGAACCGATTTAAGTGGTCATTAACCCGCGATGTCTTTGAAGAGCTTCCTATGCCTAAGGCTAGCAAAAAAAAACATGTTATCATATCGTCTTGCAAGTAATTATTATAAATGGATCCGTCGGGATTGAAGATGAAGTCAATCACAAGTCGCATCACGTTATTGCCGTGAAATAAACTAATGGATATATGATGTTCGTACGTTTGATTATGGTAAGGTTTATTTGTGTTTTATGATTTTATTTTTGGTTGAACCCAATTTGCGAGGACATCATGTACTAATGCACAATGATGTAAGTGGTCAAATAGAGAGTTTATGGAGAGGACAGCTTGTAAGAAGATCGCTCCATGGGATTTCTGGAGTGATCACAATTGGTCAACCAGATTAATAACTTGGTCTTGCTTTGGTCAACTCAGAACTGCACCATTCGTTGACAAAATCTATCCCATTAGCCACAGTGCGTCATGATGGCACTTCATAGAGGATGCTTATATACAAAGTATAGCTCTATCAACCCATATTTAATAATCAATCCAAAGTTTACTCCGACTAAGATTGACAAGGGACTATTGGAGCTTTAAAACCCTCCTCAATGATTTTATTACACGGCCCATGGGGAATACTTCTTGTCCTGGCTCACTGCTATGATTAATAGTGACACTGATAATAAGTGCTATTTTGCGTTGTATATCAAAGACTATTGTGTTGGCATTGTATATCGCGTGAGAAGCTGGGTCGCGTGATGTGCTGCAAATGATGCTTCCTCCCAGAAACCACACAGTGAATCTTACGGGATCGGGTTTTTGTGCACGAAGTAAGTACACCCAACGTGTAATGGAATAAATATCTCCTGGTGCTAAACAATTCAATATACCCAGCTCAAAAAAACATATTCAACAAATGATGAATAATTCGCGTTATGGCTAACGATAACCACAAGGCTAAGTGGTTAAAAAACATAACCTCTATTTCCTACATGGCAAGGTCAGTTTGAATATCAATCAATCTAACTTAGACAAGGTCACCGTAGGTCGCACTCAACCATTACTTTATTCATCAATAATCTACATGATGGAAACATACTAGGTTGCGGTTACATCAAACTGGTGCTTTAAAAATCCACTTATTAATGGTTTCTCTAAAAATAGAAAGCACAGAAAAATACAGCAACCTGTAAGTACCACAAATAAATATATATACATATACATATCTATCTATCTATATATATCTATCTATAAATATATATATATATTGAAAACATATGTCACCATGTTCGCCGTGGTTCCTACCGCTCTGCTTTCTACCGCTTCCAAATTTATCGAACTATTACTAATTACCATGGATGAAATCCCCCGCCACAAAGGGATAAAATTGTCCGTGAACATCATTGCATTCTCAAACTCTCACTTGGGCATGTTTGGTGGTCGGTAGTTGTCTGAATCGATCTAAACATTTATAACATTGCGTCGTTTTCAAACAGAGTAAGACGTCTACTCAGACGTCTTGCAGGGCTAACCATTCGCCTGTCCTGTTACAGAGAATGTCTTTTCTTGTGCTTTTATTTGATTTAATGGTAAAACGTTATCGCAATTGAAAATTGCTACGACATTCTATGGGGATTTCACTCGATATTTCGTTTTTGCAATAAATCGAATATAATTTCAATGAATTATATTCTCCTTGTCAACAGATAGGTAGAAATTAATTTTATTTTAAGTATTGGCACTGGTTTTGGGAGCCGAGAACTTTCCGATATTAGCTGTTACAATTGAACATTATTCTGATTCACGACATATCGGCAGTTTGTACAGTGGTGCTGGCGGTATCTAAGCTTTGCTAAAAAATATTAGAACTATAGATAATACTACACTGATGACAACCAGCAACAAAATTCAGTGCTGTCCACCTAATTCATTATACCATATGCATAAAATGATCGGAAGCATCAATTCCAAAATCATGACATACCTGAAGAACATATGCATCTTTTATCTCGTACAAAAGATGCTGTATCACTAAAATAACGGCATGCTAACAGTCCTTTAATATTGTTGGCAGGATATTTGATCCATCCTGTGTCATTGCACAGCAATCTTTATGATTGAATTTCGTGGACACATTATACAAGTAATGCTTATTCAATTCTGCTAAAAACTACCAGAAATGTCTGGTTCTTATTCACTCGTCTGTGATAATGGAAATGGCAAAACATATACACCAGTACGCATATATATTAACAAGATTAGTTCTCAGCAAACCACAAGGAGGAAGCATATATCAGTGTTTGAGTTTCACCACAGCTTAGCTCACCTTAGACTTTAAGCCATACACATCCTTGATGTTTTTCAAAATAAAAATGGTTAATATTGTTGTTTAACATCACCTTCAACATCAGAGGTCATATCGTGACGGTAACCTCACCAATGATGTTTAAGATGATGGGCCGGCAGCTGTGGTCTAGCAATGTGGGTGTTTGTCTAGTTGCCCGAACGTGGCAAGTTCAAATCCCACTGTGTGCTATGCACGGTTGTGCCATTTGGACGATAGCATCATAAACGCCAATGTCTGTTCGTCATCATACATCACCAGTTTGAAATGGTCTTTGATGTTGCAAGTGAATTTCAACCCCAATATTTTCCATTTATTTTGATGATAAGGAATAGTTATATCCTTGCGCACCTGTTAACAGACATGAAATAAAATGTTACAAACTGAAGCCAAAGCTGAAAAATAAACAGTAGATATTACTTGTAAAATGAAGCAAATATCAATAAACCAACCACCAATATAATGCTCCTACCACCACTATCAACTCCATCACCACCCCTCCTCTATCCCAGCACTACCACCACCATCATTCATCATCACCTTTTGATACCTTACTATATGACTCATCTAAAGAAGAAACCTCTCCATATGCTGCCTCTCAGCCTCCTCTTTGTCAGGGTAGTCATACATTTCAGCAAGTGCTCCTGGTTCATTTGCCAGGAGTTCTGCAATGGAATTCTTGATCAGGGTAGGACTAGCTAGGTTCTGTATCATTCACTCTACATATCCTGCATGAACATACACATAATTCCTTGGGGAAAACATTCTCACTATGTCCTGCTAGATGCGAATTATTGCAGTACCGGGCCTCACATATTCGCACCATGATGATACAGACTGGAAGACATAAGGGTAAAGTTATATGAAGCAAATTTGACAGTAGGCCAATGCTGAGCACTGGGAACAGCCTTATAAAACTTGAACCGCCCCACACTGATCACTATCGGCCATGTAAATTTTGTCAACTTGCAAATTCTGACCACTTTCCCTGATTTTGTTTAGGCTACCGATATGTAACTTAACTTAACTTAATTGTCTACGAGGGAGGATTATAGCTTAACACCCCTTTTCCATATATTCCACCACAAATGAAAAGTCTCGAAAGGCAGCATTCCACCGCTGCGACAATTTTCCCATTTTGTTTTTAAAATCAGCACAGAAACATAATGAACTCGACT
The DNA here is from genome assembly GCA_034190875.2 of Urechis unicinctus. Lineage (NCBI taxonomy): Eukaryota > Metazoa > Annelida > Polychaeta > Xenopneusta > Urechidae > Urechis > Urechis unicinctus. The sequence continues at coordinate 53,756,030 of CM067343.1, forward strand.
TTCATATGGGAAATGTAAGGATGACTTTACTTACAGATTCTCATAAAACGATGGATCAAGAAACGCTGATGAGTGTCTGTAAATGGCGATAAATTAGTACAGCTAGTTCGCAACTAGAAACGGCGTCCATGGCAACATCTTCGCTGACATATGACGTCACAGCACCTTCGTTCATCTTCGGTGTGTGGTCGGAAAGTTCCGGAATGTGTTGTTTGTTTTTTCTTATTTCTTGTTTACTGCGTGTCGGATCGAAAAAAGAACTGCAAGTTATTGATTCGAAAATCGCGTTCTATATTATCCCAAAATTCATATTTTAGCCTTTACTTGCCCTTTAAACAGCGCATGTCGTAGGTTGACTTCACCACCAGCGACCCGTTCATCAATTAATCGCGGGATTAATTCTACTTTCGTTACGTGGGCATCAAGTTTACTTGGACGCAATCCTTATAAGACGAGGATATGAAACTATAAGACGCGTATGGTTGCGTAAACATTTCCCATATTAAAGCTAGTGCACATTCAGCCTAATTGCTATTACAATTCTCTCTCCCCCCTCCCCCCCCCACACTCTCTCTCTCTCTCTCTCTCTCTCTCTCTCTCTCTCTCTCTCTCTCTCTCTCTCTCTCTCTCTCTCTCTCTCTCTCTCTTTCTCTCTCTCTCTCACCATTTCATCTAAATGAACTCGGAGTCACGATCGTCCTGAGTGCGTTATGACTGCCCTGTGTGTTTGAACTTTCTTACAACGCAAACATGTGTACTCACAACAGTTATGAAACGATGTGAGGTATAGATGCCAACATTACGAACGAATAATTATTACATCAATTAAAGGTCATTTGTTCATTGTGACCTTTACATGATCTTCTGCTATGTATTCATAATTGGATTAATCAACAAATAGAGCTTTAGTCCTAACTAATTCAATTTCAATATACAAATTCACTGGCGCCACCCTCAACTCATGTATGCTACTAATAATAAATAATACGATAGAATCTAAAGCCAAACGCAAAAATGGAATTGGAAAAAATGGTATTTTTTAGCATTCCATGTTTCTTATGGTTTTATTGGGATAACAGCCTTGTATGGATGGCAAATCATCCAATTTAGCACTATGAATTTCTAGTCCTGCTAGCATAAAGCATGAATGGTCCACACCCAGTCTTCTGACACTGATTGATGACGACATGTTCAATCTGCGTCATACTCCAGCTGTATTCAAGGTGACATCCATAGCGCTACCTGTCAGCATCATGTCATAAGCAATATCAGGTACATCTGATTGATAGCTTCAAAAATAACTCGATACGACTTATTTCAAAAGAGTTACGGGGCATGGAAATTATATTTGCTGGGGGCAAACAGTAGGGAGAGAAGAAACAGTACGTTCCTTTTTCTCGAAGTAGCGAGTCAATCGGATTCTCCACCTAGTGGTGCCGTTCATGCGGGATTGATGTGCGTACAACGATGTAGACCCAATGCTGTACGCACTCACTGCTCGGAGAATGGTAACATCAGATGTAATACGCGTATGATCAGCTGCGTTTTCAAAGTCATTATCTCGTACATATCCGTAATACGTTCAAATGTATCATAACGTACTCCGGTCTCTCTAGTCATAACGTTCTCTGACCATTTGAATTTTCCATCTCAACATATCAATTGCGTTCCCCTTCATCATTTTGTTTGAAAACCAGCTGCGCAACGCAACGGGTAGCCTTGTACTGTTCGCTCGGTCGCGAGAATTTAACCAGTGAATGCACATATTACGTCCTTGCACAATATCTCATTATTCACTATATTTTAATCATACTTATCTCGCCCAATAGCACCAGCTATATGTTGAATCATTAAAATGCTTTCATCGATCAACAAATCAGGTCTCAACCAGGCTCGCTTTAGGCCTTTATCCTCTGATCAGCACACCAAACGTAACTGATTGCTGGTGAAGATACCCACTATGCAAGAACAATTAAGGTCAATGGAGAGGAGATCTAGGGTTAATGAGAACACGTTTCATGCTCTGAGTAAGGCTACCTTGCATTGCAAGCGCAAGATATGAGAGGCTGTTTGCTTATCGTCAGGGGAGGGGGATTTAATCAAGTGCTTTTTAAAGGTCTAAATGTATTACATCAATAGGATCCCGTGATCGATCAGTATGCCTCTTGAAAGCGTGTCCAGTATTTGGCTTACTGAGGACTCTATGCTGACTTGTCGGTCATTTGCATTCCGCGAATGACCAACGCAGTGCTAAGCTTCCCAGAAAAACCAGAAGTATGTACTTTACTTTGACCTCGCATCTTCCGAAACTAGGCTTCGTATATACAGAGTACGTCACTATCACATATGCACATGTGGGTGCCGGGGGGGGGGGGGGGGGTGGGGGTGGTTGGGGGGGGGGGGGGGGGAGGGTATGTGCAAGTAGTGCATATATGTGTGTTTTTAAACGACGCATGCCGCTGTTTTTGCTTAACGAGGTGTGTCCAAGTGCTTACTGGCGAACATTCCATAAAAAACACCAATCTGTCCATCAAATAATGTACATGAAATAGCAAATTCTTTTAGCGTTTAAATTGTTCTCACAAACTGATACTATTTGTTTTATACCGGTATACAGGCAAACTAACCTGTCAAGCTGATATGACTGGTAAGGTTAACGACATCATGCCGTCAGCGTTATGTATGTGTCTGTTTATAACAGCGGAATTAACATGTCTCCTTGAATACTGCCGAGGCATCATGCTGTTTGAACCTGTCGATGTCAGAACACCAGGTGTGTGCTGTATTCGCCTCGCGCTCATTTATGTTATTTAGCAGACGAGACCACTGCATGCACATCGAGGTGATGTGATGATTTGTTGAATAAAATAAAACGAAATAAACCGTTGGATTGTAATTACGCTGTTGACGACGTAGTGATATCAAAGACCTTATAGCTACGCTAAGAGAGTTCACTCCGACTAGCTGTGCGATGAGCGTGAGGAAAACACACGCCCGTCAGCAAGTGACGCTACCATGAAATCAACAAACGCACATGGAACTGTCGATACAACGTCTCGGGCCTCGGTGTCTGTTAAATATATATGGAGTCTTCTGATTGGTCGAGGCGACCACACCCCCGAATAGATAAGAAAATTCCACATGATTTTAAGATAGACTTCATGACACCGAACTGCACACATGTGGAGTGTTCACAAATATTCTCGGGGCGGAGGCACGAGTGAACCCTATCAGCCTAGCTATGAGAGCATTGACGATATCACGAAATTGATGGATAAGGATGACGAGGATGGCTGCATAGCATTTTCGGACTTGACCATGGTTACGAACTCGTGTCGCTTACACGGAAGTCTTGCATAATGCCATTGAGCCACCATACAGTGGCGAGATGTTGGAGATTACGAGCGAAAAAATGTTATTCAGCAGTGCAATCGGAAGTTAACACGTCGTTTCTCTGTCGTTCATGGTCGTATCTTAAAATTGTTATCACCTGACGATAGCCCATGTCACTCCGATATTGTAACTTATATATCTAATTGTATATTTTTGAAAATGTTTCCATGCATTTGTATGTAACTCTTCTCGTAACATTTCGTTAGCTGCATGAACTATGCGAAGTTTTTTTATGAATCGCAGGTAATATTTCGGAAAAAAGGCAAAAATTGCCAAGACATTTTTGATCGCCTGTCATTGAATGCTCAGATAATAAGTATCCAGCTAACTTGCGAAACATACTCAAATATTGAGTCACCACTTATCCTTCACTGGGCAGGAGGTGGGAGTATTGGCATGGGCTATGGGCAGGCAAAAGTGAAGAGTCAATCTTTTTAGCAAAGCTATAAACTCTTTCATAGAGCTCCTTGAATAAAGGGCCGCTTGAGAGTACAAGTATGCAGTGCATTGTTTATCCGACGTTGAGTGGATTTTAGCGTACATTGATTGTGTTAGAACAGTATCTGACTTCATAAAAATTGTCATTAAAATCTATTCATTTGATCTATCCAACAGTTTTCCCAAACGTCGAAACAATCGTGGTATCAGTCCAAATGTCAACGAAAGTTTTACGAATAAATCGGGCGCTTATTAAACCGTAAATACATGTTCGACGGTAATAAAAATTGAATCACAATGACAGCTTAACATGCATCCTAAGATTTCATGGATGGCGTCACTTCCGGTTTCGAAAGCATCAAAATTAAAAAAAAATTAAACAAGTTCGATGCTTAATATCTCCGTGGATAATTATTTGATTTTAAAACAGTTTACTTATTCTGAAAGTGTATATTAATTGTTAACTTATTTTGAATATATGTAACATGCATTGTTAAAAAACTTCTAGCAGGTCGAAAAATTCTGTTAGCCATAATCTCTGAACTTTTTAATTTCGCAATTAATTAACCAATTATCGTCCGATTGTAAAACAATTAACATTTTCTGAAAGCTATATCAATTATCTTTTGATCATAGATATGTTTAATCAAAATCCTTTGATCTCTTATATAATCGTAAAAATCGGTCCAATGGTCATGAAAATTATATCCGTTGTTGTCAAGACAGTGTTAGCCGTATGGAGAAAGTTCTATGAATGTCGATGACGTCACTTCCGGTTTCGAACGAATCGAATTTAACACGGGACTGAAATCTGAAGTTAACGGGTCGTTTCTCTGTCGTAAATGGTCGCATCGCATATTGGTTTCCATTTGAAGGAAGCCCATTTAGTTCGGAATATATCAATAAGATGCATTGTATTGTAAATTACCTTCAGTTTTCTCACGAAGTAAGCTTGAAGCACAGCAGGTGTCACTTCTGCTGGGTTTTCACTGGTTTGTTAACAGCAGCCTTCGTCGCTGCTGCTTTCTGGTCGCCTCAAGGTCAACGCCATTCGTATAGTTTTCTCATAAACTAAGCTCAAAGAGAATTGGCGGCACGAAAATTGTAAAAACGTCGTTTCTCTCTTGTTATTCTTCGTAACGCAATTGTTATTCCATCGAGGGTAGTCCATTCCATTTTGAATCTTAACTAATTATATAAATGATATTTTTCTCTTGATCGAAGCTACAAGTTTTGAGTATGACCATTGGCCGCTGTGATTTACTCAATTCCATTGGCGTACTTTCTCATCATAACGATTGTCTCTCGTCAAATGCGGCATCAATACCATCATATTGATTTTTCATCGTCAAAGTTTTGCTCTAACAATGTTTTGGGATCGAGTATCGATCGGGAGTCTTTCTTTCTCGGAAGATATTCAACTGGGCTAAATCTTTACATTGTATTTATGTTGGCTAAGAATGACAATACCATGGCAATGAATGAGAGGACGTTATAACTTGAAATGCGATTTCATTAAAATAATGACCATAACGTACAGACTTGTCTGAAAAAGTTTCAATATATCATTGGTCGATTCGGCGATGTCGATTGCCATCTGAAATGACTTGAAGCGTCACGCTATTAACAAATCTTGGCGTCTTGCCTGGCCAAGAATCAGCTCTTAGTGATTTTAGACATGATAAAGGATAGAAACCTATTGCTGGGATATTTGAACTTAATCAAACGAAGAAAGAACCACAAAAGCAAAAGCTAAATCGAAATTAATATCTATATCCAGCAATAAACCTATGTGAGTCAATCTATAATATTGCTGGCATATTTTATTCATATATTAATGTCACCACTTTGGTTGGCTTATTATCTTTCTTCTAGGTGCTAAATTAATACGGACGATTTCATCTGGTTGAATGCGAATGCGCATTGATTCGTGTCATATATGTGTCAGTTGATCATCACAGATCACTTTCCCCCACGAAGATTGATCGCTCGCCCGATGTGACCGTCCATGGGGCCAAAGCACGTAAAGGAATTCCTGGCGCATCTCTGATCTTCATAGGAAATGCATAGATTATTGCACCCTGGGCAGGGAGCTCGCAAGTGTTGGCCAGTCCTTCAATGCACCAAGCATTGTCACCGAAGAGCACTCGATGGGCATCAAACGAGTCAGTATTGCCCACATCACAGCTACCAGTGTCTCTTGCCAGGCCTCTTATGTCACGATTTTGAAGAAGCCACGACGCACTGTCCTTTCCGAACCCCGGGAAACTTGGCGCTTCTCCAAAGACGTCCCCCGCTTCGTTTCCCCAGAATTCTTGCAGTGAGTTCACCTTGTCGCTCCACCCTGAGCACAACACGACTATAGCTCCCTCTGGAATGTCTCCATGCTCAGCCTCGAAAGCGATAAGATCCTGTGACGTCACCTCATAGTTGTTATGGGAAGCGGAGAGTTTGTTCCGTATGTCAATTCGTATAGCTGGACCAGTAAGTCGGTCAAGGGGAATATCATGGACATGTTGCGTGCCTCCAGCTCTCTTCATATGGACAGGAGAATCTATGTGAGTTTCCACGTGTTCGCCCATTTCAATGTTGTTCATTGACCTAAAGCATGAACAATATGTCACAATGAGACTTTGAATGCACCTGTAGTAAACTGTACGTAATTATCAATACATTCTGTTCGGGGTAGGTAACTAGGTTCCTACTCCACCTCCCTATAACAACGGTGGCGAGTTACACGTTTTAATGAACATTGTATCCGTAATCATTTTCATGATTTCGTAGCCTTGAAAAAATGTGACCCGCATATTTGATACTTCGTTTGTCACAAAGAGCAATATCGAAGCTAAGCCAACAGCACGTTGATAGAGCAAGGATGGTATATTCATGTGATATATTCTTATTTGGATTGAATTTAATCGCAAACACATACACCAGGTTGAATAACATATACTCACCAGGTGGCATTGAGACCGAGAGATGCCGATAAGTCCTTTACTTGAACTTTTTCCTGCGCAGATACTCCCCATATAACGAAGTTTTCATCTAGAGTATGGGACATATCAAGCAATCGAGTTGGCGCCGAATCAAAGCCCATAATCAAAGCTGTAGTCATCACTGCGATAGCACACAACCCCATATTCGAGTTTACGGTGTGTGTTGTTTACGTTATATGTAGCGTAATTGCTTGAGCTCTAACCAGATCTTAATTTTTGGCTACCAATACCACACGCCAATACTCAAACCTCTTTTCCTGTGTAGGAGAGCATACTTTGTGAGAAAATTGTCAGTCATTTACAACACACAATATTAAATCA
>CM067343.1:53770677-53835677 GCA_034190875.2 Urechis unicinctus
GATATATATATATATATATATATATATATATATATATATATATAGATATATCTATATGAGATATATATCTAGGTATATATATATGTCTATATATCTATATATATATATATATTCTATCTATATATATCTAGAGATCCCTCTCTCTATATCTCTATCTCTATATCTATATCTCTCTATATCTCTGTCTATCTATGTTTCTCTCTATGTCTGTATATCTATATGTGTCTATATCTATATATATATCTCTATCTCTATATATATATATCTATAGATATATATAGCTCTATATATGATCTATATATACCTAAATATGTATATATGTATATATATATCAAATTTCATAATAAGTTAATATAAATATATGCATATATGTATATTTATATATATACACACATATGTATATATACATATATATGTGTTTGTATATATGTACATTTATGTATAAATTTACATATATGTGTATAAATGTGTTTATATACATATATGTATATATGTATATATATATATATATATATATATATATATATATATATATATATATATATATATATATATATGTATATATGCATACATATATATTTAATTATGTGGGTGTGTTTGTGTGTGTATGTAAATACGTTCATTGTGCAGATGTTTTTAAAATGCACACGAGCTACTATTGTCTCAAAATCCTAGTTTTCAAAACAAAATTGTTTGAAGATAACAGAGTCCACAGATAAACAATTAAGGGAAGATATAGTTTCCATTCACTACCCTCTAGATTTAAGATTTGATTGCATTTCGCTAGCATACATACATTTATATTTATATCGAGAAGACTATACAAGTCAGTGTGATGACAGTATCTCGCACACGCATGTTCTATGTGGCTGTTGTGTGGTATTAGACTATTAATTCAATGTTATATAGTTTTACAAAACCATTATGTGGCAAGGATAGGTGATATGAAACACCAGCCTCTGATGCTGATGCATGCGCTTCATATGTTCAATCAGTGTGACGCGATTTGGAACCATTACAATTATTAATTGACATTGTGTGTTATGTGTGCCTCTTTCTCAATGTCATTTTTGAACTGTCACATCTAAAATATGCACTTCATGCTCTTGGATTTGCTACCTAACTGATTATGTATCGTGTGATCAATTACGATAAACTAATTAGAGCATTACGCGATTAATAATGTAAAACCAACACATATTTACACATGACATCACAAAATGCCAATAATTTTCAATTACGAAACGGCAATAAGTTTCGAGAGATGCTCGGAAAGTGAAAATAGACTGGAAAAGAAATGTGTTATTGATAAAAGCAATTTGTTAAAACGTAATTTTAATGAGTGGCAATGAATGGGCGGGAAAGTTCATGGTTGTTAGCGCTGTTGCTATTGCTGTTGGTGGTTGCCTCTGAGAGGAAGATGAGCAGCGACTGAAACCATGACTTTTATATCAATCTCAAGGAAGTGCTGTGCTGTGCAAAAACGGGAAATGGTGATCCCCCCGCATATGCGACAAGGAGAACAGTTGGATTCGTCTACGCCTCTAGCCCAACCAGGTTAATCATACTCCCAAAGAGATTTGCCTGATGGTGGTCAACAGCTGGATATCATTAAGGTTGTCTAGTCGCACAACAGAGACTCAGTGTGTCCAAGTGCTGTCGTGTATTGCGCATTAGACAGATTTGATTGAGCTGATGCCTCGACGCAAGTAAATTACCAGGTGATTTTCTAAAAGGTAACAACGATACATAAGCATCATAATTGTTCTCAATGTTCATGCGTGCTCACTATGGACGCAGATAGCAAGTCAGCGCTCCTGATATCCTTCACTCAGCTAATTGAACCCGTAGCTCATGATTTTTGCAATTGAAAGCTAGTCTAAGGGGCCGTTCAATAATAACGCCGCCCCTGTTAACGCGCTATAACACCAGCTCAACCACTCTGTATAACGCATCGTAACGCTTGCTCAATTACCCAGCCCCACTTCCACAAGCATTACGTATTTGATATTTTTACCCGAAGAGTTTTTCATATGCTCCGCCAAATATATCATTGCACCGTAATTTGTACTACGTTTGGGTATTGGTTATGTTGCTTCAATTATACTTGTTGAACAAAGCCAGTTTGTTTCCATTTGAATTACATGCAGATGTACCTCTTACTTTTACAAAAGTGATCGGGTAGCATGGTTATTATATATGGGAGCCTGTGTACCTGTCTATTCATCCTTCTTCACACCAGTGCCCGCGTTCAACTCATTCTCGGGTGCACACCTGCATCATCTCCTACCCCAGGAAGCTGAATCGATCAATAACAGACACACTGCGCCATCGTGGGAGTTTCGCCAGGCAGTAGGATCGCAACTATTTAACCTAATCTTGAATCTCGCTTAGTCAGTCGCGGCACAGTGCTTTGCCAAAGGCAGCTTGTCGAAAGTAATCTTTGTCATGGGTCAAGGCGTTGCATGTTTTTTGCTTGTAGTTGCTATTTTGCTAACTGGATGCGATTCCAGGAGGAAAACGATAAAACTGAGAGGTGCTGGTGCCTCATTTCCCTATGAGGTGTACCTCTCGTGGATAGCGGGTTATAAAGTATGGCGTGAGAAGGACGTTGACCTCGACATGACTTACGAAGCTAAAGGAAGTGGTCATGGTCAAAATCGCATTAAAGGAGAACTCGGAGAGCCTGTGGAATACGCTGGATCAGACTCTCTGCTCACAGAAACCGATTACATGGAACATCCAGGTTTGCAGATGCTTCCCGTCATGGCAGGGTAAGACACAGTTCTTCCAAAATCGAAAGTGTAGTTAGATCTTAGAAGTGCTACTTGTGTTAGCACATACTGATACTGGAAACTTACATCTAGCCCTTGGTGTTTCGATTACAACTTGTGCCACTGCATTGTAAAATATTACCGTACAATACATTCACATGTAACACATTACGGAACAATTTACTGAACTGTGTTATGTTTTTGTCGAATTCATATAAATGGGGAGTCATGTTTTTCGCATAACGGTAGTAGTATAGAGAGTGGTGGTACTGGTGCACCACCCCTTATCTATACTTATCCCTCTTTGACAGCTTATACAAGATTTTGTTGCTCACCCTAAGTCGGACCCGACCCCTATATGGGTCCAAATAAGTCTGTGAGCGATGCCTACATGGTTAAACTACTGACAAACTGATCTCCGAGCACAAGCCTGACTGTATAGGGATAGGGCAAAACTGCTGTGCAAGTGGACATGCCCGAGGAAGGGAAGAATATATTATCCTTCCAGAACTGGCAAAAGAAGCTGGCCGCCCTGTATATTATCTACGCCGACTCTTAGGCGCACACGGTGAAGCTACCAGGCCCTGCACTTGATGCTACCGAGACCAACACGCAGAAAACACAGAAATATGAACCATGTGGTTATGGTAGTTGTCCACTGTGATGGTAAGACCGAACCCCCTGTTGTGTATAGAGGAGGCAACACTGTGGAGAACTTATTATACGCCCTGTAACAGAAAGAGCTCAAGATCAGAGCAGTTCTGTCAAACCCTGTCCCCAAACGCATGACGCAAGAGGATAAAAGAGTGCATAGGGCAGCAAACCATTGTCATGTGTGTCAAAAAGAACTGGGTAAGGACCTATAGTTGCGGTTGAATCATGCAACAACGGCCGTGCCTGTAGTATTCCATAACCTACGGGGCTATGACTCCCTCCTCTTGATGCAGGCCATAAGCAAGGTGGAAGGTCAGATCAACTGTATCCCAAACAATATGGATAAGTATATATCCCTATCCATCGGACAGTTACACTGTATTGACAGTGCACAGTTCCTCACTTGACAAGCTGGTGTCTGCAAACAACCCAGACCCCTTTGCAGTGACGGCTAAGTATGAGCCTAATGAAACGACACGCGAGCTGCTGCTGCGCAAGGGAGTTAATGAGTTAATGGATGACTGGAATAAGTTTGATGTCTCTCTGCCGCCAATCCAGGAGTTCTACAGCAAGCTCTCTGTGCAAGTCATATCTGTTGCAGACTATGAACATGCACAGAAGGTCTGTAACGTGTATGGGTGTAAAAATATGGGCGACTATCGTGACCTGTACCTGCGCACAGATGTACTACTCTTAGCTGATGTGCTTGAGATATTCCGCAAAACCTGTCTTAAACAGTATGGTATGGATCCACCTCACTACCATACCAGCCCTGGCTTTTCATGGGATGCGCTTCTCAAGAGTACCGGGGTGGAGCTCGAGCTTCTCACTGACTATGACAAACACCTATTCATTGAGAAGGGCCGGTGCGGTGGGATAAGTATATTATCGCCACGCTAAAGCTAATAACCTGTACGTTAAGGGTTTGAGCATGATAAGCCAGAGAGCTATATTTAGTACCTTGACACTAACAACCTGTATGGATTGGCTATGAGTCAACCTTTACCTATTGGGGGTATTGAGTGGGTTGGGGACTGGGGTACACAGCATGGGGAGAAGGGTGTGCAGGGCGGGGACTGGGGAACACGGCATGGGGATGGGGGTGCATGGGGCAGGAACTGGGGCTGCTTCGCGTGCTACCTCAGCATTTAATCTAGCAAATATCTCATTGTGTGTGCGGTCAAATTCATTACGCTTTTCAAGTGTTCTCGTATTGTGATTCATGTTTTACAGCTAAATCCATATCTCTAAATGGAAATTTAATGATACACAAAAGACAACGACTAGACAGCAAGCAGCCTTTGACCTCTTAACCACGCAGTAAAGACCCGCCTGTGGCAAGGTGCCACGCTTCGTTGCACATAGGCCTAGCCGCCCATACAGTAAACTAAGGTTGTTGACAGCCCCAAGTTCTACAGGATTTCTATTTTTATACATTGGGAAATCCCTGTTCTTTTTTAGGCTTAGTGTCACTGGCTGGTGAGTCAGTGTCAGGCTGTTGTGAAGCAATTTTTTTCTTTTGGTAAACACGCCGGTGGTTGACTTTATCAAACCACAATCCATACACAGTCCTAGGTTATTTTGTATACCCTTTTGACAACCCGTACAAATATGAATAACAACACCATGTTTTATCTTATTTCTGTGTAAGTTACAAAAATCTTCCCTCAGGGCATGTTGCAGGGGTTTACTTTCTGAGTAATATTCCCATCAACTCCCGTCCAGGGTCGACCTGAATTAGTTCAGGCCAATGCAGTTTTCCTCGCTTGTATAATCCTTTTGAGTGCACCTGCGACCTCTTTAGCCTCTTTTGTAGTCAATGGCTCAGCCGCCTTGTAGCGTGAGGCCACATCCACCACCGTGAGGGCATATGCTTGTAAGTCCGGCGTTTCACAACGTCACATCAAATTTTGGTCCGGGAATGTGTTTTGGCATTGGCAGGTTAGAGCCTTTGGTGCCGAACAGTCATCAATTATGTAGAGGGTAGCCTCGTCCTTAAAACAATGGTAGAAAACCCTTAACCAGTCATGGAGCTGCTCCACTGGATCAACCACGTACACCTCTGGATCATCCCACACCCATAACCGTGACTAATAGGCCTGTAGAAATGTATTGCACGGCAGAGGATTACTATATGCTTAAAGGCACCAAAGAAGGGCCCTTCAAGTAGGTCGAGGATGAATACGGTTTTTTCCCGCATCCTGTCTGCCCACAAACAATAGCGAACAGGACCATCTGGAAATGTTAACTTAGAAGACTGCGCTGACGAACCTGCCATCTTTAATGTCAAGCTGTTCATCCATAACAATATACATATAGACATTCAATGCACCAGCGGCCTCTGCTTTTTTTGTGATCTGTATTGTGACACCCTTAGACGCATTCTCCACGCCCCTGCCACTACCATGCAGCTGGTCATCATCATTCGTCCATAAATCGAGCCATAGAGCATACTTAGTTGGTTAGGTACTTTACCAGGGAAACGTCCGACAATGCCAAGTCTTTTACAGATATTGCTACACTGGGGTCTCGTTTACTCGCTGTTCCAAATGCCACTGCTGGTAGCCACGCATGACCTGGGAATAGATTTGGTTGAGGATGCCCTAAACGGCCACCTCAACTTTTGTAATCTTTGGGCTCTGGGTGCCTGGCAAATGAGGTATTGGATGGGTCTTCAAAGAGTAGTAGGATGCCCTTAATGCTGCGAGCAGACACGTTCATGTCTTTTTTATTGTATACAAGCTTCCTGTGACGAAGCACACGCTCATACAGAATCGCAAGTCGACATGTGTCCTGGTTGCGTATCGTACAGGCCAACTCTGGTTGGGTAACCATGTCATAGTCTAAGCTTATGCCATTAATTTTGTAGCTGGCGTTGGTGTCACCCGTTGCGTGAATCAGGCGGTTTTAGTCGTTGAATGTGAGCTAGTATTCCAGTCTGTCACTAAGTGCACTCTGGTAGAATGGAATGTGGCTCTGGAGGAGTTCAACGTCTAGTGGAACGTAGAACCTGTTACCATAAACATCGGCTATGGCCTTCTCCTCTTCCTCGGCCTCATCCTTGTCTTCTGCCCACACTCGTTTCTTAGTTGCGTTACTGCCATCTGATGTGTCAATGCCCTGATACTGGAGGCCCCCTCTCTCCTGTGTAGTCCACCACAAAACTTTAGATACGTCTAGTACGACTTCTCTGCCATGGGCTTTTACTGAAATGCCGGCTGGGTTAACAGAAGAACAAGTGGAATCCCAAGAAGAAACAAAAGTCTTAGTTAAGAGGTGGAAGAAGACAGTGTCTAAGCATGGGCTGTAGGCCACTCTGGAGTATAGATCGTATAAAGGAGGTGACCTTTGGTTAAATGGGGCCGAGAATGGAAGCTTCTGACATGGAAGACCAATCCCAACAAATTCCTCTTGCCTAGTAGCATGGATAAGTCCGGGGGTACACAGCTTGCTCGGGCTCTTGGAGTGACCCTTCAACTATCCACAAAGGCAGCAAAAGCCCTATAAGGCGTTGACCAAGCTGCTGCTAAAGTGAAAGCTGCACATCCAGAGAAGTAAGAAATGAGCGGCCCTGAAGCGGTGACAGAGCAAGGTGGTGTGGAAGAAACAAGCTTCATAGAGGGCGTTCATAACGCCATAGAAGACCTAGGTACACAAACAGACAACAAACTACCACTCAGAGAGCTCATAGGGCTAAACAAGGCTATGCAGACCCAGAGGGGTGAACTGGTCAACAACCCAGCTAAGATAACTGAGCTAGAGGGGGAGATAAAACAGCGGGAAGCTAAAATGGCAAGCCAGGAGGAGGATGGGAGGGGTGATAGCCGATCATGGAAATTTCAAGCGAATGAGCTTTCAGGGCTAAAGGATCTACTTAGCGCCCGTATTGAGTCTGCCTCTGTAAACCGAAAAATGCTGCGACCCAAATCAACTGCATCAGGGAAACTATCAACAGACTTCTTAACAAGGAAACATTGCTAGCTGATTGTGTACGCGCCCTGTTGGGAGCAAGGGGTTACAATTGCCTCCATCCTCACTGCGATTGGATTGGCAATCTTGACCCTGGTATTTGCTTTGATGCGTGGAGGGGGCACTAGTGTCGCCCTAACACCTACGCCAGCTGATAAGCCTGGTGTAAAGGAATGGATTCAGAAACAGCTGAACTTCTTGGCAAACGCCTGGCTGGTAAAGCAGTAGCTGCCCTTTGAGGAATCATTGTCTCCATCGTATCATGGCTGCTCATGTTAGCTGCAAAGGTGGCTGGTTGGATGGCAGAACATATTTGGGCAGCTGCTGTGGCGGTGGGGGGAGTTATACTCCTCATGCTCCATGAGCTACTACGTAGCATGCCAAACCACAGCTAAGCCTATAGCGATACCGCCTACAATAAGAGCGGTTTTCTCATCCTCTTGCGCCTTTCCTACCGGTCTATCAGCAAAGCTGTTTAAGATAAGTGGAGAGGGGCTGCTTATATCATTAGACGGGGTGTCAAAGCTTCCTGCATTTGAAATTGCACCATCCACGTTCACATCAGTGATGCAGCCGATCTGCTGTTGCTCACTAGCAATGGTAATCAGGTTGTTATACCCAGTTACCCTTTCAACGGTGAGGCTCATGTCCGATGGAGCCATGTAAAGGCGCGTTCCAAACACATAGTCAACCTTTGAGGAAACACTCTGGAGCAGGTTTTAATAACTGCGGATTGATGAGGGAATGTCAACTGGTGAGTTGATTACATCCTCAATATTAGCCTGAAACTGCTTTTGGGTGTTACGATGGTGTGTTAAACATGTTGGGTCTTAATAACGGTCTGGGGGCAGAATGGCTTCCTTCAGGTACTTACAAAGGTGACCGGCCAATCAACTTAAGCATCTTTAACCCATTTTATGTCCACCTCGATCAAGTCAGTACCACGCAAAACTTGCTGAAAGGTGCGCCCACTACGCTTCTTGAAGTTGTGGGCTTTGAGGGCGGATCTTTTGGTAATATTATAACCATAAACACAGCTAATCCTGTGTCAAAACGTGTTTCTGGTGGAGCTGTTAACAAGTTAAAGGTTCAGTTAAGGGATAATAAGGGACGTCTATTGAACAATCACGAACTTCCTGTTAGTGTTGTTCTTCAATTTACAAGATGTCAATAAAAGAGAGTATTTTTGAAACTCAACAGAAAACGGATCAGGGAGCCGACCTTTCTGAATATGTTAAAAAAACCTATGTTGATGGGCTTTGCAAGCAGCCCACACCATGGATATCCTATGATGGTGCCGGGTCGAGTTTTGCGTATGGGGCTATCAACTAATCTGAGTGGATATCCTTCGTTTCTAGGTGTAACTATTAGTGTTTATCGTACCAAACCAAGCAGCTATTATGTAACCAAAAGAAGGAACAAATATGTGGGTGTCCGAGTGTTTACCACACCTCTTGAGTTGGCTGCAAGTGACTAAATCCGTTTCTAAACATGTGGTGATGCTTCTCAGGCATCAATGTCAGTAGTATTATTACTAATTGAACTTGACATAAAGACTTATGTAAAATAACAGCAGTAAGAAACAACAACAAACCATTCCTACGGCACCGATATATATGGTACATAGGGCCCGGGAACATCTTCACAATACACAAATGTGGTGGCAGTCAACAACTCGAGCCCTGCAATGTTATATTGAGGGACACTCTCGTCAACTTCGTGGTATATAAGGATAACAACGTGCGTGCAGAACAGATATGGGTGTTCACTAAAAAATACTATCACTCTGGTAAGCGTTAAATTGAGGATGACACTTGAATAGACTGCCTCTTAGTATACACAGTTAAAAAATGGTTATTTTAACATTTTATCAATTGATGTTAATTAGATTTGCAGCAACGATTTAGCTCAAATATGCTGGGTGCATCCCAATTATAGTGACACACAGCCATGCTCTCCAATCATAGCATGCACACCAATCATAGTGACACATATGAATCACAGCCTTTTTCCCATACCCCACTACACAGTACCATGCATGAGTGGAGACAGCCAGCAGATAGACAGCCTATTGAATAAACGAGGGCATAAGGTATAAAAATTAACACCCTTGATGAACTAAAAGGTTGTGTAAAAGAGTTGAATATAGATATAGATTATCTGAAAGACAATCAAATAGATCTGAAGGACGAATTCAATGATGTTCTGGTTGATATGAAGACGATGACCTTGTGGAACTTAAGGACATAGTGAGAGATCTGGAGCTTCAGAACGATGATCTTACAGAGCGAGTGGAGCGTCTAGAGGAGCTTGTCAACAAGTGTCACACGAGTTTGTGAACGGCGCACTGTTAAAGTCGTGCACCTATAGAAAATATGGGGTGAAAACCGTGCTACCAGAAAGTGACATAGAAGGTGTGAAGAAAATTCAGTCTATCCGGCAGGCAAAACTCAAATACCGTATAGGAGATCCCAGGGCTACAGAAATACGTACAGGTGTAAAGCCACCACGAAGATCAAGAAAGGCTAAAAAATCATAGACACCTTGGCTTATGTCATATTGGCTCCACGTCAAGAAGGTGTCACTCCGTCCCTTTCATTCAAAGAGATGGATAGTGGAGAACTGTGTAGACACCTTGGCCTATGGACACACTAGTTTACCTACAAACTAGCATGGCGAAGTCGGACGCGTATAGGGGTCGAGTCCGACTTGGGGTGAGCATAAAATATTGTATAAGCTGTCAAAGAGGGATAAGTATAGATTAGGGGTGGTGCGCCAGTACCACCACTCTCTAAACTACTACAGTAGATAAACTTTGGAAGCGGCTATTAACAAGAGAAATTATAACTTATTATATGATGCTTGCGACATAACATGTTACATATTAACCCTGACTTTTACAAATGGCTTTTACACATGAGTGTTTTATGTTATTACACAAGATAGTTTCGACTGCAGCTAAAGTTAAAATATGTTTTGTATCTATAACCTTACGTTTCTTTGTTCCAGGGCAATATCCATAACATTCAACATTCCGAACGTACACAGCTTGACGTTATTACGTGATCACTTGGTCGGCATTTACAATGGAACTTACACATCCTGGAATCATTCAGACTTTCATGACCTTAACCCTAATGTATCGTTACCATCACACGACATTATTGTAACAGCCCGGGTAGATGCATCTGGCATGACTGAAATTCTAACAAAGTTATTCTGTTCCACGAGTTACAATTGGAAATCTAACTATGGTGTATTCAGTGAAGGTTTGAATGGTTTAGGTTTCCCAGTATATTGGAACAGCTCTGTAATAAAAGTGTTTGGTTACAGAGCTCAAGGGATGAGTGATATTGTTAAGGCAACACCTTATTCAATTGGATATACGTCTTCTTATTTATCGCGGGCTGAAGAGCACACTGAAATGAAGTTAGTGAATAAAGTCGGCAATGTTGTAAGTACCAACACTGAAAATGTGCAATCCGCAATGGATGCTAAGGCCAGCGAAATGGATCCAAACCTGACTGTAGACCTGGTAGATTCCTCAGGTAATAAGTCTTACCCCCTGACATCTTATACGTACTTGATTATCAACCGGAACAACATGACCGATTGTGACACAGCTGTCGAACTCTTGCGATACATTGATTGGTGTCTGACCAACAGCAATGCGAAATCATCAGCAACAGCACGGCATATGGTGGGAATTAGCGTCAAGGTACAGACAATAGTTCTCTCGCATTTAAGATCAACAATGACATGCAAAGGACGAAATATCTTCAAAACATTGCAAGAAATTTGGACCAGAGAACGGAAAGCCGCCAGAAAAACATTTTTGGTTCCAGTAGGAATTGTCATTGCTTTAGGTTTGGTCGCAATGAGCTTTTTGGTTGTGTACATAGTATATCAGAGGGAAAAGGAAAATAGACTTCTTGATAAGGATAACTGGAAGATTCCAATATCAGATATAGCATTCTACATTCCAACAAGAATGAGGAGGAGTTCTCTTGCTGGAAGTAGGCCAGGATCGCCCTGTATAAGGGGTAGGGATTTGATCATAGGCGGAACGTCTCATGGGCTTCCGGATATGGTTACGTCATTAGCCGCTAAATGGAACAATCATAATGTCTGCATCAAAGAAATTTTGAACATTTCCAACTTTATGTTTTTGAAAGGAAAACCAAGAAGACACTCATCGGACTCAGAGACAATCATATTCATGAGAACATAGTACGGTTTCATGGACTGAGTATAGTTGATTCGAAGATGTTCTTTGTCAGGGATTACTGTTCCAAAGGTACATTAGATGAAGTTTTATCTGAGCACAAGAACACAATGAATGTTGCCCTCAGGTGCTCTCTGGCTTTAGATGTTGTAGCTGCCATGTGTTACTTGCACTCTAATTCAATCATTCATTGTCGTTTGACATCATCAACATGTCTTCTGGATTCTCACTGGAGTGTGAAAGTGTGTGACTGGGAGTACACTCGTCTTTTGGAGTCGTCCTCAGCCAGCCATGCAATGTTACCACCACACCTTCACTCTGACATGGCTGTATTGGATGCTTGTGAATTACAAGCACTCTACTGGACTGCACCGGAGCGTCTGAAGAAGACCTTTGCATCTACTTATGCAACATGTCATGATGTCTACAGCTTTGGAATAATATTGAATGAGATTTTCACATGTGAACGACCCTACAAGTTCAATGAAACCCATGGGAACATGTCACCTTTGGAAATCATAGACTCTGTGGTGGCTTCAGGATTGAGGCCACCACAAAGTGATTCCTCTCCAATTAAGATTAAACAAGTCATTGAGATATCCTGGGCTGACGATGCGTCTTCGCGACCCTCATTTAGCCAGATACAGCGAATGTTCAGCTATATAATGACCTCCAAGAAGAATACGATGGAACATATTGTAGAGTATGTGGAGGACTATGCTCATATGCTAGAAGATCGATTGGAGGATTCTGAAAAAGAGGTAAAAGACCTCAAAGAATCTCTCTCTAAGGTACTCGATGATATCGTTCCCAGACCAATTGTCAACCATCTTACAGGTGGGTTGCGTGAAAGCATGGCTACATGCAATACAGTAGCGCTGATGGAGGTGCACATATCTTTCGACAGTACGGGGGGATCATTGGATGGCTGGGAGGTGATGGATCTTCTTTCTCGCGTATGGCAGCTCATACAGATTGAAATTGCATCCACTAGCATTTATGTCGCCAACAGGTCTTCATCGGCCGTCACACTTGTAGGTGGATTGTATGAAGACGACAACACCTCCATAAATGTCGCAACACTTGCTTGTGTCGGGTTGCAGATAATAAAGCATCTGCGTGGTAACGCTCTAATTGAACAAGTCATCGATTCTACAAAAGAAAGATCGGCGTATCAACGTCAGTGGAAGTCAAGGGACGCGTCGAGAGTAGTGATTCGCTGCGGCCTTCATGAAGGCTGCCTGTTCGGGGGACTGATAAATGGAACGCACCGCCAATGGTACACTGTGTTTGGTGACGTTCACTCAGCAACACAACGACTGGCAGCGCTTGCACCTTGGGGTGAGATTCTTGCGTCGGAAAATGCGGCTAGAACGTTGAGAGGTCAACCCCGTTTCCTGTTGACGAGATACGAGGATTGTTTCCTTGAGGTAAAGCCAGCGATTTGACTGTTGACTTAATTCATTTTAAACATATATATTCAGCCATGCAGCGGTACATAATATCTCACGATGCCTTTTTTGCAGGGAGGTAATGGAGAGAACGCCCGGGCCACTTTCTTTGTGAAAGAGTCCAATCATGTAGTGGCGGTACATGCCACAGATCCCCCTGACGGCAGAGGCCTTGTTGAGGTCAACCAGCCACCACCGGAGTTCATCTCCCAATGCTGAGAGTGGACATATTTCGACGGTAAACGAAAACTAAGCTTATCGTGTTGCTATTGCTGAGCAATTTTTAGCAGGCATTCGTGAGACTAATGTTGCATATTAACATGAACTCGTCAAACGTTGTATAACATAGTGGGTTAAGGCAGAGAAATGGGCACAGTAAAAAGATTATTTGTCAGAGACTGTGGCCCATCCACCATTCTTTGCGTTGGTGTTGTTTGCATATTGGAATGTATGTTCGTCGATTAAGATGTTAACTGAAATTCTGTTCTAAATTAATCTATATGCAAACAAATAGAAAATGGTTATTTACAAAAAACATGCGTGTAGTCAAACTCTTGTGTATTTGCAAGGTGTTTAAAGAGAAATACTATAGTATGGATAATTCCATAGCATACAAAAAGACCTATGTAGTTCCTTAATCAACGATGCAAGTTTTGCTGCAAAACCGCTAAATGTATCTCAAAGCATGTCATAAACGAAAAATATGACAAATCGGCTATGGGCCATTTGAAATCCGTATAAAAACAGACAGTTCATTAAGAATGCATGCCAAACGTTGACAGTTTATATATTGTTGCAATTTTATATTATTGTGTCTTACTTGATGCTCTTCTGGATATGTTACTGTACACACAGATACCTATAACAAAACGAAAATAGAGGGAATTCGTTGAATAATAGTGATATTTACAGGTCGAAAGCCATCATTAGCATTATTGGAATACAAATGAATTATGTAATTCTTTTACAGCAAACCAGTGATTTTCGATTAGGTTTTTATGCATTTTTGTGATGTAAGAGATCGTTGACTACTATGTAACTCATGATTCATCCGGTATTGTCAATTAATAGAACGCATCCAAACTATTGATCGAGTGAATTATATGAAATTATTCGAGCTTCGAAGGGCATAGTCCTTCTTGGTGTGAAGCACTGATTAATATCTGCACAGGTCAGTGCTTTAATGTTGTTTTAAATACTGTCGGTTTAGATGTGTTTTTAATGCTGAATGGTGTCTATCAAGGTGTCTAACAAAGTGCTTTCGTCATAAGTATTTTGTTTTTCAATTTGATGAATCATGTTGTACAGTATTAAGACCAATTGACATTAGCAAGTTATTATCTTTTAATGCCAATGAAATGTTGCTACGTTTAACGTTGAATACTCATATTCTCTTACTAGAAAACCAAGATTTGAATTTGGAATATGAAATAAGTTACCGATCATGAGAATAATATGCAGCGTGTTTGTTTAGAACTTTAGGATAAACAAATATCTTTGTTTGCATTTTGCAACTCTGTCGTTTAAAATTCGGTATTTGAAAACCTATTGAAGTAGGTTTCATAGGTCATTGATTTGGAGTATGAACAGTTAATAGCTTAGCCAATTGTGATATGTGCGGGATAAGTACCGTCGAAGTATGAAAATATGACCCGAGGATCCAGATTTAATATTTACCGTTAATCACAGGATATATATTGACGTGGAAGTTCATTACATTCTTGTTCGATCAGCTCTAACGTTTAAAAACTCATTCCAGAAGATGCTACTCTCTAAGCAGATCCCTTATGTCTCTAAACTAATGCCTCTACTCGATTTCAAAGACTATGTAATGGAACAAAGTGAACGTAACTGCTATTTGTTGGCGCCGCCATGAAATATTAACAATACAAGCATCGCCATAACAACGACTAAGCTCGTCTAAAAAGGAAACCCTGAAACAATGTTAGGTACAATTTCTATATCATGCTTGTATTGTTCTATTCTTTTGTTGGTAAGTCATAATGTTATGTAAGAGATCGAGCTTCGAAGGGCATAGTCCTTCTTGGTGTGAAGCACTGATTAATATCATATTTGTTGGCGCCGCCATGAAATATTAACAATACAAGCATCGCCATAACAACGACTAAGCTCGTCTAAAAAGGAAACCCTGAAACAATGTTAGGTACAATTTCTATATCATGCTTGTATTGTTCTATTCTTTTGTTGGTAAGTCATAATGTTATGTAGATTTGTTGTACGCAATAAATATTGTTATTATCATTATCATCTTAACAAGTAAATTTCCGTTTGCGAGCGAAAAGGCATGGTACATGAAGGTATCCACAGAATTCTCTCTCACATACGTTAAATAATATGACGGATAGATGCTCTCTGCACAACAAATCCCCATTCTCTCTCTTTCTCTCTCACACTCTCTCTCTGAGATGGCAGATTGAGCGGGGATATTTCAGTAAATTCAAAAGCATAACTTGATATGTGTCATCTTTATTCGGGATTGATCAGGACCTTGTGTGATCTCGATATGTCAATGATTAAGGAAGTAGATCTTCCTCCTCATCTTAAGATCTCTCTAATCAACATGAGAGATCAAGTGCCCTTCCCGATATCCTTCCCTCGGATGGCCTTCATCTGACCTTCAACTCCAAACACGCATGGCTGGTCATGCTTGTACTTTCGTGCCAAGATGAGGACTATACTGCTCAGACAGCTTGCTGTGGAACTCCTGTGACGGAGGAAGTGGAGCTCCAAACTTATCCCAGCCGTTCATAAACACATAGGGGTACACTCCCATGCGCAGCAGTAGCCGGCACTTCCTTTCGTCGGGCTCATACTTAGCTGTCACAGCAAAGGAGTCTGGGTTGTTTGCAGAGACTAGCTTGTCAAGCGAGTCCAGGAATAAATGAACACTTTTAATGAAGTATAACAGTGCTGGGGACAGATAGATATACTTCCCCATGTTTTGGGGATGCAGTTTATTTTGCCTTCCTCCTTGCTGATTGCCTGCATCAAGAGGTGGGAGTTATAGCCCTGTAGGTTGTGGAAGACAACTTGTATAGTTGTTGCTTTGGGATTCAATCGCAGATTTAGGTTGCATGCCATGTGGACTGGTCCCCTGTACTTAACTGTTACTGGTCGCAAACAGAGTCAGTGGCTTGCTACGTATATGACAATCAATAGCAGTCCGGTGAGTTTGTCTGTCCCGTGGGGTCATACACACGGCGGTAAGCCTGGATAGAACTGCCCTGATCTTGCGCTCTTCCTGCTGCTCGCCCTGCAAAAATGTCTCCATAGCATCCGGTCCTCTTTACTCTACAGGATTGTCTGTATGGACATCACACCTCACCACTACATACCCATAGCTTAATTTACCATGTTGCTACGTCTACGTTCACCTCATGGAAGTTTTAAATCCACGGCGTACTGTTGTCCAAAGAGCTGTTCTGCAAGAGTGTTGTTAAAGTCTTCGACAATAGCATGGTGTCAATAGACATCCACACAGTAGGCGGTTTACTGCACCCGTCCAGTGTCGATCTTAAGTAGTTGGGGCTAATGCAGTGGTCCTCGCCAGTGTATCTTTTCAAGTGCTCATGCAACCTCTTTAGCCTCTTTTGTATTCAATGACTCTGCCACCTTGTAGCGTGGGGCCACATCCACTACTGAAAGTTAGTCGTTTCAAACTATCATGAGGCCCATGCCGCCTGCGAAGACTAACGCTGCTTGATTGCTGCATTATGGCGTTTACGTTTGGTGTCCACTTTGAACAACAGTGGCAGGAACGATTCTGGGTTTGCTGTACAACCATGCTAGTCAAAACTACCTGACGCCACCGTCAACCCAGGATGCCCATGTAGCATTGTTTGTCGTCAGCCAAAAATTACATGGCCTTTTTATGACAGCTGTTTCGGTGGGAGAAGGCTATTCTACCACAACAATTTCTTCGTCACTAGCCCTGTTAAGCATGGCCATGGCCTCACGGAGCTCACTCAGAAGCTTATCCTGTTTGGCCTTTCGAGCTGCGGCACCCTTCCACCCTGTAGCATTCTTGTTGGGGTCTTTGTGGGTTCACTAGTCACCTTTGCCATCGACATCTGTAGATACGTTGACATCTTTGCTCGAAATTGACAGTACTTGGCTGTTGTTAAGACCGCAGGTATGCGACTAGCCTTGGTCGGTTTTCTAGTGGGATTCGAAGAAACATACAAGCAACACCTGCGAACAATTGTAGAGATGCCTGACGAAGAGTGCGCGTCATACTATCACCTAGCCGTGATCTCTTCATCAGTCATTAATTCAGCCTGGTCAATTGTCAAGCATTGCTCACCCACGGACTGACGGGCCTGACCACCCACAGCGCCCCGTTATTCTCTTGTCGGGATCACATTAAATTATCACGCAGGCCGTCCTCCAATGAGACACGGTCCTTTGTGTGAAAGGGCATGACCCAGTGGGTCTGCTAACGTAGCGAACTCAAGAAGGTTGAGCATGAGCATGGTCGAGATTTTTCCACACCCATTCTGACTACAAACAATTACGTCGGCCGCACAATATTGGGTAACGGACAAGCAGTTGTTAGTTTTGGTAAATAGTGCTTGGGGTGTCTGTAACTACAGACTGCCACAGGCACTTTACCCCGACGGGCTTGCGTGTCCTGCGATAGGTTGTTTGTTGTTGTTGTTTAATCTAATTAGAGTGGATTTGGCAGCTTTGGCCATGTACCACTATCAATGTGTTTAGTTATGCTTTATATCACTGGGTTTAAGAGGAGGTACGACCGAGAAAACACAGAAATGAAATTAATTATTGGAGAATGTGTGGCTATTTTAAAATAAAAAAAAGGGGGGGAGAAGATGAAATGATGTGTACCTAACTAGATTGAGCGAATGTGCAAAATAAGGAGGTTTCTCACACTGGGGGCCGCTCCAGTGCATTAAAGTAAGAAGAAAAATAGCCCTACAGTGCCTATGTCCTCATAAGGACATAGGGGTTCCTAGATAGTATACAAATAGTGAGGGATAGAAGAAAAACTAAAGAATAAGTGCACAGAGTATGTTAAGAGTTATGTGTGTGGTAGCCTTGATGAGTGGGGAGGAAAATTATTGGGGTATAAAACGTTGTGTGTTATGTATGTAAGTGATTGTTTGTTTTATTATTTCTTTTTTATAGAGATTTTGGATATTGCTATTATATTTGTGTAATTTTAATTTATTGATTAGTGGGATACGGTGGTTGTTAAACTTGGAACAGGTAAAGAAAAAGTGATAAGTGGTTTCGGGGGTGTGACAGGTGTGACAGTTTGGATCATTGTGTTGTACTTGGTTATGTTTAGCTTTGTAATATTGAAGGGGGGGATTATCCAATGCTATGGAAGTAAGGATTTTATCTGAGTAGATTTTGTTGTCAAAGATAATGGGTTTATAGTTTATAATGGGTTTTAGTATTTTGAGGGTAGAGGTGGTGTTGTTCCACTCATCTTGCCAAGTTTGTAGTATAAATTTATTTATCAAGAGATGATGAGTGTTTAAATCTATTGAAATATCTTGAGTACAAATATTTGAATGAGATCTTTTGGCCTCTGCATCTGCAATTTCGTTTCCTGTTATTCCACAATGAGCTGGTATCCAAATTATAGAAGTATGGGAATTTTGAAAGGCAAGGAGAGTGGAGAGGTATTCTATTTCTCGTATAAATGGGTTGATAGTTTTTCCTTGAAGGGCAGTAATAACTGAAAGGGAGTCAGAGAGAATGATAGGATTGTGAATTTTGGATTGGAGAGATATGTGTAAGGCATTAATGATTGCTATTGCTTCTGCTATAAAGATGGAAAGATATGATTGTATGCGTGAAGATTTTTTGAATTTAAGAGAGTATTGCGATTGTAAATGATGTACTTATATTGTTTTTTGAGCCATCGGTGTATATATGTGTAGAGTTAGAGGGTAATTCATCAATAAGTTGTAGTGCAAGGGATTTATTGTAAGATGGATAGTCTTTAATAACTTTATTCGCTAAGTCTGTGTTGAGAAGTGGGTTAACCAGGTGCCAGAGGGGGAATGGGTATGGTCTTAATGGGGATACGTGTGGGTGAGATTGGGTGTATGGGAGTGTTGATCTACTAGTATTTTTGTGTTTACGATCGATTTGATTGTGTTGAGTTTCATAAAAAATGTTTTGAGTTGGGAGGTTGAACGTTTTAGCTCTGGTTTGGTATTTAAGAGTGGCTTTTAAAAGTTGAAAAGGTATAGGGGGGAAGCCGGTGGATACCTGGAGAGAGTTGATACGTGTAGAGCGATGTGTTTTAGTGATGGCTCTGAGAGTGGCTGACTGTGCAGTTTCTAGTTTGTGAATGTTTGTTTTAGATGCAGTGATTATGGCTGGGGCACCATAGAGAATGTGTTGAAGTGAGTGCGATGAGTGTATTTTGCAAGATATATGTTTGTTTGCACCCCAGGAAGTGCCACTAATAAATCTGATGAGGTTAGTGATTTTGTGGCACTTAGTTACCGTGTGTGAGATGTGTTCTCTCCAGGTAAGTCCTTTATCTAAAATAACTCCAAGGAACTTAGTAGAGGTTTGGTTAGGGATGGGTTGATTTTTGATAAAGAAAGTAGGGATTTTGTGTTTTATATTGGTTCCAAAATGAATGACTTTAGATTTTGAAGGAGAAAAGGTAACCCCCCATTTAGAAGCCCAATTTTGAATTTTGTTTAAATGATTTTGAAGGAGTTTTGTTAATTTAGTTGAAAGTTTACCAGTAGACCAGATGGCTATGTCGTCTGCATAAATGGACGATGAAGAAGGAGTTGGAATATCATTTATGAAAATATTAAAAAGGGTTGGAGAAAGTACACTGCCCTGAGGTACTCCATTATCAGTGGCCTGCGATAGGGATTTAGCTTACGGCTGTTAATACAAGACATGTTGGCAGTTGAAGTCACATGTCAGAGATTGAAAGTGAAATAGACAAGCATATCGCCAGTCGGGGGCGTTAGCCGGCTGAGCTGCCAGACGAGGCTGAAGACGAGAGGAATCTCAACGATCATGAGCTTGCAAGTCTACGGGATGAAAGACAAGTAAAACTATAAGCTGCCTCTGTAAATCAACTGCATTAGGGAAACGACCAACAGACTTCTTAACGCGAACACATTCTGTTCCGGGAGCAGAGAATTAATATCGCCCCCTTCCTCATTGCGATTGGGATGGCAATCCCAACCCTGGTACATGCCATGATAGGTGGAGGGACAAGTACCCTGGGACGAATACCAGCTGACAAGCTCGGTGTGAAGGAATGGTTACAAAATGCTGGCCCCTTGGCAAGCGCCGTGAAAGGGCCTACCCGGTAAGGCTGCAGCTGCCCTACCAGAGATCATCGGCTTCATAGTAAAATGGCTGCTCAAGTCAGCTGCAAAGGTGGCAAATCATGTATTTTACAGTCGTGGCGCTAGGGGTAGTGATTTTCCTGATGCTCCCTGGCCTACCACTTAGCAAGCAAAGCGCAACTAAGCCTATCGCAATTCTGCCTAGAAAAACAAGGGTTTCTTCATTTTTGTGCGCTGGTGCCTTTTCCATGGGTGCAACATGTGAAGAGTGGCTGTCGGTTTATACAGGGTCCTTTACGATGACATCTGTGTTGATGCCGATCCGCTGTTGCTCAATCGCAATGGTAATCAGGTGGTTGTACCCAATGACTTGGCCTACCCGGAGAAGCATGTTGCTTGGCGCCATGTTGAGCCCAATGCCAAATACAAAGTCCACCCTAGATCCCGCAAACTTCAGGACGTCATTATACCGCTTTACTGTAGCTGAAATCAACAGCATTTTCAATTGCACGTTCAACGTTGGTCAGGAACTCCTGCATGGCGTCGACCGCAGTGCCAGTACCCAGGATGCGGCTACGAGTCTGTGTCCCCAGCTGTGCCCAGACATAGGTCCGAACGCTGTCATTAATATGCTCAACGCCGGGCTGTGTGAAACCCTCAGACGTGTCCAGGATGAAGGTTCTCCGGTCCTCGCCTGCCTCAGAGCCCGGTGCTAGATATAGAGCAGCACCCATTTGCTGCTGAAAGCTATGTAGGTTGCTCGCATGGGCAAACCCTGGCTTTTTAGACTTTTCCGCCTCGAACGTCATCCGTGTAGGGTCATAACAGACGTCCCTGCCTGCAACCTAGACGACGCTCCCGTAGCCATATGCATCATGTGAATAGAACTCCAAGACCGTTGCCTTCTGGCGCCTGTCTGTGGTCCGTAATACATCAAACTTGCTACAGAGTCTCTTATATACCCTGCAATCGTATGGATTGTCATAGGGGTCGTGGGCATTATTATAGGGTAGAGGCGCTTGTGGTTCTGCTGGTAGGCGCCGCACCGTGTAATCAACGTGAAAGGTGCAGAGAGCTTGGACAAGGTGATCCTCTGCCTCGAGGTGGTCGTGGGATGTCACGCCACAGTCTGTGCTAGCCCACCACACTGCAAGCTTTATCTGGTTCTGCCAGAACTGCATTTGATTTATGTTCCAGGCTTACACTGTCTTATCCGCAGTTACCGGTGACATCTAACAATAACTGAACACCTCTTGAAAATTTGCTCTGAATGTACGGCCGCTGTGAACAATTTGAATGCTTGGTATTTTAAAACGCTCTGCCCTCTCATGGGCTGGATATATCCTGGGTGCTATATATGTGATGATGCTGTTGAATTGAAAGGCCGACATAGTTAACTATTAATCAAACTGTGACAAATGTTCAAAGCGGCGAGTCTGTGCCCCTGCAAAATTCAACTGACATCACTGCAGGTGATCTATGCGTAGGCTTCAGGTCAATCACGTATATTGTGGGTTGGTAAAACCTTGAATCAGATGACACCATGCAATGGCGGTCAAGGACTACAGGAAAAGGAGGAGGTGCCCATTTAAACCCTGGCCTCTAGAATTTCAAACTTATGCAGGAGGCGATTGCAGCTATAGGTCTTAAGTTGGAGGTAGATGCAGTTATTACCCTCAGAGTTTCTGATGAGGCTTTACGATGTGGCAATGGGTGTGGGTTACAAATGTTGGGTCTTGATAACGGTCTGGGTGGACAATGGATTCTACATAGGTGACCGGCCGTTCAACTTTAGCATCTTTAACCCACTTTATGCATATCTACATCAAGTCTGTACCACGCACAACATGCTTGATGGGGCCCCCACTACGCTTCTTGAAGTTGTGGGCTTAGAGGGTGATATAATAACCACGAACATGGCTTATCCTGTTTCAAAGCGTGTTTCTGGCGGAACTGTCCACTAGTTGAAGGTTCCGTTAACCAATAAGGGATGGCTATTGGACAACCACGACCTTCCTGTTAGGAATGTCCTTGAATTTTTAAGATATCAACAAACACGAGTATCTATAGGCCTGGACAAAAAAAAGACGGATCCAGACCTCTCTGAATATGTAAACAAATGTTGATGCGCTACGCAACCAGCTCTCCCAGAAGCCCCTCATTACTATTTGGGCAGAGAAGAAAGAAATCAATTGGTTAATGGAACGCACGAGTAGTCATTTGGTTATAGTGCCAGTGGTATTGACTATGGATATCCTATGCCTGTGCCGGGCCGAGTTTTACGTAAGGGCCATCAAGTAGTGTGAGTGCCGAGCCTACCCTTCTAGTAGTAACTTTTGTTGTTAATCGTGTCTCAAATAACATTCATAAATATGGCTGACTCAACAATAAATTGCATTGAGGATTTGGATCTTAATAGGGTATAAAATGTAACCTTACGTCATTCACAAGATACACCCCTTGGATAGATAACCGTCTAAACCAAACAGCATCATTGTTCAACAATTCGACGACATCTGCGGCTATTGTACTTAAACGTGCAACAATAGCGATACAAACATTGTATGCACAACCTGAGCTTGAAATGAGGTGTACTCTTTAAATGACCACTGCAATAAAATCATAATGATAATAAGGAGGGTAAAATATGCGACTATGATTATATGGAATGATGTTTCCTCGGGCGTTTTGAAAACAGGTACAGCGAATAAATCAATTCCCATTCTGCTCTTCAATCTCAGCATTTATCTCATAACAACGAAATGGGATGTATTCCGAGCGAACAGTCAGTCACAATGTGATTATCCAGAGTAGTTTATATGAACAGATCTCCCCTAGAAAACAACAATCGTCCATTTAAACACAGGGTATCAGCATTGAATAGGAAAGAAGGTGCAACGTAATAAACATTGTGTCCCATCCGTGTGGCTATATTAAGTCCGCAATACCGCCATTATTGTACGCTCCTTACTGTATTATACGTGTTCCTTGGCCAGGAAATCATTTGATCATTATGTTTTTCCTCTGCTGCCCTCGTGATGGTGGTAACATGTATATCACACGATGGACTAGTGATATAGAAATAAATGATATTGAAAAGTTATATGACCATTGTATCCGTGCTGTCGTATGGGGTTTTCCACATTATGTAAACGCTTGCGCGCATATGGCGAGTCTGAACATCATGATAGCATCGAACCTCCTTCGGACACGCTAATAAATCAATAACATTGTGATTGAAACGAAGCTGGTTTATCAAATGACGTCTACACTAACCCAATGAAGGCTGGCTGGGGGTCAGCTTGTCGTATGCTAACAATAATGCTGCTCGGGTAATAGCCTTATGACATAGAGTGAATTCATTGCACGTGAACTGAATTTAAAGAAATTAACTTGCAGGAGAAAGATATGTAATTAATTCCAATTAGCTTATTCTAGAATTTGTAAGTATTTACCACAGACGTACCAAATTATCACGCAAATATCAAATTGGACAGCATCAGGGAGGTGGTGGTTGTTTCATGCTTGCATTCGTATAAATGGCATGACAAATTCCCATCTCATTATTTGGTCCCGAATTTTCCTACAGAAAAATATTTACTTACCATACCTAATATAAT
Organism: Urechis unicinctus; assembly: GCA_034190875.2. Classification (NCBI taxonomy): domain Eukaryota; kingdom Metazoa; phylum Annelida; class Polychaeta; order Xenopneusta; family Urechidae; genus Urechis; species Urechis unicinctus. The sequence continues at coordinate 53,794,690 of CM067343.1, forward strand.
GCACTTAGTAGCTACAATATTATGTGCCAAATATACCACATCAGGGACTATGTCAACGTACGTCGTTCTGTTGTAAAACAGGGTCTCTTATGTAGCCCTTGCATGTGAAGGTCGTGGTAAAATGGTAAGATAGACTGCAGACCATTGTGATGCTCTCACAACTGGAGATCTGTGTCGTTGAATACAATGCAAACAAAGTCAGCTATTTTAAATGTATAATACTCTGAGCCAAATGGACAAATACTTGATACTGTTAAGAATAATACGTTTGTGGAACCACAATTCCCCCAGCCCCCCCCCCCCCACCCTCACGCTACTCAATCTTTCCACAGCCAACTAACCATTAAAATTGATTTGTATTCGCATGTGTAACTATACTAAACTGAGAAATGTCATTGGATCCTTAGCAAGACTGAAGTACTTAGACTTCCGTTTGAGTTCATAGGATGGTTCTTACTTAGACTTCCGTTTGAGTTCATAGGATGGTTCGTACTTCCGTTTTAGTTCATTGGATGGTTCTTACTTCCGTTTTAGTTCATAGGATGGTTCGTACTTTGATAAGCTATGCATGCCTCATTGAAGTCTTTTTCTTTTGGTTTCCAACGGGTATGTAGTTAGATAACGACTGGAGAGAAAATATATGTGTTGACATAACGGCGATGAGAAGAGAGTGGCGAGGACTGGCCACATGGGAAGGATCAACGAAGTTTAACGTCACGTCGGCCTTGACCCTGTTCTGTCGTGTCTCTAATCAAATTAAACAGGTGTAATTTCTTGGTAGTGATTCATGGACAGCGCTGACCGATTAATTGCACCATGAAGTATTGTAACATATTATGTCGAGTTGAATACAGGGATCAGCCATCAGGGTGCTGATCAGACATTGACATCAGTATCTTGTTGCAGGCGCCGTGCTGGTATCCCATTCATTGCTCATTGTAGCAGGATTTAAACATTTATAAGAACATTACCGAAGCTAAATTTGCTAGACATAATATGTGTGGATATTTGGCAGGGAGTATACCAACATCTCGGATGACATGATTCTACTGCTAACATATCACTAGTTATTTGAAATTTGCGAAATATTACGAACTCTGGCCTGGTTATTGGATATTTGCAACATATTTTGAACATACCCATTGGTTGCTGAGATTTGCGACATATTTTGAACATACCCATGACATATCGGAAATATATACCTGGATGTTTGACACTTATGACATATTAAGAGCATACACATGGCTGTGTGGGATTTTCGACATATTTTGAATAAACATCTGGTTGTTTGAGATTTTTGACGTATTGGCGACATACATCTGATTGTTTCACATTTGTGACATGATAACATACATCTGGTTGTTTATGACAAGTGCAATTTATATATAGGCTGATGCATCCAGCCCTATCCTCTTGAAGTAGGCCGGTATAAATTCCTACAAGCATGATGGTGAGGTCATAACGCGCATCGTATCTCTCGGTTCCCAATGTACAGCTTCCAAGCGCTTTGCAGATTCCCAAAGCCGTGCCGCAATCTATATATAACTACATAGATAGTGGCTCGGATCTCGTAAGCTGCTCATTATAGCCGTTCTAGCAGTTGCTTTAGTGAATGACTAGAACATGGGGACTGCATGGAAGCAGCAAATTTTAAATGGTTGCATGACCTTGCACTTATTTATTCTATTCTGAGGAATATACAAACTTGTGTCATAAGCATGTCGGTATGCACAAAGATGCTTTTCATGCTTTAGAGTCATTTAATTGTCTATCGTGGACTGTTTCCGTCCTTGTTAAACCATCCCTGGACCATTGTATTCAGATGTATTCCTCAAACACTGACAACCACATCGCTTTAGCCCCACCAGTCTTGCAAAAACTTCCAAATGAATTCTGATAACAAACAGTGAATGTTTATATGCATCAAAGCAAATCAAGTTTCATTTGTTTATACAGTGTTCTTTGTGTGGTATAGAATACAGTATCTATGGTGAGTCTTGCATTGCATTTGCGTTGGTGATGGACGGCCACGCAAGGACATGATTTAGAAGACATTATGACATAAATATGTTATGGTATTGAAATGGTAATCATAACGTATCGACTTGTCGGACTTGTCAGACATAACCATGCCTTAATGCTCTTTATTTCATGGAGGGCAAACATTTAGTATTTAAATGGTGTATCTATCTGACAACGGTTTTTGCGTCCGGTCTTCTTTTATGTAATTTTCAAAGCAACGGCTAATAACTCCCGCATCTAAATCTCAAGTTAATTGATCTAAAGTGTCCCCGCTATTTACAGTTCTTAGCACCTTGCCTGGTCCAGCATCACTACTTGGTGATTTTAAGCCATGGGATCTAACGTTGGAATTGATCGTTGAGAAAGATAAATACACCATGAGATGAAGACTTGAAACCCATGCCAAAAATATGCATCTTACCTCTTTCAGAAGCCTGAAAGGAGTAGCACCAAGTAATGCAGATAATTGCCAAATGTGAAAACCATTTCTGAACTACCCAAATCTTTTTTTTTGGCGAGCAAAAATTGCTAGGATATTTGAACTTAATTCAACGAGGAAAGAACCACAAATGCATAAGGTTAATCTAAAATATCCTCTACCTCCCGCTAAACACCTTAGTCTACTTATTCATCATCATCATCATCATCATCATCATCATCATCATCATCATCACCACCACCATCATCATCATTATCATCATCACCATCATCATCATCATCATTATCTTCTTATTATTATTCCATAAACCAACTTACCAGTGACCCACGGCTACTGCTCTCTTCCAAAACGTTTGTTGTTAGACAAAATGAAATTTGGTTGTGTTATTCTCTTGCTCCTAGATGCTACAGTAATATCGAAGATGTCATCTAGTTGAATGCGCATTGATTCGTGTCATATATGTGCCAGTTGATCATCACAGATCACTTTTCCCCATGATGATGGATCGCTCGCCCGATGTGTCCGTCCATGAGGCCACAACACGTAACGGAATTCCTGACGCATCCCTGATCTTCATAGGAAATGCATAGATTATTGCACCCTGGGCAGGGAGCTCGCAAGTGTTGGCCAGTCCTTCAATACACCAAGCATTGTCACCGAAGAGCACTCGATGGGCATCAAACGAGTCAGTATTGCCCACATCACAGCTACCAGTGTCTGTTGCCAGGCCTCTTATGTCACGATTTTGAAGAAGCCACGACGCACTATCCTTACCGAACCCCGGGAAACTTGGCGCTTCTCCTAAGATGTCCCCCGCTTCGTTTCCCCAGTATTCTTGCAGTGAGTTCACCTTGTCGCTCCACCCTGAGCACAACACGACTATAGCTCCCTCTGGAATGTCTCCATGCTCAGCCTCGAAAGCGATAAGATCCTGTGACGTCACCTCATAGTTGTTATGGGAAGCAGAGAGTTTGTTCCGTATGTCAATTCGTACAGCTGGACCAGTAAGTCGGTCAAGGGGAATATCATGGACATGTTGCGTGCCTCCAGCTCTCTTCATATGGACAGGAGAATCTATGTGAGTTCCCACGTGTTCGCCCATTTCAATGTTATTCATTGACCTAAAGCATGAACAATATGTCACAATGAGACTTTGAATGCACCTGTGGTGAATGGTACGTAATTATCAATACATTCTGTTCGGGGTAGGTAACTAGGTTCCTACTCCACCTCCCTATAACAACGGTTGCGAGTTACACGTTTTAATTAACATTGTATCCGTAATCATTTTCATGATTCCGTCGCCTTGAAAAAATGTGACCCGCATATTTGATTCATCGTTTGTCACAAAGAGCACTATCGAAGCTAAGCAAACAGCTCGTTGATAGAGCAAGGATGGTATATTCATGTGATATATTCTTATTCGCAGCAAATTCGATTGCAAACACAGACACCGGTTTGAATAACATATACTCACCAGGTGGCATTGAGACCGAGAGATGCCGAAAAGTCCTTTACTTGAACTTTTTTCTGCGCAGGTACTCCCCATATAACGGAGTTTTCATCTAGAGTATGAGACATATCAAGCAATCGAGTTGGCGCCGAATCAAAGCCCATAATCAAAGCTAGTCATCACTGCGATAGCACACAACCCCATATTCGAGTTTATGGCCGAAAAAGTAATGATGCTGCACCCTGACAATGTGCCGCATGAAAATGGCCTGTGAACTTATAACCTCCTCACAACATGTGATCGCCGGCGATATAGGAATGAAGTGATCGATTGGTTCAGAAACGAGCCCAACCTGATGAGACCCTATAACCATTGACCTGCTTATGCGAGCGAGAAACTGTTGTCAGATGACAAAAGGCTAAACGAGTTGACACATGAGACTGCTGAAATATGGGGGCTATAGGCCTAATAAAAAAACCAATGTAATCCTCCCTCTATATGCATGAGTCATTATGGGATGTTGAACTTTCTTGTTATTGTATCAGATTCTGGACTATTACTGTTGACGAAAATCACACAGAATGTATTTCATAAATGTTTTCAACGCATAATATTTTGGCATCACTAAGAACAAAGAAGTGTTGCGCGGGCTGACGTTAACCGAAATTGTCAATCTATTTGGCCTAAACGTTCTTCCAATTTGTGAATTTCACAGTCAACTCTCAAGCACATATAATCGAATGCCTTTCCCTCTTCACGTCTCACTATAAATGAACGTTCCATGTTTCTACTCAGTCAAAATAATCTGCTTATTAACTTGGCGAATGCGAAAGTTATAGCGATCAGTACGTTTTGTTAACCTGGCGAATATTGGTTAGTTGCGTTTATGTCTGTCTGTCTGTCTGTCTGTATATATGTATGTATGTATGTATGTATGTATGTATGTATGTATGTATGTATGTATGTATGTATGTATGTATGTATGTATGTATGTATGTATGTATGTATGTATGTATGTATGTATGTATGTATGTATGTATGTATGTATATGTATGTATGTATGTATGTATGTATGTATGTATGTATGTATGTATGTATGTGTATGTATGTATGTATGTATGTATGTATGTATGTATGTATGTATGTATGTATGTGTGTGTGTGTGTGTGTGTGTGTGTGTGTGTGTGTGTGTGTGTGTGTGTGTGTGTGTGTGTGTGTGTGTGTGTGTGTATGTATGTATGTATGTATGTATGTATGTATGTGTATGTATGTATGTATGTATGTATGTATGTATGTATGTATGTATGTATGTATGTATGTATGTATGTATGTATGTATGTATGTATGTATGTATGTATGTCAGCATCAATCGATCATGTCTGTGAGATAAGCATAACAATCAATTAAACATGTCTGTGAGATAAGCATTTCAATCAATTGACCATGTCTGTGAGACAAGCATTTCAATCAATTAAACAGGTCTTTGACATAAGCATTTTACAATGCTTGCGAAGCTTTTCGATACTATATCAACTTCCTAGTTGATACAACTTATCTAGGAATTAATGAAACATAGCATACGTTTCAGTTTAAGCCATGACCAACATGGCAATGGGATGAACTAAGAAAGAGCGCGATGGTCAGTTAGTCTTTGTGATGAATCTATGGTCGTTAATTCATTGATATGAACATAGCAACAGAGCGATGGTCAGTAAGTAGTAATCATGATAAACTTAGCAACAAGGCGATGGTCAGTTAGTCATTGTGATGAATCTAGCAACATAGCGATGGTCAGTTAGTCATCGTGAGGAACTTTGAAACATCGTTAAACACAGTTACTTATACTATGTGATGACCTCAGATACTGGTCTATGGTCAACGTGTTGAGGATTTCGACATCGTCAGTTCATGTGAAAAGAGTTTAATGGAACTCACACAACAGAGCATAGGCACTCAAGTGATAAAACGCTCCTCCTTTCTCCTTAATAATATATCATGTCTTTGAAGTCTCGATTAGATGTTCTTCGTAGACAAACGTGAATAGTTGAATAACATACGAAATAAAAGTTCCATTCTATCCCAAGGATATATGTTATTTTTGCAGAAAAATATACTACGCCCAACAAACGACGGGCTGCAAGAAGTCGTGACTAGTTTTCAGCTGCATCTGCGTTAATTATGTGATATAATTCGTTAATGTCAGTTGATAACTACGCCTCTATTCAAGTCAGGTGAGCGATGGTCCCATTGGTCATGGACTTCTGACGAAGGAAACAACATCGCTCTAAATGCCTATTAACTACATTCCATTGAGTTAGAAAAAGCCCCTTGCGGTTAACCCGCCCAGTGTTGTCCCATTTCAAGCACACCGGACGACTTTTTGAGAGCGTAAAAAGTTTAATATTTTTCTATAAAAAATGTATTTCAGCAGCGGCCATATTCATTATAAGCTCTACGTTGTTAACGTCAGCAGGCTTCGTCTCTCTATTCAAGGCTTGTAAATGACGAGGTCCCGACTGTCACGGACTTGTAAGGACTTGAAAAACATGTTTTCATCATTTGTTCAACACATTACTTTTAGACAATTTACTCACTCCCTCACTCACACACACTTAAGTACCCACTCGCCCCTGTCCAACTCACTCCCTCATCCATACTTAACGATCCACTTAACTACTTACTAACTCATCAAGTCGCTCGCTCACTCACTCACTAACACACACATAACTACTCACCCACTCACATTTAACAACCCACTCACCAGTCACTCACTCACTCACTCGCTCACTCATACTTAACTTCTTATTTCCTCACTTATTCGCTCACTAACTCACGCACACTTTCAGAACCATGAATGGAGTAGCACCAAGTAATGCAAATAATTGCCAAATGTGAAAACCATTTCTGAACTTCCCAAATCAAAAGTTTATCGTGATCAAAAATCACTAGGATATTTGAATTTAATTCAACGAGGAAAGAACCACAAATGCAACAGGTAAATCTAAAATATCATCTACCTCCCGCTATACACCTTAGTCTACTTATTCATCATCATTATGTTCATCAAATTTGGTTGTGTTATTCTCTTGCTCCTAGATGCTATAGTAATATCGAAGATGTCATCTAGTTGAATGCGCATTGATTCGTGTCATATATGTGCCAGTAGATCATCACAGATCACTTTCCCCCATGATGATGGATCGCTCGCCCGATGTGTCCGTCCATGAGGCCACAACACGTAACGGAATTCCTGACGCATCCCTTGTCTTTATAGGAAATGCATAGATTATTGCACCCTGGACAGGGAGCTTGCAAGTGTTGGCCAGTCCTTCAATGCAAAAAGCATTGTCGCCGAAGAGCACTCGATGGGCATCAAACGAGTCAGTATTGCCCACATCACAGCTACCATTGTCTGTTGCCAGGCCTCTTATGCCACGACGCCCGGGAAACTTGGCGCTTCTCCAAAGATGTCCCCCGCTTCGTTTCCCCAGTATTCTTGCAGTGAGTTCACCTTGTCGCTCCACCCTGAGCACAACACGACTATAGCTCCCTCTGGAATGTCTCCATGCTCAGCCTCGAAAGCGATAAGATCCTGTGACGTCACCTCATAGTTATTATAAGAAGCAGAGAGTTTGTTCCGTATGTCAATTCGTACAGCAGGACCAGTCGGTCGGTCAAGAGGAATATCATGGACATGTTGCGTGCCCCCAGCTCTCTTCATATGGACAGGAGAATCTATGTGAGTTCCCACGTGTTCGCCCATTTCAAAGTTTTTCAGTGACCTAAAGCATGAACGATATGTCACAATGAGACTTTGAATGCACCTGTGGTGAATGGTACGTAATTATCAATACATTCTGTTTGGGGGAAGTAACTTGGTTCCTACTCCACCTCCCTATAACAACGGTGGCGAGTTACACGTTTTAATGAACATTGTATCCGCAATCATTTTCATGATTTCGTCGCCTTGAAAAAATATGACCCGCATATTTGATTCTTCATTTGTCACAAAGAGCACTATCGAAGCTAAGCAAACAGCACGTTGATAGAGCAAGGATGGTATATTCATGTTATATATTCTTATTCGCAGCAAATTCGAATGCAAACACAGACACCGGGTTGAATAACATATACTCACCAGGTGGCATTGAGACCGAGAGATGCCGAAAAGTCCTTTACTTGAACTTTTTTCTGAGCAGGTACTCCCCATACAACGGAGTTTTTATCTAGTAGTATATATACTAGGGGTTTTGAAACAGTATCCCCTACTCTCTATACTACTGACTCTTGGCAGCTTATACAAGATTTTTGCTCATCCCAAGGGCCCGACCCCCAAACGGGGCCGAGGCGCTAGTTTGTAGGTAAACTAGTGTGCCCATAGGCTAGGGTATCTACGCCGTTTGCAGCTATACACCGCTTTGAGTTACAATGGCATACCAACCCGACATAGCTACTCGGATTATGGCTACTTTTTTTTTGCCCTCCTCTAACGCCCCACACCACGGTACCCCAAGGCAAGCCAGACAAGGGCCACCACCAGACGGCCTACTCCATGTAGAAAGGGTCTCCTTCTTGGCAGCCATAGGTGCCCACAGGCGTGGTCCTCGGATGTGCGTCGGGTCTCTGCTAGCATAACTTTCAAGGCAAACACCTCGTAATCCCTCTTTACATCCAGTTTTTGATCTGGGCAATATATAGAAAGGGTCTACTCCATATAGAAAGGGTTGTCCATAGGGTTCGCCTTGGCTAGTTTTTCAACTATTGGCGTGGTACGAGGATGCAGGAATTGTGCATCAGGGTCTGTACTCGTATACTTCCAAATCCGCCAAGCAAGCAAGGTCGCAATGCCTCCATACATCCAGTTTTGGATGCAAGCAACAACAGAGCCAACCTCTTTCTCCATCTCTTCTTCTTCCAAGACTTCTTCCTTTTCCACCAAATCGTCTAGTTTGTTGCCAGTCGTATCGATTTTTACGGCCATATGGGAAATAGCCTGATAGAAGACGTATGCACTAGGAGTGCCTAGAGCCAAGGGAGGTCTGGAATACGTTTTCCCCCATAGGCGGAAAACGAGCAATCTGTTGCTCACCCCACCTTGCCAGTGCGTTGACCACTTGGTTTCCACTACTGCTGGGAAGACAGGCAATCTGTTGGCCTCCATTGTCTTCGTTGTCTACCTGGTTTCCACCATTTGCGGAAAACGGACTCTATCATCTTGCACGTTGTCCACCTTTTTGCCACTGCTCCATATTTTGTAGTTCCTATTCCATACCTTTTTCGGACCTCGTCTGCAGAAGCGATCCCCTGCAGAGCGCATATTTCTTGGATTTGCTGGTCGGATAGCTGTTGCCAACGCTATACCATACCAAACCATATTTTCAATACAGGCACAGTGTAGTTTGGTCTGGTGGGTGCGGGCACTATACCAACTCCTGCCAGCACTATACCAACTTCTACCAACACTATACCAACTTCTGCCAGCACCACCCCAGCCCTTGCCAGCACTATACCAACTCCTGCCAAGGTTCTTGGTCACACAAACATATAGAAACATAGATCTGTTGCTGGTTGGTAGAAACTACTCCACTGTACGAAACATACCAATGTTCGATAGAGAGACATTTCTCCACGCGCTGAAGAGTAAAACAAGAACCCCGCCAGAAACCATAGCTCCCAAAAGAGATGGCACCACGACTGGAAATACAGCACCCTGTACGTGGTACAATACGATGGTGTATGCGTGCCATGCTGTTGAATGGACATACGTTTGCTCCCGGATCCAAGACCTATTGCCAGCACATATAGACATTCGGGGAAGAGGGGTATATGGAGTGGCATTGAGGTATCCCGCCAAGGTTCTCCAACTTTCTAAAAATGCTACTCAGGTACCGCCAAGCAAACTTGGAAAAGAAGATTCTAGACGAGGATGATCTATATACATTTGCAAAGCCCTGTGGGAAAGAAGCTACTGTGCCAGGTGTTGTCCCTGCAGGGAAATGGAACAGACAGGAGCTGGGAGAGATCTATGCTGTTGGCTACTGCGATTCCCCGTTTCTATGCACCAGGAGAGGAGTTGCAGCGTACTAGGTCGACAATGTGTGCTGCGGCCCTTGTGGACCCACCGTAGGGTGGCCATCCGTTGCCCTATGGCGTTGGAAGGACAAGATTGCTTTGCAGTTGAGCTAGGGCTACAAGCCGGTCTTTCTTCTTCTGTGGCGTTGTCCTTTCTTGTGCGAGCCTGCACAGCATAAGCGCCAGGATGTTTTCCAGTCCGCCATGCCTCGCAACCTCCTGTGCTAGGAAGTGGCCATAGCCCGCGATTTCTTCTGCCCGTGGGGCTGGCTTGCTGTTCTTCCCTAGCCGGACGAGGAAGAGGATTGGTTTTGGAACGTTGCGGGAGTTGGACATGCTGTAGCGGGTGTTGGTGTACTCTCCCGGTTCTAGCAATAGCACTTTTTTGCTGACCCCGGAGGGGTGGGGCCTGGACCTTCGACAAGAACATCTGGGCAACGACGGTGGTATATCTTTCACAGTCGTTTTCTATCTGTTGGAGTTCTTCCAGGCGGGAGGGGTCTGGGGCTGAGAGTATTATTGTGCCTTATCTTTTGCGCGTTTTTTTTGGTTTTACTTCCCTTTACCAACACGTTTTTAGGTGCATCTCCAGGACCGTTGCACCAGTGGAGGACTTGGGGGGCAGCCAATAGGTTTGTCCTTTCTTTTCCTCCCTCTCTTTTTTCCGTTTGCTCTCCTACTTTTCGAAGTACTGCTCTGTCTTGGCAAGAATGTCCTCTAGTCCTTTTGTGGCCTAGACGACGCTTGGCTACGTTGTGCCTGTGTTGGTGTGGAGGACCACTACTTCCCTCTGTGGACCCTTCGCGCCCAAGGATTGTGTACTTTGCCCCGCCGGAGCTGGTCATAGGGCCCTCCAAGGTGTATGGTGGGCTTGGTTTTCTCGTTCGTCTTTTATGCGCTTTGTTCTGCGCCGCCAGAGAGAAGGCCTCCAACTCCTCCTTGCGCAGTGATGCCGTTCTCTCACCTGCTTGGCTCGGTCCCACGCGGCTTACCCCTTCCGCGCTCTGGGCGTCTAGGATTCTTTCAGCTGTCTGACAAAGCACTGGAAAAATGGAGATTGTTCTATTGGTTTCTATTTCTTGGAAAAAAAGGAATTTCGCACCAATGGCGTAGGTTTTTTTCTTTGGACTCCAGGCCCAGGAGACGTATGTCGTTGGTTCAAAGCGTAGCCGATTTAATCAAGATAGGGGATTCCGAGGACAAATGGTTTGCACGTCCGGCCTTTTGGAATCCTCCTACAATCCTTCCGGTTTCGGTGTGGGCATACCAGGCTATGAAGATCTCCCTCTGGTCTCTGTGCGCAAGAACTAGGGTCCGGTCGAAATTGGACTGTTCTCCCACGCTTCTTTGGCGCCTCGGCGATAAAGGTCTGATGGAAAAGGGCCACGGGTCCGACATAAATAGGGCTTTCTGGACCACAAGGTTGCCAATGTCAGTGGAGTGGGTGGAGGAAGGCGTAGACCGAACCTCGATCCGCGTGCAGCCTCATTCTTGGACGTCGGGGTGCTGGAAGGTCTTTCGGAGGTGGGCATTGGGGCAGTCTACATAGTCTGCGAGGTGGCCACCCATAGTTTCCCGTACCTCGCTGGCTTAGAAGTTGGAGATGACTTTGTTGCAGAGCTTGGTGTGGACCATGTAGCTGTCGTACGTGTGGATCCAGGTACAGACATGTTTCCCTACATTGCCTGTGCTGTCTAGGATGCAAGGTTGCTTCTCTTCCAAGGCCTCGCCTTGCATGCGGAAGCCATGGTTGCTGCAGAGGTGTTCTACGAGAGCAGCCCTGTCTAGGACGCCGGAGAAGTGTCGTGTGTAGTCGACGCACTACAGGCCGTATCCCATGGACTGTAGTCTTATTTCTAGATCGGGGAGAGCTTTTTGCAGGTCGTCGATGGGGATTTCGGAAACTGCAATCTTTGCGACAAAGTATCCAGCTATCGGTGTGTCGGTGTGCAAGTCCTCCCAGTTCTTTTTCGCTTTGCAGGCTGTGTCTCGCTCGATTTGGGCAATTGTGGTCTGGATGGATCCACCGCCAGCCTTCCGGGCGTGGATGGTGTGTACCAGCTTTGTGGCTATAGAGCCAAGAAATTCTCTCGCCGCGATGTCGACGTAGGTGTAAATTCGTTTGGCGCTGCCATCCTCCCCAGTGCTGCATTGTAGCGCGCCTCTCGACGCACTCTTCCCTATGCATGTAGCCGTAGACGTAGATGTCGTCGACGAAGAGGTGGAGGCCTTCCAGCGGTTGGAGGAGAGTGGGGCCATGGTTCCCGGCCAGGTAGTCGCCCTTCGAGATGTCCGGGAGCAGGTTTCTGTCGTATGCGTTTTCGAGGAGGAGGTGGGGTGCAATGCTCTTCTCGCTGCGGATGACCCTGCTTTGGAACGTGGTAGATATATCCATGTCTATGTGTACCGGTAGCCAAGTCTTCAATAGGGCGCATTTTGGCACGTTTCTGTATGTGGTAGCCTGTTGGGTTGGCGGTTGGGCGGCTTCGGCGGACGGGAGGGCTTTCCTGGTTTGCTGGACCCTGGTTTGCATTTGGCCGGGCCTTGGCTGGTGGTTGGGTGGCTTTGGAGGACAAGAGGGCTTGCCTGGTTGGCTGGACCCTGGTTTGTCTTGGGCTGGGCCTTGGACGGTGGTTGGGGCAGCTTTGTTGGATGGGAGGGCTTGGCTTGGGAGACCGTGGTGTGGGGAGTTGGGGAGGGCCGATTAAGCGGTGGATAGCTGCGAACGGCGTAGATACTCTAGCCTATGGGCACACTAGTTTACCTACAAACTAGCGCCTCGGCCCTGTTTGGGGGTCGGGTCCAAGGCGCCCTTGGGGTGAGCAAAAATCTTGTATAAGCTGCCAAGGGTCAGTAGTATAGAGAGTAGGGGATATTGTTTCAGAACCCCTAGTATATATACTACTCATCTAGTATGATACTTATCAAGCAATCGAGTTGGCGCCGAATCAAAGCCCATAATCAAAGCTGTAGTCTTCACTGCATTAGCACAGAACCACCATATTCGAGTTTATGGCGGAAAAAGTAATGATGCTGCACCCTGACAATTAACTCCGGTCGAACGGTAATATAAATATATACCGTTCTGCTTCGAAAACGCGTTAGGGTTAAAGTGCTGCATAGCGCCTCTAGAAAATAACATATATCAAGAGCCTGTACAACAAAAAGTCCTCACGCACCAAAAAACATACCACTACTCGACGCTATTCTTCAAGAAATGTCATCGATATATCATTTCTGAAAAATCGCGATGCAATGACCGCCATTTTGGAACATATTGGGTCGCGTGATTTCCCGCCGCCTCATCCACATTGCCTTAACATACCGAGGGGGGGGGGGGGGGCACTTGGCTTTAACTCGGATAGGGGTGTGCAGCGGGACCTCGAAAACCCGTACCCGTTGTACAAGTTGAGAATGGCAAAAAGTATACGCCGTCGTACAAGGTATTATGCGAATGTATAACCCGTCGTACAAGTCGAGAGACCGAAAAAACATACCCCTTCGGGTGGCACATGTATACTACCTCTATACACTCATCCACTCACTCACTCACTCATTCACTCACTCAATCACTTAGTCATCCACTCACTCCCTAATTCGCATTGTCATTTGGTAACCCATTCATACACTCAGTCGCTCTTTCATGCGGTCATCAATGAAATCCTTTTTACCCAATCTTGACACGGTGTCCACTTTCTTCAGATAATCTGCTTCCCGACCTGGACGCTAAAATTATGTGCTTGATTAATTCGATTGAAGCGTGACTTACAAGGACACAATCAGAGATCAAACAGAAGCTGTAGGAGGTTGAGTATGAATGTAGATACATATCAATGCAAGTGTCACCTCGTGCGCGTGACATTATCGGACGTACAGAAGAGTAAGAGGCAGCGTTGGTGCCTGTGGGTAAGTTGCTAACCAGGCAAATGTGATTGAAACACACCACGTGTAGCTTCTGAGATGGTCTATTAAGGCCAACGACCATGAAACGTTGATATTCTTTGAATCGTGACCTTGTAGCCTCTTGGGGAACTGCATGAATGGCGTGGTTTTTTTAAGCAACATGTTTTCAATGAGAAATCCAGACGCAATGCGCGCCAGTCAACTTGCCAAAACTTACATATCTTTTGTTACACCGACGAACGCACCAGACAGTAACGAATAGATCTGTAAAAATGTAAAGTAAGAGGCCTATAGGTACATGAGGGAACTCTGTGAACTTTGATAATTTTTAGTTGACCATAATCATTATAATCACCTTCATAATAATCATGGTTACCTTCAGAACTATCTTCATCACATAAATCGTCCATAACATCAATTTTATCGTCACAACCCTTATCGTCATAGAAAACTTACAAATACAACATAAATATATATATATATATATAAAATATATATACATATATATATATATATATATATATAAGTAGTATAGAGTGTGGCGGTTCTGGCGCATCGCCCCTCATTTTATACTATTTCCTTAATTACAGCTTATACCGGATTTTTGCTCACCCTAAGTCGGACCCGACCCTTATACGGGTCCGACTTCGCCTTGCTAGTTTAACTAGTGAGTCCATAGGCCAAGGTGTCTTCACCGTTTGCGGCTATCCACCTCTTTTAATCACAAGCTCGTGTGACACTTGCTGACAAGCTCCTCTAGGCATTCCACTCGCTCCATTACATCATCGTTCTTAACCTCAAGAACTGTCAACATGTCCTTCAGTTCAACAAGGTCATCGTACTTAGTCTCCATGTCACTCAGTTCGTCCTTCTGATATATTTTATCGTCTTTCAGATAATCTATATATAACTTCACCTTTTTTACACAACCTTCAAGTTCAGTAATGCGCTCTTAGGTGTTCATTTATATACCTCATGCCCTTGTTTATTCAATAGATTGTTATATACTGTGCGTAAATATCTGCGCAATTAAAATTATTCTATGCATTGAGACGGGTCAATATCATTCACAGTCCGCTTAATGGTAAAGAAGCACCCAATATGTGTCTGATACCTTCCAATGCTTCATCTTTTCCACGTTATATCAGCGCGTTTTTTTCATCGATTGAAACAGTCTGGCGTGCGTTTACAGATCTGGCCTTAATTTCGCCCTTCATTCGGGTATATCTTGTGACCTCAGCTAAAACGAGTTTAACTCATGATCCGAAAAATAACCATCTTCAAGTGCTGTTGATACAATGTCAGCAATGGTATTCAATTTGCTCTGCGCAAGAATGCGAATCTGATCATGTTTTTTCACCTTGATGGCCACTCGCCAACTGACGATTTTCCATCAATTCCAAGTAGCCCACAAGCGGCTCTAATAACAACCAACGCTACAGCAATAGGAATGACAACTACTGTAGACATTATACCTACACCACTTGCGCCAAGACACATACCAACAGTAACTAAAGCAGTGTCTACTGCATCCACTGAGTTCACTGCACGCCTATATTTCTTGCAAATAGCACAATATTTTTCAATCTCTTTCTCAAAGTATTGCTTCTTGAGGCTGTACTCATTCAACTGATAAGAGTGCCCTGGACTCTCATCGGGCAGCTCGGGATATAAAAATGGTGCCGTCAGTTGTTGTTTCATACTGTTGTTTTATACGTAAGTCTACATGTCAAGTTCAATTAGGAGTGATACTACAGAACAAGTCGCCACTCTGTTTTAAGTGGCTGTATTCAAGTTAATAACGTTGCCTTATATAGGGTGGGGAAACGATGATACAGCAGACTGTTGACCACCAGGCTTATTTATTCCTATCGATTGATTTCGCCAATTTATAACAGGAATTACCGATATAGAACCAGTATCAGCGCCCACACCACAAGACAACCCCATAAGAATAATCTTACCATTGGATAACATGGTATATCCACAGCTTTAGTCTCGTGAGTCTCGACCCCTAGCCCCATCACCAAACCACCACTCATATCCTCTGCAAAGGCCGTCACTTGCTTCTTTCCAAATAGTAATGAGGGGATTTGTTTTTTCAGCTACGCGTTGTCTCAGGTTCCTGTTCTGCTTTCTATGCTCACCATCAACATACTTTTATTAGCAGCATCCTTCGGTAAAATCGGGTCTCCGAACTGAACAATTTTATTCTCTTTCATTTTAAGGTCTCCAGTCATAGCACCGCCACCTTTATCCATTTTTTGGTGAGTCACCAATAGATACATAGGTCTTTGTTGAATATTCTGAAAAGTCAGACTGGGTGCTCGCCGTTTTTGCCTTGGTCCATAAACACATGTTTTTATTGACATTTCGCGAGTTCAAGAGCAATGCTAACAGGTAAGCCGTGGTTATCCAATACACTTCATTTATTATCACGTAACTGAACCTTTAACTTATACAAAGTTCCACTAGTAACACGCTTAGACACAGGATTAGCGATGTTTATGGTTGTAATATCAACGAAAGAGCCACCTTCTAAACCAACAACGCATGTTGTGCGTGGTTCTGACTTGATTGATGCGAACATAAATTGTGTTGAGCATGCTAAAGTTGGTGGTCCGGTCACCAGTGTAAGTACATGAATAAATCCACCGCCTTCAAGACCGTCATCAAGACCCAACATTGTTAACACTACGTATGGTATGGTCACATTCACATCAGTAACTTCGAGGGTAATAACCCCATTTACAGCATCCAAACCAAGACCTAAAGATGTATTCGGTTTCTGAAGAAGACTGAAACTCCAGAGGCCGGGTTTTGATTGGATTCTTCCTCCTTTCCCCGCAGTTTCAGGCCGCCATACAATGTTATCGTCTGATTCGAGATTGTAACAGCCCACAGTATACCGTGATTGACCTTAGACCAACACATAGATCGCCTGTAGTGTTTTCAATAGAATTTTGCAGGAACACAGCCTGCAAAATTGTACCAGTATGGTACAAAGTACTATGGATAAACAAGCCTTTAGATTCAATAGAAATGGAACATACTAACCAGGCCTGCTGTATCTACCCAATATAGCAGCTGAGCAGCTGACATATCCTCAGCCAGGTGCAAGCAGACGACAGTACAGAGGCGTTCAAGGTGAATATCTCCAACCTTTTTGAGCACTTCATGGTGCCAAACATAAGCAACGCTAAACTTGTAGTTGGCTGGAAAACCAACCACATACAATACTGCAGAACCAGGTAAATTTTGTTGTATGGTGCGCAACCTCCAGTTGCGGTGTGTCAGCGTTGAACCATCTTAACTCTGGAGTCCCACCAGTAAGGAATCTTTATCAGGTAGCGGACGACCGCCGATTGAAGTGATATACGTTGATCGAAGGAAAACCCTTAGATCGAAGTGACTCTTGTCATAAAGTGAGCACCATACAGCGGTTGAATATTTAATCTGCGATTGAAAACGAAACACATTACATGCTTTTTATCAGTAAATATATGATTATTCGTAATATTCGACATGAAACCACTTTTTTCCTGATCAGAATAGGCATTCAAACTATTATAATGTAAACAGTCAAGGAAAAGACTGACCAATAGCTATGCGGTCCCCGGTTTCACTGGTGGGGCTGCTGTAGGCAGGTAGGGGCAGGGTAGCCATGCACGATGGTAATATAAATATATACACGTCGTGCACGGCTCGGGCCAGGGTTGGTACAAGGCATTATATCAAGTCCCTGGTTGGTGGTTCTCTTCTAAGTAGTTAGATATGTTTTATTACTTTAATATTTGGTTAAGTATTTAATAAAACATATTGCCTTAATCCTAACTCCAGAAGGCAATTTCCCAATTCAGTCTTTGGCAACTCCTGTGCTAGTAAAGGATCTCTAAGGTATAAAAAGTTATGCAAAGTATTTGTATGGTATCAAAGTGAACTGGCAAACATTTTATATTTCTAACAGTTACATCACCTGTCAGGTGATGCAACTAAGGTGTCATTAATGTTAAGAAGGAATTCCTTCTTTTCATTTGAAAGGTACGATAAATATCATTATTGTTTCTTTTGACGTAACTGCTTCAGCGGTGTTTATCATGTTTGCAGGCATGGCTAGTTAAAGCACCACTATGATTGTAATTCAATTAATTGATATCCAAGAACCATGTCCAAAGCAAGAGCATCTAGAAGGAACAACGTCAGCAATAATTCTGTTGAATTCGCTTCCTTCACCTTTGCAAACAATGACGAGATTGGAGTAAGATTAGCCATAGACAAAGCATGACTATAGGTACATCAACAAAGTGTACAAGAGAGCTGTCCAAATAAAGATCACACACCCTATGACACAGCTAATGATTCGGCCCATACTGCACCGAAGAGTAAGATAGGTAGCCTACTAATATTGCAAATTAATATATGTATGGAAAGGCAAATATTCAGGTATAGTATAACACACACACACATACTACCATTAATTCAAATTGGTATCATGAAGGAATGTCTGGTCTTCAAGCTGACCTCCTGAAAATATGGAAGGGTGCTGTTGTAGACCAATTAAGCTGATATATATATATATATATATATATATATATATATATATATATATATATATATATATATATATATATATATATATATATATATATATATATATATATATATATATACATATATATATATAATACACATGTTCAAGTATATATTCATAGAATAGAGGTAAAGGATATCACCTAAGTCTATATAATTTCATTGAAAATAATATGATTATCAAACAGCAAAAAATAAGAATATATATCTCCATGAATTACAGTTCCGATCGAGCAACATTATGATCAATGAGAAGAGGCATGAAGTACATGGGCTGGTAATGGGTAATATGGAGTCATCTGGGTTTTGAGATGGTGCCTCATTAGAATGAATGATATCTCGGTAATAGGACGGTAGATTTTAATTTCGGTCAGTAAAGTTACAGATTAAAGCCTAGCCGTTACGATAAAAGTAGTCCCAACTCCGACCGCTGATTTGCTAGACTTCCAGAGATGATAAAAAGTAAGGATCCCGCATCCGGTGACACTTTCGTGCATGAAATTAGCCACTTCACTTTGATTAAAATGCTCGTTCGCTCTACACACGGGTTTTAGCGATTTTGGAGATGGCCCCTTGTGTTTACACCTCTCAACCAATCGAAAACATGTTAACATATGCACTGAAGGGTATTTTATAACAGATGGGGTGATTTGCTGGTGCAATGAGTTCTGCGTTGTAAATGGCACTTCGATCTAAGGGTTTTTCTCTGATCGACGTATATCACTTCAATCGGCGGTCGTCCCCTACCTGTTTATAGGTTTCACGTGTACTACACCATTCAGAGACTTTGGAACGAAATGAGGATAGCACTACAGGATGAAGCTACATGGTCAGCCACCGATAACACTTTTGACAAGAGAATCTATCATGAACTCTGCCATGAGTTCGTTGTTGCCAAAAATACGGATTGGAAGATAAAAGGTGGAAACCAGGGCCTCAGGCGGGTCTACTTCACCGACCCCAAGACACACGTAGTACGACCAATCACTCATTATGGAAACACCCACTTGTACGAATCTGTCAGACAAACCTTTGCTGGATATTGTTTTGCTCCTGGGACTCGTATCTGCTAGCTTTACCGTGCTTGATTACTCCAGGTACTGGATGCGTATTGCTTAGTGTGCCCCAGCGTATTGCTAGTGTATTGCTGGAGTATTGATTTTTGCGGCAAAATGGGTTGCTGGAGTATTGCTTTCGCAGGACAGCTAGTGCACCCCAACTATTGCAAGCAGCCTGGATTTCTTCTTTGTCAGAGTAGTGCGGAGAGCACCCAGGATTGTCGGATTCTTGCTTGTTCCTCGATTGGCACGATATATCTGGGTCGGTTTCTTGTATGCGCACAGTATTGTGGGGCAGAATTCGGTGTAGCAGCGGAGTGGTGCAAAGGATATTGTCTGGGCTATATCTACTCGAAATATGGGGCATTTGCAAAAGCCAAAATCTAGTGCAGCCCTCAATACCGTTTTCTCCCATCTATCGTCTTCTGGCTTATCGAGCTTTGTTTGGATTCCTACTATCCGGCGTGTTGTTGTATGGTTGTACCAGGCCACGAATATTTCCCCCAAAGATCTATTTGCTACAACCAGACAGCGACCCAAACAATTTGCTAGATTTGTCCACTGGGCTGCTGCTGTACTGTGGCCAGTGAGGCATGCAGCTGTCTCTTCCGCCAGATATCCGATAGATAGTAATTTGTCTCCATCTATGGTGAACCCATAGATTGTGATTTCGATTTGAGTGCTGTTTAGCTTCATGCGGGTTTTGTAGACTTCTCGGGGACCTACCCAAGTGCAAACGTGGTTTCCTAAGCGGTCAATATTTTCCAGTATTTTTGGACTGTCCTCTTTATTGATATCGTATTCTTCATCTTCTAGCCAGAAGTTTTGCTCCAGCAGAAAGAATACTAGCGCATTACAATCCAGCACGCCGGAGAAATCCTGTGCATAGTCGATTGCATAGATATCTGCTCCCATGGTTTGCAGGAGGGAAGAGAATTCTGAAAGCTGCTCTAGGATCGTTTCTATCGTAATTTTGGAAACGTCCACTTTTGCTACATAGAATGCAACTGGTTCGTTTTGCTTGTATTGTTCCAGCCACAGGCTTTTCGCCTTGCAGTTGGTTGCTATCTCGATGCTGGCAATAGTCTCTCAGATGCGGCCGCCCATCCCTGCTCACGAAACTGTGTTGGCTATGATTGTATGGGCATACCCGAAGCTTTCCTTGGTTACGGCTACAATGGAATTTGCGATATTCTTTGCAGAGCCGTTTTCGCCGGTGGTGCACTGTATGGAGCCTTTTTGTTGCACGAAATCAGTCCTGTGTAGATATCCAAAAACGTAGATATCTCCCAGAAATATTGGGAAGCCAGATAATGTAAGGAGATCTGTTTGCCCCTTTTGGTTGGCTAGATAGTCGACTTTTGCAATATTCGCTAGCAGGTTGCTGTTGTACGTATTCTCCAGAAATAGGTGGGAAGATATCGATGCATCAGAGCATAGCCCCATCTGTTTGAAAGTAGCTTCGATAGACATTGTGTAGTTTGGTAGTACTATACACTATCGGTACCACAACATTGGGACTACTTGGGTCTATATATTAGTTGTATATTCCAGATTGTTGTGGTAGGATATATTTGGTGTTTTGTTGGTCCAGTGAATATTTCGGATTGTTGTGGAAGGTATTCTATTTTGTTTTGTTGTTTGTAAGGTAGAGTTGTCTGGGCTCGGAGTGGTGTAGGTGATTGTTGTGCTCCTTTAATTAAGGAAATAGTATAGATGAGGGGTGGTGCGCCAGAACCGCCACTCTCTATACTATTATATGTTTATACATATTTGAATATATATATATAAATATATATATATATATATATATATATATATATATATATATAATAAATAAATATATATATATATATATATATATATATATATATATATATATATATATATATATATATATATATATATATATATATGTGTGTGTGTGTGTGTGTGTGTGTGTGTGTGTGTGTGTGTGTGTGTGTGTGTGTGTGTGTGTGTGTGTGTGTGTGTGTGTGTGTGTGTGTGTGTGTGTGTGTGTGTGTGTGTGTGTGTGTGTGTGTATAACTCAATTCAGCTACAATAATCTGTTATTGCTTTTACGATCGAATTATTTTCCAGGGGGATATTGATGATTTAAAAAAAATCGATGACCTTGACCCTTAGTTCGCGTTCAAGATCAAAACAAAATCTCTGGGTTTTTCGCATCAATAACCAATAACCATGCAAGCAGGACATGTATTGAGGTCATACCTCTATTGAGTGGACAGCAGTTACTGACAAGCTTTTCCACTGGAGAAATAAACATGATCAGGATCTATCCTGTGTGTTATTCATCCTGAGTGAACCGCTTCAAGTGATAAACTACTTAAACACACCTCAAAACAACTCTATCAACGCTCCCGGCAAGCGCCCAGATGCCAGTCGGTCGCCGACAATGCGGGTATATGTAATGATTAAACTACCTGTTATGCCGTGGACGTATTCCTCATCAAAATATTTCATAGCTTTTGCGATGTTTCTTTTCACGGAAGCATCGGAAGTCTTTGATAAATTGGTTTCGACAAACCCGAACGATAAGAGGGGAACGAGGAACAAATCATGTTTACTCGCCACCCTCGCCATGTTGTTTACATGTGCAGCGACTTGAGGGCTGGTCGGAGCCCTCGCAGGCCTCGTTCTCAATATCGCTGCATTATTCATGAGGCAATATTAAGAACCCCCAATAGGACTATGATTTTACTTAGTAACAAGCTCGTGCCGTACGAATTCACAACTATTGTATCGGAATCTGGATTTACACCAAAAGTGTTCACTTTGAATGCATATGGAGGTATGTTTCCTCCGTAGTCTACATTGGATAAACTTACAGCATCTCGCTTTATTGATTGTGATAAAAAAACGGTTGATTTCTGTCTATGCTTTAACGAAGAATATATATGCTCGAGAGCAAGTTAGTAAAGTGACACGCTCAATGGAGATCAAGCTTTGTATACTGGGCATAATCAATATGACCATGATGTACCTGGCAGCATTTAGCCTCATTTTATGAGAAAAGATTGCCATTGAATACAGCACCCAGAATATGTAAACATTTTTAAAAAGCGTTAAACACAGAAAGAATGGTAGTTAAACGTGTTGTACTTTTTAGAAATTTTGATGCAATCACAACCGGAAATGACGTCATCAACACCCCTGAAATTTTACGACGCAACTAATCATATCACTGACAACCTTTTTTTCTAAAAGCTGAAAACGCTAACAAACTTGTACTGCAATTTCTTATGTATGTATCGTCGTATCAGATAGTGTATGTCTTGGCTTAATGTATGTATGCTACTACATAAACATGATATGTATGTATGTTTGAATTATTTTTAAAATGGATATGTAATTATGTACCCTAGGTATTTTATGTATGTGAAAATGATTCGATCATAAAAACAATTACAGATTATTGCGGTTAAATGAAAAACAAATTAAACATCATGTATGTATGTATAAAAAACAATTACAGATTATTGCGGTAAATGAATGTAAGTTTTCTATAAAAAAATAATTATAAGATTTCCATGACGATAATGGTTATGACGATGATAATGTATGTATGTATGCATGCATGCATGCATGTATGTATGTATGTATGTATGCATGTATGTATGTGTGTATGCATGCATGTATGTATGTATGCATGCATGCATGCATGCATGTATGTATGTATGTATGTATGTATGTATGTATGTATGTATGTATGTATGTATGTATGTATGTATGTATGTATGTATGTATGTATGTATGTATGTATGTATGTATGTATGTATGTATGTATGTATGTATGTATGTATGTATGTATGCATACATGCATGCATGCATGTATCTATGTATGTATGCATGCATGTATGTATGTTTGTATGTATGTATGTATGCATGCATGCATGCATGTATATATGTATGTATGCATGCATGTATGTATGTATGTATGTATGTATGTATGTATGTATGTATGTATGTATGTATGTATGTATGTATGTATGTATGTATGTATGTATGTATGTATGTATGTATGTATGTATGTATGTATGTATGTATGTATGTATGTATGTATGTATGTATGTATGTATGTATGTATGTATGTATGTATGTATGTATGTATGTATGTATGTATGTATGTATGTATGTATGTATGCATGCATGCATGCATGCATGTATGTATGTATGCATGTATGTATGTATGCATGCATGAATGCCCCATGTATGTATGTATGTATGTATGTATGTATGTATGTATATTATGTATGTATGTATGTATGTATGTATGTATGTATGTATGTCGTATGTATGTACATGTATGCATGTATGTATGTATATATGCATGTATGTATGTATTTATGTATGTATATATTATGTAGACTTTTATTTATCTCGCGATACAGGTCGCAATTTTCTATTTGTTTCCAAATTTTTTTCTTTAATTGGTCAAAACTGATAATGTGCAGAAGCCATATGTTTTGTTTTGACCTTGACGTCAAAGTAATGTCAAAGTCATTGAAAATGTGAAAATCTTGAATCCCAAATACCTGCGTATATAATGTTTCATCATTTTGTAGCTTAATTCAATTGCTAATTTTCACTGAATATGAACAGTTGTAAATAGTTTTCCCAAGCGCCCCAAGTGTCATGAATATTTCGAGCGCCGTTAAAATCGTCAATACATGTCCGATGGTAATAAAAATTGGGTCGCATATTTTCCGGGACAGCTTTATTCGGATCCCGAGATTTCATGGATGTCGATGCCGTCACTTCCGGTCACGAAATAATGCATCGTTAAAAAAATCTAGGTCGAAAATATCTGGTAGCCTAAATCTCTAAACGTTTTAATTTCGCCATTAATTCACTAATCATAGTCCAATCGTCAACAAAATAATAATAATCAATTACCAAAATTTGACATATGCTATCACAATATTCGTCATTTTCAACGCGCGTTGAGTTGGCAAAACAATTCCAACTGAGGCATATTTCTTAAAATATTCGATCGCTTATAAAATCGTAAATATCCGTTCAATAGTCATAAAAATTAGAAGAGTTGTTGCCTTACACAGCGCGAATCTAAACCTTAAAATTTGAAGGTTTCGATGACGTTAATTCTGGTTGCGAACGAATAAAATTTAAAACGGGACTGAAGTCTGTATTTAACGGAAATTCTTAATTACTCCATGTGTAATGTTCCTATCGTTATAAACTTTGCACCATTTTGTAGCTAAATTAAATTGCAAACTCAGATTGAAAAACGGTTTACGTTTAGCTATTGTTGTTTGTTTTGGGTATTGGGTTTTTATAAACAAAAACGGAAAGAAGGTATGTACACCAGAATAGGTCGTTAATCGTTAAAAAAACTCATGCCGGGTAAAAACTGAACCCAGGGTAAAAAATGTACCTAATGCAACAACTGTACACATGGGAATAACTTTACACAAGGAAACAACTACGACCAAGGTAACAACACCTCCACCTAATTTAACAATTGTTCACATTGTAACAAGTATACTCAGCTTAACAACTATTCCGAGATAAACAGCTGTACCTTGTTTTACATTTCTATCCAGTGTAAAGCCTGTATCCAGGGTTAATACAGTACCAGGCGGAACCACTACACCCACTTTAGCAACTTAACACAATGTAACAACTTCACTAAGGATAACAACTGCACCCATGGAAAGAACTGCAGCCCATTTGGCATCTGCACCGTGAGTAATAACTATATCCAGAAGCACTGTTAGAAGTTGTACCCAGCACAAAAGCAGTAACAGTAACAACTGTACAATATGGCAATTTTACCCACTGTGACAACTGTGCCCATGGTAACAATTGCACTCATCATAACAACTCTTCCCAGGGTAACTAATGTATACAGTGTAATAACTTTGTAACAAAGGTACTCAGGGTAAAACCTGTACCCAGGGTAACAACTATAACCAAGGCAACAACTGTACCCAGGGTTAATTTCGTATCCATGGTAACAACTGCACCAAGGATAACAACTTAATTATGGTAATCATTATATCCAGTGTAATAACTCGACCAAGCAAAAATACACCCAGTAGAATAATTATAAAAATATATCCTTCTTAACCACAACTGTACCAAAAATTTAGCAAAAATTGTTAAATATTTGTCGTTTTCGAAGCGCGTTGAGATGGATTTTGTTTTTTCACGTAGACAACTTTCGTAAATATTTCAATCGTTTATAAAATAGTAAATATCGATTTAATAGTCATAAAATTTGAATCAATTGCTGTCAAGGCCAGCGCAAATCGAATTTTTAAATTTTATGGATGTCGATGACGTCACTTCTGGTTTGTAACGCATTTAATTCACACGGGAATAGAATTCGAAGGTTAACGTAACATAACTCCGTCGTAAACGTAGTAATCGTAGTAATTTTGTTTCAATCAATGGTAGCCCATTCTTTTCTTGACAATGCATGTATTTGTAAACTCGTGATCGTTTTTGTAATAAACTTGAATCAAAGTGGAAGGTTTAATCGATGCACAAAACCTAGAGGTTGTGTATCATGAATGCAAACTAAGGTCAATGTCATCGAAACCAATTTCAAATCATCAATATCTCACTGGAAAATGATTCGATCATAAAAACATTTATAGATCATTGGTGCTGAATTGAACTGTACATATAACTAATTGTTAGATTACCATGACGATAAGGGTTTTGATGATAATAACGATTTTTGTGATGAAGGTATTTCTGAAGATAACCTTTATGTTTATACCAGCGTTGATGATGATTTTGATACAAAAATTGTCATCAAAGTTCGCTAAGTTCCCCCATATACCCATGGGCCTATTTCGTTTAACGTTGGTTAGCTTATAAATAAATGTTTAAGTTAGTTTGTCTCGTGGTTAAGATCGCTATTTTCAATATTTTTTCGAGATTATTATTTTAAATGGAAGGTGTGGCTTATGCACGAAACTCAGAGGTTTTTGTTACCTTGACCTCAAACTTAAGTCATGGTCATCGAAAATTCTGAACCATCAATATCTTCGTGGAATAGATTCGATCGTAATAACAATTTCAGATTATTGCAGCCCTATTGAGTTTTTAACTTTTTTGTGGAACGTTGCTAAGCTCAAAATGAATTTTTGTTCACTTTTTTTTATCTTGAAGGTAACATCGAAACAAATTTTAAATCATCAATATATCCCTGAAAAATGATTCAATCGTAAAAAAACAATTACAGATTATTGCAGCTGAATTGAATTGTAAGCGCTTTTATATATAACTAATAATAAGGGTTATGCCGATGATAAATATGTCAATGACGATCTTTGTGATGAATATAATTCTGAAGATAACCTTGATGATTCCAATGGTGATGATGATGACTATGATAAAAACATGTCATTAAAGTACGACCAGTCCCCCGATGTACCCATGGGCCTATTTTTATTTTAGTTTGTAGTCGCGTTTGTTTATATGTATGTATGTTTGTATGCACACACAAAATTGCACGCGATGCAGTGTAAAATGCTTCGATTTTTACAAAATTTACATCACTTTGTAGATATAATTCAATTGCCAAGATACTATATATATATATATATATATATAGATATATATATATATATATATATATATATATATATATATATATATATATGTATATCTATATCTCTATATATTTATATATATTATATATATATATATATATCTATATATATATATATATATATATATATATATATATATATATATATTGTATAAAATTTTGTTTATTCGCGGTGTAAATAATTTTATTTATTACCGCGAGGTTTTGTTTTGACCTTGACCAGAAACTAAGGTCAGGGTCAACGATTAAGTGAAAAACTAGTATATCGAATAACTCCTTTAATAACCGTCGTGTTGTTACATAATTTATATCATTGTGTAGCTCATTCTAATTGCAAACTTTGTCTAAATACACGTCCTATGGCAGTCAAGATTGGATCACATGTGCTCTATGACGGATTAAGTCGGATTCCTAAATTTCATGGATGTCAATGACGTCACGTTCGGTTACATATGCATCAAACTTTTCAAAAAAATGAGACAAGTTTAATGCTTAATACCTCCATGCTTCATAATGTAATTTTAAAACAGTCAACATTTTCTGAAAGTATAATGTAATTGTAAACTTTTTCTAAATATTTGTAATTGTAAATAATGCATCGTTAAAAAAATTCTAGCAGGTCAAAAATTTCTGTGAGCCTAAATATCTTACCTTATTAATTTTGCAGTTAAATAACCAATTATTGTCCGATAGCAAAAAAAAATTGACATTTTCTGAAATCTGATTCATAAACCAAACCTTGGTAATTGATATATAAATATATATATATATATATATATATATATATATATATATATATATATATATATATATATATATATATATATATATTGATATATATATATATAGATACATATATATATGTATATATATATATATATATATATATGCATATATATAAAAAATATATATATATACATATATATATATTTATATGTGATTATATATAATATATATCATATATATCATATATATATATATATATATATATATATATATATATATATATACATATATATATATATATATATATATATATATATATATATATATATGCTAAACGTTTGTTACCTTCTAAATAAACGTTTCAGTTTGTCTCGTGATACAGGTAGCAATTTTTAAAATACATTTTTGTAATTATTTCTTTAATTGAAGGTGTAAACGATGTGCACAACCTAAAGGTTTTATTTCGACCTTGATTTTTAAATTTTAGATTATCGATAAATCCATGATAACTTGGTCAATCTTGGGCTGATTTTTCCAAATACAGTTCGCAAAGTTCTCCCATGTACCCATGGGCCTCTTGATTCATAATTGATTTGTAATTAATATTTCTAAATCAACTATGTCAGAGTATGTATCCATAATCTAAAAAGCATTACCAGTATGCAGCATATATATCTTCATTACTCTTTCTCATAGAACAATTTGTGCAGCAGTGTCATGAATATGCAGAAGCAAGTTATCTAAGGCTTATTGACTGCCCACCAACACTGACACGCTATGACAAGTGTATCATAACGCCACTTTATATACGCTGCTAATTCGCTCTGATTCTTCGATGCTTACCATAAATGTTATGGGTTGCTACATCACCGATATCGAACTCTTTCGATGTTTTCTCAGTATTCAGATAACTTCATCATAGGATCACACCTATGTTTAGTTATTGGACGTAAACCGATAAATGTTTGCATTCAACCACAGGCAAGTCATTGCAACAGTGGTAAAACGCAAATGAATACAATAGGTTGGTCAATATATTGCTGAGCTTACTCTGTTAACATTGAGGCGCATATAATACGTATTTACTCCGAAGCAGCCTTGCGAGGGTTTACCTGTTAATCCTGAGCTACGTTTTCCACGCAAAGGCAAATTTCAAGTAGATTACCTTTAATTGAATGAAAGTACCGCAGTTAATTAACATCCTGGCTACCCGATCGCAGTAAGACTCAATGACAGAATACTTGCGTGCTTTCGAGGCGCATATATTCTTTTTTAACAAGACGACCGTGATGTCTAACTACCCCATTAGACAAGCCACATGAATACAGCTGTCAATCTACGCTCGATGCGTGCGATCTATTGTAGGCTCAGAACTAGCTGAAGCAGAACAAAACACGCACCAGCCACGTGAAGCGTCAGATGAACGCATCAATGAATTAACTAATGAGCTCCCCGATGGGAATATGCAAGCCCTCGACACAAACCAACATCCACTGGTGATTCCCACCGAGCGTGCATTCAATCATTCGCAGAACTGAAGACGACAGCAGTGAAAATCCCAGCGAGATTCATCGTGATTAGGGAGATTACCTTTCATGCTTTTCATGTTAGAAAAGAGCACATGTACCTCAAGTCCACAGTCCACTCCCACACAAAATGCTATCCCAGGATCAGTCCATAACGCACATGTTTTGAATTGAAATAACGGTCGTACATAAGCACGCTTGAATTACGGACGTATATTTATAAGGACGTACGAACGTAGAGGAGAACACAAATGCACACGAACACGAACATGCACACGCATACCTACATTTATGCAACCGTGTACACACATATACGCGCAGGTACGTATTTACACACATAAATACATAAGTAAATGCATACGTAAATACATACATACATACATACATACATACATACATACATACATACATACATACATACATACATACATACATACATACATACATACATACATACATACATACATACATACATACATACATACATACATACATACATACATACATACATACATACATACATACATACATACATACATACATACATACATGGAATAATTATACGAATGTCGCCAAGAGGGAATTAGTAAGGTTTTATTTCATAGCATTTTTAAAGGCCTCTTTCGTATGTATTAATAAACAAACTAATTAACCCATGTCTCATAGCATTTCGTTAGGCCTAATTCCTAGGAGATCCTCCGGACGCGGTAGACTATTATTTCAATCAAATATACAATGATATTATTTCCAAGGTATGAAGGCTCTTGCCCGTCCCACATGTTGCGGTTAATGAAGATGTACTGATTCGCCAAGAGCTGCTTTCATAAGATAGCAGTTAGACATCATCATGTTGATGCTATCCAGTAGTTCACAAACATCTAAGCTGCTCAATGGCATTTATTTTAATTGTTATTCAGTGCATTTATTCTCAAACCAAAATGAATAACAATTCTATAAACGTCGAACTGAAGCAGTGCTTTAACGTAATATTGGAAATTGGCATCCTTTCTGTATGAGAGTAATGGTGTATTCGCCGTATTCCTCTGTCTTTTCGGCAAAGTTTGAGGCTAAGAACTAATGGCATTGAGAGTTTTAGGCTCAAACTTTATCATAGCATTGCCACTTTGCGCTGCATTCTTTCCACCACGACATCACACCTCAAGTTTCTATAAAAGGCTGTCATATGCAATTACATAACTTGGGTCTGCATATCTTCTCGTCGCTAATGAGTAATCCTCTGCCTTGTTTGTGCGTTGACAGCTATGAATAGTGGATGGTGCTTACGAAGAATAGGGTGGAATTAAAAGTTTAAGAGCGGATAATTACGTATGAATGCAATATACACTTAAATTAAGTCGTGATTTTTCATATTGATTGAAAAACACGTTATCAAGAATCTACTTTTTAAGCAGATTCCTCGAACAGAGCCAAGAGTACTAGAATTTTTGAACTGCACATTCGTTCGTCAAAGATTAGCACAAGCGTTATCGCTATTACCAAGCTTTATGAGTTATTTTAAATGTTGCTTTCTAAAATAAAACTTACATCGGCCATTGTATATCGTAGTTAGAAACGGGTAACTTAAATTGAATTGTTCATCAGTCCGTATTAATCACAATATTGATAGCCCAATAGCGAAGACCCGGGCAAGACAGCCCCCTAATTGTGGTCCCTGACACATGTATTTAGACTTGTGTAAAAGGAATAAAAGGTCATGAAAACAGCTCATACTTGTCTGCAAGTCCATATCAGAGCAAAAATAGGTTCTGTTCCGTATTTATATAGCAACATACCAAAGAGCTTGTTACGGGCTCCAATTGGCCTATGCGGTGAGCAAGCCCACCGTCATGTGACGCTTCGATGTAATCAACATAAGTACATCGGACTGTCGTTTGTGTTGATGTAATGGAGTCATGTTGTAAGTCGAGGCGCCTCAAATTTTCCACATGGTTTTAAGTTAGATTCTATGACAAACAGCGGCGAGTTAAAAAGATTTGTGTGGAGTGAGCCCTCTAAGCAAAGCTATAAGCTATTTGAACCAATTTCCTCCCTCCCTCTGTCTCTCTCTCTCTCCCTACTTCTCTCTCTCCCCCAGTTCTCTCTCTCTCACTCTCTCTCTCCCTCACCCCCCACCTCTCTCTCTGCCCCCAGAGGTAATGATTTGTGCATGCTTGGAGCAGTTACGACTGGAGGCCGGTAGGAATAATTTATCCGGCCTAACTACTGAATGCGGCTCAATACAGCGTGCTCGTGCATCTGATAATTCTAAAAATTAGTCGTTTTCAACTTGAATTGATAATGGCGGAACCTTAATGAGGTTAGTACATGTTACTGATCGAATCGATTAGCAACCCGCAAACGAAATGCCAAAAACCCTTCATGAGGAAAACTTATTTATTACCACGAAAAAATATTCGAATTTAGATAAACACACTCCAGAAGCCTTATCCAATATATCACTATAATGTATACACCTCTCTAAGCAGACATCACGACTAATCTATGGCCGATTGTATAAGCACAAAAGTGCATGATGGCTTCTGGTAAGATGAGTGAGCAGAAGTATGATTGATCTTCAATATGTCAATGTGTCTATTAGTGATAGAGGATGACTGCACTAATTACCTAAGAAGTAAATGATAAGGCCAAAGTCGAATTGTTTCATTATCAAATGAATTAATGCCAGTATGTAATCACTAAGGTTGTGAGCTATTTCAACAACAGGCCATGGTACTATGTCGACTCACTAAACAAATGAAATGAGGCAAGATGCGAAGAGTATGATAAAGAGTAGTTCCCACAAAGTGAATGTGAGGTCAGTGATTTTGTTAGACGATATAAAGTTAATATAACTGCCTGATGTGTTGTAGGCGCATGTTGGATGTGGGATAGCAAAGCGGTAAGTGTCTGGACACTATTGGTGCCAAGCAGATTAACACTATCAGTTCTCTGGCTGGCCTGCAGAAATATTTGCCATTTTGCTTTAGGCATTACTCTTCTGCTTTCAAAGGTGAACGGTATACCGCTTCTGCTAAAAACATAAATAAATATCATATGTGTTCAATAGAAGCTTCCGTGATATTCATTCACATTTTTATCCAACTGGTTTTGAGGAAAATCAAGCTAACATAGGACACAGGAGAAGAATACCTAATGTCTTTAATATACGTCTGATCGCATGTCACAACATCAAACACAGGCAGCGTGGCTCAGACTTCGTATCAAATGTCTGTTCATACGTGGTTATGACAGGAACTGTACATTTCATAATGTATTGTATTCGGAGGTAGGGACGGGGCATTTTAATACGAGTCACCAGTCAAGGTGGATATGGGGCGAGAAGGCCCTTTGTCCGGCATCCCTTTTCCACATGCCTGAAACCTGATGGTAGATAAAAGGGTTAGGTTTGTAAAGAAGTTATACGGATCAAAAGGGGACGAAGTGTGGAATTAGGGCCTTGATATGGACATTTTTAAATTACCGTCATAACAAAGGCAGTAACACACAGCAACTTTCTCCATCGCCAGGTAGCAATGCTTACCTTTATCTGATTAACAGAAAACACCTGTACATTATTAACTATATAAACACTTGGAGGGAGGGGGGAGCTCTAATATCCGTCTGGAGCAAGTGCCTGTGAAAGGGAGTCAGGCTCCGTATCCTGTCGCGGTGATCTCGCACCCTCCGACGCAAGCATATAACGTTGGTACACCGAAAAAAGGGGCCGACCTGGTAACAAAGAACACGATAATACAGTAGATTGCAGGCCCAAACCCAATCACAGTGGTACAATTTCACCTTGTCAAACGCCACAAGCCCACTCACCAGGCAGAGACGCTCCGCCGTTTATCCAACCCTCAGGACACTCCAATCCGTGGCTTGTTTAATGCGGGCAGATGTCACTGGGTCACCCAATGCCGTTATAAAGGCGTGTGTAGCCAGCCCGGGTTCAACGATTTTTACCCTCAACGTGACCATCTTCCAAAATAGATTCCCCTTCCTTACCTCTGGCTCAGCAACCCCATCTTACATACCTTAATGTGACAGCTTGGGCTCACCACCTGAAACACGACCCTGATCATCAATTCCTCCTACATGGAATAATTAATGGTTTCGACATCATCAACAAGTCATCGCACTCTGAACCGATCGAAGTAAACCATTACCTCTCAGCCACCAACAGCGCCAGCAGAGCCGCAGTTGAACAACAAATTCTACACGAAGTCCAAGAAGGTCATTATGTCATCCCTCCTAGAAAACCCCACTTTGTTTGCGCGCCCAAACCGGACGGTGGTGTCCGCATTATTAAGTATTGCTCCAAACCGGAAGGGAAAAGCCTGAAGTATCTATCTCAGTTATCTTCTGTTATCCGATATCAATCGGTAAAAGACGCTTCCTTTCTCATCACACCGGCTGCTGTCTTAGCTAGATAGACATTAAAAGAACCTACCGCTCTGTTTATATGAACCAATGACACTTTCAATATCCTGGTGTCATATGGCATTTCAGTGATCAGAAGAAACCCACATACATGTATGAAACCCGTCTCCATTTCGGCCCACGCATTTCAGAGGAAATATTTCATAGAATCTCAAAAGTTTCCGAGCGCATATGAGCGAGGCATGGCAACGCCGCTGTGGTTTACCTGGATGATTTTCTGTTAATAAGCGATTCTCAGGAACAGGCCTCAGAAGACATAGCCCGCACCATCAAAATTCTCCTTGGGTTTCTCTATCGCTTACCCCTAGTATGTCATCACCTTTCTTTGCATCTCGCCTGCGTCATTCGCAGGGGTAGGACTTACAGCGCGTCTTCGACATAGTGCGTCCACTTAAAAAGCCCCAAAACAAAGCTATACTCGGGCCTGAATTCCAAGCAGATGTGAAGTGGTGGCTACAATGCATGCCACTGTTCAACAGCGTCAGCTTCGCCGATTCTTCTCTCTCAAACGTCTTCATCTCGGGGCGCTGGTATTCTGCTCGACAACCTCAATAGGGCCTACATAGACTGGCAATTATACTGACCTGGCATATATACCAAGCATATGAACATTAAAGAATCCATGTCGGCCATATT
This sequence comes from Urechis unicinctus, assembly GCA_034190875.2. Classification (NCBI taxonomy): domain Eukaryota; kingdom Metazoa; phylum Annelida; class Polychaeta; order Xenopneusta; family Urechidae; genus Urechis; species Urechis unicinctus. Next base: position 53,829,161 of record CM067343.1, read on the forward strand.
GGCCATCAACCGCTGGGCCCAACCTTCAAAACTGCAACGTCATCATACTTACTGACATCACCTTCACCAAAAATGTTTGCTGCTACGCCAAGATTATGGCCTTACTACGTCACATATTTTGGCTACAAAACCTTTATCATTTCACAATCACCTGTGAATATATTTCTGGCCACACCAATATCTATAGTGACGCTTTTAGCCGCCTACGTCAACGAGGTCACTTTCTACGTAGGTGCTCACTCCTCTCCAACTATCTGCCGCTGCCACTCTCCCTGTTGCTGCACATCATGCTGTAAAGTCAGACCTTTGATGTTGCTGAACCCTTTTAAATTTAGCAATAGTTGTCGAAGGTCATTCTAATTAATGTACAAACCTCGGTAATCCGATATACCACCTCCCTCCTGTAGTTAATGTTATGCATGTATGTCAATGTTCTTGGCCAAATGGAAGGCTATTTAAGTTTGGGCCATATAATATGTCGTCTCCTGCGTTGTGTCAATTGTATGCATATATGTTAATGTCGTGACCTACTAAGAGGCCATTCAAGTTTGAAGCGGTTCGCCTTCCGTAATTAACATGCGGCTTTTTGAATTGATGTTGAATTAATGAGGCGCCCCCCCCCACCTCCCATTCGTCGCACGCCAAATGAAATAATATAAAAAACCTCAAGAATTGAGGGCAAGAATGGACAGGGATTCAGAGATTGTGAGAGGGTGAAGTGGTCAGCCCGCTACGAACTACAGCCGCCTCTTAGACGACTATCCGCAGCTTGCCGTCGTTATTCTTGGTAACTGCAAGGAACCAGCGGTGTATGGAGAGCGTGTGGAGATGGTCATCAGGAGGTCGGTTTTGGACTGTATTTGAAGATAATATAATAAAGTCGAATAAATATCTGTCTGAATCTTCTTCTCAACTCAGTGGTCTAAGCCGGGAGTACCATTGCCCCACCTAACTGTATTGGTAAGACGCGTCTGTAAAGTTAAACCAGAAGGCTACCCTCAACCAAGCAGCAGCCCCATCAGACTTTTCAAAGCGTCAACATATATCCATTGATTGTTTACTATATTCTGTGTGTCAGTATCGATGTCTGGTGCGCAGGTCTTTTGTTTTACTAGACTCTCACGTTTAACTGGTTGAGATTCGACGCTAGAACAAATTATTGTTTACTGTCACTTGAATAATCCAACTATCTAATTTACTATTATATAACTTAATGGATTGGAAATCATGTTATGCAATGTTACGCAACATTGCCGTATAACCTAATGTATTACTTACCGTTTATGCTGTCAGTTAACTCGACATTATCATATTTATCCTGTCATGTTATGTTTGTATTTATAATAAAGGCACTCTGCTCGCAACTTAGTGGCTTATTGAGGAAGCCGCTAAGATGGCAGGTTAAGGAAGCGCAGATGCCTTACGTTTTCATGGGTTTGTATTCGGAGGTAGGGACGGGGCATTTAATGCGAGTCACCAGACAAGGCGGATATGGAGCGGGAAGGCCCTATGTCCGGCTTCCCCTTTCCTGTTTTTAATTAAGTGCACCTTTTCCAATTCGCCGCAGCGACCAGTCGCTTGTTGTTTCCCTCCCCCTTCCCCTAACTCCATTTCCTCTATGTGTGTGTCACTTCATTGGTTGTTTGTCGTATTTGTCTTAGTCTTGTCAAAGTGACGTCATGGGCGTTTCTATCATCGTGTTGAATTCGTGTTGTCTGCTTTATTTAATGTTACGCAACATTGCCGTATAACCAACCTTATGTATTTGGATTTTTAGCATACAGACAGCAACATTTTCCCCGCTCGCCATGAATAAGCGTTGATACTGCGACAGTGGAAGGAAAGATACGTTAAAGTAATGCTAGCTGTTGCGACCGAAATTACTGGATGAGTTGTGAATTGTAAACATTTAATTACTCGTTCGGCCTAAAAGTGACAAATAGATCATGATGCGATTGGCAATACGGTGTTCAAGATTGAGTGTGTCACTTGTACAGGCGTTTGTATTTTATTCGTCGGGTGGCGATCATATCAACAATCATAACAAGTTCTTAACATCTCTTAACTGACGAAGGTTTAATCAGAGCGATAACAAACGCCGATCCCAAAGGTTTGGAAAGGCCATTTTCGTCACATGACATCAAAGGTTTTTTTCATTCGTATTGACTATTCTCATTGCAAGGGAACTATTCACTTGATTTTGACTTTTAACCCTGTAAGATTTCTTTTAGCTTCACGAGCTCGCCTTGCTTTTAGTACCCAGACCTACATAAGCTTTCTGCCAAGGCGAAATCCATTAATTTCTGTTCGACAAACCACTGATCTATAACGGAAGAGAAGAGGCCGTGCGGTAAAGCAGTTCGCTCGTTGTAGTCCGCGGTAAATGGCCTCGTCGTCTGACCGATGAGTGTCGTATTGTATTGTTGAATTCATTGTCGTCAACTAGCATGCGGATGGCCGTCGCCAAGCTTCAACTATATCAACTGATGGAAAACATAGTTTACTAAATAACTACTAAGATCAAAATATTTAGTTGTGGATTTCTACGATCTGCAGGTCTTCACCATTCGTCACACACCCTTCTCCAACCTCGGTTGCCATACTACCTTCAGCCTAACCGTTTTTGCTACATAGCCTGGTAAACAAGGTTATGTTTGTGCATTTGTCGCAGTAGTGAGCCACAACGTGGCTATCTTGTTACGACGAATACCCTAGCGATGACGTCATTATAAAAGCTTCAGCGACTGATCACCATGTAATGGTGATCACTATCAATTACAGGACATCTGCCACCCTCCTGCATAACTTAACTGAAGATATGATGAGGTCAGTTTCAATGATGAATCTTTCAGGGTAATCTGAGGCCGCCGAGTCTGTGCTTTACTTCCAGGGATATTTTCACTCACCTTTAAGCAAACATCCACCGATATAAGTCACGGTGAGTTTAGAGGATACTAGTTTCAAATGAAAGTCGAACGATCCCATCTAAAAGCACGAGCGCTCCTATTCTGACTTACAATCGACGTAATTGATTTTCCCTCCACAGTCCTTCATAACGAACACACTACAGGATGCCAAGCATTTGTTGAACACAATACATTGACATCACGTGACATTCGTGATGTGGCAACCAGATGTTTTTGTTGACAATTGGTGGATCGCAGACTATGTTGTCTGACCAGTCCTGGCATGGAATAAAGATGACATTCTTCTAAGTAATGAGGCCAAACAAACAAATAAATATCCGTGTACCATTCTGTATGAATCAAGAATGCGGATATAATTGTACAGCCGATGTCGACGATACCTGTTTTTGTGACTGACATAGCTGATTCTTCGAAGGCGATCACTTTATTCTGCCTTATGCCTACCTAAGCTTATTATCTACTCAATCATGAATTCATGTGTCACTGCATTCAGAATTACTAACAACAAAGTACACATTCGAATACAGGGATAATCTCGCATCTGCTTATTTCATATTAATCGTATCGTGGCCCAAACTTTCGTATGCGCCTGTTTATGAATTTAATAAATTTTAGATGAAGGGTCACCATCAAATCAGTAATTAAGTAGCTAATTGAGTGTATATTGAATTTGTGCAGTCTGATGACCGTTGACCCTCGTTATTGGTGGCTTGGCGGTTTGAATCCCCTAAACGTTGATAATGATGCCATCACACTGTGCGCCATATATCAAGATTGCGTTTTCTCTAAAACCCGTCAGTAAATATTACCCGCAAAGCATCTGCCCCAACCCAATCCGGTCTGATTAACACAAACTGCTGCAGTTCGTCTCAGGTATGGTAATATTCCATTGGTGGTCGTATCATTTATTCGAATGGCAGGATTCATTGCAACTTCAAAGAGCTTGTGTGTGGTGCGCCGGTGAGTAGTACATTTTTATCATCGCCCGCTCTGCTGCTGTCATCAACATGTTTTTGCACACCAGCCGCCTCATTTTAGTATTCATGCCCATACTTTTCTGGCTAACGTACGAGCTTCAATCAATAACCGGGCTCGTTGCTATATATTTTCCCTATTCAACCGTTTCTGTCGCATCTTGCAAGACGCCTACCTAAATAAGGCCTTAGCGCACAAACAACCGCTTGTAAATCGGCAATTCTATCTTTATTTCTCGATGGCATTTCGTTTCATTGTTGCGTGGTTTCTGTGTGCGTTTGTTGTGAGTAATGGTAGGAAGGCTGGGGAAAGTAAAATAAAACTGAGAGGTGCTGGTGCCTCATTTCCCTATGAGGTGTACCTCTCGTGGATGACGGGCTACAAAGTATGGCGCGAGAAGGGCGTTGACCTCGACATGACCTACGAAGCTAAAGGAAGCGGTCATGGTCAAGCTCGCATTAAAGGAGAACTCGGAGAGCCTGTGGAATACGCTGGATCAGACTCTCTGCTCGCAGCAACGGATTACATGGAACATCCAGATTTGCAGATGCTTCCCACCATGGCAGGGTAAGCATCAAATATGTGTATTTCACCAATGGACATTGGCTCATCTTGATTAAATGATCAAATAGTTGAATCCACAATAAGCCGCGTCATAGGCAATTACCTATACTGGCATAATTAAATGTTTCATTTGTATATTTTTGCTGGCCCAAAATCCTGCATCCCGCCAAAGATTTTATTAAACCTATAATACAATGCGATGCATGTGCTAACATTATGGGGAGTGAAGGATAAAGTACTGGTGAATTAAAAGTTAAAAAAAATTCGTCTCTCCTCGTCGTTTTTTAATTCTATAGTGTGTTATTTCTACCATATCATAATGGGCAAAACAGGATGGCATATGTGAAATACTGTATCGCGGGTGTATAAAGTTGGCTCATTGTTTGTTTGAAAAAAGCTGTGTTTTAGTTCTCGTGTAGTGACGACGTCGCAGGGTTTGTTTTTGATGAGTAGCAATTTGAGCTTACCATGACCTCTCTAAGTGAAGTGCGATCCAGCCATGTGATAATCATTCAATGCTTTTTGATTTGTCAGACCCAACTCTTGTTCTGTGTTACATGACAGCGCCTTGGTTATAACGTTCAACGTTCCGGGCGTGAATAACTTGACGTTGTCGCGTACCCACTTGGTTGGAATCTATAACGGCACGTATAGGCATTGGAATCAGTTAGACTCTTTGGACATAAATCCTGGTGTAACATTTCCATCGCAACAAATAATAGTCATTGCACGGGCAGAGAAATCCGGGACAACCGAAATACTAACAAAACTGTTCTCTTCTCTAAGCTATGATTGGAAATCGACTTACGGCGTATTCAGTGACGGTCTGGGCGATTCAGGCAAACCTGAATTCTGGAACGACTCAGTTATCAACGTTTTTGGGTACAGAGCTCAGGGGATGGTTGATATTGTCAAGGCAACGCCTTATTCCATCGGGTATACATCTTCGTACTTAGCAAACATCGAAGAACTCAACACTGCAATGCTGGTGAATAAAGCCGGGCATGTCGTAAGTGCCAACACTGAAAGTGTACAGTCAGCCATGGATGTCATGGCCGGGGAGATGGATGCAAACCTGACCGTAGACCTGGTAGATTCCTCAGGTAATAAGTCTTACCCCCTGACATCTTATACGTACTTGATTATCAACCGGAACAACATGACCGATTGTGACACAGCTGTCGAACTCTTGCGATACATTGAGTGGTGTCTGACCAACAGCAATGCGAAATCATCAGCAACAGCACGGCATATGGTGCCAATTAGCGACAAGGTACAGACAATAGTTCTCTCGCATTTAAGATCAACATTGACATGCAAAGGACGAAATGTATTTATATTGCTTGAAAAAGTGAAAGATAAAGAACGAATCGTTGGCATGAATAAGTATCTATTCCCTCTTGGAACAACGATTACTATTTTCATTGTTGGGGTCATTATTTTCGCAAGTTATCTCATTTATCAGAGGCAGAGAGAAAACATTATGTTAAACAAGGATTACTGGAAGATACTTATATCCGATATAACATTCCACGTACCAACACGAGTGATCCAGAGCCCTCGTGCCCGGAGCAGACGAGTTAAGACAGTGAGAAGTGAGCGCGGTAGGGATGTACTGATAGGGGGTACAGAGCATGGACTGCCATACATGGTGACGTCACTGTCCGCAGAATGGAGCAATCGCAATGTCTGTATCAAGCAAATGAAAATCCCTAATTTGCGCTTGTCAGATAGGAAAATTAAAAAAATGCTCATGAAACTGAGAGACATTCACATCCACGGTAATTTAGTGCGTTTTCATGGGCTGACTATTGCTGATTCGATTGTCTACTTTGTCAGAGAGTTCTGCACTAGAGGCACGCTAGCTGATGCTCTGGCAAAAGACAAGCACTCAATGACTGATGCTCTTAAGTGCTCTCTGGCTTTAGATATCGTAGCTGCCATGTGTTACCTACACTCTAACTCAATCATTCATTGCCGTTTGACGTCATCAACATGTCTTCTGGACTCTTATTGGACGGTTAAAGTGTGTGACTGGGAGTACGCATTTC